>CAJGYO010000007.1:21656221-22856221 GCA_904845875.1 Miscanthus lutarioriparius | reverse complement strand
GCCGCGCCGCGCACCTCAACTTCCCGGAGATGTCCCACGAGCTGCCCCGCGCCGCATCGGCGGGCCCCGAGGACGTGCGTGCCGCGGCGGCGCTCGCGGCCGCGATGGAGATTGGGGAGAGCGTGGCGCCGCCCACGTCTAGCGATTCTAGCCACGGCGCCCGCAATGACGAGAGTGAAGAGCCGGCCGCATCAAGCTCCTCCGGCAACGACGCCGACGACAGTGCTCAGAGCGAAGAGCCGGCTGCGCCGCCGTCTGAGCATTCGATGCTGGCGGACGGGCACATCCTTGATCTCGCGCTCTTCGAGCTGCCGGACGTTCTACTCGAGTTCGGCTTCGCGCTGCCGCCGCCGTTGACGTCTTGTGGCTATGATTTGTCCTGGGACGAGCCGTTGCTGCTCTGGGAGCACTGACGAGCGACAGGGGGAACGCGACATGCATGCCATTGTGAAGTTAGATAGGTGTTGATGGTCCGCATACTCTTAGTAATCAGCATTGATCCGTTCTGTTCTTGCGTCAATCGTGATGCTAAAACTTACAGATGTCCGAGTGCAACATGATAGCAGATACATAGTTTATCGATTCACAGATTTGTAACAGCCCACTAAACTTCCTCAGCTGTAAACTTTCCAGCTTGTGATCAAGATTCCAGGACTTGCACTCCATGACACTGACATTTACTTTGGACATCTTTTTCCAAATGATAAAGTCACATGAACTGGCAGGTGATCCGCTCAAATTGTGTGGCAAGTGTATAGTTCAGTTTTTGTGCCACAGCTTGGACTCGTCACCCCCCATGTCTTACTCTAAAGTCAATGGCTTCATTACCGTTTATTGTCACTAGAAATAGTTGTTCCACCATGAGTGATTTGTGCTCTATACCTTTCTTAGTTGGTTTGTTAATTACGGACCCAAGCTCCGTTAACGTTCTATTTCATCGCCATATATCAAAGTTCTATGATTACCTCTACAAATTATGCACACACCTAACACACTCTAACCCTATGAGCACCTCGAGAAGGCTAGGCTGGATTGACAGATCTTGAGATTGACGAGGTCGCCACAGGCACCTCATTATCACAGACACGTGCCTACAACTGAAAGGATAGCAACATTAAATCCTAGAATAAACTCTAGGAAAATGCAAGCGCCCCATCAAGTTGAGGACTTAAACTCGGGTGTGAAAGTTTCACCACAAGGAACGACATAACCAGCTGAGCTACTTTTAGTTTGTATATCAAATCTCCTTTTACTCCAAGACAAAGATTCAATTACTTATCCAACATATCTCAGAGAAGTTATTGTTTCAGTAATTGTATGTATTGGTAATAGAGAAATAGACACTAGTAGAGAACAGACTTTAGAACGATATCCCAATTTAGCATTAGCCTCGACATTTTTTGCCCCCGAAACTAAAGGACCCTTTAGTCCTGGTTGGTAATACCAACCGGGACTAAATGTCCCTGTCCAACGGTTCTCCGCGGGGCAGGGATCTTTAGTCCCGGCTGGTATTACCAACCGGGACTAAAGATTTACCTTTAGTCCCGGTTGGTAATACCAACCGGGACTAAAGCTTTTAGTCCCGGTTTGGGTGATGCCCCAGGAATAAAGATTAATCTTTAGTTCCGGTTTGGACCCCTAACCGGGACTAATTATCCCGGCCTATAATTCAGCTCATTTCTTCCTTCCCGAGCCCGAGCCATTGCATTCAAACTCACTGCCTCTGTTCTTCAGCTTGCTGTTGTTCTTGCTCTCTCCCCCTCCATTGGTGTTGCTCTTCGATTTTGGAGGTAAGAAACTTAATCCTCTTATGTTTTGTCAGTAGCTTATCTCATTTTACGATGTAGATGCATGTGTAACTTTATATGTTGGACTTTATTATGATTTTATATGTCATTTTTAGCTCAAAATCACATGATGATTTGCATATATGTTTGGATAAACAAAAGTTAAATTAGTTCATCAAAATCACGCCTCGCTCGTCCTCGCTGGAGCACGCGCCATTCTCGTCCCCGGTGGCTTACGTGATCTTAGAATTAATTTTTCCATGAAATGAAAAACTTAGAAAATTGTTAGAAAATTGTAGAAAATCCGTACTAGTTGAACTTGCGGACCGTGTTCATCTCGGCGAGCATGTTCTCTGCCGAGCGGTAACGGACGTCAAGGAGAAGCTTTGATTCTACGAGGGAGAGCGGCAACGGTCGTGGAAGACCGTGTTCCCTTTCTCGTAGAATCGGAGCTCTTTCTTGGCCAAGTACGGTGCCGTCCGGTGGAGAAATGCTCGCGAGATGATCACGTAAGCAAGGTCAACTAGTACGGATGGTTATTTATTGAAACATGTGAAATCCGTACTAGTTTAGGTTAAATATATCATTTTAGAAAATATGAAATTTACACTAGTTTGCAAAAATAAGTATAGAAAGTAGATGACAACTGGTACCGGATCCTCGGCCTCTCGTTCGGTTGCGAAACGACTGAGGCCATAACTCTCTCTCATTATCTGCGGCAAGTGTAAGCAGAAGATTGTGATGGAGTACCGAGTCAAGAGACAGGGACCCAACAAGGGTCGTGTTTTCTACAAGTGCCCGGATCGCGATGTGGGTTTCTGACGCATTTTTTATTTATGGCTAATTGACTCGCTTTTCTTGAATATTTTGACTAAATATTTTTTGGCTTTAATTTGGTGGGAGGGCAATGGATGCGATGGTTGGTCTTGGGAGGAAGATTATGCTACATACGTGCAGAATTTAGGTGCGCTTGAGGTGTAGCTGCTGCTTTGATGAGTCGGTGAGTCGGCCAGGAGAAGCTTATTGATATTCAATGGAAGAATGATTTATCATTTTTAGTTTGCGTCACGATCACGAAATAATTATGTTCTTGAAGTGCATTGTAGTTTTAGTTTGTTTAGTGATAGTTGGGATTGTTTACGTTGTAGCGAGGCTTAGTTAATTAATCAACCGTGTGTGTGTCATTTATGTTGTGTAATAAAATACTAAATTATGTTCAAGGTTTTCATAATTTATCGGTATCTGATTATGTCACGCCATTGGATGTACAATGCCGATCGCCGCTCCCAAGACTTTATTGAGGGCTTGCACTATTTCTTAGGTGTGGCCGAGGCAAATAAGCGGGATGGTTTCATGTCTTTGTCCATGTGCCCTATGTAAGAATTTAAAGGAATATTCAAGCTCAATGAGTCTTCATTCACATTTGCTTAAGTTAGGTTTCATGTCAAACTATATATGTTGGACTAAGCATGGAGAAAGCGGGGTAATGATGGAAGAAGGTGAAGGAGAAGATTTAGACATTGATGACATTATTGCTCGATATGGTGCCTTTGATGATACTACAATGGGGGGGGAGATGAAGAAGAGGTAGCGGTAGAAGATGATCTCGGTGATGCTCTTGGCGATGCCATTCGTGATGCACAACAAGAATTGGAAAGTGAAAAGAGAAAGTTAAGTTGAGCGCATGCTTGAGGATCATAGGAAGTTGCTATACCCGCCCGGTAGAAGAGGGGCAAAAAAAGCTAGGTACAACACTTGGAATTGCTACGATTGGAAGGCAAAGAATGGTATATCCGACAAGGCATTTGGGAATTTATTGAACCTCATAAAGAAGATGCTTCCGAAGCCAAATGAATTGCCCACCACTACGCACTGAAGCAAAAAAGGTTATCCGCCCATTGGGATTAAAAATCCGGAAGATACATACATGTCCTAATGGTGCATCCTCTACCATGGCAATGAATACGAGAATTTGGATGAATGTCCGGTATGTAAAGCATCGCGGTATAAGATCAAAGCGATGATGATCTGGTGACGTCGAGGGTGAACAACGTCCTAGAAAGAAAATCCACCGCCAAGGTTATGTGGTATGCTCCTATAATACCACGCTTAAAATGTTTGTTCAGAAATAAAGACCATGCAAAGTTGTTGCGGTGGTATAAAGAAGACCGTAAGGTAGACAATATGCTGAGACACCCAGCTGATGGGTCCCAGTGGAGAGCGATAGACAAGGAATTTCCAGAGTTTGCAAATGAGGCTAGAAACTTAAGGTTCGCCTTAAGTACAGATGGTATGAATCCTTTTGGAGAGCAGAGCACTAGTCATAGCACTTGGCCAGTTACTCTATGTATCTACAACCTTCCTCCATGGTTATGCATGAAGCGGAAGTTCATTATGATGCCGATCCTCATCCAAGGTCCGAGGCAACCTGGCAACGATATTGATGTCTATCTGAAGCCATTAGTTGAAGAACTTCTAGTTTTATGGAACAAACCAGGTGTACGTGTCTGGGATGAGTACAAACAAAAACACTTTGACCTACGAGCAATGTTGTTCGTAATAATCAATGATTGGCCTGCTTTAAGTAATCTTTCAGGTCAGACAAACAAAGGATATAATGCATGCACACATTGTTTTGATGACATTTACAGTATATATTTGAAAAGATGTCGAAAGGTCGTGTACCTTGGCCATCGTCGATTCCTTCCGTTGAATCACCAAGTAAGAAAGAAAGGGAAGCATTTTAAAGGTAAGCCAGACCATCGGAAGAAGCCTCATAACCGAACCAGGGAAGATGTACTCGCAATGGTCAAGGATGTGAAAGTAGTATTTGGAAAGGGACAAGGCAGTGAATCTATTCCCAAAGATGCTAAGGGACACGCACCCATGTGGAAGAAGAAGTCCATCTTTTGGGAGCTACCCTATTGGCAAGTCCTAGAGGTCCGCAATAATCGACGTGATGCACGACAAAGAATCTTTGTGTGAACTGTTAGGATTCATGGGTGTGTATGGGAAACCAAAGGATTCACTTGAAGCACGCCGGGACTTGCGAGGGCATGAAAGAACGAGACAACCTTCATCCGGAGAAGCAGGATGATGGACGTCATTACTTAAGTCCCGCTAGCTACACGCTTTAGCAAAGAAGAGAGGGACGACATGTTTGAATGTCTAAGCGACATCAAGGTCCCATCGGGATTCTCCTCCAATATAAAGGGTATAATAAATGTGCGGATAAGAAATTCCTAAACTTAAAGTCCCACGACCGCCACGTGCTTATGACGCAATTGCTTCCGGTTGCTTTAAGAGAATTCTACCTCCACATATACGTCTAGCCACCGTGAAGCTATGTGCATTCCTCAATGCAATTTCTCGAAGGCAATCAATCCGGTGGAACTAGCTACTCTCTGAGAATGATGTGGTTCAATGTCTTGTCGACTTTGAGTTGGTGTTCCTCCATCCTTCTTTAATATCATGACACACATCCTAGTTCATTTGGTGAAGGAGATTAGTATTCTTGGACTGTGTTCTTACATAACATGTTCCCCTCGAGAGGTTTATGGGAGTCTTGAAGAAATATGTGAAAGTCTGTTCTAAGCTCTGAAGGAAGCATCGCCTGAGGGCTATGGAATAGAGGAGGTCATTGAGTTCGTGTTGACTTTATTCGACCTTGCCCGATTGGCGTTCCCGAATCACGACACGAGGGGAGACTCGATGGTAAAGGAACTTTAGGGAAGAAAACATATATCGGCATGGAAGGCGATTATTTCAATAACACACACTACAGTTCTTGAGAACTCGTCATTGGTGCATCCGTACATCGAGATACATAAGGAGTTCTTACGATCCAAGTTTCTAGGGAAGACTGAAGCTTGGATTAGGCGTCAGCACATGGAAAGTTTCGGTGGTTGGTTGCGAAAAGAATGTCAAAGGCGATGACAATATTGATGAGCAAGCTGTATTTGTTGGCTAGGCAGCCATCGTGGCATATCCTCACGCCAAAGGGTACGAGATAAATGGGAATACATTTTACACAGTTGCCCAAGATAAAAGGAGCACCAATCAAAATAGTGGTGTTCGCATAGATGGAACAGATCCAAATGGGAATATACAAACATATTATGGCGCATAGAAGAGATATGGGAACTAGACTACGCACCTAATTTTAAAGTCCCTTTGTTCCGGTGCCAATGGGTGGTATTGGCCAGGAGGAGGGTAATGATCGACAAAGAGTATGGAATGGCAGCAGTGGACCTCAACAATATTGGGTACAAAGAGGAACCATTCGTCCTTCTTTGCCGATGTGAGTCAGGTGTTCTATGTGAAAGACATGTCTACAAAATCAAAGAGAGGAAAAACGAAGACATCAACTCAATGATCAATGAGCCAAAGCGCCACATAATTCTTTTACGGGAAAATAAATATAGTGGGAATTGAAGACAAGTCGGACATGTCGGGAAGATTACGAAAGAAATGTCCGAATTCCACCCTTCATAGTGAAGAAAGATCCAAGCATCATGTTAAATGATGAAGACACTCCATGGTTACGACAAGATCATAACCAAGGGTCATACGTCAAGAAGAAATTCACTGTTGTGCCCGCATGATACAACGATGCATGTTTAATATATTATGTTTTAGAGACGGATATTATGTAATATGTTATGACTTCACAATTGTAGATCTTGCTGAGATGATCAAACTTGGTATTCAGAGTTTTTTCATCTGAGGTCATTTAGTGTCTCATTTGAGCAAGTTTGACCAAGTCAAATTTGGTCAAATAAAAAAACAACACTTTGACTCTAGTATTATGAACTCTAAATGACTTCAAACTGAAAAGTTTTGAATACCAAGTTTGTTAAACTCAAAAATATCGACAATTGTTGTTTTGGTCAACTTTCCATTTGAGAAAGTTTGGACGGTTCAAATTTGTGATTTTTAAATTTCGACGCCTACAAACTAGTTTTTGGGACCCTAGATTGTCTCAAATTGAAAAGTTTTGAATACCGAGTTTGTTAAGCTCATCAATATATACAATCCTTATATAGGCCATTTTTTCATTTGAGAAAGCTTGAACAAAATGTAGTTCAAATTTCACAAGTGTGTGACATAGTTTTAGAAAGTATATATGAGATTCAAGAAGTTGTGACTAGTGTTTGATAAAAATTTCTCAAATGGGAAAATAAGCTATGTAACAATTGTAGATCTTGCTAAGATGATCAAACTTGGTATTCAGAGTTTTTTCATCTGAGGTCATTTAGTGTCTCATTTGAGCAAGTTTGACCAAGTCAAATTTGGTCAAATAAAAAAACAACACTTTGACTCTAGTATTATGAACTCTAAATGACTTCAAACTGAAAAGTTTTGAATACCAAGTTTGTTAAACTCAAAAAGATCTACAATTGTTGTTTTGGTCAACTTTCCATTTGAGAAAGTTTGGACGGTTCAAATTTGTGATTTTTAAATTTCGACGCCTACAAACTAGTTTTCGGGACCCTAGATTGTCTCAAATTGAAAAGTTTTGAATACCGAGTTTGTTAAGCTCATCAATATATACAATCCTTATATAGGCCATTTTTTCATTTGAGAAAGCTTAAACAAAATGTAGTTCAAATTTCACAAGTGTGTGACATAGTTTTAGAAAGTATATATGAGATTAAAGAAGTTGTGACTAGTGTTTGATAAAAATTTCTCAAATGGGAAAATAAGCTATGTAACAATTGTAGATCTTGCTAAGATGATCAAACTTGGTATTCAGAGTTTTTTCATCTGAGGTCATTTAGTGTCTCATTTGAGCAAGTTTGACCAAGTCAAATTTGGTCAAATAAAAAAAAACAACACTTTGACTCTAGTATTATGAACTCTAAATGACTTCAAACTGAAAAGTTTTGAATACCAAGTTTGTTAAACTCAAAAGATCTACAATTGTTGTTTTGGTCAACTTTCCATTTGAGAAAGTTTGACAGTTCAAATTTGTGATTTTTAAATTTCGACGCCTACAAACTAGTTTTCGGGACCCTAGATTGTCTCAAATTGAAAAGTTTTGAATACCGAGTTTGTTAAGCTCATCAATATATACAATCCTTATATAGGCCATTTTTTCATTTGAGAAAGCTTAAACAAAATGTAGTTCAAATTTCACAAGTGTGTGACATAGTTTTAGAAAGTATATATGAGATTAAAGAAGTTGTGACTAGTGTTTGATAAAAATTTCTCAAATGGGAAAATAAGCTATGTAACAATTGTAGATCTTGCTAAGATGATCAAACTTGGTATTCAGAGTTTTTTCATCTGAGGTCATTTAGTGTCTCATTTGAGCAAGTTTAAGCAAGTTTTAGTGTCTCATCTGAGGTCATTTGGTCATCTAAGGCGAGCCGGGACTAAATGGCGTTACCAGCCGGGACTAAAGGGTATCGGCCTATATATATCGACTTGTTCTGTTCATCTTCGATCTCGCGCGTCGTCTCTCCGATCCCGTCTCGCGCCACAGACCCGAAGCTCGTTCTGCGTCGTCGCCGAGCCACCGCCTCGTCGTCGATCCAACCCTCGTCTGCCGTCGTGCCGAGCCCCTTCGCCTGTCGGCCGTCGAGCCTCCCTCGCACGCAACGCCTCGTCTGCTCTGCCGTGGTCGTCGAGCCCCCACCCGCCTCGGCCTCCATCGAGCTCTCGCCCACCGCGCCCGGCCTCGTGATCTCATTTGCCGTCGTCGAGCCCTTGCCTCGACTCGTCGTCGTCGTCGAGCCGAGCCCTTGCGACCCTCGGCCTCGCGTCGAACCGAATCTCACTGCCGCCCGCCTCATTGCAAATCATCGATTATAATGTTGGATTTTTAATTGTTTTTTAGATAATACTAATAAATAATATTTAGTAGTTTAGTTAGTTTTTTAGATAGTTTTTGATATATGTTAGTTAGATTTTTTAGTTAGTTAGATTTATTAGATAATTGATATATGTTACTTAGATTTTTTAGTTAGTTAGATTTATTAGATAATTGATATATGTTAGTTAGATTGTTAGTTGATATATGTTAGTTTTTTAGATAATTTTTTAGTTAGTTAGAATTTTTAAAATGTATTATCTATTACTAGTTTATCTAATTTTATGTTAGATTTATTTAATTGGATTTAGTAATTATATATTCTATCTCTATATATATATATATCTAGAGAGAGATTCTATATGTGTATACATATGTACTTAATTATTTCTATATGTATATATACATGTACTTATTTCCATAAGTTGAGAGAGAGAGAGAAAATTGTATCTAGAGAGACATTCTATGTGTTATCACATGCATATCTAGAGATATAGACATATGCACTTATTTCTATGTGTTGAGAGAGAGAGAAAATATATTGTATCATTCTATGTGTATATATGTACATGTACTTATTTCCATGTTTTTGGATCGAAAGTGTTTTTGATTCGATTCCAAAGCCTATACCTTATTATTGTTTATCCTTATGAAATATTATGTGTTATTATATTTAATTGGATTTAGTAATTCTATATGTGTTATCACATGTACTTATGTTATGTACCATAGTAATTCTATCTATATGTTATCTTGAAGATACAAATGGCTGCTCCGGATGATAACTTGAGTGATGATATAATGGCGGATATTATCAACGCCGGCACCAATGTGGATGTAGATGACACGAGTCGATCAAGATTTCTGTCGATTATGAGGATATCCTAAATATGCCGGTGGTTGAAGATCAACAAATTGTCGCGCAAGAAAATACTGGCGAGGTATATTCGATTATCTATCATCTCTTATAGATGCATGCGTACGTATATTTGTTGTTAATCATTGTGTTTCTACTCATGTAGCCGGTCTCTGGATCTACATCAACCACCGACAAAAGTAGGAAAGTCCGAGGGCCAAAAAAGCCATTAGAGGGCTGTTTCGTAATATCAGAATTCGACACCGACACCGGCAAACCATTGGGACCACATGCTCAGACATATGTCAATCAATGTGGGTTCCTTGTAAGGGATAGGATCCCAGTTAGTGCTCGTGAATGGAAGCAGAAGATATCCACTCCTAATGTTAGTTTTGTATCTGATCGTGACAAGAACCTAGCTTGGAGAGATATCACTCAGCATTTCACATTAGAAGCAGATGATGCTTTGAAGGAGCTAGTGAGGGATTGGACAATGAAGAAGATGGCAACATTGTTCCAGAGTTGAAAGAAGACATTGTATAAAAAGTTTATCTTGAAGAATGCTACGCCGAATTTCAATGCTAAGGCGTTTGTCAAGTTGGAGTCCCATTGGGATGTCTTCGTAGAATACAAGACATCCCAAGACAGTGAGGAACGTGTGATGAGGAATCGATAGAATGCCCGACAGAAGCAATACCATCATCGCATGGGATCAGGTGGTTATAAGAGTGCTATTCCCAAGTGGCAGAACCTAGAAGCAGAGATTACTGCCAAGGGAATCATACCTGAAACAATAGAGAAGAACTGGCCTCAACGCGCGAAGAATTGGTTCTACGCTCATGGGGGAAGCCTAGACCCAGACACTGGCAAGCTAATTTTCAGCCAAAAAATTGAGAGAGCAACACAGAGACTAGCTCGTGCTAGGGAAGAAGCTGATAGTGGTGTTTTCAAGCCCAACAGAGAGAAGGATGAATTGACATATGCCCTAGAGAATCTCGAACACGGTGGTCGAACAAGAGGCTATGGGGCGGTTCCGTGGCTACACGCATTCCCAGCAGACAAGGATACCTACAGAAGCCGCCAGAGAAAGAAGGATGAGGAGGCAGAACGAATCCGTGCATTGGAGCAATTTGTTGATGAGTCACGACAAGCATTGCTTGAATCACGTGAACGAGAAAAATCTCTTGAGGCAAGAATGCAGGAGGAGATCAAGAGGCAAGTGCAGCTAGCAATGAGTCAAATGCAATCGCAATCAACGCCGGGAGTCACCATTAGCCCCGTTGGTCAGATGAAAAGCAATTGTGCTTCTCTGGAGCTATCCAGTTATTCAAGGCGACGCTGGGTTGCGCTTTCCCTGTTGATGACATTACCGAGCCTCTAACAACATGTGAGCTGCACATTCCGGATGGTAATAATGCATCAATCATGGTGGTACATCCGGGTTGTATCTCCAATAGACCGAACAAAGACACCAAGAATCCATGGGTCGATTATTCAACTTTGGATATGCTAGCGTCTCGATCGATAGAGTGCTCAAAGGTTACAGACAATATTCCTCTTGACATTGAAGGCGGTGATGGGGAGAAGACACTAGGAGAAGCAGAGAAGACATTTATTCAATGGCGCAACGCGCTTCATCATCATTCTGGGCGCCACCGCTTCCTCTACCTCACCCTAGGTACGAATGAAAGTGAATGAAATATTATTTTCCATTAATTTTCTATTGGCTTCAAAAATAATTGACACACAACTTGTTTTTTGTAGCAGGTCTCCCCTGACCTAGCCTAATCATTCATTCCCCATCTCATCACAGTGTCATGGGGCGAGACGACTTCATCCCCACGGCGATCGCCAACTCCTACAAGGCCCCATCGCCTCCACAGCGATCTCCAACTCCTACACCGACCCCCGCCTCCCACAACGATCTCCAACGCCTCCACGCCGGTCTCCACCAACACCGGCCTCATCGCCTCCACGCCGGTCTCCAACACCGCCCCCCCCCCTCCACAATGACGCTTTACAAAGGCGTCCTAAGGTCCCGTGGCAAAGAAGACCCCGAGAAAAAAGAGTTATTTCTCAAGAAATACTTCTCAGAAAAAGACCGATGAGCAAATAGCGGTGAAGAAGAGAAAAAAGTGAAATTTTTTTTATAGATATAAAAACAAGAGTCAAGCGAAGCTTAAGGAGCCGTACTTTTACATACCACGAGATGTGTTGAGGCGGAAGGTCGATGCTCACAAGAAAAAGATGATTGAACTTCGTAAGCCTTCACCACTATCGAGACTATGACCGCTCCCTCGTGAAGTCACATGATGCAGAGATAAGAAAAGGAAAAGAGCATCGGGGAAGGATGTCCCATGACTCGGACAATGAAGCAACCAATGCAAAATCTTGTTGTTGCTAATCAATATGGTTCCAACATAGAAGTCTATCGACCAGACAACTCTGGAGAAGTGTCGGTTCAAGCCCTTAATGCTTTTTTTTTCAACATCTTTGGTTTAACCTTGGATCAATTGATGGGCAAAGCTCCAATCCGAACACGGAAGTTGATACCGGAAGACTTATAAATATGGCAAAAGTCTGTACAACCCCTATGACTCTGAATGAATTGGGTACATAAATGTACTTGCTCAACAAGTGGTACATGCAGGCGTGTGGGGGGGTGAGCATTGGATCTTTGTCGATTTAGAGACCATCATTACTTTCGTGGCGATGACATCTTACATATTAGTTTGAAGAATTGCATCAACTATACCACATGGGACTTCTGGACAAATCAATCATTAGCTCCTTTTGTTTGTAAGTGATTCTTACTTTTATTTAATAAACTCACTTCCATGAGTACGTGTATATAATTATCCTCACATGTAACTTATATTTATATACAGATTCTAGATGTCAGAGCTCCAAAGAATACAAGACACCAGTATTGGCTTCATTGATCCTTATATCGTATTCAAAACCGGTATTATTGCCAAGGAGCGATGGGTATCTGAAGCACAGGAGAATATCATGATGTTCTTCGTGAAGCAGCACGACAAGACAACAATACTTTTTCCGTACAACTTTGAGTAAGTGTTAATAATAATGTAGTCTACACATTTTATGTAATATCAATACAACTTATATGCATGTACGTGTGTGTATAAACCAATACAGTTTTCACTGGATACTCATTGTTATTGAGTTAAACTCAAGTCGGTTACTAATCTTTGACTCGTTGAGAAAAGAACGGGCACTATACCAAGATATGATAGACATTATCCAGGGGTAATTTCGATATCTCGCGCACAACTATTATTGAATAGACTTTGCCATAATTTATTAACGATCGTACATTATTGGTCGCACAGGGTTTGGAAAGAGTTTATTCGGCAACATCGCAAGGATTGCAAGGCACCACTTAATGTAGTTGAAATACCAGTAAGTTGTACTATATACACTTCCCCACGTGTTTAATTACTATATCGTACTTCAATTTACGTGTGAGATGATGAGAATAATCTTCTTCTCGTACAGTGGTGTTTGCGGCAGGAACCAGGTAATAACTTGTGTGGATACTACGTTTGTGAATTTATCACTGCGCGCATAAGAAGAACTCCTGAAGATGTCCTCAGAGTACGTATATATCAATTTTTATTTATTTTTAAATGAATATATATACATATATGTGTATTAATACTTTTCCTTTTATTTCAAATGCAAGACTGAATGGTTGAAATGAAGGGTCATGCAAAAAGACCATCTGAAAGCAGTTCAAGAGTCAATAGCAGGATATCTTCTAGAAAAAGTGCTAAATCCCAACGGCGAGTTCTACTTTGATCATAAGGAATAAATGATGTAAATTAAATGTTTATTGATATCGTTATTTTCGAGAACAAGATTATGAAAGTGTTGTATATATACATATATATATAAAATATATATATAGTTTCATACTTTATTCGAATATAATAATGCTCAAGATGAGAATTAGATGTAATTATACGCATGCGTGTATTTATATTAGCAGCGTAGAATACGTACATAAAAACATATTATATATTAAACAAATACGTGTAACTGAACTGAAAACAAATTAAACAAAAAAAAGAAAAAGAAAAGGAACCTTTAGTCCCAGTTGGGGTTACCAACCGGGACTAAAGGGTGCGCCAGGTTTGCTCGGCTGGAGGGCCTTTAGTCCCGATTGGTGTTACCAACCGGGACTAAAGGTCCCTCTTTAGTCCCTGGCTCGATGACCCGGGACTGAAGGTTCCATCTTTAGTCCCGGGATCGTTGTCCCGGCGCGGTAACCAGGACTAAAGGCTGTTACCGTCCGGGACAACAAGTCCATTCTGTAGTAGTGAGATATAATGGTATTTCTTTGGTTAATTTTTTTTGCATAACGTTAGTGGTGGATAGTTTGTCATCATGCAGGGGTACTTTAATTTAATTTTCTCTAATTTACACGGTAATTTTTAGGCCTTGAGAATTAACTTGGAGGCATCTTTTGTTGACTAATCTATATGGTAATAAACTAATGACAGGATTTGAATTTATTGTGTGGGGAATGCCACTTTTTTTTTTTGAGAAACAGCTTGATAATTTATGTATGCCCAATGATCTTCTGCGCGGTTCATTGAGCCTGTTAATATTAGGTTGCTCAGTGCTCTGTTAACACAGAGAGAAAATGCGGCCGATGGGGACACTTCTGCTACTTTTAGTTAGGGAAAACTTCTCCAGAAATTAACGCTTCAATATACTCCGTATGTTGTGTCCTTGAGAGAAAAAAAAACAAGAAAACGAATAGCTAGAGCGCTTGGTTGTAACTAGAGGGGGGACAGGACAGGATGCATGCTAGGATCACAAGGCTGTTTTTTAGGTTGGTATCATGTCTACGAGATAGGGTTGGTACTCCCAAAATGCCAAATTTTTTAAGATTTTTTGTCACATCAAATCTTTGGACGCATGCATGAAGTATTAAATATAAATAAAAAATAAAACTAATTACACAGTTTAGACGAAATCCACGAGACGAATCTTTTAAGCCTAATTAGACTATGATTAGACATTAATTGCCAAATAACAACAAAAACTGCTACAGTGCCATTTTGCCAAAAAAATTCGGCATCTAAACATGCCCTTTAACAACGGCATGGGTCTCCACTCTCACCAAGATTAGCATCGGGGGTCCTAGCGTGGTGTCTGGACTATATGAGAATGTGATGATGGCATGCATGATGCAGGGTTGGTCCTGGAATATGAAACCCTGAGGGTCTAGATGCAATGCTCAAGGGAATTACCACGTGCAGTCCAATCTTCACATGCGCCTGTGATGTCTACGCATGGTTCAGGTGGATGTATGTGAGCGCGTTGCGTTAGTTGCTCGTTTCCATTTCCACCTTTGCAGCTTACTATCTTTGCAGCTTACTATCTCTTTGTCGCCGGCCGGTAAAGTAAATTTTGCCCATAAGGGCACATACCGGGGCACAAGATTCGCACTGAGATTCATGCCCAGCAGTCTCTTCTGTTGGGCACGAATCTCAGTGCGAATCTTATGGTCTATAATATGAGGGCATGTGTCATAGGTCGGTCTCAGTGGTGGATTTTATTTTTCGGTTTTCAAGACTGCCACATTAGCTTTGCAGACTTAGGCTGAGAAATGAAACTGCCTGTCACAGTGGGATGTTTTATTTCACTGTTTCCAAGACAATCTGAACAGTTAATGTGTGCATGATGTTGTGATCCTACGTACCATCTGAACCATGTAGTCATTCATCATATATCTTAAACTAAACATAATCACTTTATTAACTACAATATATCTTATGCCGACAAATATTCATGTAAAATTAAATATATTAATTAATTCAATATTCATGTCAGGCTTTTACACCATATCAGTCACGGCTAAGTTTCATTCACCTTCACGTATGAGTTTGTTTTCACGCTAGACATGTCAGGTTTAAATATCTGCAACGATGCAGTAGTAGATACATGTCGCAAAATATAAAAAAAATGCAGTACCCGAAACTGAATGCGGAAAGGTTATATCATCGGCAATTTTAAGATAACTGAATGTTCGCTTTCACACTAGACACGTGAGCTTGATTTCACATTAGAATTTCATCAGTCACAACTAAGTTTCAGATAGCAAGTTAAAGATAAATAAATTTCAGATAGCAAGTTTCAGCTAGCTATGTTTCAGATAGCAAGTTTCAGATAACTAAGTTTCAGATAGCAAGTTTCAGATAACTAAGTTTCAGATAGCGTCTAGCTCCCATTCCGGCCAGCCGGTGCTCCGATCCGCTGTCTCCTCCCTGATGTCGTTGCCCCATGTGGAGGAGCCAAGACGACGGCAGCAGCTGATGGCTCATCCGCTACGGACGACAAGCAGCAAAAGATCCCAACCATGCACGGGCCCTCACTGACGCCGTTTCACCATGCACGACGAACCTCTCGCCGTCACCGCAGAGCGTGTAGGGCTCCCCAGTGCGCCGCGTCGTCGTCGATCGGTCTGGTCATCGGGCATGTGCAGCAGGGTGGCGCAGCCGGCGGCGTCGTGGAGGTCGCGAAGAAGATGGGGACGAAGTGGATTTCGTGGAGATCGCAGGAAGGCGGGAGGCGTCGCGCAGCAGATCCAGCGGAGAGCGATGAAACGAAACTCCACGCTCTCAATGGGGTTTCATTCACATTTCGTCTCCTGGGTGGGTACTCGTGCGGCTCGGGTTTCACATGGATGAAACTCTACTCCTCTCTCTCCTCTTCAATACATTGCCAAATCAGCTAATTTGCTGATGTGTCACCCTATTAGATGAGAATAAAACCCTGTTGAAACTCTCATTGAGACTGGCTTTAAGGGAAAAAAAAACGTTGTCACATCTGAGCCGTCCAACTGAAGTTCATGTTGGAGGAGCGAGGCTTGAATTCAGAAACTACGTACAGTACTTCACTACTACGACCCTTGCTTCTCCATCCCGAGATGTCACGTAGTAGTCTATAAGAAACTCTGCCCACACTGACAATAAGACAAGATACACATGCGCCGCACTGTTGCAATCATGCCATGCGCCATGCAAGAGAGCATAAACTACGCTCCAGAAACGATCGAGACGACGACCCTGTTCTCGATGGAAAGAGAGAGGAGAAATTTTTTTGGAACGAGCTAACCACCACTCTACATTGTTTTGTCTGTCTTTAGTTCGCTCCCTTTCTAGGCCAATAGCTCGTGGCCAAAATATATATGACGCACGCACTGCAGCAGCATGATTTCCACAAAACCATATCGTAATGTCCACTAAGAAAAGGAAGAGATTGTGTGCTCGATCCTAACTGCCCATGCAGGAGACAGTGAAGAGATCAGATATTCAGATTAGTAGCAAATACAGCTTCCATTGATTTTATTTTTATCGGCGAGATAAGGTGTGGTGGAGTTCGGTGGCAAGTCCATGTGGAGTGCCAACTCCGAAGACCGGCGACGGCGCACAGGCCAGACCACGGCGGTTGTGGCCTCGCTCGCAGCTCGCGGTTGACGAACGAAATGAAAACACTATTCAATTGCACTGATGCGTTTACCGGCGAATTGAATTTCAACAGCAGGATCGGATTCGGGATCGACGTTCTTCCAAAATAGAATGCGTGATCACAGCTCAGAATTCAATTTCCGTGGGTCTACGGGCCGGAGAATTGGATTTTCAATAATGAATTAATAATGGCCACCGGATTGGGGTGCTATTATTTGTCTGATGACTATTCTTTCCAAAATATTGCGATGAAAGATCGGATCTGGAATGTCAATTCTAGCACGATCGGCTAGGATCGATCGCGCGCAGGAATCCGATCAGATAGATCTAAGGAGGGCACGCAGAAGACTAGCATAGCTAGCAGAAGAATGGCACAAGAATGGCACTGTTCTTGTGCTGCATTAGCCATTAGGTATGGAGTTTCGCAGCAAAAGAAAAAAAAAGGATCGGAGTATAGCTGGCAGCAGGGGCCGGGCTCATGTTACAGTTACGCAATAGTCTAGCTAGGACGATCATGTGGTGGCTTGCTCTGATTAACAAAGCTTTTTTTGCAATGCATGTGCAGGCCGGGTCACTGTGTCATTATCTCACGGCACAGTCTAGCAACGGTTGTTTAGTGATCACGCACACATATTAGTGATCACGCACAGGCTAATATGCTGTCCTGTACCCAGTTGGTAGTAGAGACTAGCATCTGCATTTTTATTTTCCGTTCCGAGACCATGCATATGCATATATGCAGATGCGCTCTAGCTACCATGTCACGCGACTTCCCTTTTAATTTGGACGTTGTAACAATACTTTAGTGTTTAGTTCCTGCTCCCATTTGCAATTGGCTTTAATCATGCGTGTTCATGGGAACGGCAGCGGGCTAGCTGTTTGTTAAGTGCCTCATGCCAGCAGCTAGCAAGTGCCGGGTAGCTTTACTTTGCATTGGGTCTGTCTAATTGATGCTAAAAGCGATTAATAATTGATGCGAAAAGCAAATCCAGTTTGCAACCACATTCAGTACGGAACGGGGAAATTAAAATAGCTGATCAGAGTTTCAGTCCGATATCGATGGGTGTAGCCGTGGCAGGGGCACACACTGGCTCATCTGTCGCACTGTAGCCATAACAGGAACAGGCGCCAAAGTCAGCGCTGCTGTCACATCTAGTCACTGTAGCAGCATGGTAGCATGACGTGTCTGTGTAATAGGATTAGATGGGTAGAGTTGTATATATAGCCTTCCACTACAACTCAGTGAAGAGAGAGTTTAGTTTTACCATCTCCTCTGCAAAGCTCCGGTCAACGCTGATGCTTGTGCTGTGTGCGTGCGCTCTGTTCTCCCTCCCTCTTCTATCTCTAGCCGTAGTGTGTGTGCGAGAACGCCGGTGAGCGGTCGGCTCACCCACGCGGGAGATCTTTAGCCAACAAGTGGTATCAGAGCCGTACAAGCGTCGTCGCCGGACTAACCGTTGGCGATGACGGACGGTTTAGAAATGGGCGACAGCAGCGGCGCTGCTGTGGCTGCCCAGCCGCGACAGAAGGTCGTCATGCGCACGGTGTGGAAGGTCAGCGGCACCAGTTGGCCGACGCTGACTCGCCCAACTATGGTGAGTGGGCGGTGACCATGAAGGTCAAGCTCAGAGCCCGACGGCTCTGGAATGCCATTGATAAGGGCACCGACAACGAAGAAGACGACATGTCAGCGTTGGAGGCTATCCTCGCTGCTGTGCCAGCAGAGTACAGGAAGCCGTTGGGGGCGAAGAATTCTGCTAAGGAGACGTGGGAGGCCATTGCAGCAATGCGTGTCGGCTCCGACCGCGCAAAGAAGACGACGGCCCAGCTGCTGAAGCATGAGTACGCCAACCTCAAGTTCAAGGATGGTGAGTCGGTGGAGGACTTCTCCCTCCGCCTGCAGTCGCTCATCAGCAAGCTGAGGAGCCACGGCGTCACCATCGACGAATAAGAGGCGGTCTCCAAGTACCTCTACTCTGTGCCGGTGAAGTACATCCAGATCGCTCTCTTCATAGAGACGATGCTAGATTTGTCCACCCTCACCATTAAGGATGTGACAGGCCATCTGCGGGCGGTGGACGAGCGCATGGAGCGGGTCACAGCAACGACGGGCAGCGGCAAGCTGCTGCTGACAGAGAAGGAGTGGGCTGCCCTGATGAAGGAGAAGAAGTCCGAAGAAGCCTCCTCCAGCCGCGGTGGCGATGGCAAGCGCCGTGGCAAGGCTTCTTCGGAGAAGAAGAAGAAGGTCGACTCCAACGTCTGTCGGTGCTGCGGAAAGACGGGGCATTGGGCAAAGGAGTGCCCAAATCACAAGCAGGAGAATAAGGCTGAGGCTTAGTTCATGCAGGCTGGTGATGATGATGAGGCCACTCTCCTGATGGCGATGTTCTGTGCACTACACAACGTTGAGGCCAGGAGAAGGGAGAGGTGATGGCGGTGAAAGGGCACACAAAGGCCCTGAAGGCTGTCAACCTCGACGAATCGCGCGCCCAAGTCCACCTCGGACGTATGGGCGACGAGCAGGAGCAGCGGTGGTACCTAGACTCCGGCGCTAGCAACCACATGACGGGCTCCAAGGAAGCCTTCTCCGAGCTCAACTGCAACGCGATCGACACGGTGAAGTTCAGTGACGGTTCAAGGGTAGCGATCCGAGGGCACGGCACCATTATCTTTAGGTGCCAGAACGGTGAGCACCACGCACTGAAGGATGTGTACTACATCCCGCAGCTACGTTCAAGCATCGTCAGCATCGGGCTGCTGGACGAGTGCGGATGCGAGGTACTGATCGAGAGCGGGATCCTGAAGATTCAGGATCAGGAGCGGTGTCTTCTCATGAAGGTAAAACGCTCATATAATCAATTGTACCTACTCGACTTGAAGGTGGAGCAGCCGGTGTGCCTGGCAGCACGGCACACCGAGGAGCCGTGGCTGTGGCATGCCCGGTTCGGCCATCTCAGCTTTGACGCAGTCAGTCGGCTGGAGAAGATGGTCGGGGGGCTGCCCCACTTTAAGCGCACAGACGAGCCGTGTGACAGCTGCCTGGCCGGGAAGCATAGGAGACTGCCGTTCTCAAAGGCGGCCAAGTATCGCGCGGCGGACGCTCTCGAGCTCGTCCATGGCGATCTCTGCAATCCAATCACGCCAGCAACAAACGGTGGTTGACGGTACTTTCTCCTGCTCACGGATGATTGCAGTCGCTATATGTGGCTGCAACTCCTGAGGAGCAAGGACGAGGTGGCGGAGGCGATCAGGAAGTTCAAGGCACAAGCGGAGGCGAAGAGTGGCAAGAAGCTGCGCGTGCTGTGAACTGATCACGGCGACGAATTCACTTCGGTGGAGTTCACTGCGTACTACGCGGATCAAGGTGTGGTGTGACACCACACCGCACCGTACTCGCCATAGCAGAATGGTGTGGTGGAGCAGCGGAACCAGACGGTGATCGGCATGATTCGATCCATGATGAAGGCCAAAAGCATGCCGGCAAAGTTCTGGGGAGAGGCGGTGACCACGGCGGTGTTCATCCTCAACCGCGTGCCCACAAAGGCCCTAAATCGGTCACAAGCCAAGCGTGTCCTTCCTCCGGACATTCGGCTGCATCGGTCACATCAGGAAGACAAAGTCGGTCCTCACCAAGCTATGGACAGGAGCACACCGATGATGCTCCTGGGCCACGAGGAAGATACCAAGGCATACCAGCTCTACGACCCACGCGGAGGCAAGGTGGTTGTCTCACGCGACGTCATGTTCGACGAGAAGGCGGCCTAGGACTAGGATAGTCCGGGCATGGGGGAAGCTGGCGGCTTCACCAGTACCTTCGTCGTTGAGCACTTGGTCATCCACGGTGGTAGAGACACTGGAAAGGAGGTGCCGACCACTCCAGCAACAAAGCCAAGCACTCCTAGGGCGGTGCCGAGCACTCCGGGAGATGTGGCGAGCACTCCAAGAGTGGTGCCGAGCGGTCCTACAGTGGTGTCGACCACTCCTAGACGGGTGTCGAACGCTCCCATAGCGGAGCCGAGAGGTCTTATAGTGGTGCCGACCACTCCAAGATTGGTGCCGAGCACTCCACCACTGGTGCCAACCACTCTAGGAGTGGTGACGAATGGTCCAGAAGTAGTGGCAAGCGCTATAGCCGGGGTGCCGAGCACTCCAGGTGCTGTGCCGACCACTCCGACGGAACAGGAGACTCCATCGACGCCGATCGAGTTTGCCTCACCTCCAAGCGACATCACCAAGTTCGTGGATGCCTTCCACGACGGTGAGGAGGTGCGGTTCCACAGGTGGGACGACATTGTTGGCGGCACAGGGTCCTCAGGCCTGGTGGGTCGGCTGCTCAATGACCCAGAGCTACTTCTCGTTAGTGCAGAGAAACCACCCACGTTCGCGCTAGCCGAGCGCGATGCAAATTGGCGATCGGCGACGCTGGAGGAGATGAAGGCGATCGAGGAAAACGAGACTTGGGAGCTCGTCGATCCACCTCCAGGATGCCGTCCGATCGGCCTATAGTGGATGTACAAGGTCAAGCGGGACGAGCGCGTCGCCATTGTCAAGCACAAGGTGTGCCTCGTTGCCCGAGGCTTTGTCCAGCGTGAGGTCATGGACTTCGAGGAAGTCTTTGAGCTGGTAGCACGCATGAAGTCTATCCGACTGCTGCTGGCTTAGGCAGCAGCAAAGGACTGGCGCGTCCATTACCTGGACATAAAATCAGCATTCCTCAACGGCGAGCTGGCGGAGACGGTCTTCGTCAGGCAACCTCCGGGTTTCGCCATCAAGGGAGCGGAGCACAGGGTGCTCCGACTGCGCAAGGCGCTCAACGGGCTGTGACAGGCCCCGTGAGCGTGGAACGTCAAGCTTGACGCCATGCTGGGCGAGCTTGGGTTCACGTGGTGCGCAACCGAGCATGTGCTCTACACGCGGCGACAGGGGGAGGAGGAGCTCGTCGTCAGCGTGTATGTGGATGACTTGATCATCACTAGCGCACGTGCGTAGGACATCGACAGCTTCAAGCACGAGATGGCAGCTCGTTTTTAAATGAGCGATCTCGACGCGCTCTCCTACTACCTCGAAGCTGTTGGAGCGGAGCGACATGGCTGAGTGCAAGCCGTGTGTGACTCCGATGGAGGAGCGGCTGAAGCTGACGAAGGCCAGTACCGCGGCGAAGGTAGATGCAACACTCTACCGGAGCATCGTCGGCGGTCTGTGCTACCTAGTCCACACGAGGCCGGACATTACGTTCACCGTGGGGCTACATCAGTCACTTCATGGAGGATCCCCAAGAGGATCACTGGGCCACGGTGAAGCGGCTACTGCGCTACGTCAAGGGGACGGTGGATCAGGTGATCGTTTTCCCCAAGACCGGTGAAAGTGGGCTGCAGATCACTGTGTTCAGCGATGCAGACATGGCGGAGGACATCGACGGACGATGGAGCACCTCTGGCGTGTTCGTCTTCCTCGGGTCGGCTTCAAAATCATGGCTGTCACCGAAACAGAAGGTGGTTGCGCTGTCCACGTGCAAGGCAGAGTACGTGGCCGTGGCCACAGCGGCGTGCCAAGCTGTGTGGCTACGCAGGCTGTTGGGCGAGCTGACCGATGTGGAAGCTCACCCACCAGCACTGATGGTGGAAAATCAGCCCGCCATCGCCCTCTCGAAGAATCCGGTTCTCCATGACCGGATCAAGCACATCGACGTCAAGTTCCACTTCCTCAAGGACTGTGTCGATGGAGGGTAGATCGTTATCGAGTTCGTCGAAATTGGTCGGCAACTCACGGACGTCCTTACCAAACCGCTCAGCCGTCTTCGGTTCACGGAGCTGAAGAAGATGATCGGCATGGTGAAAGTTTTAGGGTTAGCAGTAGGATTAGAAAAATAATTGTAAAGTAATCTGCTGCTCTCCATTTGTACGTGCGGCAAGGGCAGGCACCGAAAGGCTCCCCTGCCGCACTGTAGGCACAGCAGGGGCAGACGTCAAAATCAGCTCTGCTGTCACTGTAGCAGCATGGCAGCCTGACGTGTCTGTATACAAGGATTAGATGAGTAGAGTTGTATATATAACTTCTCATTGCAACTCAGTGAAGAGAGAGAGTTTAATTTTGACATCCCCTCTACAGAGCTCCGGCTAACGCTGGTGCTTGTGCTGTGTGTGCGCGCTTTGTTCTTTCTCCCTCTTCTACTTCTAGCCGTAGTGTGTGTGCGAGAATGCCGGTAAACGGTCTGGCTCACCTGTGCGGAAGATCTCGGGCCCAACACTTCTCATGTGCAAATCACCAGAGGTGTGGCGCACTGTGCCCTAAACTATGATCTTCGCAAGATTAGTGCTGCATAGAATACTGCCGAGTGGTCTAATCATGCACAATACATTGTTGATTGATAGTATACTAGTAATAATAATACCGTAGATTTTCTGACTAATTTGCAAAAAAGGAAAAGAGGCAAGATTTGCACAACAACACATTATTGACATGCATATAGTATAGTTCATAGCTTCATATATATACTATAGCGTAGTGCCGAAACTTAACGAGCTCCACGTGGACATTTGTTAATTCAGAGAGTGGTCGATCGGCGACAAAATCCCCGCGCATTTTGTAAAGAAAAGATTGCTAGATCGCTTGCGTACGTCTAAATAAAACCTACGGGCGGGCTGCTATTCAATCGCAAATTGTCCTAGTCCTAGCTACCAGTTGCCGGACCCCGCCAAGAACACCAAGACAGATCACCAAAGCCAGCCTTCGAATAAAGCTCTCGTAGCAGCAGCCAGCAGCACATACGTGCCACCAGTAATTGTTAATCTCTCCTGTATGGCTGTATGTCCAATGCCCTTACTTTCCTGGTCGCCCGAATTTATGGGCGATCCATGATTAAGCCCTCATGACCCCTATTCCTCTTTATGTTACCTAACAGATCGATCTTTTCCCCCCGGAATCATCTTAGCTTGTCCAAAGCATGCAGCAGCCTTCTTCTATCTTGTGGGCCTCGACAGACAGACAGTAGGATTCTTGCAAGAAAGAGGAAGCATGCATGGCTTGACTTCCTGACCCATTCCAAGCATAATAAACTCACACGATCAGACAGAGACCAGGCTTTAAGAAATGTTATCGAGACAGATTCGTGCCTGCGCGATGAATCATGAGCGACCAGTAGAGGCACGGCACGGCAGATGTTCTCTGATTTGGAACCGATTCAATGATAATGCCTTGCTATTCGTTAAATAACCCTGCATCGATCCTCAACTGTTGAGAGAGCAACGGCGCAACTGGTTATTGGTATGGTTGTTTGATCTTGAGTTGTCACCATATATGCCTGCCCTACTTGTAATTGCTAGTGACTGTACTAGTACTTAATAACAATACAAAAATAGGCAATCATGCAGGGACTAATGGAACGTTGAAGGCATGCATGATTATGATTACGATTACTAGGGTGGCGGTTACGGCAGCCACATCTCGCATCGGTCTTGAGGAGAAGAAATGCGTGCTGACTGCAGCTGGGAGCTTCCGAAAGATGCAGGCTATGATGGTGAACCACTGATTGTGATTGCTACAGTCCAAATGGGTCTAGTAACGCTACCTCCTTGGTTGGCTTTTGTGCCTGCAGAGTGCAGAGTTGTCACTGCTAGACTGAATATTATCTGTATGGTGGGAGAATCTCTTAACTGTCCTCTTCTTCATCAAGTTCAGAACAAATTGTTTTTTGTTGTTTACCTGACACTGTCAAGGTCCATGATATCCAGTGATGGGCGTGCTTAAACTGCCGCAGATATCTACCTGGCCCGTGTTGGACTGATTTGCATGGAGTATTGGTGGATCGATTTCACGTCAGTAAATTTTGCTGGATTCGGTAGTCTCCACTCTCCAACTCCAGTGACTTGTTACCGGCCCCCAGCGAGTTCATGGTGATGGAACCCCTACCTTCACAAGGGTAGGCTAGTAACACAAGGGAATGTCTCGAGGCCGTGTGTCTCACGAAACACGAGGGGTTAGCAGACAGAACACAGAAGAGGCAGGAGGTCCAGGTGTGAGAAATGCCCCAGCCCCCAGCAATCAGAGCATCATCAGGGCGGGTACGGGGTGCTTGAAATGAGGCGAGGGCAGAACTGTAGCGGCATGATGCTGCCCGTGGACGATTGCCTCCATCTCCATCAGACGATTATGTTGGTTGATTGCCCAAGGTAACCACTCCTTAGGCCAAAAATTAGGCCAAATGGTTATTGTGAATTCGCCACTGAAAGGGAATATATCCACAAATTTTCCACTACAAATTGCTGTCAACCCTTAATCCAGCCATTGGTGATTGGAAAATACTCCCCTCTTACACAAATACTCCCCTCTTTCCTTCACCGTAAACAGTCACCTGCCCTCCTCTTTACAACGAATCACAGCTCCGGTACAGGTTCAACGATGTTAGAAAAATGTGAAACCAAAAGCCAAGGTTCGGGCTAAATTTGGGTAAAAAGAAGTACTAAATTTCACCTGTATAAATGAAATCCACGAAGTTTTTCCTGGTTTTGGGATTTTTGTAGTACAGGAGAAGTCAGACCAATTCAAGAAAGTCCCCAGAAACTGTTTGAAATTTTGTTGAAAAAGACAGAAAGTTTGTAGCAGAAATTGGCTAAGATTTAGTTCGCGTCCAAGTTGGCATCTTGCATTTGTTACTCTTGGAGCAAGAGCTTCTAGATGGCTAGGCGTCACCCGTTGAAACACTACAACCTCTTGTGTGTGCTCCGGAAAATTTGTACTCACCCCAAAATCCTAGTAAGAACCCTCAAGCTTGAGACTAGCTCTCTTGCCTTGAGAAGAGGATAGGGTTCAACGAAACCTAAGCCGTGGTGGTTTCCTCAACAACCGTGGAGTAGACTAGCCTTTGTGGTGAGCTGAACCATGGGATAAATACCTGTCCTTGTGTTCTTGTTGTGTTCCTTGTGCTCTACTTGTGTTGGTTGACAAACTAGGGTTTTCACTGGATCTACTTGTACAAAAGTTTCCAATCTTGCAGAAGTGGTGGAATATGACCTAACTACTATCTGGAACACTAGTATTGCACTCGATCTACTTTTCTTTTAGTAGAATTTGAATTGTGGTTTCAAGATGCTTTGATACGCGGAAGTGCCATAGTTGTACTCGAAACTTCAGCACCGCGAAAGTTCCACATGCAAGTGCGGAACTGCCGCATCTGTACTACCCGCTACATTGAGTTTAAATTTTAAACAGGCCTATTCACACACACACCTCTAGACTTGTCTGATCCTTTTCAATTGGTGAGTCTCGAAGTTTATTTAACAAATCATGTGTCTTCTATACTTGTGTAATAGCTCTGGTGTTACGGGCTCGTTTAGCACCAAGGTTTAGGCCTAAGAAAAATTTCCGGAACGAGTTTCTCGGATTTTTTATTTAAAACATACTTAAGGCGATAAGCGAATCCTGTGTGACTCAGTTCTGTGGACTCACATAAACGCCCAGGTGAAATTATTCAGCGCGTAGAGATATTTAGAAATGTTTGACAATAATTCTGACAAATAAATAGCGAACGATTTGTTCTATTAGATTAAGCATGAAAAGCAACTTTTATAAATAAAATAAAATACATTAATAAATATAACGATATATATATATAGTTTTTGAATCTAACTTAAATTCGAGCTTTGTTAAAAATCTCCTTGTGCCTAGATGTTGTTAATTGTCTAAATTAGTAAACTGATATATATATATATATATATACTCACGTGTTTATTTTGAAAAGCACGCTCAGTTGAAATGTCTCGGTCTAGTGACATGTTTTTAAGTATAGACTCGTTTTAGTCCCTATGATAAGTTGGTAACATACCCGCGACAGCTGTCCGTCTGGTCGTCTCATTAATTTAACGTGATGGGTGTGAAAGCACGTAACAAACGAGAGATAGCGCAACAGCTTCATTTACTTTTCCTGGCGCAGCGTACAGCGTACTCGTCTTGCTTTGCAATTATGCACCGTCTCGTCTCCCGTCGTGATTCTGCACCCCGGCGCGTCGTTTTGCCTGCGCCCCTGTCTTTCTCTCCATCGCTTGCGTCGTGTCTGAAATTTTTAATGGGAGCGCATGGCTCTATCATGCCACGCCCCGCTAAGCGCCACCGTTAAATGCCTTGTTCCGTCGCTTCACTCTGTGGCACCATGAATGCTACATTGCCTCCTCCGCCTTTGCTTGCTCGTCTCTATCGCCTTGATTGCTTTTGTCTACCTCCGCTAGTCCTTGCCTACCTCTGTTGTCTCTGTGGTTGGCGAGCAAAGCTCCAAGTCACCGAGTTCCCACGCCTCTACCTCGGTCTGCCTTGCTTGTCTCTGCCTGCTTACTTGTCTTGTCTGCCTCTGCTAGGCCTGAGCCAGACTTGCTTCTTTCCCCCTCCCTTTTCCTCTGCCGCTGAGGCCGAGCTGCTGCTATAGCTGTTGTTTTTCACGTTGCGGTACTCTGCTCTGCTTGTTGCCGCCCATCACCTTGCACAAAGCCGAAGCCCCGTACTCCGCAACACCCTAACCTCCATAGAATGCGCTGTGAAATAGGTTTTGGAACCTAGTCCATGATTTGGCACCCAAGTGACGAACTCAAGTTGGCATTTCCTTATCTCCCTCTCTGGTTGCTCTCTGGTCATGAGGTTTACTTCGCTAGTTAGCTATTAGTCCCGCTAGCCGATGGCGGTGAGCTCTGTTTGGGCTTGGCCGTTTCAGTTCAAGTGCGTCGCGCTGAGACTCCACTCGCATGTGTGTACGTGCTCGCATCGCTCCACCAACCATGACCGCTCGCTTTAATTTGCCCGGCTCGCTGTGTGCTCTCCCCTCGGCCGCAACGCGCCATGGTCGTTGTCTTCTCGTCCCTCCTACGCGGCAGTGAGTTTCGCAACTCTTTTCCTCGCACCAGCGAGTAGCTTGGGAAGCTAGCTAGGCGCCCTACCGCACTGAGCCTCAGCCGAGCACCGCTGGCCACCAATTTGGCGTTTCCCTCGCTGTCTATCAGTTCGCCGCCGTGCTCTGGGATTTGGGGGTATGGCCCAAGGCAGCAGTAGCAGTTCGATCGAATGCAATTTCTAACTCGCCTTAACGCCCTAACCTCCGTAGAATGGGCTGTGAAACAGGTTTTGGAACCTAGTTCATGATTTGGCACCCAAGTGACGAACTCAAGTTGGCATTTCCTTATCTCCCTCTCTGGTTGCTCTCTGGTCATGAGGTTGACTTCGCTAGTTAGCTGTTAGTGCCGACATTAGGTTGATGGCTTCGGTTGAACCTTAATCGAAATACTAAGTAGCTTTTGCTTCGCTTTAAAAAGCATGCGTAGCACCGTTTCTAGCTGTTCGGGCTCAGGGCATGGCCACCATGCATTCGCTACTTCCCTAGTTGGCGCTGTGGCCGTAGCCGCTGCCCCGCTGGTCGGCCCCACGGCTGCCAGCCCCGTGCTGGGCTGAGTTGGCCACATCCGCTCCCTATCGTGCTACCAAGCTGTGTGAGCCCACGCGCGTGCGCTGTCCACCGTATCACGTGGGGTCGAGCCTGACGCCGCAGTCACTGTCGCTTGGCCGACGTGGCGCTTGCCCTTGTCGTCTGCTCCACCTACCGTGCATAGTCCTGGGGCGTGCGCCAAGCCATCGCGACTGTGTCATTGGTCCCAGCCGCTGTTGCAACGGGACGACTCCCTGCTCTGCCCTACCTGTCCACCCCGTCTCACTAGCCGACGGCGGTGAGCTCTGTTCGGGCTTGGCCATTTCGGTTCAAGTGCGTCACGCCGAGACTCCACTCGCATGTGTGTACGTGCTCGCATCGCTCCACCAACCGTGACCGCTCGCTTTAATTTGCCCAACTCGCTGTGTGCTCTCCCCTCGGCCGCACCGCGCCATGGTCGTTGTCTTCTCCTCCCTCCTACACGGCAGCGAGTTTCGCTGCTCTTTTCCTCGCACCAGCGAGTAGCTTGGGAAGCTAGCTAGGCGCCCTACCGCACTGAGCCTCAGTCGAGCACCGCTGGCCACCAATTTGGCGTTTCCCTCGCTGTCTGTCAGTTCGCCGCCATGCTCTGGGATTTGGGGGTAAGGCCCAAGGCAACGGTAGCAGTTCGATTGAATGCAATTTCTAACTCGCCTTAACCTCCTCTATCTGGTGCTCATCTCGGATTGGTCAGGACCTTCACCGGCGACGAGCTGACACGGCCGCGCCACGCTCAGAGCGCCGCCGCCCTTCACCGTGCACGTGGCCATCCTAGCACGGGCCGTTTCCGCTCTAGATGACACCGTAGCCGTGTCCGGGGTAATGTCCTGATGCTCTCCCATCTTTTCGTTTCCGTCTCCGAGGTCGCAGGTCACTGGAATAGTCGCGCCGCCATAGCTTTTAGTCCACCGACGTGGTCAGAGCTTTAGAAGTCACCGTTCGGCCCCTAATCGACACCTAGGGTTTCATCTTGGCTCCTCGGTGCTCGTCGGCCTGCTCCTTTAGTCGGGGACTCGCCTACTGACCAACGTAGTGGGGCAGTGTCAGCCGGAGCTGTGTCGTCGCGCGGGGAGTCACCGGGGGCTGGTGCGCTCGAATTAGGAGAAAGCCTGGGGGCTGGGTGAAAACGTCAGAGAAAGAGAGCAACAGTGGAAAGGAATGTGGGTTATTTTCGTTGAAATCCAGGGTTGTTTCTGCAAAATGTTGGCGCGCGCGGGCCTCCTGGCCTTGGGCCGTCGCTGGGCCAATTGCGCCGTGCGCAGCCCCGCCCCGGCTTGGGCCGGACCAGGCCGCTGGGCCGAAAGGGGTGGCCGTCGGCCCTTTCCATTTCCTAAATGCTTCTCTAATCTAGGTTTCTAGTTTAAGTTGTAAAATCAATATAAAATAGTATAGGGATCCAAAAATTATAAAACTAATTTTGTTAGGCTCCTAAAATCATGATCTATCTATTAGCGTAATTGGTTCATCTAGTTTTAAAATATTTCCAAGGTTGCTCTAATTATTTTTAACATGCTTAATATCGTTAAAATATAAACTTGTAAAAATTATTGTGATAAATTGGTAATAATGTTGGATCTAAAATTTTTACAATAGGTTCATAGCAATATTAGGTACTCACTGTAATTTTTGTAGCTCCAGAATAATTAGTTTGCTGGATAGATAATGATGCCCTATTTCGAATAAAGGTTAAATTGATAGAATGGAATAAAAAAATAACTTGGGTTTGTATAACTAAAACAATTATTGGAAAATAACGCCTTATTCGACAACATGGATATGTAGCCTAAGTACGGTCATCGTTAGAACTAACTCGTTAACTTCAGAGGCGTAAATCATATTTTACGAGTCACGGTTGCAATCGATTAATTATGCCTTTGCATTGCATCGCATTGCATATCATAATAGGGACGTCGATGGATCGCGGAGTCATCGGGAGTTACTGGAGAAATGGTGCTTTTGGAGATCGTATCGCCATGATGGAAAGCTAACTTATGATTATATTTTACCCAAGCAAGCCCCGATGCATAACCCCTACTTTTCTGCACTTTAAATTATATTTGTGCATTAAGTTTTAAGGAGTTGAATAAAACTCACTTGCATTATCCTACGAGTCTTACTAGCATGATAGGATTGTGTAGATTGCTATGCTACAAGACTCCGATAGAAGTCAAGTGATTGCATGTCACTCGCAAGAGATAGGAAATATATTATTGCATTATTATCACTTGGAATATATAAATGGTGGAAATAATAAATGGTGACCGAGCATGGATATGGTTTGGGTATCGGTGGGTGTAAGAGGTTGTGTCTTACGGCCAGCGGGGCATAGCTTGGTTACACTGTTTTTCCCTGTCTGTGTCGGTTAAGGACCGGCCGTTGCATTGGACGCTAGGCAAGTCACAGACTTATTATCCCAAACACATACTTGGGTATGGACGCTTGGAAGACTTGTTACCCTCTTGTCATGGGTTTCGGCTCTTTTCGGACCGACTGTCAGGGTGGTTTTTGGGTTAGGAGGTCTTTGCACCGCACTGAGTCCATAACTTAGGGGCGGGGGCTTGGAGTCCCAGTTTGGACGGGGACCTGGACCCCATGACAGGAGTGTAGTGGGTTGGTCTTGCTTGTGCCTGAGGTACAAGCGGGGCGTGTGTTTTCAGGGTACCCAGCTGGGGGCATTGATTCGTGAATCACCGGAAAATTCAGTATGGCTTGTCTAAACTCTAGCACCGTAGTAAGAACTGGAAGACGAAAGATGATAAAAGGAAATCTGATTGCTTACCACCTGCTTGAAAGTAGCACATGTGCTTACATAGAATGGTTAGTTAATGAACTGATACACTGCTAATAAAAATCGAATATAAGGACGCACGCTTAGTAATACTTTCTGTAGATGCATTAAACCCACAAGCCAGATAGCCTTCCATATCCTTGGAGTCTTTTCTTTCCTCCTGTCGAGTAAGTCTTGCTGGGTACAATTGAGTACTCAGGGTTTCATTTCCCCTGTTGCAGGTGGACGCTTGTGTGTGGATTCCTTCTGGTGGACGCAGAGAGGATTTTCTTTACGCTGCGATCATAGTTTTTATTTATAACTCTTACCAAACGTTTTTATAAATGAAAGTTTATAATCTATTGTCATATTTTTTATATATCAATACTTCATCATGTCATGAATAGATATTTATTTCCACTGTAATTCTGATCACATGTTTATATTTCGCAGTTAAATTAAATTGTTCATAACTCTGATAACATGATTACATTCCGCTGTATAATAATAAATATTATACTCTGATGTTGTAATAAAAGTGATGTCAGAAATGGTTTAAGAATGTTTTAAACTTTATTCTCTCATTTGTGATCCTGATGGAAAAATATGGATTTTCGGGTTCTCCCTTAAGGTGTGTTAGATAGAACTGCGTAATTTGGTGTTCTCCCTTGAGTGCTTAGTGTCTAATGGAAGACAAGCACTCCTGGAAGACATTAGATTAGGCGGTTCTGCCACAACTTGTTCAAGTGTTCTTATTGTTCAAGATTTACTTTTGGGTGATTCGCCCTGATATACTTGTTCTTGTGTTTTTGGTTGTAGGTTTTGCGAGGAATCAAGTCACTACATGTCTAGCAACCTTTGGTAACAAGTAGAATCGAATATATAGGTGTAATCTTTGTCGATTTGAGATTTCACGTTACCCATATCATAATTTCCGACCTTGGGAGGTTCGGAAATTTCGAGCTTAACCAAAAATTCCGGGCCTGCTATCTGTTGTAGGTTTTATATTTTCAGGAACGTCTACTCGCCCTCCCTCTAGACGACATCTCGGTCCTTTCAACAACACATATACTATTGATACTTACAAATTGTTTAAAACCATATTAGTAACCATGATATATAATTTACATAGGTTGTTACTTTAGATATATTCGTATATTTTAACTAAAATATTTAACACGTCTATATTAATAGTATAAGTGTATAATCATAACTGCACATATAATTCCTTGATAGGAAAATTTTCAATCTATCTTGTGAAGTGTGAGAGACCACTGGTGGCTATATTTTTCTAGCCTTTTAAGATTACTTTAGAGTAAAAAGTAGATCATTATAATGCTTAAGTATTAAAATTCTTTTGAGGTTAGAACTGCTACCCCATATGATATCTCACTTCAGGCTCTATCATTTATTTTAATCAACATGGTGCAGATTTCAAATGATTCTTATACCATTGTAGTATTTAAGAACGTACTATTTTAAATAGTGCAAAAAAGACTTAGTAAAAGATACAATAAACATAAGAGTCGCAACTTAACCTGAGGTCAAAAAGTTTGTAGCAGTCAATAAGAATAAAATTTGAAAAATTAAAATTTTGATTCATAACTTCATAAGATATATGATGCAACAAGAGCCATCATAGTTAATGTTAAGGTTTCAACCTAATTGCATACTTAAAATATATAAAAATGTCATGCAAAAGGAGAATCTAAATATGGATAAAAAAGCTTTTGGATCAGTCGATCCCTTCAAAAAAGGTAATTAAAAGTTTATGATAACTAGATATAGTCTACATTGTGTTGTGTTGGAAAATAAACAAAAAGGAATAACATACATATTTTTTGCAAGAAAATAATATACAATTTACTATAAGTAAAAAAAATTATTAGTCAGATGTATTAAACAGTCTTAAATTTTAGCTTGTATGAGAACACGGATGATAGATTAGCATGTAATAATCAAAAGTAAAATAGTGTGACATCACACATGTCTTTTACTAGCACGCTATTATATAATCGAAAGTAAACTAGTGTATTCCTATATATGTCTATCAATATATATAATAATCAAAAGTAACACGCTACAGAATTGCAACCACTGATCTTCGGTCTTCGTTATGCACTGCAACTAACTAGCGCACGCAAAAAATACAGCTTGCAAGCACGTAACAAGTTCAGAAAAGTCCTCCCTTCATGTTATTTTAGCCCTTGAGTTTCAAGGATTGTTACATCCTGTTTATATAGATTACTTCCGGCCGACCTAAAAAATACAAATCTAGGATTGATTCGAATCTAAATATCTTAATGGCTAATAAGTTTATAAAAATCAAATATTTATATAATAAAAATATATTTGATAATGAATCTAATAATATATATTTAATGTGATAAATTTTAGTATCTTATATAAATTTAGTTAAACTTAAGCGTATTCAAGAGTGAATGTAATTCTGCATTCTTATCTTTATTTTCTTTAACTTTATATTTGCTTCAAAACATTGTACGCGACAAAGGTATACATGTCGACATGTGCATATGCTCACCGTTATGAATACATACACGTACTCTAGGCCCAATCTATATAAACACATTTCACTCAAAAAAATCTATATAAACACATAAAAAATACACATCTTGGTATTGAGAATCACCATAAACATCATTTCGCTGAAATATGGCTTATGCTGATGCTTATGCTGATTTTTTGTAGGAAGAAAACATTGTTTGTTGGATCAAAATTACCGCCGAAGAACAGGGCCAATACCTTTCGATACTAATTAAATGCACAACAGGTCCATCGACGAATATATATTTTACTCCATGCGTGGACTCAAAACAAAATGCGGCAAGGAATAATGGATGATGAACCAACATCTAGCACCACGAACCACATGTATCTGGAGGCTACCTGTCAGATCTGCATGATGGACATGTAGCAGCGTGCTACGTAGCATGCACAGATGTCGCCGTGAAATGCTCGTTATTAACTCTCCAACTCCAACCAACAACAAAATCAAAGGCAAAAAAACGCACGTGGTTCCATTGAAATCACGCTTATTTAAAAATCTACCATCAGCACCAGTATAGCTCTCTACAATAGACGTCAATGCCCAGCAACGAACCTACTACCTACCCACGTTCCATTCTACCGGGTTGCTATGTACTATTCTTTCCGTCCGAACACAATTCTAGCGTAGTATCGTGATTTAGTATCTTAAGTTCGATTAATTATAAATAAAAAATATCAATATTTATGATATTAAATAAATATTATTAGATTAATTATGAAATATATTTTTATAATAAATTATTTTGGAACCGTAAATATAAATAGTATTCACTAGAAATTTGGTCATACAACCCGTCGTTCCATTCTTTCATGGACAGATGGAGGACTACTACGTATGCTACGGTACGTACGTGTTCCCTTCAGCATGTTGTACGTACAAACAGAAGGGTGGTTTTCAGAGACTATCATTGCAAAACGCTCTGTGATTTGACAACACGCGCATTTGGCAGGACGTGGCAGTGCCCACAAGGCCACAACAGTGACTTGAAAAAAGAACTAAAATCTGTCTGTACATGACACTTGGAATATACTAGGGCCCTGTTTACTGGATTCCATGTCTAAAGTTTAGCCACTGAACTCTAGATTATTTTAGCTCCAGAGGCTCTAAATAAGTGGTCTAAAAGGTTGTCTGAAGCTTAACCAATTTTATAGAAACTTTATAAAGTGGTCTAAATAAAGTTTAGGTTCTCAACTTTAGCCAACTAATGTTTAGATCGGAGAATCCAAACGGGTCGTTAGTGTTAAATCGCAGGTAACCGGAGGTTACGTTTCCTGTAATAAGTAAGCACGTAGAAACAAGGCTCAGGCCCCAAAAACCTGTGTTGTTGTGTCGTAGTGTCCCATGCATGGACCATGGTCAATCGGCATTCTCCCCGCATTGCTACAACTGTTCCCTTGCCCGCAGGGAAGACTGGAAGAGTGACGGAGCAGCTTCTGTCCTCTTTCCACGTCTCCCTACACCTCATCGCCTCATCATAAAACCCCCTCGCTCCCGCGATCTCAGCTCTCACCTCACCACACCACGCCACTCTCGCCTCCTCCTCGCACAGTCACTCTCCTCCCGGCACCAGGCAGCAGCTCCCTGCTGCCAACCAACTCCACCAACACAAACACACACCCCACGACAGCAGGAGGAAGCTAAGGGACGAGCCGAGGATCGATCCATGGCCATGGACGACTCGTCCTCCGGCTCCTCCGAGCCCACCTCCTCGTCCTCCGTGGAGGCTCCCGCGTCCCCGACCGCGTCGTCCTCCGACTCCGCCTCCGCCGCGGGCAGCAGCAGCAAGAAGCGGCGGCGCACCAAGGACGGGCACCACCCGACGTACCGCGGCGTGCGCATGCGGGCCTGGGGCAAGTGGGTGTCGGAGATCCGGGAGCCGCGCAAGAAGTCGCGCATCTGGCTCGGCACCTTCGCCACCGCCGAGATGGCGGCGCGCGCCCACGACGTGGCCGCGCTGGCGATCAAGGGCCGCGCCGCGCACCTCAACTTCCCGGAGCTCGCGAGCGAGCTCCCGCGCCCGGCCACCGCCGCGCCCAAGGACGTCCAGGCCGCCGCCGCGCTCGCCGCGGCCGCGGACTTCCCAGCGCCCGCCAATGCGGTGGCCGGCGCCAGGGTGGACCCCGACGACGACGGCCCGGACGCCAGCGCCGCCTCCGACGACGCCTCCGCCTCGCCGCCGCCGCCAGCGCTGGACAACCCCGACGACGCGCTGTTCGACCTCCCCGACCTCCTCCTCGACCTCAGACACGGGGCCTCGTCGTGCCAGCTCTCGTGCGCGCCGTCGTGGTACGACGACGTGTGCTTCTCCGGCGCCGCCGCCGGCGGCGCGTTCCGCCTGGAGGAGCCGCCGCTGCTGTGGGAGTACTGAGTCCGATAAAAATAGAATATTTTGCTCAGTCGTCGACGAGAATCAAGTTAGACCACGCGGCTTCGAGCTGCTTCGTTCGTGTGTGTGGCTATGGACTGTAATTGCTTCAGTGGACCAGGAAGTCAGGAACTATGGATGTAAACCATGCAGCGCTGGACCAGCAGAAATGGAACCTAATTAGAGCCATTTCTCCTTTGCGTCTGCTCCTCCAGATTTAGAAAGCAAACCATGTATAAAAAACCAATTCATCCCCGGCCCGTTCCTTTCGCTCCTCCAGTGTCCAGTCTGTCTGTCTTTGCTTGGATTGTGGGGCAAGAATATGGTATGGTGCACGACTAACCGCGCATCTAGCACCTTTCCTTTCATTCATTCTCCGTTGCTCAATGGGGTGTTATATATATATAATAAATAAATCTTTTAATTAGTAGTAGCAAGTAGCAGGCACTAGTGCTATTTAAATGTGATCTAGCCCGATTTGGACTAATGCCCTCACGAAACGCTTTGGCGAAAGATGCACGCACCTTTTAAATTACGGCCGGATTCGTCCACCGATCATCTCCAACCCAGCACGAAATGAAAAGCGCGCGCACCCCACCCATCGTCAATCAAAGAAGTGAATGAAGAAAGAAATTCACCCGACGTCCCGACCCGGCGGCCAGCAGGAGGAACCTGTCCTGTCCTGTGGCCTTTTCACGCAACAACGACGGTCGCATGCAGCCTGTAACCGCGAACCAAAAGCCGTGGGATGGCGACCGGCCGGAGCTAGGCTGGGCGCGCGGCGCGATCGAGAGCGACGGCGACTGCGCGGAAAGCGGCGTGCATGAATCCCGGCAGAGCTAGCGCCGGGCTGCTGTAAGACGAGAAGGAAAGCGGTGGCAGCAGTGCCGGGGCCGTATCCGCGTGTCGCCATCGTACGCCTTGGCCGGCTCCACCGATCGCGCCAGCGCGTGCGTGCTCTCGCCTCTCGCTCGCTTGCCGTGGCGTTCATACGCACACGGTGCGGCGTACGCGCGCGCGGCACCGCTCGATCGGCGGTGGCGCCTTGGACGTTTTCGTCGACGCTAGCGAGCCCGGCTGACGCAGACGGCGGTCAGGCCATAGATGCACGCACGGCGCCAACGGAGCCGGGGCGAGGAGATCAGGAGAGAGGACAGCGGAGTGGTTGCGCCCGCATAAATGGCACGGTTTCCTGGCCGGGCCGGGGGGACGGGCGTCGCCGATCGTACCGCGAGGATAAGGCGAGATCTCGAGGGCGTGCCTCCCGTCCGTCCGTCCTCCCTGTTCGTCGTCGTCGTCGCCCTCAGCTTGCTTTTATCTGCCCTGAGCGACGAGTTAATGCCGCTGCTGCTGAGTGCTGACCTGACCATACCATACTGCTCCTTTGGGCCTTCGTGGAGGACAGTTCGTGCTGGCACGCACGGCAACCATGCACGACGGCACAGCAGCAGGCTTGCATTGTGGCGATCGTGGTGTGGCTGTACACGAGCGCGAGAGGTCGCCGCACGAGTGGGCCGCCACGGATGTGAACACGGGTGGTGGCTGGCCGTGAGGCCTGCTGGGGGTTCTGCTGTACGGCACTGCTGGCGAGTCGCCGTTGTTTTCCGTGCACGAGATCTTTGACATGGCGCACACTTGTGGGCATACTTCTTGCTGGTCGCCATTTCATCTTTTTTTTACGGACATTTCATCTTTTTTATATATATATACGAGTACTATACTGTTCAATTCATTATCCGTGTTCCGGGATAGGGGATCCTTGTTTTACGGGTTAGCTCTGTGCATTTCCTGCAAGAATTCGGGTTCCAGGTCGTGTAGAGTATTATCCATCCGTCATGCACACATGCGACAGCAACGGAGACGGGAGACCAGTTCAGATGGTGCTGTGGATGGATGTATCCTTATAGCAACTCGTACTAGGAGCGGCAATGTTTTGGTGCTTTGGTTAGACTTAAATTGTCCTGTTGAACAATGTTATTTACAATCCACGTACAACTATACCTCTGCTACACTTAAACAATATGTATGCAAGTTTCAATTACATGAAAACATAGATCTCATACGATTACAATCTAAATATTTTAATAAATGAAATTATAATAATAACGTGTATACGGGTGGGCCCATAGGCTAGAGGTGTTTCGCTTCTTAATCGGTAATAATGACTGCAGTAAAATGTTAATTGGTGAATTACTTAATTACTGCAAGTACCATTTGTCAAGTACACTTGTATTGGCGTCGTCTTCTCTGTACTGTCGAGTACCGTCTAATAAAATCCAAAACATATTTATGTTTGCACATGATCATGTCTGAAATAGTACTACTATACTAGCACCATGATTAGGGTATATATCGATCGGTGGCGCTGGTACCTGTGTACCATAAAATTTCGATACGAATCTAAGTACTTCTTGGAACCACTTGGGCATGTTTTTAAATCCCTTGTACGGGGGGGTATTTTTTTTCTCGAATACCCAAAAGCTTTGCGTATTATTGTATTAAGTAGAAGAGTTTAGACAAACATACAACGCGCTTGTATCGAGCGCCGAAGAAGGTCAACCTAACATAGCCGTAGCTAGACCATCCTAGCAAGAGACATCTAGATTCGATATTACATTAAAAGAAAAACTACCAACACCGACACAACGGCGCGACCTAGGAGGTGGCCTTGCGTCCTCGCGGCTGCCTCGACCGAACAGCCGGGAAGAGGTCATCCAGCGCTTCGGCTTCGGACGCAGTCAAATCACCGCCGAAGAGCCTGTCATAGGCCTCCAGCTCTGTCGGATATCTATATCTGGGTATCCGAGCCAAAGGGTTAATGAGCATCACGTTGGCTCATCCGATGGTTAAGGACGCAACTGCGGCCTTGTCCGACCCCTAGGGGCCAGGCCACGCCTCGTCGGACTTCGAGGACGAGGTTTCCGCCTCGTCCGACCCCGAGGGGCTGGGCAACGTCTCGTCCAACTCCGAGGACGAGGTTTCCGCCTCGTCTGACCCCCAGGGGCCAGGCCACGTCTCGTCCGACTCCGAGGACAAGGTTTCCGCCTCGCCCGACGTCTGAGGGAGGGCTCCACCTCGTCCGATGTCTGAGGGAGAGCTTCGCCTCGCTCGACGTCTGAGGGAGGGCTCCTCCTCGCCCGACGTCTGAGGGCTAGCTCCGCCTCGCCGACCCCTCAGACGCGGCTCCAACGGAAGCCCATGCTGCCGCCAACCACTACGGGCCAGAAGGTACGACCCAAGGTCAAACTTCTAGCATCATGCAGGGAGCGGTCACGTCTCAACACGACCCGTCCCCTCATTCCAGGGAACTCACATCGCCCACAGTGACGGACGTGCGGTCACTGTGCTGCCTACTTCCTGTACGGTCGCTGATCAGCACGCTGGTTTGCCCTGCCGCCCGCGGGGGCGGAGTGGGACATCACGACCCACTGACAATGCCAGGGCAAGGCATCGTCAGCGGACAGGCCTCCCGCGTGGAGCTGTCCCTATCACAGTCTGCAATGTCGGCGGGACCCGCACAAAGGAAAAGAAAGGCCCGGCGACCATGAAGGACTTCCTCTCTCTCTAATTCTCCTCTCCTTGTCCGCTGTAACCCGTGCTTTCCCTAGGCCTATAAAAGGGAAAGCACGGCACCCCGCTAAAAGGATCGAATCCACGAGCATCGCAACGCATCACACTCGAACCTCGAACACATAGCTGAACAGCAACAGAGCTCTCGGCACCCGTTCACTCCTCTTACCAGAGACTTGGGACATATCCCTCTCTCGACCGTTTGTTACCCCTACTACGAACTTTCAGTGCTAGTAATACGAGCAGCAGCATCGAACTGGACGTAGGGACATTCTGCCCGAACCAGTATAAACCTCGTGTCCTCTTAGCACACCATCCGAGTCAGACGCGCAATATTAGAAATTTACTTGTTGGTGTTTACTCGAAACACCGACAAGCTCCGACACAGATGGCGCTGATGGACCCTTGGTGAAGCCTATACGCTGAATAATCAGCACCTCACCTCGCTTGGAAGCAGGTACTCGAGAGACGGGTTGAGCCACCAACCGTCTGCTCCGTCATGGCATCACTGGCTTAGCAGGAGGCTGCTTTGGAGGCTCACGAATTAGTGGAGAGTTCCTCTTACGTGTCACTTCGTTGATGAAGCTATCGAGGCGACGTTTGGCGGAGTTGTCGTTGTCCTCGGTCGGGTGGGCATCCACCGGCGGTGAACTGGGAGGGCCAGCATCCACCGTGAGGTTCGGTGAATCCACTGCCCAGTGAATGGGGGCGCGGAGGTGGTGTCCGCAACGCATAGGAGACCACTGTCGCCGGGTCCTCATCCTCCAGCTGGGGGGCGTCACTGCCGGGGCCTCTTCTTGAAGTTGGGGGCGGGGCACCGGAGGTGACGACAGGCGCTCAAGAGAAGGCCACGCAACGATCCGACTGCTGGTGAGAGAGACTGCGAACTCCTCTAACATCAGGTCCTCCGTGACGTCGCAACCATGCGTGGCGTTCGGGTACAGCGTCAGCGTCAACGGGTCAAGCTGAACGATGTCCGTCTCACTGGATAGCTCACCGTGCCCAGGCTGAGCTTCAGCAGCAACCGAGGTGGAGGCCGGAGCTGTCTGTGCGGCCCCTGCTGACCGTCCGTGAGGCCTCCGTCTTCGGCACCGCCTCCGCCTCCGGCACCGGCGACCACTGGTGATAGGAACGGCGTTGTCCGACTTAACCCCACCACAGTCTTGCGAGTCACTGTGGTCCGCCGGCCCAGCGGAGTCGGTGTTAGGTGGGGGTATTCAGAGTTTACTATCGCTAATCAAGTGGTCGCTCCGGTTTGACAGGACAACTCATCCATGTACGACAATATTGCATCGTTTATTTGTCTGTGCTATAATACTACGCCTTGGAGAACAAAGGGACGCAGCAGCTAGCATCTTAGGCGCACCGATTATTTATTTATTTATTATCTATTGAGAAGAGACGAGAGCATACTTCTTTCGTTCATATCATGGCTGATTCTTGTCTCATGTCAAAAGATCTACTACTAGGCCTGGTTTAGATTCTAAGTTTTTTCACTCTTTCTTCATCACATTAAATCTTTGGGCACATACATGAAGTATTAAATATAGATAAAAAAATAACTAATTACACAGTTTGATTGTAAATTACGAGACGAATCTTTTGAGCCTAGTTAGACCATGATTGGACAATAATTATCAAATACAAACAAAAATACTATAATACCAAATACTGATTTCTAACCTCAACCTAAATACGGCCCTACTAGCTATAGAACGCTAGGAGCAAGCAACGCAGCAACACACAGAGAGATTTCTGAATGTACCTGCGCTGCGCGTCCAAGAAACATGACGCATGGTCTACGTACTACGGTCCTTGCACCTACCGTGCGGCGGTGCGGTGGGCCTCCCTGAAATGGGGCCGTCGGGGCGGTCCTACTGGCGGCCCATGAGGTAGCAACCTACGCGAAGCTACGCTACGCCCACCACACACATGCAAAGCCAAAGCCCGCACAGTATCCATTTTTAGCGCTCTCTTCGGCTCTCCTGCTCCGTGCTCCGTTCCAATGCCTGGGACCATGCTGTCGTGTCGCTTCGCGGCTGGTTACTGGTTACGAGTACTCCCCTAATGCCGGATGAAGCTGGAGGCCTGGAGCCAGGTTCGGGGTGGAAAATGTGGAATCCAACAAATACAGGACGTGTTGCTAAAAAAAAACAAACAAATACAGGACGTGTCTATTCTTTATCATTCATGAGATTAAAATGGACGAATGCGCTGGGACAGAACAATAATACGAGTAGGGCAGTAGGACCAGCACCGGCACTAGCTGCCAAGGCGAGGCCAGACTCGTGCAAGGGGTGGCTTGGACACACCCAGAAATGGCCAAAAGGCCGCAGGGCTCACATCGTACGGCTGGCGGCCGTAGGCCCGTAGCGTCTGCCATTATGATGCGCCGGAGTAGGTGGGCATGCTTCAACTTCAACTTCAATAGCGGCGCCAGGGCGCCAGTAGGGATGAAAAAAAATCGGACGACGGATATCACTGGTATCTTATTTATTTTGATAATTCAGATTCGAATATAGATAGTGTCAATCACGCCGAATAGGATACGACTAGATATTGATATAATAAATATGTGATTTGAGTATTCGAATATGTATACGGTATCGAATATTGAATATACGAACTTAAATACGGACAAATTTGAATCATTCTAAACAGATTCGGTCTCGAATACGATTAGAAAATATCCGTACCCTATCTATTTCACTAGGCGCCAGCGCGGCAGCACGCGCGCGCCACCTGCCCACCTGTGCTGTGCTGTGCTGCGCCTGCGCCCGTCCGGCCGTCCTCCGCGGTACGGCCGGTCCGCCAGTACCTGCCGCGCCACGGTCAATGTGAAAAAGGCAGTCGATGCCGCGGCCACTGGGCAGACCAGGTGTGCAGCCAGCAAGGACCAGCAGGGGGCCAGGGGCTGTGCGGAAGGCAGCACCTGCTTGCAAGGCTGCAACACGGTATGCGGGCGGGTGCGCACGGGGCAGGAACGGACGGACGGCACCGCACGGCAAAACGGCGGCCGCTGTGAAAGGGCAAGCAAAAACCCCTTGCCGCTGCCGCTGCCACGGTCGTATCGGGGGCCGAGATGGAGCGGAGCGGCCACCGGGGAGCCGGCCAGTGGTTGGTTGTCTCGCCTGCGGCCGGGCGAATCAGGACAGAATTCTCCCATGCAACAGTAGCCCTCGTGCCAGTGCATGGCCACGTAGAACAAAGAAGATAGTACACTAGTCTTGCTGTGGTAGCCTACGGTGGTGGGTGACACGTCCGCGTCACGCTCGCTATCACCTGAGTGACCTCCTTTGTCTTCCCACGTAGACCGTCCCCGGTGCTCTCATCGGCAAACAACCCCCAAAAAACGATATGCATGTGTACGATACGCCCCGAACGGTCGTCGTCGTCGTCGTACGGCGGCACGAGTGGAGCGACCAACCGCCCACGGGGTCGATCGACGCATCGTTGCCGTCGATTCCTGTAGCAGGAAAGTCATGCGCGTGATACCCTGCTCGTTTTGGCTGATAAGCCATGACTGAAAGTACTGTTGACTGATCTGTTATGAGAGAAAAATACTGTTCGTTGGTTAAAAAAGTATGGCTTATAAACCAAGTGATTAGGACGATAGTTCACACAAAAGACAAGGAAAGGAAAACTCACGCGCGCCAGGCGCCTATACCATGCCCATGCATAATCAGTGATGCGACATAACACGATGCTGATGCCCATTGCCCTTTGCCCACAGGTGAGGTCACGAAAGATGCATGCAAGGCACCTCTCGATTCAGTCCATATCACGTAAAACGTTTTGCCATGTTTTTTACGGACTCGTTGCTAGCATTATTCATTTCCCGTCGCGTGCAAGATGCCTTCGCACACGCATGCACTCCTCCTTTTCCACCAGACCACCAGAGCCTCTAAATCTATTCGACAAGACTAGCATAGCATACTAGCAACACACTTTTAATTTCTTTGGAGGAGATAAGCTAGGTAGCTAGCGCTAGAGGGCTTGCACTGTTGCGTAGTGGTAAGAGGATGAGGATGGCAATGATTTTATACTCAATAGATATCACGCAAACCGGTGCTCTATCCGTCCTAAAATAAATACATGTTTCGCTTATCAAGGAATTAAACATTTTAAATTTTAACTAAATGTATTTAAAAATCTATTAATATGATATATAATAAGTATCATTATATTGAGAATGAAATATATTTTTATAACAGACTTATTTGGAGATACAAATATTGATACTATTTTCTATATTTCTAGTCAAACTTATAAAAGTTTGACTCAAGAATCGAGATGTGCCTTTAATTTAGGACGGAGGGAGTATGTGTGAAAAAAAACATATCTATGTACAGACTTCATGCATGTACCCATGTTCATGTAGGTTAGTAGGTAGCAGGTAACCAATGGGTTGCCTATACCCCAAAAGAAATAGGCCACATACTCACATGTACCAAACTATGACAATAGAACAAATTACAAATCAACTAACATGGGTAAGGAATCAAATTGTGGCCCCGTTCGCTTCGCTGAAAAAACAAGCCGAAACACTGTTCTGGCTGATTTGTTGTGAGAGGAAAACACTGTTCTGGCTGAAAAACAAGCTGAAAAAGACGGATTATAAGAGAAGTGAACATGGCCTATAACAAAATCAAAAGCGGTTAATGATTTTTTTTATTTCAACGGTGAAGGATTTTAATGGATTTTCTACCATTAACATACCCATGGGTAAGGAATCAGATGGTTAAGGATTTTTGTTCATTGACATACCTATAGGTAGGGCAAATGGCCTCATGGCACCTAGATGATCAAACTTGGAATCATATTGTAACTGCTCGGCAGTATAATCCTTTGAACTTGCCTCTGCTTTTGTTCTCGTGGTTTTCATACCTTCCTAGCACTATATCTCAATCTATGAAAAGATCACTTTTGAACTTATGTTGTTTTACCATATTTGTATTTGAAACAAGTTATTGTAATAACTTATACTTCCGCACTCTGGTTTGTAGAAACTATTTGTACTGTAAACCTATGTGTGGATGTGTTGTACTCTATCCCGATTTTTTTGTAAAGATGGTTTCATCGAGGTCCTTCAATTCAGGGCACTCGACAGACTACCAGATTTATATGGGTTCAAGTGCATATCTCCTGTTAGTCCTCAGGATGGCAACCATTGTACTCGATATTTGATGTCTAGATTTTACGTAGTAGATTGTTGATTCCTTGTTATCTTGGCTTGAATATTCGAACTTATGTAATTTTGTTGTTGCATGGTAGTGACATTCGCTTTTATTGTTGTGGGAAAAAAACTTGACCCTTCAAGGATACGACCTCCCTCGGACATTGTTATTAATGTAGAAGGCCTTAACCTTACACAGCGAGAAACGCCCAAACCCTAGCAATGTAGAGCATATAACGCCGACTGCCACCGTACTATTATCATAGGTCGATGTCCTGCCACTATTTTAGGGTTGCTGACAAGGGATGCTTTTTAACCCGCCTTGAAACTTGCTCTCACGGGAGTTACCTGGCGCTAAAGGTGCTACTGAGAAGTCACAACTGACAACCACTAGACTATGAATAGTTTCATTGTTGTGGGAAAATATATCTATAGGTAAAGGAATTAGCCTACATTCATGCTCTAACAGGGTTAAAAAAACTACAGTATGTCGGGTTAGAGGTACCTATATTATATTATCATCTATGCAGAGAGGCTCTCTGCAATACTCCACTCTGCATGCACGTTGGTGTAGCGTTGCAAGGGTCCGGGGTGTGACGTACCGTGGGAAAAGCACGGCCTACCCACCATCATTAAAGCTCGGTTGTGATGGGGGGACACTGCTATACACACGTAGAGACAGGGTGAATAAAGTATCGTGCATAATGACGTGGATCAAAGGCGTTCGATGCAAAGAGATTAGATTCCCCATGATTGTGCGGGAGAGGCCATCCACCGCATGCATGGCTACTGAGCCTGTGCCTGCGGGGGCTCCCCATGCCATGAACAAAAGGGAGGCTGAAGCTTCCTCCTGCGGCGATAGTAAAAAGGCAGCGCGCGCGCGACGTCGTCGTGGATGGCTCGAGCGATCGGCCGGGGTTTTATGTTTGGCTCATCTGCCGAGCGCGTGTGCGTGGTTGGAAATCATCCAAGCAATCCACGTGCGCACTTCGACGCTGCCACTGGTGCATGCTACGTACGTCACCACTTGCGCCATACATGCATGCACGCACTTACAGGTTGTTGATGGATGGTGTGTAGTAGTAATAAGAAGTGGGCAGGAAAATCTAGCCACGATGATATGGCCTACAGGTGTGTGGTGTCCGTATACCTCTTCTTGCACCCTGTGTTCGATCGAGATCATCATGGAGCGAGACAAAAATCCGTAGGGAGGAAAGGAGGGAGGCCGGCCGGGTGCTAATGTGCTATGCTAAAGCTACGCTGATAGTACGCTACACGCACTGGTCACAGATTCGTTCCATTGATTAGGAGCAGTAGTAAGGTATGCGTAGCTGTCGTCCTTGCTTGCTAATAATATAACCACAGCAAATGAGCAAAAGCACGAAAAAAAATGAAAAAGGAGATGATGTAGATATATATACGCACAAGCACAAAAGAGTGTACAGGCCCCTGCTAGAGTCCAAAGAAATGGTCCTCGGTTCTAGATGGAATAGCAGCTGGAGCCTGAACGACGCCGAGAGAATCAGAGAAAAAAGCAAAAAATTGCAAAATGATAAAAGACGGCCGGCCGGCCGGAATAAAGCAACGCACGATTCAGCAGCTACGTCGGAGTACTAAGGTTCCACCATGACCAGAAGCATCCCCTCCGGTGGCCCGGGGAAACCTGCGGCGTCGCGGCACCCACTCCGGTGGCCCAGGCGCGGCAACCGCAGCTCCCTCCCGTCGCTTGCATGCGCACGGTAGAGGGTAAGTATAGGGGGAACCCTACGCGGTACGTCGTACGCCGCGCGTGCGTCGTCGCGGTGAGCGGGGCATGCAGTGGAAACAGGAATCCAATTCGATTCTGGCTCTCGGGATGGCGTTCAGCAGCCAGGCAGGGCCCGGCAAAGCCAGCCACGCCACCAGTGTGCGCGCACAGTGCAGTACAGTTTTGTTCCGTGGCTTTTTATATCGTATCAGTCATACTTATCAACTATAATATAGTGTTTTTTTCTCACAACAAAACAACATCAGCCGACTTATAAGCCACACAAACGATCGAACAGGCCGGGGAAGGAATAGAGGATCCCCACTCCCCAGTACGATTACGTAGGGGGTCAACTTCACCACGTACCGTGCGAAACAGTGGGTGAAAGCTATTATTACTCCTACTGTCCTACGGCTAGCATACGTTGCTTTTGTACTGGGTGGGCATCCGGGAACAATTCCCAGAGTGCGCCTGTGGCAAAGCGTCTGGGTGGGCTCCCTCTCCACCTCTGCTGGTCCCCTACTCACAGTCACAGTGCACGGAAGGAATGACCATGTAGGAGTACTCCGTAGGCTTGTACAGGTACTACGTGGCACCACTACAGGTACACCATTCAACACCAATACACCGTCCATTGGCGGCAAGGCTTTTTTTACAGCTCCCTCTACCTACCATGGGAAAACGATCGCGCGCGCGTGGAAGGAACTTGACGCGTTCGTCCGGAGCAGGACGACGGGCAACAGTGCGGAGCAGGAGATCAGGTACGTGGACGTGGGTGGCCGGGCGGGCGGCTGGTTAGCTCTCACGGTCACAGAGCCGGAGTTCCGCGCATCCCATTCGAAATTCGATCGCTCTGGCTCTGCCGGCGCCCACATGATTAATTTGCTCCTCCTCGACAGGGCGCTCTCGATCATGGTCTCTCTCAGCTCATCCATCTCCGTCTGCTACATCAGAGAGAGAGAGAGAGGGGGGGAGAGAAAAAAAAGGTGAGGTGCGCGCGTGTGGTGCGGGTGCCGCTGCCGGGTAAGTGCAGCCGGTTTGCCACGACAATCTCACTGCACCTACCGGCGCAACGCGAAAGCATCTCTGTGTGTGTGTGACCGTGTGAAGAGTGCTCGCTCCATCCACAGCCCAGCCCAGGTGCGCGGTAGGCAATATAGCCAATAGGCATGCAAGGGGCATGACACGGCTGCTGCTGCGCACGCATAATTGCGATCAGGAACTCGATCGACCGCGGCGCCTTTGATATGATTCACATGGCTACCGTTCGGCTGGACCGCGGCAGGCGGCAGTGCGCGCGGCAATCAATACTGTAGCTGGAGGAGATGGACCACGTACCGACCAGCGGCGACAGCGGGTCAACCCAACCGCACAGTGCTCCAAGAGGATTCTGGAGCGAGGGTTATTTCCTTGATGAAAAAGTGGTTTCTTGGATGATTTGATGACTCTGGTCTCTGGAGGCGCTTGCGAACCGGCACCGGTTACGGACAAACGTGGAGCACGAAATGGGATCAGGGAGACATGTGGTTTTAGTATGCGAAAGAGGATTTTATTTGCAGTCCCATTCTCATCCAGCGCTACAGTACCCCCCAAAAAAAACAGGTGGCACGCAGCTTACACACGAGCCTCAATTAATGGGCAGACAGCCGCACACTTTGCGGCAGCAAAGCACTGTTAGACGGTCAAAAAAATGAATGATATCAGTGTACAGTATGGCTCCGTTCGCTTCGCCGAAAAAACAAGCCGAAATACGGTTTCGACTGATTGGTTGTGAGAGAAAAATATTGTTCCAGCTAAAAAAATAAACTGAAAAAAACGAATTATAAGAGAAGCGAACAGACCCAGTGCAGTTTGTATACAAGACGGGACGGGACGTCCATCCATTCATTTCCAATAGCATTTCATATGGCTGCAATGGCATTGCAGTGGCTGCCTTTCATGCCATGGCCCATCTGGATCTGGCCGTCGACTGTTGAGACCAACCACGCCCCCGCACCACGGGGAAGCGCCAGACGAAGTTCACAATGAATGGCAGATCATATCCAGGCTCCAGTGTGCAATCAATACGGGGCGGCATCACTGAATGACATGCATGACTCTCCAGCGTAGCAGTGTGGCAGAGGCAAAAAAGGAGGTGCAGTCTTTACCAACCTGTCTCCACAGCGGAACAAAGAAGATCATCAATGGTTCCCAAATAAGTCCGGGAGGAATTCTATTGACCAGAGATTAAATAGCTAGCGACTCCTAAATAGCTAGTTTAGCACGATATCTTATAAACACATTTTTCATAGCTCATATAATTCTTCACTACAGTATTTTATTTTTTTATTACTTATATATCTCATCTAGCTAGCTATTTACAGATTGTCATTGCGGACGCCCTTACGGTACTGCTGCTGCCAGCAAATGGATGGAGCTTGTAATAAAAAGGTCAGAAATTACAAACGGGCCCGTCCAAAACACACGGCCAAAAAACTCATGATTACTCGATACACATTGTAGCGTATACACGGCTAACAATTTCAGCCAACAATAAGCCACAAATACTCAAGGTGCTCTCTCCGTCTAAAAAACCAAATTTAACTAAATCTATAAAAACTAACATCTATAACACCGAATCAATTAATTGTAAAATATATTTTCGTTGTAAATCTATTTAAAGATATAAATATTAGTATCATTTTCTATAAATTTGATCAAATTTAACAATTTTTAGGTTATTTTTAATCTGAAGTTGTTTTTTCTTTTGGACAGAGGGAGTAAGGAAGATAGCTGGAAGTTTGTACTCTTCCACGACCACAGAGCATTTGCCTGTAATCTCACTGTCTACAACGCAGCTGCAAAAGAATGTACAAAGTACAATGATAACCAGCAGCTTAAACCTGCATATAATCAGTTATACCGAAGAAGAGCTGCAAGCTATGTATTATACAATATAATGTTATGCTCTGTAATGACTAACCATACATGTTTGGATCTAACATATTGGGTATGCAGGGCTCTTTGGAATTTTGATATAAACAACAGGTGCGGTGAGATACAGTGGTATTTGACAAAACAAAAAGAGAGTAGGAAAGCCACTGGCGGTACAGATCCACATAGCCCAACAAACTAGGCTACGACGATACTGGGCTCTCCCCATGGTTGGTGTCCACAATGACTGACGCGACAAGGCCTAATCCAGTCTGTTTTTGGGCCGGGCTATACTTACTGGCAGTTCACAATGCAAGGTAGACTAGGTTGGTGTCACAAACCACTCAAGCAATTTTGAGCAAATCAAGTCAAACAACGATACAATCAGAAGAGAGTTTGTAAAATTTTTGAAGAAGAAGGACATCGGATATTTTTTTTTGAGCAAAGAAGAAGGACATCAGATGAGAAGGAAGAACCGGGAAGTGGAGAGCCGAGCTAGAATAGAGAAGATCAGTTTTCGTCGTTCTGTTTTTCGTTGAGTTGGGAAAAAAAACTCCAAGAGTTGATTGCTGGGCCAAAGCTCCAGCCTGTTGGCCCAGCCACTCATCAGAACCTGAAGCCCAAACGCTACATCCCTGGCGGACCGTTGGGCATGTCATGACAGTCAATTCAGCTTAGAAACAAACATATTCCACGCCATGCTCGAGACAGCAATCAGGCCTGTCAGGCAACACTGATTTTTGTTTAGTCCTGACCTTTCAGTTTTGTCGAACCCAATTCCATTCCGTCGATCGTTCACTCAGATTTGATATAGCGAACGATCAGACCGTGCCTCCCTCTCCCAGCGCGCTTTCCCATAGTCGCTGACGTCATAAAATAAAGGAAAACATTTATTTCAAAATACTCTCACTGCTCGCTCGATGATTTCAGCCATGGCTTATCGGCCTAGCCAACAATATTTTTCTCTCACAACAAACCAAAGCACCACCGGCTTATCGACCCAGAAACCAACCAAATGAACAGTAAATGACTATAACATTCGTGACGATGTATCCATTTTAAATTTTATTACGCACGGTGTGTGTTTGTCGGTGTTTTGAGTAAGCACCAACGAGTAAATTTGTATATTATTGCTGGTCCGCTCGGGATGGTGTGCTAAGATGACACAAGGGTTATACTGATTCAGGCCGAATGTCCCTACGTACAGTTTCGGGGTGCTCGTGTTACCAGCACCGAGTTTGTAGTAGGGGGTTACAAACTGACGAGAGAGGGAGGTAACTCCCAAGTCTCTGTGGTTCGATTGCTCTATGTCTGATACGGTGTGGTGAACTGATGTTATGTGATGCACTTGTTCGATGTCCCGATGTGGGACGCCCTGCTTTTCCTTTTATAGGCTAAGGAAAGGAGGTGTTACAGCCGAAGGAAAGAGGGAAAAAGAAAGAGAAAACAAGGCTCCCGGAGGTGAGGTGTGCTGTCCTCCTCTTCGCGTGGGTCCCGCTGACCCTGTAGATCGTGTTGGCAGCGACGTCGCATTGGGGTCCTGTTGGCCGTTGCAGTATACGTGTGGGCGTCGTGCGTCATTCTTGTCTTCCATCTCATCCGAGCGGACGGAATGGTCAAAGGGTCCCTAACAAAGGCCATATTGGGGCGATGCAGAGGCGATCAAGCTGGCGCCGGTCGACTGACGTTGGACGGTGGTCAGGTAGGGAGTTGGCAGCACAGTGCCGGCCTGTTGACGCGATGTGCGACGTGAGTCTCCCCGCATGGCTTGATGCGACCGCCAGTCGCATCAAGACACGCCCGAGATGTGCTCCCGGGCGTGCGCCTCCACGTCGTAGTGGTTGAAACGGTTCGGGTCCTACCCTGGGGCCACAACTTTTGTCCGGTAGCAAATCCGACCCCCAGGGAACGGGCGAGACAGAAATCTCGCCCTGGGGGCCGGACGAGACGGAATCCGACCCACGGGGGTCGGACGAGTCGGAGCCCACGCCTTGGGGTCGGAGACCTCGTCCCCGGAGTTGGACGAGGCGTGGCCCGACCCCTGGGGGTCGAATGAGGCGGAAACCTCGTCCTTGGAGTTGGACGAGGCGTGGCCCGGCCCCTGGGAGTCGGACGAGATCGCAGTTGCGTCTTTGACCATCGGGTGAGACAACGTGACGCTCATTAATCCTTTGGTTCGGATACCCGGGTATAGGTATCCGACAGTGTTCTACGTGACATGACGAACAAAACTAGACCCTACTTGCAGTTGTTTTGAAGATTTTTTTTCTAGTAGGAATTCATGTATATTAACTTATAACATATAACTTACAACTTATACACACAAGTTGTATTTTAATAACTTATGTACATAAATTGTATAGAATAACTTATGTACATAAGATGTGTTTGATAACTTTTTGTATAGCTTTGTTTAATAACTTTTGTGTTTCTAAACTTTAGTATAAGTTATAAGTTAGTTCATTTCTTTGTGTTTAATAGCTTTTTTGTAAATGAATTGTGTTTCATAACTCTCGTGTTTTCAAGTTTTCGCATAAATTATATGTTATAAGTTATACGTTATAAGTTATATATCATAAGTTAGTACACATAAATTATTACTAAAATAAAATTTTCTTCAAAACATATGCAAGTGGGTCTAGTTTTGTTCGTCTCGTCGCGTAGAACACATCGGTGCAGACATAATTTAAAATGGATACATCGTTCAGAAGTTATAACATTTTAAAATAAATATTTTTATTTTTTATGATGACGTCAGCTGACTGGATAGAGAGCGGGGGAGGAGCGCGCCCCCCTCCTCCCGTACGCGCACCAGCCATTCAAAAAAGGTACGTGCGGGATTGAATTTTTTGCTGAAAAAGGAAAGTTTAGTGTGTCGGAATTTTGTTTGCTATGGCTTGTTTAGATTGTAAGTTTTTTCACTTTCTCTCTATCACATTAAATCTTTAGACATATATATGGAGTATTAAATATAGATAAAAAAATAACTAATTACACAGTTTGATTGTAAATTACGAGACGAATCTTTTAAGCCTAGTTAGGCCATGATTGGACAATAATTGTCAAATACAAACGAAAGTACTACAGTGCCAAATACTGATTCCTAACCCCAATCTAAACAAGGCCTCAGATTCAATTTCAATGAATGTTCGCTAATTAGTATGATCGTTTGTCGAATGGGTTTTAAAATGCAGAAAATCCAACGGATGTCTCCGATGTAAATACAGAGACTTGATCCGAAAAGTTCATATGAATCGGAACCTCTCCAGATGACACATGTGAGAATTGCCCTAATTTCTTTTCACATTCTGATCCAAATTTCTCTATCAAATCAAATTTGCAAGCAAGCCGATCCCGAAACGAAAACACGTGCTCCGGTCAACCGCCGGTTGCTCCACCAGCTCCGGTGTCGCCACTCGCCACCTACTCCGCCGCCGTCCCAATCTACAATTACCCATTTCCGCTGCGCCGCAGCGGCACACTTCCAGTGCCGAGCAACAAGCTCGCTTCCGCACACACCAAAACCAAAGCGCGGGAGACTTTCGCATTTCACCCATCATCAAAAACTGGATTCGCACTTTTACCATTCCGCAAAATGATTTCGCTGGTTTGCCATTATGAGACCAGTGTAACCCGCTGAAATACATTTTGGTTAGTTTTAATTCGTGAAAAAAAAGAAGACACATTCTTTCACTTCTACCCAGCCTGTTGTTTTTTTCATTAAAACGGATCGGCCCTCTCTCCCATAGTCCCATTACTCCCTCTCCTCCATCCCCGCTCCCCAGCGGCATCAGCCGGCACAGGCCTGCCACCACGCCGCTCCCCTCCCATGGCGCTGGCCTTCCCTCACGCCTTGTGAAGCACGGGCGGAGGGTCCATTGCAGCAGGCGGCGCGCTCGGCGGTGGGGATCCCCGCGGCGTTGCGCTGCATGGCCTCCTGCTTGGCGAGGTGGTTGATGAAGGCGGACAGGCTCCGCACCCGGGTCCCGGTCTCCGCGACCACCCGGAGCACCCTGGCCGCCGCGGTGTCGCCGAGCTCCGCGAGGTGGGAGCGCGCCCACCGGTCGGCGGTTTGCCCGAGTTGTGCCTCGAGGCGCGCGAGCTCCGCGGACAACACCAGGAGCAGGGGCGCCGGGCACCCCGGCGAGGACTGCACTCCTCCGAGGCCGGAGAGGTTTAGGGTTTAGGGCTTAGGGAAGACCGCCGTGAGAAGCGGCGACGGCAGAAGAGGAGAGGCTTGCGAGGGAAGCTTTCGGCCGTCCGGCCGATCCGTTGGGTCGATCCGTTTCGACGAAGAAAACAGCAAGGACGTGTCTTTTTTTTCTACGAATTAAAACTGCCTAAAATGTATTTTAGCGGGTTACACCTGTAATGGTAAACGAGTGAAACCAACTTACACGATGAGGATAAAAATACGAAACCAGTTTAATGATGAGTGAAATGTCAAAGTCTCGGAACGATGCTGCTCACCAAGCCCCACACCTCCCTCGCCGCCGCCGCCGCCGCCGCCGCCGCCTCCACGCCGACCCCGAAGCATGACCTGAACGTTAACCGCGTTGTGGCCCTGACGCCGTCGGCCTCCCGCCGCAGCGGCGATCTCCGGGTCTCCGCCGCCTCCGTGGCGGCGGCGCAGCCCACACCGGCGTCCCCTGCAGCGGCGCTGAGCCGCGTGGACGTGCTGTCGGAGGCGCTCCCGTTCATCCAGAGATTCAAGGGCAAGACGGTGGTGGTCAAGTACGGCGGCGCGGCGATGAAGTCGCCGGTGCTGCAGGCGTCGGTGATCCGCGACCTGGTCCTGCTGTCCTGCGTCGGCCTCCGCCCCGTGCTCGTCCACGGCGGCGGGCCCGAGATCAACTCCTGGCTGGCGCGCGTCGGCGTGGAGCCTCAGTTCCGCAACGGGCTCCGCGTCACGGACGCGGTCACCATGGAGGTCGTGGAGATGGTTCTCGTGGGCAAGGTCAACAAGCAGCTCGTCTCCCTCATCAGCTTCGCGGGGGCCACCGCCGTCGGGCTGTGCGGCAAGGACGCGCGGCCCTCCCCTGACGCCGCCTCCCTCGGCTTCGTCGGCGAAGTGACGCGCGTGGACCCCGCCGTCCTCCACCCCATCATCGCGTCCGGGCACATCCCGGTCATCGCCACCGTGGCGGCCGACGAGGCCGGGCAGGCCTACAACATCAACGCCGACACGGCGGCCGGGGAGATCGCCGCGGCGGTGGGAGCCGAGAAGCTGCAGCTGCTCACGGACGTGTCCGGCGTACTGGCGGACCGCGACGACCCAGCGAGCCTAGTGAGGGAGGTGGACGTCGCCTGGGTGAGGCGGATGGTGGCCGAGGGGAAGGTGGGCGGCGGGATGATTCCCAAGGTGGAGTGCTGCGTCCGTGCCATCGCCCAGGGGGTGCGCACCGCCAGCATCATCGACGGCCGCGTCCCGCACTCGCTGCTGCTAGAGATCCTCACGGACGAGGGCACCGGCACCATGATCACCGGCTAAAGCTGGACGCTTATCTTAAGCCTTGTTATTTGCAAGGGGAGTTAGTCGTTAGTGTGTGACACATTGACATTGGTCAGAATTGTTTTGCACACGCACCCAACGGTCTGTTTTCGCCACCGAAAAATGAGCTTGTGAACTGAACCAAATCGAACTTTATTTATACAAAGAATTTTATCAATTGACATTTATTCGGGCTATTTCAATGGAACATATCAAATCAAAGTCAGCCTGTAACTTTATTTGTACAAATAATTTTATCAATTGACATTTATGCGGACTATTTCAACAGTTAATGTTGTATCCTTAAAATGAAGGACTGCAAACATGAAATTTGCTGACGCTGGACTGCTTGAGTAGGAGGGTAGCTACAGAGGTCTATCCGGCTCCGATAGTTGAACACACAAATATGACCCAGAACAACAACATTCCCTTGCATGATTTGCCACTGCCTGGGTTAAATGATACAGCTAAACCATAGGGTAAAATTTTGTGTAGGCTAAGTTATGAAGCTTGGTGTGTTCTACAAAACATATACAGACGAGCTTGTAGAATGCCAGAATCTCGCTTCACCACACTTTGAAATCCCAATGTTCATAACTGTAGCCAAAATCAGCAGGAAATGAAAAGCATAAGCACGCTGAATGCAAGCATAATAATGTTAATATTACTAGGACATATCATAATTCCACATAATGGCACGATAACAAATTCCAAATTCTTGGCCAGTCAACCTTTGGATGGCCTCAATCTTGACCTGACTAACTGACTAGACTTGCTCCGTGTATAACCAAGAGACAATAAAACATATAGAAATATAAAGTCGACGGATTGTTGTGCTCACTTGATACGAGCAATGGCCACCACGATGAAGAAGATTTAATACCGTGAGCATGAACGAAACCTTAACTGCATCGCTGTATGCATCTGGCTTATCTTCATCCTCTTGAGGGTGGATCAGCATGTTGATTATCTTCATAACATTCTCAAGGAATTCAACTATTTTTGTCTGGGCACTTTCCAGGATCCACTTAAGCACTTCAGCTGGACCACCAGTGTCTCCCTTTTTGTCATTTTCTTTTCCTGTACGATGTTGTTAGTCGGAATAAGTGAAAACATATAGATCAGAAAGAAAAGCAATAGTCTAGCTAAAGCAGTGGATATTTCTTGCAAATGTTACACGGCTAAGGTCAAATGGTTCATCTGAGTACAGCTTGGAATTAACAAACAGAACATTGTATATGATTCATGCATGTACATGAAAGTTTCATGCAACATACCATCATGTAAAGATCTCCTGAAATCTTGAACTGCCTCATTATTCATGACAGCATTCCAAACAGCCCTATCGCATGACAAAGACATAACCATTTTCTGCATAATGGACAAGGTTAACACAATGATTAAGAGATAAGCTGTTGAAAAACTTCTAGGTGACAGCTAGATCAGAAATTACGAATGGTACACCGAAATATGACAGGGCACTATAACATGACGTGGTAATAATGTACACTATCTAACTAAGTGTTGCAAAATACCTCTGCTCGCCTAAACAGCCGGTTAGCTCGTTTAATCACTACATGGTCACCAGTTGTGTCCATTTAACCAGCCATTTTGCTTGTTTAAACAGCTGTTGAGCCCGAATAAAAGGTTACGCAATAAATGACCGACTGTTTAGCATGTAGTGTTTAGGTGAACACTGAAAATACATAAAAGGAATAGGTTCGGTTTAAACCTGAACAGTGGGATCCTTTTGCAACAGACGGAAAGCATCCAAAACATTCCTATGTTCCCTTGAAAGAAGAGCAGTTGAATTAAGAACATAGGCAGCAGGTTCAATCCAGTCATCTGATCCTGACGAATTGCCAGATGAATATCCTGATGCAGACAGCAGTGCTGTTTGTCTGTCAGTTGTATCTGAATCCAGTCCAACAGGATTCTCAAATACCCTGAGGAAACGAGAACTCAATTAGATGGAGCAAAGAACAGCAATGCATAAGATTTAACCTTTGGTATGAATTAATGAGCAAATGAATATTATAGATTCATTATTAAAGGAAAAAAAGGTTTGTTTTCACGCTACAAACTTGAATCAGGGGAAAAAAGCATTTCTCGGTTTATCAAATGATGATACATAGTGCAATATGGTCAGAACAAGGTGTTCCATAATACAAACCCCAGAAAGAAAGGAGTCTAATCCATATAACTTTTTCTGCTCCTTTTCTATCTAATTAGTTTATGTCTGTTCTAATTACAAAACAAAGAAGAATAAATTTTAACACGGGCCAACAGGTCTGTTCACGAAAAAAAAGAATAATAGATTTTTATTTTTGCAGGCCAATTGCTTTGGTTTTTTTTTCGGTATGTGTGTGTTGGGGGGGGATGTAAATTTTGTTGTTAGCGCAACAAAGCTAGTCTTGGGGATCACCTGGCAAGAATGAACCAAAGTGAGCAGGTAATACAATCCATAGGGTTGGAAAAATTTACAAGAAAACAAACACTGAGAAATTACCATAATTCCAATTATAATTCTTCATAGAGCTGCTACTAATCATGCTTGAAAGTTGATGTAATTAGGTGGATCTAATATTCTATAGTAGTCCCTACAACACGGGTACCATAAGGTACACAGAACAATCCTATGATTCAAGAACACAACAACATAGGAGTAAATAAAAACTCATTCATGATTGTTAATGTATTCTGCATGAGACAAAATTGATACTGCAACTCTGCAAGTTCATGTGGATGTCTATCCATGCATCCCTCGCCCCCACCCCTGGCCCCATAGCGGCATAGCCCGCCCCCACCCCTGCCCCACCCAGAAGACTCCATGGCAGGGACCGCATAACGACAAGAAATGCTAACCACCTAGATAGTGCTAAATGAACTGAAGCATGCAAGGCTCCCATGTCCCCATGAGAAGCTATCTATGTCGCATCAAACTACATACAAGAACAGCTCTATCGAATCTAATTCATGGAGGCAAAGGTTAACCTAGGTCGTGACAATCAAGCGCGTCACCAACACAAGGAACATCAAGACGCAAAGTTAGATCCAATCTAACAGTGCGCGGAAAAAAAAATGCTTTAACGAGGTGAGCACGCAAATCTTACTCCTGGATGCTGGTGACTGCGCCGGTGACCTCGTCTATGGTGGGCGGGGACCAGAACACCACCCTGTACTCGTCTTCTTCCTCCATCTCCCCGGTACCGGGGGCCCCGGCCCCGGCGACGACCTCCTGCCAGTCCCCCTCCTCCCCGTCGCGGCGGAGCGCGCGGGACTCCCAGTACGCGGCGGCGGCGACCGCGGAAGGCGGGGGCGGGGAGCTGGCGCGCAGGGGCCACCCGCCCGCGGCGGCGCGCGGGCGTGGGGATGCGGCGGAGGTGGAGGCGCCGGCGCCGGGGCCGAGCGCCGACGAGGAGGAGGAAGAGCGCACGGCGTGGCTGCTGAGGCGGAGGAGGTGCCTGCCCGGCGGGTTCCTCATCGCCGGCCGGAAACAGATGTTGCCTTCGTTCTTCGACTGCGAGGTCTCCTCGGCTGCACCGCGCGCTATCCAACAGCCTACGGCGCAGTGGGATGGATAACTAAAAAATGGCTTGAGCAGGAAGGTAGTTCTGGGGCCTTTGGAGCTTTGAGGAGTTGCAAGAGGGTTGAGTATTGCTAGGGGTCACCCATACTAGTTGTGCGGTTCCTTTTAAAAAAAAAAGTAAATAGTTGTGCGGTTTCTGGGGGTGTCATGCTTATTGGTTGCTTTAATTTTCAGTTCTCCTAGCAATGTGATTGGATCAAATTAGTTTGATTTATATTCTGCAATGGACAACTATTAAGGTGTTATAATTTTGAACTTATCAAACGTTTATTATCTCAAAGTTGCCTTGGTTCTCACACTTTTGAGGCTAATCAACTTTGTTCTTGATCAAGAACCTTCCATCAAAAATACTTTACTTTAGCTAAACATACGCTCATTTCTATGAACACACATACTTCCTCAGTACAATTCTAGCGTAGTGCCAAGTAAAAATATCTTGAATTTGACCGAGGTTATATAAAAAAATATGAATACTTCATAAAATAAATATTATTATTATGTTCTTTGTGGAATATATTTTTATATTATACCTATTTGGTGTATTAAATATCACTATTCTTTTCCTATAAACTTGATCAAACTTTGCATAGTTTTACTAAGGATACAATTAGGATTCCCTTTGGAATGTGTTTTTTTTACCTATTTCCTGCATCTCTATGTGAACATGAACTGATTCGTGTGAAATTTGTACGTTCCAAAGGATCCCAGAATCCATTATTTCCAGGATATACAAGCATGCATAGTCTGCTCTTATGAACATCTATGTTGATTAGGCTGACGAACTTTGATATAACAAACTCAACATGTACACCTTAATTATTATCGAAATGCACATCACTTGTTAAAAAAAGAATACTTAACCGAGAAATGCAAGCACCTATGTTGAGCCGAAAGGCTCAAACCTAGATGTACAGTAACCATGACAAGAAACGTCAAAAATAAGTCTTGACCCTCTAGTATTTTTGTGTTGTGTAATCTGTGGGAACAAAATAGTTAATCAGACAGGAGTTCCACGTTGAAAGCAAAGGTCTACTTTGTGAAAACGATTTTTATTCCCTTTGATCTTTCCTAAAAATGACGGAACATTTGTTTATGTAACAGAATGTTTCGTATTCACAACAAACATTTTGTAGCTGATGTTTCCGGATTGAAGTAGTAGCAAGCAGAAATTAAAAAGGCTAGAATTATTCAAAACCATGTAGCTTCAGCTGTGCACCAACGGTTTTCCATCGCCGCAACCAGCAACCGTTGCTTTCTCCGCTTCCCGTTACGGGCTGGGGCGGAATTGATCCACGTCTCCATTTGGTCCCAGCCGTAAGATCCTGCGCCACAAAGAGCCAAACACGGCTCCCACCCAAGGAGCAATTCCAAATTTCCAGTCCCACACGCCGTTGCTTTCAGAGTTGGCGCACGCCACTCTGCCTGGTGATTCGCAGAATTGCAGCTCTTAATTCTGTCAAACCTTGCAATTATCCTCTAACATAATCCGCTGTGAATACGCAGCATGTTCGCTTGTTCGTAAACGATCGTAAATTTTCAGCCGGGAACAGTGTTTTTCTCTCACACCAAACCAACCAGTAAATAATCCACGAACACGTGCGTCAAGGCAAGTAGATCGTACGCGGCTGCACGGGAAATAACCTTCTGCTGCCTGATCTCAGCCGTGAGTTCTCTTCTCGATATAGCCCTAGCTAGCCTGCGACGGATTCAGAGTCGCGCGTGCATGTCGACTGGTCGCGAACTAGGTCACGAGTGTGTTAACTGGTGTCTTCACGCCATGACGCGCCGCACGTCGGAATCGTAACGCGACATGTATGCATGGATTATCGGAGCAGAAGCGTGCTGCGGTGCTTCGAAACCGCCGTACGCGTTTTGATGTACGCCAGCGCGCGAGAACGAAGCGTGCGCCGGGGTTCAGGAATCGGGAGACAGCGACCGGCCGGGAAGCTCGGAGCCAACCATTCATCCCCCTCCCCGACGAACGGCAGTCCAAACACCGGACGGCAAAGCACTGCGCGAGGAGGAGGCCCGGCGACCGTGGCGTGGCGTAGCGGCAGAGTGCCCCGACTCCCGACGACGATAGACGACGACGCGAAGGAAATCGAAGGCAACGGCCGCACGGGACATAAGCGAGGGACAAGCGGGCAAGACATCGCACGATGATCGGATGACGCAACTGCCAACGCCGGGCGGAGCTAGCCTGCCCTGCACCTTCACCGAGTCCACCGTCCGCGGAGGCTGAGCCGCTGCCGAGACCATCTTGACGCTCCACTCACTTAGGCCTCCTTCGGAACAGCTTCACCGATAAAATGTATATTTTTCTTCGGCTCTACGAGCAGCTCTACCGATTAAGCTAAAACAGTTTTGATTACACATCTGGCAAAACAGCTCTAAGCTCTTTAAGTTACACAAAAAAAGTGAAATGACCACGATGCCGTTCTTTTTTCCCCCTCATCTCCTATTTCTTCTTCCTTTTTCCGCTTGGGTTTCTTTGTTCTTCATGACAGCTGGTATCCTCAGATGCACTCAGCGTGCTGCCTCGACAGCCCCAACGCAACTGCCTTGCCAGCCGTGCCCGGCATGGCAGCGCACCGATTGTCGCGTCTGTCCCCATGCCGGGTGGTGGCGAGCCACAATGGTCGCGCCAGCCGCAGTGCCCCCGCCCTGCCGACGATGCCCCGTGATGGACGCGCTCGGACACCGACGGCTAGGTCGGCCACGCCTTGCGTGTTCGGTTGGCTGTTTCATATAGTTGTTGATTTGTTTATGTGAGAGAGAAGTACTGCTGTTTGGTTTAGATAAACAGTGTTTTATGAGGGGGCTGGCCAGCCCAACCAGCCATCCAGCCCTAGCCGATCACGCACCTTGCGGGGGCAAATCTTACTTCCGAACACGGTGGAGGTGCACTGGTGCCAGGTGAAGTTGAGGAATGTTACTATTTTTAGCTCTATCCCATCTCAATCTTATGTCTCAGCAGGTTTCAAGAGTTTCACCCGTAAAGTTGTTTTGTAAATACCTGTTTGGCACAAAATAACTTTAAAAACAACTTGTGAAACCGGTGGAGAAGTTGTGGACCTTATTTGGCGCCTAAGGTGGTACTTCTGTTCTTGCGGCTCAGCCTCACGTAAAATCCAAAGATGCTAAAATTATGTTTGTTTGTTTTTTCAAAGTCTGACTTAAACCCTGTTTGGTAGAGTTATTTATGTTCTAGATTCTTTATGGTTGTGAATTTTGTGACAGAATTGATTCTCTGACTGAAAATATTTCTCCATTATTCTTTTGGATTAACTCTCTGACTTTGTATGTAGAGTGAACGAAGATACGGTACTTCACAAATTAGGTCTGTTTAGTTCAAAAAGTTTTCCAAAAAGGGTTGCAGTAGCCATCACATCGAATCTTGCGATATGTGCATGGAACATTAAATGTAGATGAAAAAAACTAATTGCACAGTTTGGTTAGAAATTACGAGACGAACATTTTAAGCCTAATTAGTCCATGATTGAACACTAATTACTAAATAAAAACGAAAGCGCTACGGTAACTAAATTTCCAAAATTCGCGAACTAACCACAGCCTTAGCGTCGAATCACTTATGACTAGAAAATTGTTTCAGAGCTCCTCCTAGATTTATGTGCAAGCTGCTCTGTGAGCCCGACGAAACAGATTATAGCCCTCCCGGCCACGCGCTTGAACTTTCGCTAACACCATAGTTACACGTAGATTATATTGTAGTCACCTATTTTTAGCTGTAATTCATTTTGTAAAATGGTGCAATAAAAATTTAGGTGCTAGAGTATCGCATAACACCTATTTTTTTTCCTTTTTTTAGCACAAAGGTTTGTTCGATTGGTGCCTATGTTACCCACACCTAACCTTGGTCATAAATCTTGATATTATTTTTTACTATAATGCTATGACTCGAACGATTTGACATTTTTTGGACGCAGCAGATAACGATTGGCTACGACGCCCGCGTGTCCTCCTCCATTCATCTCTCCACGGACTTATCCGATTGTCGCACCGTCCGCTCATTCCCACGCCGCCTCGCTCCCTCCCACGACGCGTGCCTGCTCGCGACGCCAGGCTCCGCCGTGCCGTGCACCCCATCCCACGCCATTGGTCCCCATTTATTCGCTCGCGCCCCGTGGCTCGCGTGCCTCTCACCCCTCCCGTTGCGCATGTCGCCGGCTCCCTCCCTGGCCAGCGGCGACGCCCTCACCCACCCCGGCGTCCTCCTCCCCCACCCTGGCGGCTCCTTCCCCCACCCCGGCGGCGCCCCTCCCCCACACCGACGTCCTCCCCACCGGGAGCCCCCAATGCCCGCAGATCCAGCAGCCATGGCGCTCCTTGCGCCAGGCTCTCTCTATCTCCCCCTATGTTGCAATTGTATGTTTCAATTATTACAGACGTTTCAGAGGTATGTTATGGTTGAATCATATGGATATTGCAAAAGTAGATCGAGTAATGTTGCATATGATGCAAGTGTTTTAGAGGCTGTTGCAAGTATTTTGTTCGCAATGTTTCATCTGTTCCCAGATGTATTGTTGCATGCGTTTGATCTAAAACTTGCATATGTTCCACACATATGTTGCAACAGTATATTCCAAACTATTCATTTGTTTCAGCCTTCTGTTGCTGCAAGTGTTTTCATATTACAAGTTGCAGATGTTCTATCTGGATGTTGCATACGTTTTTCACACATATGTTGTAACTGTATGTTTCAGATGTTTCATCTGTTTGAGATATGTTGCGCTTAAGTGTTTCATGTTACACGCGTTTCATGCTGTTCGGAGAGTCAGGGGACGCCGAGGAATGAGGCGCGGTGAGTCGATGGACGTGGCGCGTGGCGCTTTGGGGGGCCGCATTGGGGGGGGGGTGTGCCTGTGGGGTAGAAGGCGAACGGATGGGGATATGGGTGGGGTCGGGGGTCGAGGTGTCAGCGGCGAGGGGGGTCCGATGAAAGCCGGGCCCACGTGCATGTTGGTGGGAGCGGAGGGTTGTTGCAGATGCGCCACAAGGAAGAGGAGCAGCAGACGCTGTAACGCCGTTCGGACGTTCAAGCACTAGGCGTGCCGTATTTCTTTATAAACTTAATGAACTTAGAAAAAATTGATGCAGTCTAAGAGCCTGTTCGCTGGTTGGTTTTCTGGGCTGATAAGCCCGAATGGTGCTGGTTTGTTGTGAGAAGAAAATACTGTTAGCTAGCTGATAAGCCCTGGCTGAAACCAATAAACGAACAGGCTGTAAACTGGTGCTTACTCCGTTCCCAAGTATAATATATTTTGACTTTTCTAGATACATTGCATTTACTATGCATTTAATATGTCTAGAGACGTAATAAATGCAATGTATTTAGGCTGTGTTTAGTTCGCGAAATGAAAATTTTTAGATGTCACATCGGATGTTTCGGGATGTCGAAAAAGGTTTTCGGATACTAATAAAAAAACTAATTACATAGCTCGCCAGAAAACTACGAGACGAATTTATTAAACCTAATTAATCCATCATTAGCGCATGTTAGTACCGTAGCACGTATGGCTAATCATGGCCTAATTAGTCTTAAAACCTTCGTCTCGCGATTTCCAACCAAACTGTGCAATTAGTTTTTTTTTTGTCTATATTTAATACTTCATACATGTGCCGAAAGATTCGATGTGATAGTCTGGGGTGAAAAATTTTGGGAACTAAACCAGACCTTAGAAAAGCCAAAAACATCTTATAATTTAGAATAGATTTAGTAGTCTTATTAATTTGGAGCGGATTTAGTATTTTTTTTTCTAGGAGGTAGTACTTGCGACGATAACATGACCTGGGCGAACGGATTTGTGCCCGCGTCATAAGATGCTTGAAAATAATGAAAGGTGACTACACCAGAAACAAACATCAAACACTATATGGAGACTGAGCAAGGAGGGTCACGTACACCAGCACTTGAAGCTCGTCACAGTACTACCTTGCAAGGAAAAAGAAAAGACTACAAAATCTGCACATTATTCTGCAAAATCGCACCTCGATTTCTCCTGAGTTAACCGAGTGGACAAACGGGAGCAGATTTACACGCCAGATTACACGACCAATTGACCAAACTTAAGACGTGCTCAGCCTTAGGGACTCGAAGGAGTGCTCGAGCTGAGCAGTCCCGCCGGCCACCTGCCGGATCAGGTTCTTCACCGCCTCCACCCAGTCCTGCCTCTGTGCCCTGCTTTCGCACTGGAACTCGAGCAGGCCCTGCGCCGTCCTCAGCCCGAAGTGGCACGTCTCCGGCGCCGAGCTTTGCACGCCGCCGCCTTCGTCGTGCGCCGGCCACGCCGGTATGTCGTCGTAGACGCCGTAGACGACACCCTTCTTCTTCTTGGAGAAGGCGCCGCCGATGTGCTTGCTCTTCAGCTTCACTATCACGTGCGACCTCTTGTTGATGTACACGGCCACTTGCTTCCAGTGCAGAGCGCCTGTGGGAACAGCAGTTCGGTTAGATTCAGATTCTAGCCCAAAGCTATCATCAGCTTGTAACGTGGCGAATAGATGGCTGCTTGCCTTTGCGGTTGCGTTTGAGGAGCGCGCCTTCCTTGCACCAGACGTCCGCGCGGCAGCTGCCGCCGGCCTTCTCGTACGGCGCCACGGCCGCCCTGCTCCTCGCGTCCCGCTGCGCCCTATGCCGCATCGCCGCGGCTCCTCTGAGAGCCGTGGCCGCTGCGGCGGTGAGGGTCCGCAGATCCCCGGGGCTCCGCACGTCCACTGCGGCCTCCACGGCGGACGCCACCTGGTCGTGGTCGGCCCCGGCGAGCTCGGCGACCTCGACGCAGTGCGACGCCAGCAGCTGCGTCGCGGACGCCAGCGCGCTCTCCATCCTGGCGCCATCGACGTCCTCCATCTCGGGGCTCGCGGCGCCCGCGGCCACGGCGGCGACCGCGGCCGCCACGCTCGCCACGGAGACCGCGGCGTGCACGCGCGCCCGCTCCGCGCGGGCCTTGTCCACCTTGCTGCTCGCGTCCCAGTGGTGGAACCACTTCCCGATCGCGTGGACCGTGTGGTGGACCTGGTGCGCCGAGATCGCGCTCCTGCTCCTGAGGGTCTGCAGACGCAAGTTGCACAATACAATCAACCCATTGATTCAGCTGCACTGGAGGCATTGCAGGGATGCGCAGAATGATTCGATGAGATCGATCCTTACGCGCTTGCGAGGGCTGATGTTGGTGCCGGAGGCGGCGGCGAGCGCGAGCGTCTCCGGCATGAGCATCCCGGACAGGCGGTCGACGACGAAGTTGGAGCTCCGCCTCCCGCCCACGCCGCCGACGGCCAGCACCTTGGAGATCTCCGACGCCGACACGCTCCACGACCGCGACAGGAACTCCATGGGCTCCATCGGCGTCTGCGGCGACTGCACCGCCAGAGGCCCCGCCCCTGCGCCGCCGTCAGTGAGCAGCAGGTGATCCCTCCTCTTCATCCTCATCAACAAGTGCCCCTCCATCTTGAGTTCCTCCTCACCCGCTCGACGACCGTTGCCTTGACCGTAGGTAGTGTCGCACTGTTCTTCGTGTTGCATTGCGTCGCGTCCGGCCGGTGCTGCCACCTCGCCGCCTATTTATCATCGGGCTCGCGGCTCGCCCGCGCGGAGGCGGTGCGGCGGAGGCAGGCAGACACGGAGCACGGGGGAAACGCTGCGTGGGCGGCAGGAAACACCAAGGCTTCGGTCCCTGACGCCGCTGCCGCCCCTGTTACGCAGATCGAGCGACACGTAGACACTAGACAGTGTGGCATTGCTTTCGGTGTGGCCATTGCCGCGAGCATACGCTGCACCGGCTTGGTGGGAGGGCGCGCGGGAGACAGGCGCGTCGGGGTTTGTCGGCGTCGCGGCATATAAAACGTATGCTAGGGGATGAAATCTGAAATCTCCTCGGACTCGTGAGCCCGCCAGTGTACATTCGGTGCTAGTTTATTCGTACCGGTGGGTCTCACGCCGAGCTTGTCGGAGCAAGCGGACACGAGTCAGGACGTCCGGACCTGGGGTGCGGATCAGTGGACATCTGGTGACATTTACCACGCGTCTGTATTGTGCACTACCGGAGCACAGCACACCGACCCTGGCAAAAGATGGTGGGCTACTAAACATTTTTTTTTGATAACAAACACTTTTATTTCAACAGCAACGAGCTGAAAGCAGCCGTGCAGTGGTAATTGTTTACAGACTGCAGTGCAACCAATGGAGGGCACTGAGAGACATGGTCTGTGTTTGAACAAACACAGGATACATTTGTAGACAGAGTGTAAGTCTGTCAAAGCCTGTCTCGCTAAAGTATCTGCCGTTTGGTTTTGGCACCTTCTAATCTTGTAAATGCTTGTGCTTCTCTGCTGGGTATGGTTGATGAACTGTTGAGTGTAGCGCTTGATTCTCCAGTCCGGAGGATTGGTGTGGTATGATGCATTGAAGAAGTGCACCAGTTCCTGGTTGTCTGTCAAGAAATTGGTGTGTTGCAGATGCAGCTGATTGGTGATTGTTGCCGCCAGAGCTAGAGCTGCAGCCTCAGCCATTAAAACTGAGGATGAATCTGTGATGGCAGCCTTGATGTAGATACTTTGCGGTGGATTCACCTCCACATTAATGATGAAAATTCCAATGCCAGCTCTCCTTGGATAGGAAGAGTTCAGGTCAGGCAAAGTTGAAGCATCCGGATAACATCTGGAGCCTTGCAGGAGAGCTGGTAGTTGGATGGAGTAACAGTGCGGTGATGACTCCATGTGCCTGTACGTCTGGGCCGGAGGCGATCTAGTGCCTGCAACAGTAGAAAAAGCTATACCTTGCGGTGGACGGTTGACATGCACATTCTGCTCATCCTGTTGTTCAGCTGCATGTAGAGCTGCATTCAGTGTGGCAATATATCCAGCTACCGCATGGTGTAGTTGGCATGGTGTCCAAGTTTTTCTCTGAAATCTTTGATCATTCCTTGCCTTCCATAAATACCATAGAGTAACTAATATTTTTTGCAGCAAGAAATTTGGAGTAGAATCAGAAATAAAAGTTGTGAGAATACTCTGAACCCCATCTTCCTCTTGAGACAAAGTGTCAGTACGTAGAGGAGGATCCGCCGAGAACCAAACTGCTCTAGCAAAGTCACAATGAAAGAAAAGGTGAGCATCATTTTCTAATTTGCCGCAGGCAGTACATAGTTTGTCTATATTATTGGAATATGTTCCTGCTCTTTGACCCGTCGCCAGTGCCCGTCTTATGAGTCTCCACGTGAAAGTCTTGATGAGAGGGGATATCTCTCTGAGTTACCACATCCTTTGAAGGATCTGGTTGGCTTGAGGCAGAATGCTGCGTGAGCCTTGTTGAGGCAACTGAACCTGCATTTGGGCCCTGAAATGCCTGTAAACATTTTTGGTTGTGCAATCTCCCTTTTTTGCGGGAATCCACCTAAGGATATCCTGCTGTTCGCTATGAACAGGATGTACCTGGGAGATGATAGAAACACCTTGATGGTCAAAAATGTTGTTAAGAAGGTTCAGATTCCAAGAATGAGTGTTGGGAGTCCAAAGGAACGATCATTTGACACTTCCTAAGGAGCGGTGCCGGGCCGCAGCTCACGGAGCGACGAGGCCGGGAGCACCAGCACCGCAAGGGCCGCACCGCCCATCGGGCCGGCCCACTACACGGCCCAGTCTTCCTGTTCCTGCCGAAGTGCCGACCGGCGGACCCGGGGCCCGGGGCCCGGGGGGGCGCACGCCGCGTGCGCCGTGAACACCACCATGAACGTCGTCACCGCCTCCAGGATCGATGCCCCGAAACCCGTCATGTCCACGGCGACCCTCGTTGTCGGCACGGCCTGCGTGGGGATCTTCGGTCATCGCTGCCACATCGGCACGCCCGATGCGGAACGAAATGACCAGGAGAGAAATACATTCTGCGTGCCGACGGGAGGAGTTCCGTTACCTCGCCGGCGGAGAAGGTGTGGACAGAGGATGGTGGTCGGCACGGCAATGTGGCCACCGATGGCGAAGGCGAACGTGACGGCGGGGCTGGCGACTTGGCGTGGCGGCCAGACGCCTCAGCCGCGATGAATAACGCAACGAAGAGCGCGAAAGCCTGCAGCGGCGAGGCGTCGGATGTCACGTCCGGCGTGAGCATACCTGCAGGGCGAGCGCATCAAAAGTCAAGAAACATGCGGTGTGTGGGCCGTAACTCGCAAGACGCAACAAAGCTACGGACGTGCAGAGACGGCGGAGCCAGCGGTGGCGAACACGAAGAGGTACAACCGCGGGGCGAGAAGCACTGCTGCAACCTGCAAGCAGACCATCATCATGCGGGACAAGAAATCCAGAGGAACTGCGTGCTGCTTGTTCGTTTTAGAAAGGCGAAGACGCGCCCGTGCAATAATGGAAGTTTGCGCGGGTAGTAACCATTGCACGGGCGCGATTGCAACCGTCACGATTTGGGGGGCAGACGTGGATGAATGAAAACCATAAACGACCCAAGAAATCCATGCATAAACGAAACGAAAATCACTTTCTTTCCACTCCAAGACGAAAACCGCAGATCGGACGAGATCTTTACATCGATTTTACCCCGAAAAAAAAAAGGGAAATGAATACAAAGGACCATGGACGAGACATCATTGACACATTACATAGAAACCATTTAACGTGGCGAAGAGCAAAGAAAACGACGACGCAGATCGAAACGCTGCGTTCGATGGGTTCAAATTCAAACAATCCAGATGGAGCATGCACTTAGGCGTAGTCCTGGTCGGCGACCTGCTGGTAGGAGCCGCCGATGAAGACGTCGCCGTAGATGAGGCCAGCAAGGCCACCGCCGATGAGCGGGCCGAGCCAGTAGACCCAGTTACCCGCGAAGTTGCCCGTGGCGACGGCGGGGCCGAAGGAGCGGGCGGGGTTCATGGAGCCGCCGCTGAAGGGGCCAGCGGCGAGGATGTTGGCGCCGACGATGAAGCCGATGGCGATGGGCGCGATGGTGCCGAGGGAGCCCTTCTTGGGGTCGGCGGCGGTGGCGTACACGGTGTACACGAGCGCGAAGGTGATGATGATCTCAAACACCACGCCCTCCAGCTCGCTGATCCCGGCCACGCCGTGGGTCGGGATGGCCTTGCCGTGGGTCACGAACTTGAGGAGCAGGCACGCCACGGACGCGCCCAGCAGCTGGGCCACCCAGTAGAAGAGTCCGGTCAGGATGGTGATGTGGCCGCCCACGGCCAGGCCGAACGTCACGGCCGGGTTCAGGTGGCCGCCGGAAATGTTCGCGGCGATGGAGACGCCCACGAAGAGCGCCAGCGCGTGCGCGATCGCGATCGCCACCAGACCGGCAGGGTCGAGCGCGCCATCGTTGGTCAGTTGTCCTGCACGTGTGGACGGCAGGTAATTGTTCAGCATCGTTCCATGCATTGAGCCGCACAGACGAAGTCAACCATTTGAGCAATCGCTGGAACAGGTATACGTATACACCAGCCAATGACAATACTAAAGGGCAAGGTGCTAATTGGAGGATATGTTATCTCATGTGTAACGCTTAAATATTTTGTTAATGGTACATTTGAACGGCTGCAAGTGTCAGATGGGCTGTCATTTGGAGGATATGTTCGCTTGTTTCTGGGCTAATAAGCCCGGCTGGTGCTGGCTTATTGTGAGAGGAAAACACTGTTGGCTGGCTGATAAGCCATGACTGAAACCAACAAGCGAACATGCTGGTTATCTCAACGTTTATGTAGTTGGGCATTGTATTTTTTTCTTCTGAAATTTGAAGTCATGTTCTTGCAAATGCTTGGGAATTATTTGTCAGTTGGTCAATCAGGAAAACAAAGCATAAGAGTTTCATTTCAAATGCAGTCCCGTTTCTCTGTTTGTGCAAGTGCAACATGAGAGATAAAAGTTTTAGCACTTTAGCATGATTTAGTGTCACTTCGTTGTTAACACATGCTTGACCATAGGCTTTCGCTCCTACTGAGAGGCATGCATGACAGTGTTTAGCTCGAAGACTTTTGTTCTGTAGCAAGTCGTATGGCTGATAATCATTGCTCTCCAATGGTGGGAACTTGCATCCATCGTCATCGGTGCTCTTTTCCCAGCCTGCCTGTCCAATCAGCTTTGCCTGCCATTCTAGACACTTCGGGACGATGATGGTGACGTGGACCAAATGAGCACTCTTCATTTTGAAGTCGGTGGCTGCAAGGATAGTAAACCCATTACGTTTGCATCAGTACAGCAATTGAAAAACCACGACAATATGATAGTACTGCATGCTGCCATCGGTGGCAACGACTTCATCAAATGATTAGGACCAAGCCTTTTGGTACCTTCTTCTGGTATTCTTTAACAACTGAATATGAAATGTAGCTAAAGCTAAGTAGTATTCCCCTTTTGATTTCAAGGAGGGTTTCTAAGCTTCTGGTGGTGAAAAAAGACGAAACCTGTGACTGATGAACCAAAGTAAAATAGCATTAGCGTGCATGATTTGTAATAGCAGAGTCGGGAGTTTGCAGTAAAAGGGCGATTTATTTACCTTAATAACAAGAAAACCTGAATACATGGTTTTCTGACCATCAACAACAGCTTTGATGTTCTGATGAGTTCAAACATGAAGATCCTCGAGATCCTTTTCCTTTTCCTTTTTGTTAACATCTAATGTGTCATGCAAGCCGTCTTACCATGCATATACGGAGTAGGCAAGGTTTGTGCTTTTGTCATGCTCAACTCATCTAAATTTAACAAAACAGAGAGAATCTTTGGCATTTTCATACCATTCCGTGACAACAGCCAACTTGGAACCCGCAACACCCACACGTTTTTGTAATGCAGTGGTTAGCACTTTAAAGCCGTGATCAGTAGCTCCTAGCCACTACAATTTCCAGAGGTTAGGTTTCCTGTCCTAATGTCCTGCCCTCGGTATTATTCAGATGACGCATCCGGCCGTGCCAGGCTGCTGTTAACAACACTCCAATGGTTGTTTACCTTACCCCTTTATGTGTGCAAAATGATCGACAAGGCACGTCTGCAATTGAGGATTTGGAATCTTTCAGCACATGACTGGCACATCAAGGTCCAGTTGGCCGAAGAGGCCCTCTGTCTCTCTGACTGTCAGGCTTGCCTAGTTGCTCCTCGTGAGTGGAACTGTTACTGTTAGTGCCTTCTTCACACTTCCTGCAAAACTCTAGATCCACCTTAACATTAACATAATGACAGAACTCTGAAGTTGGAAAGAGAAGTTTACATTTCAGTACTTCACAAACCTGGATGGCTGGAATCCATCAGTTATGCATTGTAGGAACCGATGGTGGAATCTATCATGACAAATAAATTTGCAGCTGCATTACAACCGAGCATGGCAGATTTCACAGGCTAATGGATGGTAGACTAATAACAACAGTTTAGATAAACTATCTATGCCATCGGTACAAGTTGCAATCCAGGTTAAAAAAAAATATTCCATGTACTAGCAAGTAGTAACCGATCTACATCAATGGTCAATTTGGAACATAAAAGGGGTCATCGTTGAGTTGTCAGATGTTACTCCTACTCCCTCCCGTAAACAATACTGTTTTGAACATGTCAGTATACTTTGGACAATATTGCCAATTGGTTTATATGATATCATGAAAGTATTTTTCAACTCTTTTCAGAACAATCCACAGGTATAATTTTCATGATTCCAAACTAAGTATTTGAAGCCTATTGATTGTCCAACTTCTAAAAGCTTAATCAAACCTTATATGAGAGATGTGAAGTATTTGTGACCCAAAAAGAATAATGCTAGCTTCTGCATAGAAACATAAGCACCTACACAGAAAAAGGCTCCCAGTTCACAGGAAAGGAGAAACCATGATGCAGTTGGATAACCAAATGAACCAATAATGTTGGCCGAAGTATTTCACATGGGAATCATACGCTACAAGGAAGCTATGTAATCGATGTATAGCTGTATTTTGACTTATTTGCCGATTGCCAGCCTTCCCAGTGTTCCGTGGGCCAAATGGTTATCTGCATGATCGTTGATGGGCACGGCCAGCCAAATTCGTCATAAGTGCCTGAAAATTCCTGTAATGTACAGATGTTCTCATAAATGCGAATGGTACATGGAAGGACAGGTGCTTAACGTAAACATTGGAGCCACCACACGACCCCGGCGAGGGTTGAGATTTGGGAGGGCTGGCACTCCGCCACTCCGGATCCCGAGGATCGCGCTTGGCACGAGACCACGGGGCTGGATGGTCGCGGCACGCGGAAGCAGCTGCGGCTGCAGCAACGAAGTCGGGGATGCCTTGCCTCAAACGCCGATGCGGATCATGTCGCCAATGGCAGGGACCAGCTAGGGAGGCGGTTTGGCAGTTCGGCGGAATCAGTGAATCACTGGCGTCCGAACGGCGCCGCTCAAGGCGGCCAAGCTCACGCAATCCCGTTGCCTTAACCTTGGGAAGGAAAAGGATGCCGGCGGTCGGAGACGAACGGTCGACGCCGGCGGCGACCTTGCGGCCGCGCGGCCTGGAACTCTGGCAGGGGAACGGGAGGAGGGGGCGTCAATCGGGAGCAGGAGGAAACGTATTGGGCTGAATTGTTGGGTATGACGTTGCTTATAGGCCTTAGTTTACGCTAGCATGTGTGCATAAAGCAGCTGATAGCGGTCGTGGGCCGTTTAATCAGCCCTGTGTCTCCAGCGGGCCATCGTAGACTTCTCGAGTTCAGAAACACTAGAAAGACGCGCGGCGTTTCCGCGCTGTCCGGTGAATGGGCCATTGCTAATAGTTGGACCCCGATATGCTCAGGCTGTTATTTTTCTGTAACACGATGCGTAAGTTGGATCAGGCATGGCTTGGCAAATTCTTCTTTGAGGAGCCTAAACAGCCTGTCTATATCTCATAAAAATACTTTGAGAAAGGAATGTAATCACGTGGGAAAAATATGTCGCAACTTGTCTTTTCACATATCATGTTAGAGCTGACAACAAATTAATTAAGGCAATAGTACAGTATGCTTAGAAGATCATTTTTTGTTGAAAATGCAAAATGTAAATTGCATTTGGCTTGCAGAGTCGCTATAGTTCCAGTGAGAAGCTCTGGACTCCAACTGCAGTAACATCTGGAAAATTTTGAATAAATGCTTTTGTAGATCTATCTGTGAAAATTTATTTTCGTTTGTGAGGAAAAGTGATTCATCTTGGTTAATAGTCATATGAAATCGTAAATTAGATAAATTATTTTTAATATGCCATTAAGATTATGATAATGTCAAGGCTAATAACAATATGTCATTATACATAAGCTGTTAATAAGATGCTCGTGCGTAACAGAGTCATTAAACAGATAAAAACCACAAAATAATACTGCAAGAAAATATTGTTAATTCATATAAACCTGGATTTTGTCCGTTGATGTTTAATGTTTCTCATGAATAGAAAAATGTTCCTCTGATTTGTATTTTTTCTATACCAATAAAATGATTTAATGGCTATTTAGGAAATCTGAAGATCAATTCCCATCATTCATATTGTTGTCTGCAACTCGTGAACATGAAGTTGAAATCCTAGCAATGGTTTGTCAGGTGAACCCTGGAGTAGAGGGAAGGGAACAAACATAAAACCAGATTCTTCACATGTATAAACAGCCACCTGCATCATGAGATTCACACCTGATATTTTCACAAGCTGCACAATGGTGAATGGAATCAGCTTTGGGAATTCCTTGATGTAAACCTCACTGAAATGGCAAAACAAAATCAATTTTAGATAAATATCAACAAAACCTGATAATTGGTATATATATATATATATATATATATATATATATATATATATATATATATATATATATATATATATATATATATATATATATATGAAATTTTTTTATTGGAGTGCATTTGTAGGTTTGTCTTATCATTGATCCATCCTGAAGGATATTCATTGAACTGTATTAGCAAGATCAACAACACTACTTCTATATCTCTTGTTGTACACTCCTGTAAAGCAACATTGATGATATGCTTTGGAACATATGAGCTAGAATCCCTTTTATGTGGAAAATGCCTGTATAAAAAAACTATATCTTGGGAAACTATGAAGCATTATGACAAAGTCTCATATGTACTTTCAGCCAAATATTACTGCAGTATCAGCTAAATAGGAGTCTAGATTCTGTGCTGATAATTTTGGCTATGATCAGGTTCCACATTCCACTGCTTTCTTGTGCTATAAAGAGGAAAAAAACATGTGCAGTTCTCTAACCATTATTGGAGGAGCCTTTAGACAAGCTAGTCAAATTCAAAACAGTTCTTAAATTAAGATTATCTGTTTGCTCGTTTTCTGACAAATGTGGATTGGTTAGCCAGTTCATTAGTAGTGCATGGCAGTATAGCTGTTTCCTCACTCTCCTTAGTAGCTCTTGTTAGGTGAATCACAGAAATAATGTCATCTAACTAATGTTAGCTGAGTGTTCATATGTAACTTATATGGTTCTTATACTCTGTCAATGCTATCAATCGGGACAAATATACAGAGGAAAACAGCCAGAACCAGTGTTTTAGATGAACTGTAATATTGTAGTGACAGAGTGGTGCCTGTGCCTGCCTCGATTGTAGCTATTCTCTTTATGATAGCTCCCAACAGTCTGCAAACGAATATATCACAAAGATTGAATGAAAACGGAGATGCGATGGATATGAAGATCCATAAAAATATTTTGAGACGTACATGTGATGACTCAACAATCATACGGCATGGCTCTTGGAAACAAGGATGGCACAGGCATGATTTGCTCGCAGCCCTCTGTATCTATTAGTGTGGCTTTAGCACTTTGAAGATCTCCAGGTTGAGCAGCTCCACCTCCACGGCCGGCTGCTAGACAGTTCTCTTTCACACTCTTCAAACATCTGCACTTCTAACGAACAATCAGTCGAACACACGGCAGTGCGAGTGTGCAGTCCGCTCCCTTCACTGGAGGCCTGGACCAGTCCATAGGATGCAATGCAACAATCCACATTTATGTAGGCCCTGTGGACGTCCATGGTGCTGCAGGCGACATGGATGCAATGGGGAGCCGTCTGTCCGTCTGATGCGGTCGACGCCATCGCTGACTCACATACCAGGCTTCTGCGGCATGTCTGTTGCTTGCTTGGTGCAGGTGAAACTGGAGGGTGTCACCAGTCGGGTGTCAGTGGCGGAGGGAGGCTAGGCGGAGGCTGGAGGGCGGCCGGCTCGTTGTCGGTACTCGACCGTTCTCGAGCATCTGGGATGTGGCCTCGTCGTATCTCCCCGGTTGGTCCCCGCATGAGCTCCTGGCCATGGCCACTGCAGTCGGCGCGGCCTCGTCGCCGATTCGTGCGACTTCTGGGCCGCTGCAGGAGAACCGTGGTCTATCCTCGAGCTAGGCTTCCGGATCAGGCGCCGGCAGCGGCTATTAGTTTTCTCTACCCACCGCGGTGGCCATCGCATCCGGATGAGTGATGCCTAACAGCCGTCGACGTGGGAGCTGCGTTCGCCTTCGCGCACACAACGGTTGCGAGGAGCGGGGTGGCCGCCGCGTGCCGCCGCCGAGGAGGCGCCATATGTGCGTAAGCGGTCGCGGAGGGGGCAGGAGCTTGCGGCACGTGGGCTGGCCGGCGCCCGGCAGAAGGGATCGCAGACGGCGAGTCGGCGACGGCGGTAAGGCCTTTTGTTTTCACTAGCCGATGCCCGTGCGTTCATACGGGAGTCGAGACTCAAGAGTCTTGAGTCTCAATTTTCGGACATATCCGTTGGTAATGGCCAATCCTGAAATTTTTGGATTTACTGTACACCGGTGCTCAAAACATATTTATAACAAACCCTCAAACTACATACAAGAAGCAAAATCAAGAACATAGGTCAATTCACAAATGCACTAACAGAGCACAACCTCACTCAAATATATTGATTTTTATTATAAATAGTTTCAGTTTCAAGGGCTTACTGACACCAACATATTTTGCAGTCAGGAACTTGGTTCAAACATTGACTGTACCCTAAGAAATCAAAGACACAAGACTAATACTTGTCCAAATTTTCCTCTAATGTGACAAGTTCGGTTATTCTTTTTCCCAACTCGGATCGGTTATTCTGAAAGAAAGAAAAAAGATAGATATAATAAGTACAAGTTCACATGTCACACATATGATATCTGTAACTGAATAATTTTAGATGCTAAAACACAAACCTATGTCCTATGATCATCTAATTCCAAAAGGAATGCAGAACACATTATTCAGATAACTATAGGTAGATAACTAACCCCAGTTTATAAATAGAAACAAAACCAAGAAAGACTCCTGCAGCAAGAGGACACATAGAAGCAAATAGCAAATGACTCTTCAAGTGATAAATTAGAACATTGTGCTAATTTCTATATCGTAGGAATTAATCTCATGTCTGGAACAAATTTCAGAAAAAACTTAACTTGGCTGAAGGACAAAAGAACTGTAGCAGGAACCTGCAGTGCCCACATAATCCATGTCCTGCACGAGAAATAACTACCTTATAAGATGGAAATTACAAATGCTTAATAGCATTCAGGTGTACCATATAGGCTAATGGTTTGAGAATGATATCAGTCTCCCAAGATTGGAGTTGCATCACAGAATTTATTGTGAGGGACAATTTATAGAACTATGAGCATCAAATGTATTCACTTGAGCTTATTCAGCACTACTTTTTAGCCATGAAATAATGTTTTCCTCTCACAACATTTCGGTATAAGCATCAGCATAAATCAAATTTCAGCATAAGCGAACAGGGATCCATCACTAATAGCTATCTACTAACCAACAAAAACCAAGCACTACTTGGTGCACAAGATTGAAGAAGCTTAAAATCAGACCTTGTTAAGAATGCAGTAATTACGATTAAATTAACCTTTGTTCTGCAATCTCGTGGCCTTGGAGGTGTGCACACAATCCAACAATGTGCATGTTTCCACGGCATGTAAAGTTGTAGCACTCACGTATTGGTTTTGCTGGTTATTTGATAGCTTACTTGCCTGATGACAAATCATGATTGCAGCCCTAGCAGGTTTGACCTTAATCTGTTTTGCTATAAAAAAAGAGAATGTATCTGGTGCAAACCAACCACCCCGTGCAACATTGAAACTACGAATCAGAGCCACAAGATGCTAATCCAATGGACAGGGTTAGATATGAGATTATTTTGCGCTTAAGCCGCCCCTCCAGCCGGCCACTTTTCCAATACCCCCCTGCCCCCTCACGTCCATTTCTGGTTGGAAAAGTGTGTGGCTGGTGGGGGGCTTAAGCGCAAATATTTTTTTAGGCCAGATAGCCAAAACAAAAAAATCAATAGTATTTAATGGTGAAGCTTCTATTTCAGCCAGACTACACAAACACTATTTTAAACGACAAAGCCAATCTAAACTGAATGATCAGGCCAATTCATGTAATCGATTCTTGTGTAGGCAAACACAAAAATCAGGAAATAAAAATATATGATATATTTTGTACAGCTGTTTAAGGAATTAGGTGCATTAATGGAAAATAATTTCCCTAGCTCACAGAAACATTTTATCAAACAACTGGAGTGCGGAATAGAATTGATTCATTTCAAATCATTTTTATGAACATGTATGCACGTGATGGATCATTAACCAATCTAGACTAACAGGAAGAGGAGGGGAGGGAAGCCGTGACCTTGTATATGGTCAGCAGGTGAATTGATGGTGTCCGATCTTCGACATACGTGTTCAAACACCTGGTGCCATGATCGAGTGAATCTTCAGCTCCCGCAGGCAACCATGCAGAAATTGTGGCTTAATTAAAATCATTCAATCATCCATATGCAAATTGAGGGAAGGATTATAATACCTCACTGACACTCATGGCTGAAGGGGAGATGCAGGCAACGGACGAGACGACGCCGACACCAATTCTACCAATCTACCACCGTCTACCGTGTGCTCAACACTGCTGGATCCGAAATTCCGAATCGCCTGGTGGGGGAAGGATTGCAGCGCAGTTAGAAGGGTGAGGGGCGGATCTGAGGGTGCCGAGGAGTTAGGCAGTTGGCGGCGCCGAGGTGGGATGCGAAGGGCAAAGGCCAAGGGACGCCCCGACGGCAGCGCCCCCGGTGGCGCCGGAGGCCGGACTGGATGGGGGCCGTCGCCGCGGACTGCCGCCGTCGGACGGTGCTCTGGGCAGCGGCCGGGCGAAGCTGTGGGCGGCGGCCGGGCGGCGCGGAGAGCGGCTAAAATTTGCTACGTCAAAAGATTTGACACGCGATGATTTTGACTATTGTTACTTGTCAATATTTTATATTTACTAAAATTCTCATATGTAAGACGTTTGACTTTTTTACAACACTCATCTTATTTGTGCAAAAAGTTTTTCATTCTTTTTTTAATCAAACCTCGCGTGTGTCGTGATCCTTTGTCCAAAATTTTGAATAAGGGCTGTGGTCAAACTTGGTGTCAAAAAAAGTCAAACGTCCTGACAATTTAGAATGGATTGTGCGGAGCGTCAAATGCACAAAAAATTTAATAAGAAAGCTGGAGGCGTGAAGCTTTGACGCGCCTCGTGTGTCACGTCAAATGCACAAAAAAATTAATAAGTGTGGAGAGCTTTACGCGCCGCCTCGTGTGTTCGGCTCAGGTATCTCTTCCTCTACGATTTGTGATTTGTCTTTTCATAGAAAAAACTTATTTCTTGTGATATGTGGATATGTGGATCTATGATCTTGTGGTTTATGATTGTCTAGAGGTAGAAGGAGAATTGAAGCCGTTGGATCTTAATTCTATGGTGTAAAAAAATTTATGTGTTGAAACTATATAAAAGCACATAGTTGTTGGGTAGACAGACTTAATATTTAACTTATCAAATTCTTGATAACTTTTTTTTATCTAATTTTGGCTTGTCAAATATTTGGTATGTCAAAATTTGGTTGTAAACCAAAGAGACTCTCAGTCATGCAGGAGGGAACAAAATTGGATGCATACCGTATCCACCCTGCATACATGTCGTTGATAGTTGCCACGTTATTCAGTTTCACCGATCCAATTCAGTTTCACCGATCCAACAGCTCGCACGCGCTCGGCTCCCACGCGCTTTGGCAGTTTCACTGATCCACCTCCAGACTCTCTCGTCCGTGGTTGGCAGGCCGCATGCCCGCATGCGTCGGATTGCTGCTGGTGAACACGTATTGTACATCAAAGGCGTGTTTGCACAGACGATATGTGCATCCAGTATGCACTGGATTTTTTTCCAGTCGGGGAGGCTGGGAGTCGGGTGCGTGCGTGGAGTCAGCGATGGAGGGGAGTCGGAGGCACGTTGAGGTGTCGTTGACGTCCCCTCTTTCGTCTTTTTAGGAGCACAGATGATGTATCTGGAAAGTCCTAGCTAGGTTGAGAAATTTAGGCGACGTGGCCCAATCACTGCTCGGGAATTGTCCGCAGCTTTCGTCAAGTAGAGATTTGCAAAATTACAGGTCACTAATAAATTCTGGTCCAGTCGGTCAAAGCCTGTCCTTGCTGTCCATCTGCTTCAACTTTCCATGTCCACCTTCATAGTATCACTAGAAAACAAAGCGCGGCGTTGCCGCGCGGCTGTGGAGTGTCCGTAGCTGTGAAGCCAGTTTTGACAATGCATTTCAACGTTATTATCTAACTAATAATGTATTATTAGATCAGAATAAAATCAAGAGATCACGGATCTCTCCTGCAAAGCCTGTCATCACTCATCAGCATAAAAGAAGGGTCAAATGATGCAGAGGAAACATGACGTAATTTTCTGCCAGAAGCTTTAATAGGGAATAAATAGCAGTAGCACAATTATAATTAATACAGGAAAAGCACATGCGCTGAGTGCTACTGATGTTTTTAGCCTGAATATGCTTTGTTTTGGAATGTTCTAACATTTAAAATAGTTGATTCCATTAATAAGCTTGCTGAAAAGTAACACGTGGCGTTGCCGTGCACCCGAGTGGAGTGCCGACTTTTTTTTATTTTGAATCTGAAAATGTTGTGTGGCCTAGGCGAGGTAAGGTAAAATTGTAAAAAGGAATCCAAGATAAAAGTTCAGTAAATAAAGAGTGAGGACCGAGTATCTAAGATTCTGAGGAAGATGTTTCGAGCAAGAAAAATAAAGAAATAGTAGGAGAGGACACAAAAGAATGTAGAGTAACCTATTGGTAGGTTATTGTTAAGCCACAAAAGGGAGCTGGATATGGCAGCTCTCACTAAAATTTGTATTTCACATTAAAATAAAATATGGAGTAACCTATTGAGTAGGTTAGTATAGAAAACACTATGGGCTGGTTAAGCCACAAAAGGGAGCTGGATATGACAGCCCTCACTAAAATTTGCATTTTACCTTAAAATAAAATGTGGAGTAACCTATTGAGTAGGTTAGTATACAAAACACCGTGGGCACATAAGGGAGCCTGGATATGGCAGCCCTCACTACAATTTGCATTTGACATTAGAATAAATTAATAACCATGGCGACAAAGCCATAAAGCATGAATACTGACATGAAGTAATAACTAATAAGTCCTGAGACTTGATAACTCAAACATTACAAGTAGTTACAAAAATAAAACTACTGATCAAGGCATACTCATCTGAAATCTTCTCAGAGAAATTCAGAAGGTCAATAAGAGAGAATCCATTCCTATCATATAAGAAAATCTTGAAAACAGGCCACTTCCAGATCTTGCATCAGAAGCTTGGTTACGTGAAAATAAACAGGACTTGTGGCACAACATCAACGGCCTGATAATTGCAATGAGCCTAGCCTGGATGCAACAAGCACATTTTTTCTAGCATGGCTAACCCAGGTTACTACCATACAAAGTACTGAGTATTAACTGACACTGATATAGAGCTCTTGAGTAAAAGAAAAGGGGGTATTAATCAAATTTATTTTTCTCGTGGGGATAGATATTTGACAAATGTAATTGAACATCCTTATGCATACACCATAGTTAAGTAGTAGGACCTCTCTTTCTAGGCCTGGGAAACTACCCCATATGAAATATTGGGGTCATTTAGTAGCCGTCAAATTTTGATGATTGAATCTTCAAACTACAACATCATTAGCAGTTATCAAGTAAGCCTCAGTTGATGCCATTGTGAAATGTGAATTGGCTGCAGCTCAAGTTGCACGACAGTTCTTGATCAGCTGGACCACAGTATTGGTACAAAATTGCAAATGCAAGAGCAGGACATCCAATTGAGGAAAATTTTCAAAGCAATACAAGGAAGCAAACCTTTGGGTGGCTACTGAAGGATGGAAAGATCATGGAGTTCTGCTGCAAAAATTTGTTCCTTTTTTTTTCTGAAACGAGCACAAATGTGCTCCTTATCGAGCAGCAAATAGCACGACCGGATATACTCGCTGCTGGGCCAAATCTGCATGTCTGCCCTGTCGCATCGTGGCCGCGGCGGGTTCCCTGTAGACCGGCGCTGGGGAGGGAGACACGGTGGGTGCAGCGGCGGCGTCCGGGACGCGTGCGTGTCCAGTGGACCCGTCGTATCTTCTTCCTTGCGTGTGTTGCTGCCCGTGGTTGAGGGATGGCCCCCAACTTGCATCACTATGGAAGGGCCGAAGTGGTCAGGCCTGGGACGAGGGCCGTGGCGGAGGGAGGTGCGGGCGGCGAGGCGTACGAAAGGAAGAAGCCGGCGGGCAGCGCAGCTGGTTCGAGCATGCTTAGCGGCGGCGTGAGCAGCATACCGCGGTCCCCGGCCACCATGCTCACCTGTACTCGACGCACGTGCCTGTCCCCGTGTCTCACCGCCCTCGGCTGGCCGCCCCCGCGTGGCCTCGCCGATCTCCCTGCCCGCGCGAGCGAGTTCGCGAGGATTAGCCGGAAGAGCATGGCGGGCTCGCGGGAAGTGCGGAAGGGAGGGTGGCGGCGGCATTACTGCAGGCGGCGTGGGTGAGGCCGATGGGCCTTCGAGAAGGAGAGCAGTGCGGCCCGAGGCAGAGGGACGGAGTGCTCAACCGAGCGGGTTTAGGAGCATTCGCGTGTGTCCAGGTTCATGGCTTATCGGGTAAGACACCCGCTACAGCCCCGATCCAACGGTTGATATTGCATCTTGGCTGGATCGGACGGCCAGTGGGCTAACGGGCGACGTGGCCCTATCCATTAGCCCGCTTTTGAGAGCAGGATTCCTATATAGAGACTAGAAACTAAGCGCGGCGTTGCCGCGCAGTTGCCGGTGTTAGGCTACCCCCGATGTCAACGTGAAGTAGAAATGACTGCATTCACGTTAATGTATCTATTTACTTATATAGTGGCGCAAAATATAAAAGAAGCATTGTTAATTGCAAGACTAATAAATTTTAACACATATCTTTTATTTTTGAAAAGGAGGAAGTGGGAACACCATTTATATATCACTCTCAGAGAAAAGGACTGCGGTTGATGAAGCTTTATATACAACAAAATGCATTTCCCTTTGTTACATCACCTTCTCATTAATATATCAATCATAATGATATTCGAAAATTGGAGGCATTTCAAAGGAGGTAAAGAGATGGAGTATTCCTCCTTCCCGTAGATAATTAAAATTGCATTAAATCTTGGTAGGATGAATCCTTAAAAATTACTACATGAAAAAAAAAGTAGGATCGACATATAAAATGTGGCAGTACGTAGATATATTGTATCTTTTCTGAACTCCATAGTGAGTTTGTGCTCTTTGAGAAATATAAAAAAACAGGAAAGGCTGCAGATACTTTACAACCTATATGATACATGGACACTTGACAGTACTCCTCTAGAGATGCTGGTACGGATTGGACAAAAATTTAATTTTAGTATGAGATCAGATGTCAATTTTTAGAAATCACGGTCACCGCTTAACGCTTGTTACTATCTCTTTGGCATAGGTAGTGAGCTGAAGGTGAGTTGCTTACCTATGCTCTACATCATTAGCCACCCTCTTTGCTGACTCCACCGCTGGCCCTTGGATGGAGTCATGGCATGGAGCACAAAACAGATTTCTCATAATCAAACCACTCATCAATAGTTCCCTGCTACAAGCAAGTAGGGCATGGAAAATCCATCAAACAGAAGAAATATCATATGCCTAAGTTAGGATATGGGGATGAAATCCACGTGCAAAAAAACTTAAACATAATCAGCGCACTGAAATCCATAAAACAACAATTAATCTCCAACACATTTTGTTCACGTCCTGTTCTAGCTAACCTGTGTAGAATGGAAATCAATTAGCCAACGACCACGGCACAAAAGAAAGAAAGAACCTCTCTAGAACGCACGCAAGAAAGATTGGAGCAAGGAGCTTTAGTTTTTTTTGTTTTGGTTTGGTTTTTTAGGTGTGCGCCCCTACTGGTATTCAGAGAAAAATGGAAATCATTTCTTTCCCGCTCCCGAGGATTGCACGCAATTTGAGGTGGCGTTGTTCCATGGAGGCGAACAATCGTGAGCATGATCTGGATAAGTACCGGAGAAAGAATAGAAATTGCGATAAACAAATCTAATAGCCGATTGATGTGGTTGTTGCGACCATTAATTGATTGTGTTGCTGTTAGCAACGAAAGGTTAAGGAAAAGGATTTTTTATCTAGTCTAGTCACAAAAAGCATGGTTGAAATGCAGTACCAAGCAGTAAACCATACAATATTTGACACAATTAAAACAGTCGCTACCATGACTCCATATCATATCATGGGTTTGCGTTTATTCAGTATATTTGGATGATTTCACAGAACAACAAGTAATACAACTATAAGAGATTTTTTTATGTTACGACAGTTTGGATATTATAGTGCCTAATTGAGAGATTAATCAGGCAGCAGTAGAATAGCACAACGTTCTAAAAACACAGAAGAATTGTTCACTTACTCTTTATCAGCCGCAAGCTTGACTTTTTGCTCACTTTGGGGCCAACAGGCACCACTTTACTAGCATTCGGTGCCTTGAGCAACATTGTCGAGCAGAGAATTGATTCTACATCGTTTCTTCAGTTCTACGCACACAAATACAACGTGGAAGTCCAAAGTGAACAAAAATCAAATCTTTATTTGAACACTTCCGAATGCTACTTCCCCAGAAACATTGTCAAATAGTGAATTAATGTACACTTCAAAAACATAAGCTAATACGTTTCTCCAGTTGAATACCTACATCATCCAAAAGGCACAAAATAAGAAGTGTAGACTGCGACCATCCATTAAATTAAAAGCGTGAAAGGAAATAGAATCAAAGATAGCTACTCGCCCAGGGACATTTTCAGGTAAAAAATTGATTATGCACTTGAAACAATAACATCTCATTTTTACTGAAAAACAAGGATCAGTGGGGCAGGGCTTCACCTTGAGCGCGTGTTCAATCTCCCGGTTGTTTGCGTTGGCTCAGAGCAGATGGTCCCGGATGGCTCTCCTCGGCATTGAGGTCGTGGAAGGAGAAGGACACGAGGAAGTGGTCTGCCACGCCAGTTGCCAACGCCATCGCCGGTGGCTCGCGCCGTCCAGGGAGCACTGTCGTGATAGTTAGCTGGCTGGCCACCTATTCAAGCAAATGGAGGAGACGGAGGCAAGTGAACGGCCATTTCATCAAGCACCCTGAGGACGTACCTCCGCCGGCTGCAGTAGACGTATGAGTTGGCGAGATTCTTGGCGACAAAGGCGTGGAGCGCAGCACCTACACGGACTCAGGTTGGGTGTCGTCCCGCGTTTCGCTTCCATCGTCGTTGCCTCAAGCTGTGCGTTTGGTTGCGTGCCGGGGTCGATGACCGATGGCGGCAGGCGAACTACGGAGCGCGGCGACAATGGCCGGGACACGAGTGTAATGCTTGAGGAGCCAGTCCTTAGTGAGGAATTATAGCCTCGATCCGATCCCACCAGATCCGTAGCCACTAGGCCTTCCTCCCACCTGATCGTCCTCCCCACCATGAAAGATACTTCGACGGGTGCGGAGGCGGCTCTCGGCTGGCGGCGGCTGGGACGGGGGTGGTGCTCGGCGGGGTGGCTGTGGCGGCCGTGGCGGAGGCGCGGCCGGGCCCGGGCCTGTGGGAAGAGGACGTCGGGGCCTCCCGCCGAGGTGACGCTCGGCGGCGCGGCCTGGGCGGCCTGGGACGGGGATGGCGCTCGGCAGGGACGGGACCGGTGGCGGCGGCGGAGGCAGGAGCCAAAGGAAGCCAGCGTCGGCCCAGGTTCACGACGATTCGTGGTTGACCAGGTTTGCGGGTTGATGGGCGAGAGGCCCGATCAGACCCGCATCGGACGGTCAGTATTGCGTGACGGGTCGATCGAACGGCTCGTGGGTTAATGGGTGACGTGGCCCTAGCAGGTGCCCGCGGTTTGGGTGCAGGATTCCTATAAGAAGATGGCATCCACATGGAAAAAAGGAATGGATTTTTCTTTGCAAATCACATTATCACATAGTATACTCAGACGCTCACAATGTGAGCACTCGTGAAAGACTAAATCAGCATATCTTTAGATTAACGAAATCACCATAGAATAATAATCGATAGGTATTGTCGCCTAACGCTGAAATAATATAGCATTGTTAAATTTTAAAATATTTTTTAAAAATACAAGCACCCATACCAACAATTTTAAAGATTAGACGTTCAATTCACCAAATGATTTTTCTTAAAAATGTAATTCTGTTTTGATCTCTGCATAAGTTATCCACTCAACAGATTTTTATTGTAGTTCCATCAATACTACTAATTCACTCACAATAAACTATTGAATTTGTTGAGTATCCCATGCTAGTCAAGTGCGTTCACTTTCGTCTCATCCATGAGGATCAGGGCTGTTCTTTTTCAGTCTGAAGAGTATCTATCATTCCTTAGTGGCTTTGAACATATGATCCCTTTAGCTATCATATCCAATTTTACTAAGATCTATGATTACATTAAATGTAAATTTACGCTAACAAAAAAATCATGGCTATGAGAGAGTCTAGTACTCTACTTTTGTCACACACCATTTTACAAAAAAAAAACACCTAAAAACACTCTTCGCCTATGTCGGTTTAGTCTCTTTAAACAGTGCTTAAACGGTAAACCTAAGGCCACTTGTCTTATTTAGGCCATAAACAATGAATTAAGCCGTTGGATTTTAAAACCATTAAAGCCCGACCAAACAGAATCAAATTAAATGTGAGTAAATGAGCTAAATGGTCATTCAATTCACCATTTAGTCAGTAGCAGGATTACAACTACCAAATTAGCAACTAACTAATTGGCCTCGAAGTGTATGAGGTTGAGTGGGATTTACTTTTCTTTCATTTTTTATATAATACTAAGTTTTTCGCATGCATAAATATGTGTACTTTCTAATATATTTGACTTCTCCATACATAAATTGATAAATATGTATATTTCAGTGTTATTATACAAAATCTTTTAGTTCGTTTAACTCTGTTTGTCGGGTTCATAAACCCGGGGTCCCTAATGGACATGCTTCCCAGCAAAAGCTCGGCCCAGCAGACGATCGCTGCGAACAACGCGCAACTCCTAGGCCGGCCCAGATACCTAACGATAGGCCGGAAGGGCGATCCAGTCTCCGACCGGAAGGCCTGGCCAAGGAGGAACGACGCTCGCTTCTGACTCCGACCCGCCTCTCCGACCGGAAGGCCTGGCCAAGGAGAGGACGACACTCGCTTCCGACTCCGACCCGCCTCTCTGACCGGAAGACCTAGCCAAGGAGAGGACGACGCTCGCTTCTGACTCCGACCCACCTCTCTGACCATAAGTACACCGAACCTCTGCTTACAGCTCTTCTCCGACCGGAGCGGTCGGAGCCGACTGGGAAACGACCGAACGGGGATGCCCGCTCGGTAAGGACCCAAAGAATCAGGCGGAGCAAGTAAGGCAGGGCGCTCAAGTCAAACCGCAATACCAAGAACCGTACCCTGCACGCCTGCAGGAGGGTACTTTATAACCTTCCAGACATGTCAGAATATGAACAGTGTTGTGGGCGCCGACATTTGTCCTAAAGTATAGTAGGCGTCGACATTTGCTATACCAGAGGAACATGATGGAACCTACCACATGCATCTGGCCATCAATAGTATTGTGGGCGCCGACAAACCGTCTTGTACCCGACGGTGTGGGCAACAAGACTAGGGCACACACTCTCACTCTCTCTCTCTTGTAAGGCCATCCCCTTCGCCTATAAAAGGGAATGCGCTCTCTCCTAAAAGAGGATGATTGATTCAACAGTTGATTCCGATTCTCTCTGCTTGGCTCTAGAACTGTAAAGCCAGACAGAGTATACGTTCGAACACTTAGCACACGTTGGAGCTCCCGTCACTCTTGGCCCTTCGGTCCAGAGTCCGACCGGACCTCTAATACCCCCCATCTTACTCCCTCTCGTTTGTAACCCCACAGCAAACTTCGAGCACCTGGGCTCAGGAATAAAGTCACCGACCGACTCAAACTGGACGTAGGGCACGTTGCCTGAACCAGTATAAACCCTGTGTCATTGAGTGCAAGGCCACATCTGATCACAACGTACACCAAAATGACAAATGTTTACTAGTTGGTCACTTTTCGCACCGACAGTTGGCGCCATCCGTGGGGAGAACACCGTACGTTCACGCTTTTGGTCATCGGATGGCCCATCTTTCTACCATCTTCGGCATGGCGGGATCAAGCGATACGACTCACTTCGGCTCGCTGGAGTTTCCCATGCTCCCACCTATTGGGATGTGGGTTCCTCCCATCTTTGACCCATCCTAGACCTTCCTCTTCGGAAGCCTGGACTTCGTCGCCGACCGGCTCGGCGTACTTCACCTCCGCGAGGAGGCACTTGTCCTGGCGCCCGTCGGAGGAGGAGCGCCCTCCGTCGGCTCTAGGACACCCGGCGACCTCAATGACGAGGCGCCTACGCTTCGCTCTGAGCCTACGTTGGGCTTAAACCCCGCTGTGAGTAACGTACATACTGTTATTTACTCGCTATTTACTATCTTCCGCCGATTCTCCGGAGGGACCCCGTTGTCCCCCCACAACCGCCATGCAACCGGTTCCCCTATGGCCTCACGTCCTCCGCGGATGCATACGCACGGGGGCTTCGAAAGATGCTGACGCCGCCCCCTCTCACATCTAAATTTGTGGGGATGGCGGGCTACGCTCCCGCCTCTTTCCACGACCTCATGGATGACGAGGTTGAGAGCGACGGCTCCAGCATTAGCGATGTTGTGGCACCTAGCCACCCTCTGTCCTAGGAGTGCGTTATGGTGGACGCTCTAGGAAAACCGCTGGTGGTAGTGGAGTCTCTACAGACCCACACCCCTCCGGACCCTCCTGCGGAGGCCCTCGTGTGTGCGTAGGAGCACGACGAGGAGCTACAACAAAGGCGGCAGAACCAGCCACCACCTGTGTCGGCGCGCTCGGGGCAGCACGTTGCATCCCTGCCGCGTAACTCGGCGAGCGGCGCCGAGGTCGCGCTCGTGAGGTTCAGCGCAACATCATGGACGGGGGAAACGATCCCCCACAGTTAGCTCAGGTTGGCCAGAACATCGCCGCCGCGGCGATGCTTCTGCATGGTCTTCTAGAGCATGTCGACCCCCGGAGCAGGCGGTCCACCGTAACCTCCGGGTGCTGGTGGAAACTATCGCCATTCAACAGGCGGAGAGCTCCACGTCGTGACACCGACTCATAGCCTCTCTCCCCACCGGGGAATGGGGACGCACTAGACGAATCGCTCCATCCGCTCACCACTACAGTCACCAGGCATGAAATAGGAGGCCGCAGCTGCACCACGGCCTGACCTGGTGCCCGCTCCACACCGACCCCCTGTGCGCGAACGGCTTAGGCCAAATCGATATGCTCGCAGCATCATCAACAACCGGCGTCAAGCTCGGCATGATGATGGCGTCCATCGCGGGGTGGTAAGAGCAGGCGGCATGAGCCCCGGCCGGACCATTGAGGGGAGCGGTGAAACGAACCCTAGGCATGGTCATCGGCCAGACGACCGGAGTCCCAGCCCGGATGGCCTAGGACCATGGGCCTTTGGCCATCGTATCTAGAAGGCGCCGTTCCCACAGCGCTTCTGACCGCCTACCAACATCGCCAAATATACCAGGGAGATGAATCCCAGTATATGGCTTGAAGACTTCTGGCTCGCCTACCGAGCCAGAGGAGTGGATGATGACCACTTCATCATTCAATACCTCCCCATCTGCGTAGGGGAACATGTTCGAGCGTGGCTCAAATACCTCCCACACGATAGCATCCGCGACTGGGCGGACCTCAAGAGGGTCTTCATCGGGAATTTCCAGGGGACGTAAGTCTGCCCTGGGAACTCCTAAGACCTCAAGAGCTGCCAGTAGGAGCCCAACGAGTCCCTACAGGATTACATCCATAGGTTCTCAAAATGATTAAACTCCCTTCCTGATGTCGTCGATGCGGACGTCATCAGCGCATTCCTTTCGAGACAACCTATGAGTCCCTGATCCACAAGCTTGGCTGTCTAAAGCCCCAAACCACCGTGACCTGCTCAACATCGCCATGAACTACGCCTCCAGCGAGGAGGTGGTTGAGCGGCCTTTAGTGGTGGCCGAGACAAGGGCAAGGCCAAGCGCGAGGACCAAGACGATGACCCCTCCACATAGAGGGGCAAAAAGAATAAGAAGGATTGGCGCCGACCGGCCAACTCCATGTTGGTCGCCGCGGCTGATCACACGGGCAAGTAGCCCCAGCAGGGCCTACCTGACCACTTCGACAAGCTCATAGAGAGCCCGTGCACCAACCATGCCTATCCCATCAAGCACCTCTACAAGGACTACGAACTCCTCAAGCGCTTTCTACGACAGGCCGATGGGCCAAAAGAGGGAAAAGGCAAGGAGGCAGCAGCCAAGAAAGGAGGCATGGCGGGCAAGGATGGAGATGGCTTTCCCGATCCCGAGGAATGTCTCATGATCTTTGGGGGATCCGACACCATCTATTCCAAGCGCCAGCACAAGGTGCGCTATAGAGAGGCATGCGTCGCCGAAACGGCCATCCCCTCCTTCCTTAGTTGGTCAGAATCTCCGATCACTTTTGATCAGAGGGACCATCCCTCCCACATCGCCAGATCGGGTCGCTGCCCGCTCATCATCGACCCCATTATCCGCAAGAAGCGCCTCACCAAGGTGCTAATAGACGGAGGCAGTGGCCTCAACATCCTCTACATCGACACCCTCGACACCATGCGCATCCCCGGCAGAGCTCCGCCCAGTGAGCTCTCCCTTCCATGGCGTAATCTCAGGGACACAGGAATACCCGCTCGGGCAGATCGCCTACCCATCATGTTTGGTGACTGAGCCAACTACCACGCCATCTTGGGGCAGCCATGCTACGCCAAGTTCATGGCGATCCCCAACTACACCTACCTAAAGTTGAAGATACTAGGACCAAACGGCGTCATCACTGTAGGTAGCACCTTTTCGCACACCTACACACACGACCGTGAGCATTACGAGCTCGCCACTGCCGTCAACAACTTAGCCGAGCTCCCTCGGCTCAGAGAATCGTCAACCCTAGTAGTCCCAGACTGTAACAAGCCAACCTCCTCGACTGCTTTCCGCCCACTCATGGAAACTAAGGCGGTGGGAATTGACCCCATCGACCCTACCAAGATGGTGCGGATTAGGACCCAGCTCTTGGCCAAATAGGAATGCGAGCAAGCCAACTTTCTATGCGCCAATCATGATGTCTTTGCATGGAAACCTTTTGATATGCCAAGCATACCGTGGGAGGTCGTCGAGCACACATTATGCCTCGTCCTAGGCTCGAAGCCCACCAAGCAACGCCTATGTCGCTTTGACGACAAGAGGCACAGGGCCATAGGCGAGGAGGTCACCAAACTCCTGGCAGCCGGATTCATCAAGGAGGTATACCACTCCGACTGGCTTGGCAATCCTGTTCTTGTCAAAAAGAAGACCGAGAAATGGAGAATGTGCATTGATTATACCGGCCTCAACAAGGCGTGCCCAAAGGACCATTTTCTTTTGCCACGCATAGACCAGATAGTCGACTCCTCCTAGGAATACAAGATCCTCTCCTTTCTGGATGCCTACTCAGATCACGATGAAAGAGTCCGACATGCTCACAACCTCTTTCATCACCCCATATGGTTCGTACTATTATGTAACTATGCCTTTCGATCTGAAGAACGCTAGCGCCACCTATCAACGGTGCATGCAGCAATGCTTCATCGATCAAATCGACCCGCTTGATCAGCCTGACCAAATTGAGCAGCCAAAACCAACAATCGTCGTCTATGCTGATGACATAGTGGTCAAAACGGCTCAAGCTTGCGACCTGATCGCAAACTTGGCCACAATGTTAGCGAACCTCCAAAGGTTCAACATCAAATTAAATCCCGAAAAATGTGTTTTTGGGGTTCCAAAAGGGAAGCTGCTTGGATACATTGTGTCCGAATGTGGCATCGAGGCCAACCCCGAAAAAATCACGGCCATCTCCAACATGGGCCCTATATGCAATGTTAAGGGCGTACAAAGGCTCACTGGTTGCTTGGCCGCCCTGAGCCGATTCATCTCCTAGCTAGGCGAGCGGGGATGCCTCTCTACAAGCTTCTCAAAAAGACAGACGCTTTTGTCTGGACTGAGGAAGCACAACAGGCTTTAGAGAGCCTCAAAGCGTCACTAACATCGGCCCCAATCCTCGTCGCTCCTGAACGGGGAGAACCCCTCCTCCTCTACGTTGCGACAAGCAGCCACGTAGTGAGCGCCGCCCTAGTCGTCCAAAGGGAGGATCTAGAACACCACCTTAAGGTCCAACGACCCGTATACTTCATCGGGAGGTACTCACCGACGCCAAGGTTCAGTACCCCAGTGCAGAAACTTCTATACACCGTGCTGATGGTGACCCGGAAGCTCCTACACTACTTCACCGACCATGAAGTCTAGGTCATCACTTCATACCCGCTGGGAGACATCATCCGCAACCACGATGCCACGGGACGGATCTCCAAGTGGGCACTCGAACTAATGGGCCACGACATCAGGCATATCCCCCGTACCGCTATTAAGTCTCAGGCTCTCGCTGATTTTTGTCGTCGAATAGACGGAGGTCCAGCTACCGACCTCGGACATCACCCACGAGTACTGGACGATGTACTTCGACGGGTCCGTAATGGCGCTCGGCTCGGGGGCTAGAGTGGTTCTGATCTCCCTGAATGGGAGCAGGCTCCGCTATGCATTCCGCCTCCACTTTTTGGCCTCAAACAACATCGTGGAATAGGAGGCCCTCATCAATAGACTGCGCATCGCCATCAAGCTCGGCGCTACACGGCTCTACGTCTACGGAGACTCAGAGTTGGTCGTCGACCAAGTCATGAAGGAGTCCTCTTGCAAAAGCCCCCACATGGCAGCATACCGCCAGGAGGTGCGCAAGCTCGAGGACAAATTCTAGGGAATCGAACTACATCATGTCCCCCAGAAGAACAATGATGTCGTTGATTTTCTCACAAAATTGGCTGCCAAGTGGGTTCCGACTCCGAATGGGGTCTTCATCAATGACCTTCACAAGCCATCCGCCCGCATCCTAGAAGGTCCGATCTAGACACACCTCGATGCCAACCTGGCGCTCGAGGGCTCTGACCTCAGTGCTTCTATGATGACGTCGCCACCGACGTCACCGTGGTAGCACTCGATCAAACCAACTGGCGAGCGTCGCTGCTCGCCTACCTCCTTGAGGAGGTTCTCCCACCCAAAAGGACCGAAGCGCGATGGATCACTCGATGCGCCAAGACATTCGTTGCACTCGGTAACAAACTTTACAAGCGAAGTCCATCGGGAGTACTCATGAAATACGTCCCTACCGAGCAAGGGAAACAACTCCTCCTCAAGGTCCATGCCGGAATCTGTGGACATCACGCGGCCCCGAGGTCACTAGTCGGAAAAGCCTTTCGCCAAGGCTTCTACTGGCCCACCGTGCTACGAGATGCAGAGGAGGTCGTCCGTAGGTGCGAGGGATGCCAGTTCTACGCTCGGCAAACTCATTTGCTAGCACATGAGCTCCAAACCATCCCCATCACCTAGCCATTCGCGGTCTGGGGCCTTGACATGGTAGCACCCCTCAAAAAGGTCCCAGGTGGCTTCACTCACCTACTCGTAGCAGTGGACAAATTCACCAAGTGGATAGAGGTGAAGCCCATCACCAACATTCGTTCAGAAGAGGTGGTCAAGTTCTTCCTTGACATCATCTACCGGTTCGGTGTTCCTAACTGTATTATCACTGACCACGGAACTAACTTCACCAGGAAGAAATTCCTGGACTTCTGGGATGGATACGGCATCAGGATCGACTGGGCCTCGGTCGGACATCCACATACTAATGGTCAGGTCGAGCGCGCCAATGGCATGGTCCTCCAAGGACTCAAGTCACGCATCTTCTACTGACTCAATAAGTACATTGGGCGATGGGTTATAGAGGTCCCAGTGATCCTCTAGAGCCTGAGAATGACCCCAAACCGATCCACAGGGTTCACACCCTTCTTCCTGGCCTACGAAGCTAAAGTAGTGCTGCCCTCCGACCTCGACCACGGTGCCCCAAGGGTGAAGGCCTTCGATCGTGACCGAGCCACGGACACTCAGCAAGACATGGTCAACCTGCTCGAGGAGGCTCGCGAGACGGCTGTCATCCGCTCTGCTTGCTACCAGCAAACTCTCCAAAGGTACCACAAAAGAAAAATCAGAGGGAGGATCCTCGAGGTAGGAGACCTCATGCTCCGAAGAACCCAATCAACCAAGGAGAAACATAAACGCTCTCCGCCATGGGAGGGACCCTATACGGTGACCGAGGTGATCTGACCGAGCGCCTACCGACTGAAGGACGACAACGGCGACATTCTCACCAACACTTGAAACATCGAACAGTTACGTTGTTTCTTTCCCTAAAATTCGGTCTTACCGCTTTCTTTCATTCAACGTTCGCTCCTACAAAGCACCCCGGCTCGAACACTTTTGGCCTAGGTCGCTCAGGGGCTCCACGAGGGTGCGATACCACTTCTCTTTTTTACTATCATACAGTAAATACTTTTTGCCTAAACGAAAGGGTAGTCCGCTCCTTTAATTACCCTACTTAACTTTGTTTTAAAGTCCCGACCGATCACACCCCGCCACGACCTACGGTTACGAGCAGCTGAGCCTCGCGGGCCACGCCCGAGCTCTTAAGGTTGCAGCCTACAAGTCAAATAGGCAGGTGCGATAGTTACAAGCAGCTGAGCCTCGTGGGGCACGCCCAGGCTCTTAAGGTTGCAGCTTGCAGGTCAAACAGGCAGGTACGAAAAAGAAAGGATAAAAAATAGAGCTATGCTAGGGTAAAAACAAAGAACGGATGGGACAAGCTTCCCCTCACAAAGTGATTCATCACAAAACGAAATTGATGTATTCATGAATACAAACTGTTCACACGGGGGCTCCCCCACGAACTTAACTTTTTACATTTGCTAAACTACTTCTACTCTAATTTCTACTGTGGCCGCCCGGCGGTATCAGTAGACGGCGCGACCGATGAGGATAAGGGCTGCTTGCTGTCAGATGGGGCGACGTTCTGTTTGGTCAGAGGTGGGACGACACTCGCTTCCGACCCGTCCTCTACTCCATCCGCTAGCTGGGTGACATCTTCTTGATGCACGCCTTCAGCCGTGCTCGCACGGTGAGCCTCCATCACCCACTACGTGGAGACTTGCTTGGCCACCAACAGTGCGTGTGGCAGCAAGCTTTCCCCAAGCGCATGGATGGCATCCACGCTCCAGCCATCGGCGTACCCACTACAGATGGCGTCGAAGTCCAGGTTCGGGTGGTGCGTCACCACTGAGGTTAGCACCCCCGATGTCTCGTAGAACATCCCATCGGAGATGAGGGCCCAAACCTTGTTTGGGACCTCCGCCAGCTGGATGGTAGGCATGCTGGTGCTCGGCGCTGACCGGAATACCTCCGAGATGATGACCTAGGTGACGTTGCGGATCTGCTCAAGCTCCCCCTCAAGAGCACGTTGCTCTTCAAGGGACATAGCCAGCGCCTCCGCACTCTGACCAATAGCCACCTTGGCTGTCTCCAGCTCCTGCTCCAGCGATCCAACCCTTCTACCCAGTTCTGGAAAAAGGACGACAAGCTTAGAAGCAAGGGAAAGGATAAACCACCGACCCAACCAAAGATGGAACGGAAACATACCGAGGCGATTGCCTTTGGAGATGGAGAGCCCTTCCTCTTGCTGGGTGACCTTCTCGAGCAGTCGAGCGTTCGACTCCTCCAGCCCAAGCGTCCGCCCCCAGAGCGCGAGCACTTCCTGGTCAACCTCTGATTGGACCATCCGCTCCATCTCTAGAGCCTCCAAAGACTCCTAGAGCGCCACCTCGGTCTCCGCCAGTCAGACCTCCACTGCCTCAGTCTTCGCTAGCTGGACCTTCGCTGTGTCGAGTCCCCGCTTGGCGACAGTCGCCCTCTCCACCATGAGCAGTTCCACCACCCGTGCTCCCATCGCCTCAGCCGCCCGGTCTTGGGACTCGTGGCGGGTGGACTCCAGCTGGCGCTTGAGCTCACCGACCCGCCACAACATCGCAGCCTCCCGCTCCATCCGAGCGTGCTCCTCCCGGAGGAAACGGGACTTGTGGCTCGACATCTCCTCTAAACCCTGCAAAGCAAAAAAGCAAACACACTGAAACAACCAGCGAGAGACCAAGGAGTCAAGGAGAAACGCTAAAAATACAGAAAACTTACCTCTATGATGCGGGGTAGGTCGACCGTAACTGCCTGATGGATGGACTCGACCTGCTCCAAGGCCTCCTTGAGCCTCGTCTTAGTTTGGGCGAGATCGGACTCCATCCTGAGTCCTCTCCCCCCAAGTACATCCTAGAGCTGCACCTCCTCCTTATCCTGAAGGATGAACCAAACCTTCCTTAGGTCATCGAGGTAGGGCCACACCAGGTCGTGGGTCGCCCCCAACCGCGGGAAGGCCCAGCCGATGACCGGACCACCCCCAGCTCCTGCGATGGCAGGATCACCGATGGCTCCACCCTAGCGCCTGCCTCATTGGGGGAGGGGATCTCCATTGCCTCAACCCCATGGCCCACCGACGGAAGTTCTGCCTCTGGCCTGGCCACGTGTAACACCCCGGGTGTTTAAATATTAAAAACTGGACATATCATCATATGCATTGCAAGGCATTGGTCATATTGTAAACTTTGATATGCATTCACTAAAACAAGTTTACATTTATGTTATAAGTATTCCCTGGTATTGTTTGAATCAAGTTCGAAATCTTTGTATTGATTTAAAATTCTGAAAACCCTGATTTTCAATATTTAAACCCTACCCTAAAAACCCATTTCAAAATCGAAGCACATTTTGGGGTTGAGCCTTAAAGCAAAATTGTAGGGCTTGTTGAGTTGTACAAAGTTTGTTTTTGGAGTTTTCCATGTTGTTTAGTAAAATTTGAAGTTATTTGAAAAGGCCAAATTCCTTAAATGTCCCCTATTTGAATTCAAAAGTTCATTTCAAAATGTAAACCGAATTAGGGGTTGGTTATAAAAGAAAAGTTGTAGAACTTTTGATTTTGAACAACTTTTATTTTTGGAGATTTTTGAGTTATTATACAAATTTGGGAGTAATTTGGATTTTAAAATGAATGGCAATTCTATAATATTGATGAACAGTGTTCACCGCCTTAGCTACATTGCCGACGATCCTTCGGCTTGCTTCCAGTCGTGCGCGTGGCCGTCTAGGCATCGCGCTGGCGAGGTAAATGGCTCCGGCGTGGCTTCCTTGCGCTTCCTGGCCATCCTTTATAACCTGAGCCGCCGTTGTCCTTGCCTTTTCCTCCTCTATTTTCCCGTTGCCTTGCTCATCTCCGACGAGCTCCCACCGTCGAACCAGCGCCTGTGACGTCGCAGCGTAGCACTCAATAGTTCCGCCTGCTCCTTGCGCACCCAACCGACCTGCTTTTGTTGCTTGATTTCACCGGGAAACTGCTCTGCGCGCTCTTCTTCCTCACGACCGGCAATGTCTCCGTCGAGCACGCTTCGCCGTGGCCAGAGCTCCATGGTGCGCCTCTGCCCCTGCTGAGTCTTGCTTCAGCTTTGCCACGATGCCGTGGTACTCTATGACCCATTGATTTCTCATTTTTACCACCACAGCTACCGGAGCATCGCCACCGACGACGGTCTGCTCCGCCGTGCCTGCTCGGAACGTCGACCAGCATCTTCGTTGCTCCTTCGACCCTGCTCGTTGCTCAGTCGTGTTAGGGGTGAGGTGTTGAACCCTTCTTGCTAAGTGTTTAACCTCTACCGCACTTGTGTCGCTAGTATAGCGCGGCCGTGCCGTCGGGTCCGCCATGGCCATCGTTGTGCTCGGCCCAGTCAGTGTTTAGTCTCGTTTGTGCCACCAACCGAAGCGTAGTAGTGTAGGGGACGTGGTGGTGCTTTTACCGTCACCGTTGGTCTCACCGGCGGCGAGAATTCGCCGGTCAGCGCATGTGTCACCACGGTCAAAGCTAGAGGTGGAAGATGACATGTGGGACCCAATGTCAGTGACACAGCGTTCAAATTGGATTTTTCTATTTTCAGAATTGAATGAATAGTATCTTTTTTTGTTATTTTTGTGTAGATTTATTTAAAGCTCCAAAAATTATGAAAATTTTTGTGTGAACTCTCTGTGATGCATATTATTTAGGAAAAATATGAAATGTTGTTTTTCAGTACTTTTTGAATGTGATAAAAATTACTCAATTAATTAATAAATGAGTTTTCAGGATTTTTCTAGGCTTATTTATGTATCTAAAAATTATGAAAATTGTTTTGTCACTTAGTTATCATGTGATGAACATTTACCAAAATTTTGAGGCCAATTGAAACAAGTTGATTTATTTCATAATTCTTAATTAATTAAATAATTCATAGAAACAAATAGTAACCTTTAGTGATTTAGGTTTTGTTTGAGTTTTTGATTGAGTGATGTCCTTGGGTCATTAGTTGGTGATGATCCTTGGCAATTGATGTGAGTGTTGCGAAAATGGTTTAGTTAGTTTAACTTGTAACTGTACCGCGAAGGAAAGTTGTATTCAAGTTGTTAATTTTGCATCCATCATCGAGCATCATGTTTCGTATTCCGCATCATGTTAAACATGGCATTGTTACTACGTGTAGTGAACGAAGGTGAACACATGGTAGTTAATCAAGTAGTTGAGGAGGTTGATCCGTCTGTGGAGGTTGGTGTTGATATCGATGGAACGACTCTGGACCCAGACTTTTCCGTCAACGAAGGCAAGTCCCGGATGCATACAACCCTACCTTGTATTTTACAAATTGATTTCGCTTTTGCTTCTTTTTATTGCATTAAGTGATTAGGAGTCAAGTAAAAACTAAATTGGTACATTACCAACCTTGTTATTCCATATTTACCATATTACCAGTTTTAAATTCGTATATGCCTAGTTTTGATTAGCTATGCTTAGAACGATGAAAGTCGGGTGATTACCTGTCACCTGTGAACTTTAAATGGAACTTTGGTTAATTATATTAACATGTGATATGGGAATGTGGAGTAATAAATCTAGACCGGGCGGACTCGGTGTGTGTGAGCCACAAGACATGGAGGTTTTGTGAGCGGGTTCTTTCCGCCTATGTCGATTAAGGTCTGTCCGTTGTTGAATTGCATGAGATGAGACTTTGTAGTACTAAACACATACTCTGGTAAGCCTTAACTTGGCTATTCTATTACGAGAATGGCTACTCGCGCACTGGGAGTGGAGAGATGGTGGGAATAGCGTGTACCCACGTGGTAATGGGCTGGATTGGTGGAGTACTGTATTCTCGGGTGGCACGGACCCATTCTTGTTTAGAGGATCCGAGGGTAGGTTGGTATATGTAGGTTGGGGACCTGCATATGTCGTGTGGTCTGGAATTCCTAGCTGGGTTTTTAATCGGTTCGAATTGTCGTTGCTCCTCGGTTGTGGAGACTCAACTCACTGTTCATCATCGTAGTAATAAATAACTGGAACTTGAGGATGGTCTGTGAAGGTGTTGGTTATGAAGTTTCATGATCTCATTGCGGATCGTGTCAGTTTTGTATACGATCTTATGAAGTTTTAATGTTGATATAAAGAATTTTATTAAAGTGCTTTTTCGCAAAAGAACTTTGATTATTGCTAAAGCCATACCTTGAATCCTATGAGCTTGCATTCCTGAGTTCTATCAGTTTTATTTCGGTGAAGTCTTGTTGAGTACTTTTGTACTCAGGGTTCGTTGACCCTTGTTGCAGGTGAGGCTCATGAGCAGATCTGTTTTGGATCGTGCTGCATGACTGTTGTTCAGTGCGATGAAGATAAGTAAATGTGTGGCCCTTTGGTGGGGCATCTTATTTGTGTGTTCTGTAATATGTTATAATGCCACTCCACTACTTTGGTTTGTATTAATTAATCGAACTTAGTTGTATGGTTTGAAACAAATGGTTTGTAAACTATGTTATTGTAAGTCTTCCGCTATATTTACTCTGATGTATCTATTTGAATAAACTGTTGTAATACTACAATGACTCTGTAATGTGATCCTGCTTAGAAATCATGGATGATTCGGGGTTCCCTGAGGACACCCGACAGTCTTCTTAAGTTACCAAGAACGTTTGCATAGATGTCAAAGGTCGTTGGACAGTGACAGATGCATGTGGGCCCTATAATTTAGGAGGTTCTGCCACAGAATGGTATCAGAGCGATCGTTACAAAGTTTTTGTTGTATTAGTTTACGAAAACTTCAAAATGATTTGGGATGACTAATTTTAACTTGTTAATTTGGTCCAAATTGCTTCTGACTTATCTTAATTCTTTCTCACCATTCCTTATTTGATTAAAAAGGTTTTGTGTGGTGGAGTAGTAATCTTACTATGCCCTAAATAAAAACAAATGTTATTTATGTTCGTTATAAGCTTTGGTGGTTTTGTTCGTAAGAACGATTCTTGCATCATAATTAATTCACTTGTTACTTCCTTCGTCTCTGAGTCTGGGTGAGTAGTGTGTATGGGTTGAGTTGTGTAGTCCATCCTTACTGCTCTTGAGACTGTTGTCAGATTGTTTTACTTGGATTAATCCTGCTTGTACAGTACGACTCGTACCAAGAAGACACCCCGTAAGTCCACTGGACCCAAAGGAGTTCCTCGCCATCAACTTGCCCCTAGGAATGATGGTGCTAGCAGTAGCAGCTCTAGGCCTAATCCTCAGGTGGAGATACAGAGGATTTCTGCAGAGTTAGCCCAAGCTACTAGAGATAGGGCTATGGATGCCATCCATGTGGGTAGACTACAGGAGCAATTAAGACGTCTCACCACCGCTCACAGGAACTACGAACGTATATTAGTTTGTATAGTAGAAGGAAGAAATAAAGCCTGGCATAGATAGAACGTAGCTAGAGCTAGAACTCATGAATTAGAATTTTATGTAGAAGACTTAGAAGAGCATAATACCTATCTGCATGAGGAAGTTCATAGGCTAAGCAATCTCCTGGACCCTAATCATGAACCCTAAGCTGATGCAATGGATCCCGGTGTTATCCTTGCCGATGGTAGTGAATCGGAAGAAGAAGAAGAAGATCCCGAAGAATTAGTAATGATTGATGAAAGTGACAATGAAGGCGTTAATATTTCCGGAATGGATACCGAGCCTGAAGTTTGATGTAATCACGAAAAGGAGTAGAGTTGTATAATAGTTAGTTCTAGTTTAAGTTAAGTAGTCTTGTTTAAATGCGGTCTTGTGTTTAAATAAGTGAAACTAGTGTAATGAATTGTAGTCTGCTCTTTTATCAATCAATAAAGGCTTATGAGTATAGTTTGATTTGTTGTGAACAGATGCGTCGTATGCGAGGTTCGTATATTCCTGGTACTTCACAAGATGAGAACGGTATTCTAGATCCGCCACCAGTTCCAACAAATCTAGCGGATGCTATAGCCGCACTTGTCAATGTGACGGTTGAAAATTATCGTTTGCTTCATGAGATGGCTCAAAGTAATCAAAATTAGATGCATGGAAACCGTGGTCGCCATCATAACAGGCAGGAGGCTACATATGTGGACTTCACAGATACAAAACCCCCAGTGTTCACTAAGGCAGATGAACCATTGGAGGCTGACGATTGGCTTAGGACCATGGAGCAGAAATTTGATCTTATACCATGCACAGAGTTTCAGAAACCAATCTTTACTGCTCAGCAACTTAGAGGTGCAGCCGGTGCTTGGTGTGCAAATCTTATGGCCATGCAACCCGCAGGTGTTCCGTTAACTTGGATGGAGTTTCGTACTACTTTTAGAGCCCATTATATCCCTGAAGAAGTGATGGCTATGAAGTTAGATGAGTTCCTTGCTTTGAAGCAAGAGGATCAAACCGTGATGCAGTATATGGGAAGATTCAATCACCTGTCACAATATGCACCTGAATATGTCAATACTGATGCCAAGAAAAAGAAATGGTTCATGAGAGGTCTGAATACCAAATTGTAGACTGTGATGACAACTTGTACCAATGTCACTTATCATAAGGCAGTGAATATTGCAATTGCTTCAGAGGCAAAGTATCGGCAGCATAAGGAGCTCAAGAAGAGAAAGAGTATGCCATCTGGATCTTTTGGTGGAAATCCAAAGAGGCAGAGGGTGATTTATCATCCAGTAAATCATAATCGTCCTCCTTATCGTCCGTCGCAGTTTCAAGCCGATCAGCAATCAAATGTCCGCCTTGCTACAAATTATCAGAATCCACAACCGATAAATGCTTCTGGGGTTTTTGCTTCAACACCCTAGGGTCACAAGTATCCCTGTTTCAATTGTGGCAAGCCTGGTCATTTCTCGAGAGAATGTCTGTATCCAAGGCAGTCTAATCCCAATTATCAGAAGGCCTCTACAAATCAACAACAGGGTCAAGCACAGAATAAGGGCAACAATCAGAATGCTCAGAAAGGCAAAGAAGAAAGGAAGACAGGACGAGTGTTCTACATTCAAGCTGGGGAAATTCTGGAAGGAGAGCCAGTGATGATGGGTATGTTTCCTATTGTCAACCATCCTGCTGTTATACTTTTTGATTCTGGCGCATCGCATTCTTTCATCAATAGAACATTTGTGGTGAAGTATGAAATTTCAATTGGGGAAACAAAGAAAAATTTCTTTATACAGTCGCCCGGGGGACGTCTGTGTACTAAGGAAATGGTATACCATGTACCCATAAACCTGGGTGGGCATATTTTTCCCACTACCATGATTATCCTTAAGGATCAGGATATAGATGTAATCTTAGGAATGAATTGGATATATCAGCATAAGGCTGTTATAGATGCTTTGAATAGAACTATAAGGGTGAGTTTGCCAGCTAGTACTTCTCAACCTCTCATCCAACTTCCAACCTTAAGAAGATCAGTGGGCAAAGTTTGTGCAACTGCCATCAAAGAAATTAGAGATATCCCGGTAGTATGTGAATTTCCTGATGTGTTTCCTAAAGATTTACCCGGTCTACCACCTGATTGGGATGTCCAGTTTAACATAGAGTTGCAACCTAGAACAGCTCCGATTTCTCGGAGAGCTTGTAGGATGCCACCTAAGGAGTTAGCTGAGTTGAAAACTCAGTTGCAAGAATTGATTGAGAAGGGGTTTATCCAACCTAGTTCATCGCCTTGGGGATGTCCGGTAATTTTTGTGAAAAAGAAAGATGAGACCCTGAGGTTATGTGTTGACTATCGTCCGTTGAATGAAGTGGCCATCAAGAATAAGTATCCATTACCTCGGATAGATTTGCTTTTTGATCAACTGGCTGGAGCCAAAGTTTTCTCCAAGATAGATTTGAGGTCAGGATATCACCAAATCAAGATAAAGCCTGAAGATATTCCCAAAATGACATTTACCACAAGATATGGATTATATGAATATTTGGTAATATCTTTTGGTTTAACAAATGCTCCAGCTCATTTCATGTATTTGATGAATTCAGTATTCATGCCTGAGCTAGACAAATTTATAGTGGTGTTTATTGATGACATTCTAGTATATTCCAAGAATAAGGAAGAACATGCGAAACACCTCGGAATTGTTCTGACTCGTTTGAGAGAACATCAACTATATGCCAAGTTCAGCAAGTGTAATTTTTGGCTTAAGGAAGTACAATTTCTTGGACATGTCTTGTCAGCGGAAGGAGTTGATGTTGATCCAAGCAAAGTGAAGGATGTGCTTGATTAGAAACCGCCAACCACAGTTCATCAAGTTCGGAGTTTTCTGGGATTGGCGGGGTATTACCGTTGGTTTATTCCAGATTTCTCTAAAGTATCAAAGTCCATAACTGAGTTACTAAAGAACCAAGTCAAGTTTGCCTGGTCATCTGATTGTGAAGAGGCTTTCCAGACTTTGAAGAGACTGTTGACCACTGCACCAGTATTAGCCCAACCTGATATCGAGAAGCCGTTTGATGTCTATTGTGATGCTTCAGGTATTGGTATTGGATGTGTGTCGATGCAAGAAGGCCGAGTCATTGCTTATGCATCTAGGCAACTTAAGCAACATGAAGAACACTATCCGACTCATGATCTAGAGTTAGCAGCTGTGGTCCATGCTCTAAAGATTTGGCGGCATTACCTACTTGGTAATACGTGCCATATTTATACAGACCATAAGAGCTTAAAGTATATCTTTACTCAGGCAGAGTTGAATATGCGACAAAGAAGATGGTTAGAGCTGATTAAAGATTATGACTTGGAAGTACATTATCACCCGAGTAAAGCAAATGTGGTGGCAGATGCCCTTAGTCGCAAAAGTCATTGCAATTGCCTGACAGTAAGAACAATGGGTCTGACCTTATGTCAAGAGATGGAGAAATTGAATGTAGAGGTAATTCAACAAGGTAGTTTGACCAACATAATTGTTGAAGCCACTATTCGAGATCAAGTTATTGCTGCTCAGAAGGAAAACAAGGGTGTAGCCCATATCACGGAAAGAGTCAGGAATGGGAAGGCGGAATGTTTCAGCATAGATAATGAAGGTGTGCTATGGTTCAAGGATCGTCTGGTAGTACCAAAGGTTCTCGAGTTGCGGCAGTCAATTCTTGAAGAAGCACATGCTACTAGGTTATCTATCCATCTGGGAAGCAACAAGATGTACCATGACTTAAAACAAAGATTTTGGTGGACTAAAATGAAGATAGAAATTGCAAGATATATAGCAAAGTGTGATACTTGTCAGAAAGTGAAAGCTATACATTTGAGGTCTGCTGGAGAATTACAACCATTGCCTATTCCAGCTTGGAAGTGGGAGGACATAAGTATGGACTTTATTGTTGGTTTACCCAAGACATCAAAAAGATTTGACTCAATATGGGTTATTGTAGATCGACTCACTAAGTCCGCACATTTTCTTCATGTCAAGACTATATACCCCACTGTCCAATATACCAAGATATAGTTAGCAAGAATTATGAGTCTCCATGGAATACCAAAGACCATAGTGTCAGATAGGGGTACACAGTTTGTCTCTAGTTTTTGGAAACAATTGCATTCTTCATTGGGTACCAAGCTCCTGTATAGTATAGCTTATCATCCGTAGATTGATGGACAAACTGAAAGAGTCAATCAAGTGCTTGAAGATATGTTAAGGTGTTGTGTCCTTAATTATTCCAACAAGTGGGACGAATGCTTACCATTGGCCGAGTTCTCATATAACAATAGTTATCAGGAAAGCATTAGAATGACTCCATTTGAAGCACTCTATGGTCGTAGATGTAGAACATCGCTGAGTTGGTCTGAGCCTAGAGAAAGAAGATTCTTTGGAGTTGACCTTGTAAAAGAAACAGAAGATAAGGTTTGGCAAATACAGAGTAATTTGAAGATAGTTCAGTCCCGCCAAAAGAGTTATGCGAATAGACGACGGAGACCATTGGTGTTTAGCAAAGGAGATTTTGTATATCTGAAAGTATCACCAATGAAGGGAGTTACCCGTTTTGGTGTTAAAGGCAAGTTGGCACCTCGATATATTGGACCATTTCAAATTCTAGAGAGATATGGAAAAGTGGCCTATCGCTTGAAATTACCAGAACATTTATCAGCTGTACATGATGTGTTCCATGTGTCTCAGTTAAAGAAGTGTCTCCGAGTGCCTGAGCAGAATGTTGAAGTTGAAGGAGTGGAACTTGAACCAGATCTGACTTATTCAGAATATCCTATCCGAGTGTTGGATCAGAAAGATCGTGTTACTCGAAGGAGGACAATAAAGTTCTATAAGATACAATGGAATCAACATTCAGAAGAGGAAGCTACTTAGGAATCAGAAGATTACTTGTTAGAAAAGTTTCCAGAGTTTCTTGCGTCATTATAGAATAGAGTAATGTTAGTTGAGCTTGGTTGTTACAAATTGTGTTTTGTAAAGGAACCTCAGCTATTTTATGAATAAGAATTGGATGTTTTTGGATTGACACATTTCCTTTTCCATTACTTACCCTATGGCTTTGAATCTCGGGGCAAGATTTCTTTTAGGGGGAAGGATTGTAACACCCCGGGTGTTTAAATATTAAAAACTGGACATATCATCATATGCATTGCAAGGCATTGGTCATATTGCAAACTTTGATATGCATTCACTAAAACAAGTTTACATTTATGTTATAAGTATTGCTTGGTATTGTTTGAATCAAGTTCGAAATCTTTGTATTGATTTGAAATTCCAAAAACCCTGATTTTCAATATTTAAACCCTACCCTGAAAACCCATTTCAAAATCGAAGCACATTTTGGGGTTGAGCCTTAAAGCAAAATTGTAGGGCTTGTTGAGTTGTACAAAGTTTGTTTTTGGAGTTTTCCAAGTTGTTTAGTAAAATTTGAAGTTATTTGAAAAGGCAAAATTCCTTAAATGTCCCCTATTTGAATTCAAAAGTTCATTTCAAAATGTAAACCGAATTAGGGGTTGGTTATAAAAGAAAAGTTGTAGAATTTTTGATTTTGAACAACTTTTATTTTTGGAGATTTTTGAGTTGTTATACAAATTTGGGAGTAATTTGGATTTTAAAATGAATGGCAATTCTGTAATATTGATGAACAGTGTTCACCGCCTTAGCTACATTATCGGCGATCCTTCGGCTTGCTTCCAGTCGCGCGCGTGGCTGTCTGGGCGTCACGCTGGCGAGGTAAATGGCTCCAGCGTGGCTTCCTTGCACTTCCTGGCCATCCTTTATAACCTGAGCCGCCGTCGTCCTTGCATTTTCCTCCTCTATTTTCCCGTTGCCTTGCTCATCTCCGGTGAGCTCCCACCGTCGAACCAGCGCCTGTGACATCGCAGCGTAGCACTCAATAGTTCTGCCTGCTCCTTGCGCACCCAACCGACCCACTTTTGTTGCTTGATTTCACCGGGAAACTGCTCTGCGCGCTCTTCTTCCTCACGGCCGGCAACGTCTCCGTCGAGCACGCTTCGCCGTGGCCAGAGCTCCACGGTGCGCCTCTGCCCCTGCTGAGTCTTGCTTCAGCTTCGCCACGATGCCGTGGTACTCTATGACCCATTGATTTCTCATTTTTACCACCACAGCTACCGGAGCATCGCCACCGACGACGGTCTGCTCCGCCGTGCCTGCTCAGAACGTCGACCAGCATCTTCGTTGCTCCTTCGACCCTGCTCGTTGCTCAGTCGTGTTAGGGGTGAGGTGCTGAACCCTTCTGTGCTAAGTGTTTAACCTCTACCGCACTTGTGTCACCGGTATAGCGTGGTCGTGCCATCGGGTCCGCCATGGCCGTCGTTGTGCTCGGCCCAGTCAGTGTTTAGTCTCGTTTGTGCCACCAACCGAAGCGTAGTAGTGTAGGGGACGTGGTGGTGCTTTTACCGTCACCGTTGGTCTCACCGGCGGCGAGAATTCACCGGTCAGCGCGTGTGTCACCGCGGTCAAAGCTAGAGGTGGAAGATGACATGTGGGACCCGATGTCAGTGACACAGCATTCAAATTGGATTTTTCTATTTTCAGAATTGAATGAATAGTATCTATTTTTGTTATTTTTGTGTAGATTTATTTAAAGCTCCAAAAATTATAAAATTTTTTGTGTGAACTCTCTGTGATGTATATTATTTAGGAAAAATATGAAATGTTGTTTTTTCAGTACGTTTTGAATCCGATAAAAATTGCTCAATTAATTAATAAATGAGTTTTCAGGATTTTTCTAGGCTTATTTATGTATCCAAAAATTATGAAAATTGTTTTGTCACTTAGTTATCATATGATGAACATTTAGAAAAATTTTGAGGCCAATTGGAACAAGTTGATTTATTTCATAATTCTTAATTAATTAAATAATTCATAGAAGCAAATAGTAACATTTAGTGATTTAGGTTTTGTTTGAGTTTTTGATTGAGTGATGTCCTTGGGTCATTAGTTGGTGATGATCCTTGGCAATTGATGTGAGTGTTGCGAAAATGGTTTAGTTAGTTTAACTTGTAACTGTACCGCGAAGGAAAGTTGTATTCAAGTTGTTAATTTTGCATCCATCATCGAGCATCATGTTTCGTATTCCGCATCATGTTAAACATGGCATTGTTACTACGTGTAGTGAATGAAGGTGAACACGTGGTAGTTAATCAAGTGATTGAGGAGGTTGATCCGTCTGTGGAGGTTGGTGTTGATATCGGTGGAACGACTCCGGACCCAGACTTTTCCATCAACGAAGGCAAGCCCCGGATGCATACAACCCTACCTTGTATTTTACAAATTGATTTCGCTTTTGCTTCTTTTTATTGCATTAAGTGATTAGGAGTCAAGTGAAAACCAAATTGGTACATTACCAACCTTGTTATTCCATATTTACCATATTACCAGTTTTAAATTCGTATATGCCTAGTTTTGCTTAGCTATGCTTAGAACGATGAAAGTCGGGTGATTACCTCTCACCTGCGAACTTTAAATGAAACTTTGGTTAATTATGTCAACATGTGATATGGGAATGTGGAGTAATAAATCTAGATCGGGCGGACTTGGTGTGTGTGAGCCACAAGACATGGAGGTCTTGTGACCGGGTTCTTTCCGCCTGTGTCGATTAAGGTCCGTCCGTTGTTGAATTGCATGAGGTGAGACTTTGTAGTACTAACCACATACTCCGGTAAGCCTTAACTTGGATATTCTATTACGAGAATGGCTACTCGCGCACTGGGAGTGGAGAGATGGCAGGAATAGCGTGTACCCACGTGGCCATGGGCTGGATTGGTGGAGTACTGTATTCTCGAGTGGCGTGGACCTGTTCTTGTTTAGAGGATCCGAGGGTAGGTTGGTATATGTAGGTCGGGGGACACTCGTGCATATGTCGTATGGTCTGAAATTCCCACTCACGCCTTGGGTTTTTAATCGAGGTTCCGTGAATCATCGTTGCTCCTCGCAAGAATTATGGAGACTCAACTCGGTCTTCATTTCATCATCGTAGTAATAAATAATCGGAACTTGAGGATGGTCTGTGAAGGTGTTGGTTATGAAGTTTCATGATCTCATTGCGGATCGTGTCAGTTTTGTATATGATCTTAAGAAGTTTTAATGTTGATATAAAGAATTTTATTAAAGTGCTTTTTCGCAAAAGAACTTTGATTATTGCTAAAGCCATACCTTGAATCCTATGAGCCTGCATTCCTGAGTTCTATCAGTTTTATTTCGGTTAAGTCTTGTTGAGTACTTTTGTACTCGTGGTTCGTTGACCCTTGTTGCGTGTGAGGCTCATGAGCAAGATCTATTTTGGATCGCAAGAGGACATTCTGGCATGCTTATGAAATTGTTACAATTCATTTGTAAACATCAAGGCATGATGACGATAAGTAAATGTGTAACTTAATTATTTTTGGTGGGGCATCTTATTTGTGTGTTCTGTAATATGTTATAATGCCACTCCACTACTTTGGTTTGTATTAATTAATCGAACTTAGTTGTATGGTTTGAAACAAATGGTTTGTAAACTATGTTATTGTAAGTCTTCCGCTATATTTACTCGATGTATCTATTTGAATAAACTGTTGTACTATAAAATTTTTGCAATGACTCGTAATGTGATCCCGCTCAAGATAAAATCAAGTGGATGATTCGGGGTTCCCCGAGGACACCCGACAGTCTTCTTAAGTTACTGGGAACGTATGCATAGATGTCAACGGTCGTTGGATAGTGACAGGTGCATGTGGGCCCTATAATTTAGGAGGTTCTACCACACCACGTCGCCCCCCGACACCTCCAGCTCCGACCAGGAGGGTGAGCCGTGCGTCCCTCCGCCGGGCGAGGCAGGGAGCCCGGTCTCCCTCCTCTCTTCCGCCACAGCCGGTGCGGGAGGGATCGCGAGGGTCACCTCCAACCTAGCCTCCGCCGACGCCACCGGGACTGTCGCCATCACCACCGCTGCTGCTGCGAGCCCGTGACCGGTCGGGAGGGCGCAACCCCCAGAGGGGAAGGTCGTACCGCCGCCAACCTACTTTCCCCACCGCTCATCATGACCCATTGCAGTCTAGGCCTCCACTCCTCCCACACGGGAGGCAGGGCGATGCTCAACCCCATTAGTATCTGGCCGCTGTCAAACAAGTACAGGTCAGTCGTGCTAAAAAAACTCGAACTATGAGATCAAAAGAAACCTAGGTTTGTACCTAGACGCAAGGGGCAAGGACCTGAGGCCCTGACCCGCTGGCAATAGGCCCGCCGGGTGAGGACCGCTCGTGGGTCACGACCCACGCCCCCTCACATCGACTGAGGGGGGAGTCAACCCCGCTGGTTCCTGATCGGCCCGCGAGCCACCATGAACGTTGGCTTGTGATGGGCCCATGGAGCAGCTGGTGGGGTGTCCCCGAGTTGTGGGTCACGCATCGGTGCCGGCCCCGAAGATGCAGGGGTACGAGCCCGCTCCTCCGACCGACCGGCCTGCCCTACCACGCTTGGAGCAGGGGAGGGCGATGCCAGCGATGCCTCCAAAGGCCATGGCAACTGTGTCCGCTTTGCCCCTCACTCGATGGCGGCATATGAGCTCACGGCGTGCTTCCTTGACGCATGGGAATGTGTCGAATGCACTTATTTGTGTGTGCAGTAATATGTTATAATGCCACTCCCTACTTTGGTTTGTATTAATTAATCGAACTTAGTTGTATGGTTTGAAACAAATGGTTTGTAAAGCTTCTCCGCTATATTTACTATGATGTATCTATTTGAATATCTGCTCACGCCCGAAATCGTGGATGATCCAGGGGTTCCCGAGGACACCCGGCATCTTCTTAAGTTCTACCTGGAGCGTATGCATAGATGTCAGCGGCCCACTGGCGCTTCGACCATGAGGGTGGCTTGTGAGGGCGTCCCCACCGGGCAGCTCACGCCTCCACCGAGGTCACGATGACCTCCTAGCCTCCTTCATCCTCGGAGGAGCCCACATCGCCGCCCACCTCCATGGGCTCCTCCGACTTGAGCTCCGCCTCCACATCACTGCTATTTTCCCCGTCCCGCACCCGCCGGGCGATCTCCTTCTCCTTCTGGTGCCAACGACGAGCCTTCTCAACTCTCTTCTTCTTCCTACCATCCACCACCTCCTTCTAGGCAGCTTGCCGAGCCACGCCCTCCGGCCCCATCGAGAGATGCGGTAGGGATTTCTAACCGGCAAGCACCTATGAAAATAGACGACTCGAAGTCAGAATACAGGAGAGCAAGATCGAAAGGGACATGGAATAAGGAGAGGAGAACATACCAGATTGGATAGCTTCCCGGCATGGAGAGGTCCAGGCTTTCCTTCGAGGGTCTCGTGGGCCTTTAGTAGCAGCACCGGGTCGAGTCGGCTCCCGACCTCGTCCTACGCCAACTCCTTCGGCGATGCACGGTCGGGATCCATCAGGCTAGAGTACATCCACATCGGCCGGCTACTCTCCACCAGCGAGGCGACCCAATGGTAGAAGAAGGTGTGGAACACCCTCAACCCATCAACACCGTGCTGCACCAGCTTATGGAGCTCCGCCTTGATGACCTCTAGTTTGTTTTGCCAACTAGAGGGCCCCCAAGACCAACTCTCCCACCTCTCCGGCCTTCTTCCGGTGAACGGCGCCTCCGCTGGGTTCCAGATATAGAACCACTCCCCATGCCACCCCCGATTAGAGTCGCAGGGGGAGTACGCGGGGTAGGAGCCCGACGGCCTCGACTTCTTCTATGGGGCGAAACCCCCCACCGACACGGTCCTGGGTGGCTTCCCCTCCGACAAAGCTCATTCGGTGAAGATCCGCCGGAAGAGGTCCACATGTAGCTCCATCCCTAGGAAGGCCTCATAGACGGTGATGAAGCCGGCAACGTGCAGCACCCTAGTCAGATTGACGTGCAGCTCTAGGCCCCACTCATTGAGGAGCCCACGCAGGAACCAGTGCACGGGGTATCCTAGCCCATGCTCATGGAAGGCGAGGAAGGATATGACCTCATCGGCCCGAGGTCACGGAATGGCTTCCCCCGGCGTAGGAGCCCTCTAGTGCACCACCTCCTTTGGCAGGAGCAGCCCCTTCTCAGTGAAGATGGCCAGCACCACCTCGTCCACATTGGATGGCCTCTAGCTCGACATCACGTTTCGCACTCATGAATGGATCTATGAGTTCTCATCTCCCTCGCTTTACCCTCTCCCACTTAGGAACCGCCGCGGCACACGAACGTGCTTGGCGAAAAGGGAGGAGGAGGAGGAGCAGCCATTGAACAATAGGCGAAGGATTGGGACAAAAATCCTCTCCCTTCCCCTATTTAAGGAGGAGACATGGCAGTTGGAGAAAGGCAAAGGATTGGGGCAAAAAACCCTCTCCCTTCCCCAATTCAAGGAGGAGACGCGGCAGTTGGAGAGAGACGAAGGATTAGGGCAAGAAAACCTCTCCCTTCCCCTATTCAATGCGGATGGGATGCGATGGGACGTGCCCTACCCGACGAAACGGCGCCTGGTTAAATGGGACATGGCCTAGGCATGGCCCACCACTACCACACACCGGGTGTAGGAAACAAGGCGCAACCGCACGTAGATGGCCCTCCGCATTCCCAAGCTGGACTTATAAGGGCCCAACGATGGGATCTTCATCAAGGAGAGACCAACGGGCTTCCTGAGTCGATCGGACGGTTCAGGCAACTACCGAGAGACAGGTAAGGAGCAGTGGGACGCCCCACGTGGGCCATCCCATCTCTGTCACAAACGGCAAACACGGATCCCTTTCGGACATATCTGGTAAAAACTCCTCAAACCCATCAATCGAGTCATCAAGGTAACTTTACCAACCCTATTACTTCATTTTTCTGATGCATGATCATTCATTCATCCATTCTCATACATGCATTCACACATTCATACAATCATTCATTCATCCCATACATCCAAAGCATCGCATATGCAGCTAATGCATCACAATGCTTCGTGTTGCGTCACGAAGCGGTAGTTGCCTCATTCAACATGAGCAACGACCGACCAGGGTTCGATGGCCGGCCCATGAAGGGCTCAAGGGCACCTCGTGTCAAACAGAGCCAGGGGAGAAAATGTAGATGAGTCCTAGTGGCCCTCACCCAATCTGCTCAGAAGCAGAAAGGTCATCTCAACCTTCTTGTTTGATCTTAACCTCGAGCCATGCCCACAGAATCTCCATCGAGGGGAGGCCAGCAGGCCACCTGAGTCGGTCTCCGAAATGACCCAGCCATCTGTCGGGACATGGGTTAAGGAGCAGTGAAATGCCACATGAGGGCTATGCTGACCCCATCACGAACGATGGACCCAGATTCCACTCGAACGTACCCGTTAGCGAGCTCACCGAGCACGTCGCTCGAGCCATCCAGGCAAGCGACGCTAGCTCAGCCCCTTCGGTTGTGGAAACCGCGAATGGGGTAAACACACAAAACTAGACCAACCCCTACTGAGCCCAACAGGGCTCGGGGGCTCAGGTCGCCCGACACAGATTCGGGAAATCAACCGACCGCGTTGGTCACGGGCGGGACAAACATCGGCGAACACCCCGAACGGCAGAAACATAGAAATCTGCGGCCCCAGGAAAGAGTACCAAGATGCTTAGCCTCCAACCAACTCACCAGTCAGATGCATGCTCGGGGGCTACACACACCGGGTGCGCTCGCGCGCACCCGTTGTCAAAACAAAAAATTCCCCTGCTGGCAAAACGAAAAACCCCCAGACGATTCTATCGGAATCACCCGAGGGCTCAGGGGATACACCCGTGGGTGCGCTTGCGTACACTCGCTGTCAAAACAAAAAATCCCCTAGACGATTCTACTCGAATTGTCCAGGGGCTCAGGGGTCCTGTCGGGTTCATAGACCCAGGGTCCCTAATGGACCTGCTTCCCAGCAAAAGCTCAGCCCAGCAGACGACATTGCGAACAACGCACAACTCCTGGGCCAGCCCAGATACCTAACGATAGGTCGGAAGGGCGATCCAGTCTTTGACTAGAAGGTCTGACCAAGGAGGAACGACGCTCGCTTCCGACTCTGACCGGAAGGCCTGGCCAAGGAGAGGACGACGCTCGCTTCCGACTCCGACCCGCCTCTCTGACTGGAAGGCCTGGCCAAGGAGAGGACGACGCTCACTTTCGACTCTGACCTGCCTCTCCAACCAGAAGTATACCGAACCTCTGCTTACAGCTCTTCTCCGACCGTCACGGTCGGAGCCGACTGGGAAATGACCGACCGGGGTTCAAAGGCTGGCCCACGAAGGGCTCGAGGCCGCCTTACATCAAACAGATCTAGGAGAGAAAACGCCGATGAGTCCCAGCGGCCCTTGCCCAATCTGCTTAGAAGCAGACAAGGTCGTCTCAACCTTCTCATTCGATCCTAACCTCGAGCCATACCCACAGAATCTCCATCGAGGGGAGGCCAGCGGGCCACCTGAGTCGGTCTCTGGAATGACCCGGGCATCTATTGGGACGTGGGTTAAGGAGTAGTGGAATGCCATATGAGGGCTATGCCGATCCCATCATAAACGACGAACCCAGATTCCACTCGAACTTACCCGTTAGTGAGCGCACCGAGCGCGTCGCTCAAGCCATCGAGGCAAGCAACGCTAGCTCAGCCCCTCCGGTTACGAAAACCATAGACGGGGTAAATGCACGAAACTAGACCAACCCCTACCGAGCCCAATAGGGCTTGGGGGCTCAGGTCGCCCGACACCGATTCGGGAAATCAACCGACCACGCAGGTCGTGGGTGGGCCAAACACCGGCGAACACCCCAAACGGCAGAAACACAGAAATCTGCGGCCCTAGGAAAGAGTACCAAGATGCTCAGCCTCCAACCAACTCACCAGTCGGACACAGGCTCGGGGGCTACACCCACCGAGTGCGCTCGCGCGCACCCGTTGTCAAAACAAAAAATTCCCCTGTTGGCAAAACGAAAACCCCTCAGACGATTCTATCGGAATCACCCGGGGGCTACACCCATGGGTGCGCTCGCACGCACCCGCTGTCAAAACGAAAAATCCCCCAGACGATTCTACCCAAATTGTCCAGGGGCTCGGGGGCTCCTGTCGGTTCATAATCCCAGGGTCCCTAATGGACCTGCTTCCCAGCAAAAGCTCGACCCAACAGATGACGTTGCGAACAATGTGCAACTCCTGGATTGGCCTAGATACCTAACGACAGGCCGGAAGGGCGATCCAGTCTCCGACCGGAAGGCCTGGCCAAGGAGGAACGATGCTCGCTTCCGACTCCGACCCGCCTCTCCAACCGGAAGGCCTGGCCAAGGAGAGGACGACGCTCGCTTCTGACTCCGACCCACCTCTCCGACCAGAAGGCCTAGCCAAGAAGAGGACGACGCTCGCTTCTGACTCCGACCCGCCTCTCCGACCGGAAGTACACCGAACCTCTACTTATAGCTCTTCTCTGACCGGCGCGGTCGGAGCCAACTGGGAAACGACCGAACGGGGATTCCTGCTCGGCAAGGACCCAAAGAATTAGGCAGAGCAAGTAAGGCAGGGCGCTCAAGTCAAACCGCAATATCGATGATCGTACCCTGCACGCCTGCAGGACAGCACTGTCAGGCCATGTCAGAATGGTACTTTATAACCTTCCAAACATGTTAGAATACGAACAGTGTTGTGGGCGCCGACATTTATTCTACAGTATGGTAGGCGCCGACATTTACCATACCAAAGAAACACGATGGAACCTACCACATGCATTTGGCCATCAACAGTATTGTGGGCACCGACAAACCGTCTTGTACCCGACGGTGTGGGCAACAAGACTAGGACGCACACTCTCACACTCTCTCTCTCTTGTAAGGCCATCTCCTTCACCTATAAAAGGGGATGCGCTCTCTCCTAAAAGAGGACGATTGATTCGGATAGTTGATTCCGATTCTCCATGCTTGGCTCTAGAACTCTAAAGCTAGACAGAGTATATTCGAACACTTAGCGCACATTGAAGCTCCCGTCACTCTTGGCCCTTCGGTTCGGAGTCCGACCAGACCTCTGATACCCCCCATCTTACTCCCTCTCGTTTGTAATCCCACAGCAAACTTCGAGCATCTGGGCTCAGGAATAAAGTCACCGACTGACTCAAACTAGACGTAGGGTACGTTGCCTGAACCAGTATAAACCCTGTGTCATTGAGTGCTAGGCCACCTCCGATCATAACGTACGGCAAAACGACAAATATTTACTGGTTGGTCACTTTTCACACCGACACTGTTTAAATATCATTTAAAATTTAAATGGCCTAAACGCTAAACAAAGGGTGGCCGACTGTTTACCATTTAACATTTAGGAAAATAGTGCCTAAAAATGATTGTAACTCAAGTGTAAATATAATTTCAATATGCTACATGTGGCAAGGGTATAAAGAAAAATTTGTTTGTTTGGGTCATATAAAACAGTTAGATTTTTCTTACCATCATGTCCTATCTACTCACCATCATAAAAGCATAAACCTTGAAACAAATCTAAGACAATAAAATCCATATGACCTAGCCCTCTAAAATGTACACTCAAATGAGATCTACCTTTTCCGCTTCAGTCTTTGTTTTAAGCAGGCTGAGGCGTCCTGCCTTTATCGGTGTAGCACACCATCCGCTAATCTCTGTAGCCCATACCATAATAAAGGATAAAGAGTACAGTATGTAATTGACGACCATGACACGTTTTGCAAGGACATGTATATATTTAGGTTTCAATCACATCCATGCATTGATGCCACAAAAACGAGAACACCGAGGGTACGTTTCAGACTTTCAGGGCAACTTTTGTGGGATGGTGCATGCATATGCTTCCAAATCTTATTATCAAACCGGGAGAGTTTGGCAGCCAACCAGCGTGGCCACGTCGCCCGAAATTTTCTTGTCCGTCGGATCTTCCATCGGATGGCCATCGTTGCTTGAAACGGATTTTGCCGGGAGCGGATTCTGGCCCTGCTTCTTCTCTTTTCAGTGCTTCCCTCTGCTGTTGTCTAGATTCTACTTCGGAGCCAGCCCACCAAATATATACAGCCGCGTTCGATCCCCCTTCCCGGCTTCTCCCCCTTTCTTCCTCTCTCTTCGTCGCTCCCTCTTGCGCTCGTCCGCTCCCTCCCTCTCCCCCTCTCCATCCCAGTCGCGTTGATGGCCGCCGCCGTAGCCACCACCGCCCTGCGCCTGCCCGACGGTGCCTCCCGCGGGGTAGATCCAGCTCAGTACGGGCCACCCTGCCACGGCAGGAGGGCCTGCCTTGCCGCTGTGGACCCCGCTGTTGTAGCCAGCCAAACCCTAACTCCGTCGCTTTCGTTGCCCTGTCGCTCCGCCGTCCGCCTCCGCATGCGCCGATCTCCGTTCGCCGCCTACGCTCCTCCGCGGCCTCGCACGGGAAGGAGCCCCCGCCAATCTCGGCATCGGCGACTCCGCTCTGTCAAAGGGGCCCATCCACTGCGTCCTTGGGGGCTCAAGACTGCTCCGTCGTCTTCGACCTCTGGGCACCCTCAGCAAGATCCAGAAAGGCACGCGCTCTCCCCAATCCCTCGCCGCCGCCTCCGAACCCTATCTACCTCTCTCTCCTCTGACTTTCGCTGCTCCTTCCTTTCGCAGACATCGTTAAGAATCACCAGGTCCGCAAGCAGTACACCATCCAGGTCAGCGAGAACGAGCTCGTCCTCAAGGCACGCACCGCACCCCGCGCAGCTTCCTCGCCTCTTAATAACTCTCAAGGTTTTGGTGATTTCTTCGCCGTGAGTGGCTTACTCGATTCGCGGCTGTGGCTGCTTGCTTGCAGGAGCTAGAGCTGCTCAATGATGGGGCCAACATGTACAAGCTCATCGGACCGGTCCTGGTCAAGTAGGACCTCGCGGAGGCCAAGGCCAACGTCAAGAAGCGCATCGAGTACATCTCCGCAGAGCTGTGAGTCGCTTTCAGCTGGCCTCATTTGTGGTTTCATCAGCTTACAGTGCCTTCATGTTGTTGTGCTGAGCTTGTGGGACTGGCTATTTTGTAGGAAGCGGATGGATCGGGCGCTCAAAGACTTGGAGGAAAAGCAAAACAACAAGAAGGAATCGGTATGTTATTGCACCTTTATCTTTACTGTAACTTTTATGAGGTGCTATACAAAATTTGGTATCTACAAATAATTGTTGTGCAAATCTTTTGAATTTGATTCGAGTTCAGTAGCTGAGAAGCATGATATGATATGCCAGCTGTGTGATTTTGTGATCCACTAGAATATCTGTTTATCCTGAACATTCCAGATGTTTACCCTTTTTTAGAATCAGAATTGCAAGTTCCATTTCAGTTGTATTCTTAGTGTGGAAATTAAAGCATGCTCCCTAGTCCCTAAAATCCCCATTATGAGTCCAGTTGGCCTTGGGCATAAGAATTAAGTTGAGTGGTACAATGACTATATTGCACATCTATCTTTGCTATAGTTAAGATAAGTGGAAAGTGTGTTGCATGGATTAGTATGCATTTTAAGTAGGGGTAGACATGGAAGATGAAGCTAGGAGGTGCACTAGAGTTATCATGGACTCCCGGTGCATTTGGAAGAATGTTAAATGTACTTAAATTTGGGATCGGACTATCGGAGGGAGTATTTAATTAGATGTGCAACAATTGTGATAAATATTAACTATGTACACAAACAAGTCTGGCAAAGAATAGTTCACTATGGTAGGATCTGGATAACATGGCGTAGTGCTAGTGTTGTAGTATGATAAAATGCTAGTGCTAGGCCTTATTAGATCTCCATTTGCCATGCAAAACTGGTAAGTTCAATGAGTTTGGTTTGACTGCCACACAACACAGGAGGTCGAAAATCATTCTGTTTTTGTGTTAGACAATGTCCAAGTATTATTCTGTATCTGTGCAACATATGTGCAACATTTGTGTTGTCTTATAGGCGGTCTCCATGTAATATTGAGTCTACTTATCAGACAACCTGTACAATGAGCTGTGTTTTGGGTTGTCTTATAGGAACTCGTAATTTCTTAATTTGTGCATAGAACAAAAAGGAATGTATAGTTCCTTATTTTTTGCTTATTCAAATGAAGATTCCCTATGTCTTAACTTGAGATCTGTCCAATAGCAACATTGGCCTGCCAGACATAAGCCGTGCGATGGCTTCATCTATCTCTTGCTCAGTCCATTCTCTTTGCAAGAAGAGGAAGCACCAGCACCTTGACTAAACAAAACATGCGATGACTTCATCTCAGAATACACCTTGAAGTACAGAAATGTTGATAAGCATGCTGGTCAGATTTATTGCCTTGACTTTGGAGCAGATACTATGGCTCTGAAGAATGATTTAGTTGTGAGAAACCACTGCTGAAAGCAATGTTAGGTTAGCAGTTGCCTAAGCAGTATGCTATTGGCAACCGAGAAAGCTGCATCCTGCTAGATAATAAACTTTTGGCAAGCTGCAGCACCGAGGCACTTATCTGCTATTCTTCTTAGGCAATATGATATGTTTGTATGTATTGTGCTGACCAATCATACGAGTAAAATACACAGACAGCCCTAATAGCCTATACTCTCAACCTGATCGGCTGCAGCCGGAAAGAGTGCAGCCGATCCGGCCCACTGTAGCTAGCGTTCTTAAGAGATTAATCTAGTATTTGTTAACTTGCATGGATGGGATAATTGAATTGAAATAGGATCATTAGTTGTGGCTCGAAGAGTGAATCCTCAATAAACTTCATTTAGGATGACAAAAGCATCTCCGGCTCATTTTAGGTTTCTGCTTTTGCCTTGTATTACATTCCATAGCTTGATCGCCCTGCCAAAATTCACTGTTTATTTATCGAGTTCTTTAACACTATTTTTTTACAAGGCCAATTCTTTATCGCTAAAGGAAAAAATGTTCATGTTATAAAGCACTACATTGCAACCTGGGCTGCTTGTGATGTGGTCAGCGTCATGTTAATTATTTCGCTTTAGCTTAACTGATATTTGAGTTACAAACATGCAGACATTTTGTCCTTTCTACATAAATTACTTTTGTCATGTATCTACTATCTATGTATCTAAAAAGCAAAAACGTCTTATAATTTGCAATTGAGAGAGTAGCTTACAAGGTGGATACGCTGATTTCCAAATTATTTTTACATATCTCTCTCTATCGAAATCAGCGTGCCTGATCACTTAGAACACGACATGGCTGTTATCCTATTGATGAGTTCCTATTTATGATACGTACAATTCTTATGATTACAATTCTGCTTGCAGGTGTATGATGAGGCTCAAGGTATGCTAATTATTGTGCTCCAATCTTTCGTTTTTTTACCTGACATATCTACATTAGACTCATAATATTGTTTCCATGCAAAGATTAAACATATTTTTTCTCTGCGCCTTAACCAGGTGATTTACCGGCGCACGCGATGACACGCGTGATGGACTAGTATACATGATCCATCAACCAACGACGAGCATCCTGTCCATGCATATGCATGTATCTCGGTCCATTTGACCATTGCTGATAGCTAGTAGATCAGAAGACTTTTGCAGTTAGCTAGTAGATCAGAAGACTTTTGCAGTAGTGTCTGCGATTGGAGCTGAGAGTTGTAGCAGCCAGCTTTAGTCTGTCTAATGGACGCGCGCAGACGCGAGATCTTGAGAGAATGAGTGTGTCGCGTGTTCTGAATCATCTACTACGTACTCTGCATGCGCAATACATGCAGCCGATGCATAATCGGCGGTGCAGGATGTTCGTTCGTTGCGGCGAAAACCACGGCGGTGGCCCCCGGCCGGACGGCCGGCCGACCAGGCATACTGTCAGGACCACGGCGTCAGCAGAGTGAGATGGCATGAAGAGACGGCGTTAAGTAGCGTTTATTTGCATTTTGCTTTCTACGCCAAGTAGGACCCACGGGTCAGAATTCTATGTATTAAAGCCGTGACTTGTAAGAGGGAAAGACTATTCACAATCTGATAATACAGAACCGAGCTCCGGGAATCTTTCCTCCGCTCGTTATCGCCCGCGATCTGGTTTGATCTCCTCACGTCCCAGCGATCGTCGGCGGCCAAGGGGCGTGACAACTGGTATCAGAGGCAGTCTTTCCTTGGCGGCAACCCTACCCACCCACCCAATTCCGTTCCTCGGTGCTGCGTCGCTCGTCATCTTCGTTCCGCCCGCATCTCCCTCACTTCTAGCGGCGAATCCGGCGATCAGCACTACTCCACCACCTCCATCAGGACGCTCAGATCCTCACGGTACGTTCCGAACCCGTTAGCTTCGATCTACAGCTCGTAATTTCGGTCGGCAGGTGATCTCGGTCTACGCCCTCGTGGTGTTCGACACGAGGTCCCGAGGTCCTTCCTTTGGTTGAGCTGGGGTCAGCGGCGACGGCGTTCCACAGTCTGAGATCCACCACCTTACCACCCACTACACCCTAATCCACCACCACCCGACCACTACTTACCAATCCACCTATCCCACTCTATCGATCCACTTCGTCTACGGCATAATACTCGACTGGGGGACTACATCGACAATTTTGGGTTTAGGCGGCGAGAACCAAGGTGAGCACAACATCAATTGTGCTCTATTCAATTCAGTACACACGCAATCGGGGTTGGCAAGGGTTGCAGAGCGTTGTTCCCATGTAAAATTCCGGAGCAACCTTAACCGATTGCGGGGTGGGAGGCGACGGCGAGGAAGTGTCCACTTACTCGGGTTGCAGGACGTGGTTTCTATGTAAAATTCCTTGGTAGTGCCTCACTTCCAGGAGTAGACAGCAACACGGTGTAGCAAGTTCACGGGGAGGTGTACACCAAACCGATTGCTTCACCAATTTTGAGCATCTCATTCTGTGTTGGTCATCACGGCTCCACCTAAGCCATCCAAGCAGACACAGTTCATTCTCGACGCCATGTCAAAGAATTTGGATGAGGAGAAAGGCCGTTGGGACTAGGTGATGGAGCATTTTGATTTGCTTTTCCAACAGATGAATGACATTGGGGTCATCCAGCAGGAGATGCAACAAGAGCTTACATCCACCAAGGAAGACCAGAAGCTAATTGCAAAGCAGGTTCAGGCCAATGGACCGGTAGTAGCCACGCTGACCTTGAAGCAAATGGAAAACGAGGCGTTGTATGATCATTCAGACGACAATTTAGTGATATTTGATGACGAAGAGCCACCTTTTGACAATATATTTGGCAAGAACAAGCACGAGGACAAGGCTGTGAAAGGTTCTTGTTTGGTTTTGGTAATTGAGTGACAAACCTAGGTGGACTAATATGTGTTTAAGTGAGATAAACAGGTGATTAGTCCACAGGTATATGTGTGTAAGCAATACTTGCCATGGAGGTGAAATGGCTTGGACTTGTTGCAAAGCTTACACATGTGATGATGAAGGAGCTCATTGCATATGAGACATGACATGGAGTCATGTCATCAAGGTGGAGAAGATCAAGACATGACTTGGCTCGACGGACCGGTTGGAAGTGTGAAGGGCAAGTTGAGTGATGACTTGGTGCCGATGGACTGAAGCAACGGTGAAGAGCAAGTGAAGTCAAGATTGATGAACCAATATGGTCACATGATGATATGGAGTGGATCATATCATTGTCGATCATGTTGGTGCATATGTTGCATCAACAATGGAGGAGATGGAATCGAATGGGCAAGGCAAAGGTATATTTATAGGGCATTTCATTTCACCGATCAAAGGTTGTGTAGAGAAGTTCATGACCGGGTTTACGATAGATGATCGTACTATCAAGAGGGGCAAACTTGTTTGCATATCGGTCATCTAGTGCCACTTGAGTGATCTAACTTTGCATACGTGTTAGGATCAAGTGGCATTGAGAAAAGAGTGCTAATCCTTTGGAAAAATGTTTGTGAAAAGCTAACACACTTGCACAAGTTGGTGAATACTTGGTGGTGTTAGCACATTTGCAAAGGAGAAGAAGTTGGTGAAGAAAAGGAGACAAAACCAAGCTCGGGGTGCTGCCTGGGTGGCACCGCCACCCCCTATCCGGTGGCACCATGAAAGGTCCTAATGGCTAGAGGGGGTGAATAGCCTATTAAAAATTTCTACAACAACACAAAGACAAATGATTAGTCAATAAGATGGCGAAGCGAATTTTACGCTAGCACTATACTTGGGATTGCAAGCCACCTACCCAATTCTATTTTCTATGATCTCTAGTATATCACAACAAAGCTATGTCACTAATATACACCTAGATGATCAACCTAGTGAGAGTAATACAATTAAATGATACACTATCTAGTCTTAACTAACACTAGCTCTATCCAAGTGAATGTATAATGAAATACAAGAGAGTGATAGAGAGGTATACCATCATGGCAAGTGACCAATGAGTGAATACCAATGAATATCAAGGAGACAATCAAGACACAATGATTTTTTCTCTGAGGTTCACTTGCTTGCCGACAAGCTAGTCCCCGTTGGGGAAAGGTCAAGAACCCCTCATAATCACCATAATCGGAGCCAGAGACAATCACAAACCTCCGCTCGACAATCCTCGTTGCTCCAAGCTGTCTAGGTGGCAGCAACCACCAAGAGTAACAAGCTAAACTCGCAGCGAAAAACAAACACCAAGTGCCTCTAGATGCAAACACTCAAGCAATGCACTTGGATTCTCTCCCAATCTCACAAAGATGATGAATCAATGATGGAGATCAGTGGAAGGGCGTTGGCTAAGCTCACAAGGTTGTTATGTCAATGCAAATGGCCAAGAGAGTGAGCTTGAGCCGGCCATGGGGCTTAAATAGAGAGACCCACGAATAGAGCCATGGGCTCCTATGTCCAGTGAAGCATGGGCTGACCAGACGCGCCGGTCAGGTTGACCGGACGCAGGACCCCATCGTCTGGTCGCCCGATGCTTGCCACATGTCATCAGCCTCAAATGCTGAGCACCCGATCTTAACGGCTAGTCTGCTTCGCGCCATGTGTTAAGTTGCGACCGGACGCACTGCTTAAAGTGACCGAACGCTCCATCACTGGAGTCTGATAGTTTCCAGTAAGGCACCAGAGCCGGGTTTTTTTTGACCGGACGCGCCGGTGTGTCCGCTCCTCCTCTTCTCTGTGCGCTGCCACGTCAGTGGGACCGGACGCTGAATAGTGTTCAGCTAGAGTCCGGTCACCTACGTCCGGTCTCAGGCCGAGAGTAGCCCAAGCACACCACTGATTTTATAAATGACCGAACGCTGCTCCCCCGAGTCTGGTCACCACGTGACCGGCGTCCGGTCACTGTTTTTCAGTGACTATCACCTCCTTCACTTCACCAACTTCTCCACCCTTGCTCAAATATGCCAAACACCAAGTGTATCACATTGTGCACGTGTGTTAACATATTTTCACAAGCATTTTCAAGGGTGTTGGCTCTCCACTAGATCCTAAATGTATATGCAATGAGTTAGAGCATCTAGTGGCACTTTGATAACCGCAATTCGATACGAGTTTCACCCCTCTTAATAGTACGGCTATCGATCCTAAATGTGATCACACTCACTAAGTGTCTCGATCACCAAAATGAAAAAGCTCCTATCAAGTTTCACCTTTGCCTTAAGCTTTTTGTTTTTCTCTTTCTTTTTTTCCAAGTCCAAGCATTTGATCATCACCATGCCATCACCATCATCATGATCTTCACCATTGCTTCATCACTTGGAGTAGTGCTACCTATCTCATAATTACTTTGATAAACTAGGTTAGCACTTAGGGTTTCATCAATTCACCAAAACCAAACTAGTGCTTTTAATCTCCCTCTTTTTGGTAATTGATGACAACCCTTTCACAAAGATATAAATTGAAATTTATTTGAATCCATGTTGCTTACCCAAGCATATTTACCATGTGTAAAAGGATATGGACAAGTTTCATGAATCCCATATGGTAGCAATTGCTCCCCCCTACATATGTGCTAAGAGTTTGGATAGTAGCTTGCACATATGTTTAGATAGGAAATGTAGGAGTCAATGTCTACCAAATGATGCTAAGCTATAAGAGATGAACCTTTGAAGCGTGATACCAATCGGAGTGCACCAATATACCATCCTTAGCATCATGAGTAACTAGACATCCACAAAAAACTAGAATACCCCGTGAGATCAACGTTAGAAGTAAGGGTCTAGTTTTTATAATATGAGCATGAGTCTAGTCACTTAACCTATGCATGCTAGTTTTTTATTTCATCATTCAAACCTACAACTAGCATACACCACACAAGCATGGATATTAAAATTTAAAACTTGTGCTATGCAAGCAAATATATGAAATGCACATTCAAATGCACCATACAAGTTCATGAGCTTGTTCCCCCTACTTGTGTGCTCAAAATTTTAATTGATCCCCTTACTTTGTCATATCTCTCCCCTTATGTCAAATTTTCCCCCTACTTATGTCTTTGTTTCTCTCCTCCTTTGTTGTCTTTTCACTATCTTTGTACACTCTATTTCTCTCCCTTTGTCATCAATGACCACAAAGGTTCAAGTATTAGATAGGTTAAGATTATCCATGTCAATCAATGGGGTGAGGACCATTTTCCTAAATTTGGTTCAATCTAAAACATTTGCCAAAGATATTTAACTTGGTTTGATTCAAGGACAAGCTTCTTCACACCTCCAAATAAGGGTTATCTTGTACCATGTTGAGTTAAACACTTAGAGCTTATTTTCTAGATCAAACACTACGTTTACAAGCCCACAAACATGTCATATGCTACCACTAGATCAAGTCAAGCATAGAAGCAATAGTGGTACCATACAATCATCAAATTCATTTGATTTTCATGAATGAGCCTATTTAATGTGAAAATGACTAGATGCACTGAACATGTCCTTAGCAAAGGATATATGCATGCCAATCAATTTTTACCTTGGATTGCTTGAAGGAGAGACATGTCATATAAGTGGGGGTGCATCAACACATATTTGAGAAATCCAATATGTTCAACTCATTCCTTAGCTTGCAAAACCTTTTCTCATCCAATGGCTTGGTGAATATATCAGCAAGTTGATCTTTGGTGCCTACACTCTCAATGCAAATGTCTCCTTTTTGTTGGTGATCTTTTATGAAATGGTGACGAACATCAATGTGCTTTGTTCTTACATGTTGAACCGGATTATTGGTTAACTTGATTGCACTCTCATTGTCATATAGCAATGGCACTTTCTTGAACTTGATTCCAAAGTCATTCAAGGTGGCCTTCATCCAAAGTATTTGTGCACAACAACTACCGGCGGATATATATTCGGCTTCGGTGGTTGATAATTCAACACTATTTTGCTTCTTTGATGACCATGAAACAAGTAATCTTCCCAACAATTGACATGTGCCTAAGGTGCTCTTCCTTTCAACCTTGTATCCCGCATAATTCAAGTCAGAGTAACCAACTAGCTCAAACTTTGGTCCTTTGGGATACCACAAACCAACATTTTGTGTATGCTTCAAGTACCTCAATATTCTCTTTGTAGCCTTCAAATGACTTTCTCTTGGTGAGGCTTGAAATCTTGCACACATGCATACACTAAATATGACATCCGGCCTTGATGCGGCCACATAGAGTAGGCTTCCAATCATAGACCGATATAATTTTTGATCCACCATATTGTCACTTGCATCACTATCCAAATTGCCATTTGTTCCCATTGGTGTACTAATGGCTTTGCTATCACTCATGCCAAACTTCTTGAGCATGTTTTTGATGTACTTGCCTTGACTCACAAATGTACCATTCTTCAATTGCTTGATTTGAAGATCAAGGAAGTAACTTAACTCTCCAATCATGGACATTTCAAACTCATTATCCATCATCTTTCCATGATAGGGTCCCTTCACTTTCTCAACTAGTGACTTTACAACCTAAATTTTCTTAGGCCTATTCTTGTTGGGAGGACCTAAGAACATGACTTTCATTTTTCCACTAGAATCATTTCTAAGCATGTAATGAGCATTGAAGGCAAAGGGTCTAGCATGCTTGGACAAGGGTTGTGGTGGTGGAGTTTGACACTCATGGGCAAAGTGACCTTCTTGTCCACATTTAAAACATCTCTTCGGCTTAGGCTTTGACTTGTGTTGTTGTTGATGTTGAGCTTGAGCTTTCTTCTCTTGATTTGCCAAGTACCCAATACCACTTATATCCATCTTCATCACAGTGTTCATGAGTAGCCCACTTTGGAGATATTGGCCTCTTGTGAACTTGCTCAAACCGGTCTTGAGATGTTCTTTCTCCAACTTGAGCTTCTTGTTCTATTCTTTAAGTTTATCATTCTCAAGAGCTATATCACAATCATGGTCAAGGTTCTCTATCACAATTGTGTTGGTAGTGGATAGCTTTTCAAGATCTTTCTTGAGCTTCTCATTTTCATTCTTGAGCTTGACATACTCATCATAGTTGTCGGACTCAACCACTTTCTTGCCTTTGCTACTAGAACCTTGCTCAATGCTCTCAACAATCAAGTCATCACATGATGTAGCTATATCAATCTTAACAATATTGTTAGTAGCATCATGTGGCTCATTGGATAATAACTCATGAGAAACAAAAAGATTATCATGATTAATCTTGAGATTGGTGTACTCTTCTTTTAGCAAATTATAGCTAGTGGTGAGCTCATTATGTATCCCCTCAAGTTTATCGTGTTTTTCTTTAAGCTCCTTTTTAGAGGATTTGAGATCCTTGAGTTTGGATGACATAGTTTTATTTTCTTCTCTAAGCTCAACACTAACTTTTTTGGCTATGTCATATTTTGCTAAGAGTGAGTTATTCTCAAGTTCTAGCTTTTCATTTTTAGCTCGTCTTTCTAATGATCTTAGTGTATTGATTTAGCAACTTGACAAGATCATCATAAGAAGGTGATTCAAATTCTTCATAACTATCACTATCATCATTGCTAGCATTATCATCACCACTACTATCATCATCATTTTGTACCTTTCGTTCACCCTTGGCCATAAGGCATAGGTGTGTAGAGGATGATGGCGGTAGTGTCGGTGAAGATAGTGAAGAACCAATTATAATAGCGGCCACCTTCTCGTTCTCATTCTCACTTTCATCATCGGATGAGCCACTTTATGAATCAATGTCCGTGAGCCAATCACCAACAATGTATGCCTTGCCATTCTTCTTCTTCTTGTGGAATTCCTTCTTCTTGCCATCTTTCTTCTTGTATGGCTTGTTCTTTTTCTTCTCATCATCATCTTCATCACTTGAGTCATCTTTCTTGCCCTTGTACTTCTTCTTGTACTTGTTTTTCTTAGGTTTGGGGCATTGATGAGCTAGATGACCAAGTTCTCCACAATTATAGCAATCCATCTTGGAGATGGGCTTCCTTCTATTGCTAGTGAAGAATTTCTTTTTCTTGCCATCAAACTTGACACCGTTCTTGTTGAGCTTTTTGAGCATCTTGGCGGTTCTTCTCACCATGAGAGCAAGACTTACATCATTAATTTCATCATCACTTGAGCTATCATGATCAACTCTTGCTTTGCCCTTCCTCTCTTGGCTAGCCTTGAATGCCAAGTCTTTCTTCTTGGTGGAAGAAGAGCCATCTTGTGGTGTGATGTGCATGTACATCTCATGTGCATTTATCTTTCTCAATATTTGAGTTGGTGTAGCGGTGGAAAGATCACCTTGATGAAGCACCATCACAATATGCCTATATTTGTCAATAGGGAGGACACTCAAGATCTTTCTTACAACATCGGAGGGTTGCATTTGTGTGAATCCAAGCCCATTGACTTCCTCTACAAGAACATTCAAGCGTGAATATCATTAGCACTTTCTCTAGGAAGCATCTCAAATGAATTAAGATTTTTCATAACAAGGTGGTACCGTTCCTCACGCTCACTCTTAGTTCCCTCATGGAGCGCACAAATGTCTGGCCATAGTGCATGAGCGTCCTTGTGGTTTCGCACACGGTTAAAAATATCTTTGCAAAGGCCTCTAAAGAGGATGTTTCTAGCCTTTGCATTCCATTTCTCGTAGTTAACCTCATCGCCTTGAAGGTTTGTGGGATCCTTAGGTTTTGGAAAGCCTTGTGAGGCGGCTCTAAGAACTCCAACATCTAAAGCTTCTAGATAAGCCTCCATGCGAATTTTCTAATAAGGAAAATCATCTCCCTCAAAGATAGGAGGAGGTCCATCCCCTTGGGACATCTTGCTCTAGGCGGTTAAGCCTAATTTAGCGAGCATTAGGCTCTGATACCAATTGAAAAGATTAAGATATCCAGAGAGGGGGGGTGAATTGGGCTAATTCTAAATTCTTTGCAATAATTGAGCCCTATACTTAGCCCACTTCACCACTTGTGCCTAGAATGTGTTTCTATTATTCTATCGCACAAAAATTTTGCACCCTAGGTTCCAATCCTACTCTAGCATGGTAATTCTAGGAGTATAAAGACATGAAATGAATTGCACAAATTTAAATGCTCAAAGTAAAGAGAGGGAAAGGAACGTGGCAATGTTTTCCCAAGGTATCGGAGAGTCGCGACTCCCCACTAGTCCTCGTTGGAGCACCCGCGCAAGGGTGTATCGCCCCCTTGATCCACGTAAGGATCAAGTGCTCTCTATGGGCTGATTCTTCAACACTCCGTTGCGGTGAATCGCCCACAACCGCTCACAACTTGAGTTAGGTCATCCACAAGCTCCGCCGGATGATCACCAAACTCCCAATCACCACCGAGCCATCTAGGTGATGGCGATCACCAAGACTAACAAGCACATACTCTCACTTGACCACGACAAGCCTAATGAGAAGGGTGGATGTACACTTGCTACTCTCCTTGCACTAATGAGGACCTTAATCTTGGATTCTCAAATCTCAATCACCTCACTAGGCTCTTGCTCTCCTTTACACTCTAAAGGTGTTTCTCAGCTGAACAAATGGGCAAGAGACCTCCCTTGGACGAGTGGAGTAAGTATTTTTACCCTCTCATTCAAAACATAACGTTTGGAGGCTGAGTCAGCGATCTGCGGGGTGACTGGACGCTCCGATCAGTGTGATCGGATGCTCCGGTCAGTTATACCTGCCACTATGTCAGAAAAAGCCGTTAAGTTCTGACCGGACTCTGACCAGCGTCCGGTCACGTTCGGTCAAGAAAAACGCTCTCTGGAACCTTACTGATGTTGACCGGATGCTGGCACCCAGAGTCCGGTCACTTCACTGTTCAGCGTCCGATCAGTTATTGCATCCTGACCAGCGTCCGGTCAGCATCAACCGGACGCGTCCGGTTAGGAAACAGTCTCTCTAGAACCTCTCTGGAGTTGACCGGACATAGTACCCCAGCGTCCGATCCACCTTCACTCAGCATTCGGTCAGTACTAGATGACTGTAGTTGATCAAATGAACTGACCAGACTCACCCTCCAGCGTCCGGTCGCAACCAGACCAGTGTCTGGTCAGTCATTTGACCCTCCATTCACTTCTAACTCGAAATCCTATGTGAATGAAGTTTACTCCAATTGATCTTAGGGCTATTTCTAAGCTACCTAGTGCTAGGTTTGACAAGTGTGCACCACACCTAACCCACTAGACTTACCTAGGTCAAGCTACTAGTTCATACCCCCCTTAATAGTACGGCCAAAAGAAAAATAAAGTCCTAAACTACTCGAAGTGTCTCTCCATCACCAAACGACACTTAGAACTAGTCTGTCCTTAACCTTGTCGTCCATCCTTTGAAAACCGAAACGATTTCCATCGACAGAAGCATGACAACCATGATTGCCTAATCAATTGTCATTATCATGACCTAACTCAAATTGCCTCTGCAAAACACATGTTAGTCATAGTAATCTCGTGTCGTCATTAATCACCGAAACCCAACTAGGGGCCTAGATGCTTTCAGAAGCAGTTGTTCAAACTCTACAAGGTCAAACTTGCCATGAGTACAGCATACCATCCACCGTCAGATGGGCAAACTGAGAGGGTGAACCAGTGTCTGGAAATGTACCTCAGATGTGCACTCCAAGATGCTCCAAAAACATGGAAATCCTGGATATCATTGGCTGTATTATGGTACAACTCCTCATACCATACATCTCTTGGTTATTCTCCCTTCAAGGCTCTGTATGGAGTGGAAGCCAAGATAGGAGCCCCACCTGTCTTAGAAGCAACTACACCAAGTATAGTGGCTGACTTGGTTGAGCACAGAGAGCTTCATCTCCAATCCTTGAAACAACATCTTGCCGCTGCTCAAAACAGAATGAAAGTCATGGCAGATCAGAAACGCTCCAATCTTCAGTTTCAAGTGGGAGACATGGTCCTACTGAAATTGCAACCATACACACAGTCTTCAGTAGCCAACAGGCCATTTCCCAAGCTCTCATTCAAGTACTTTGATCCATATAAGGTTCTAGAGAAAGTGGGCGAAGTGGCTTACCGACTGGAGTTACCAAATGATAGTAATATACACAATGTCTTTCATGTTTCCCAACTTAAGCCTTTCCTTGCAGATTACACACCAGTCTACTCTGATTTGCTGGCAACAACTGACATTCAGGCAGTAGAAACAACACCAGAGCAACTGCTTGATCGTCGCCTAGTGAAGAAAGGCAATACAACTATTCCTCAAGTACTCATCAAGTGGACCGGCATCACGGAAGCCTCGGCCACCTGGGAAGACTACAATGTGCTGCGTGCGAAGTTCCCTGACGCTGCTGCTTGGGGTCAAGCAGGTTCTTCGACGGGGGGAGATGTCAGGACCACGGCGTCAACAGAGTGAGATGGCAAGAAGAGACGGCGTTAAGTAGCGTTTATTTGCATTTTGCTTTCTATGTCAAGTAGGACCCACGGGTCAGAACTCTATGTATTAAAATCCTGGCTTGTAAGAGGGGAAAGACTATTCACAATCTGATAATACAGAACCGAGCTCGAGGAATCTTTCCTCCGCTCGTTATTGCCCGCGATGTGGTTCGATCTCCTCACGTCCCAGCGATCGTCAGCGGCCAAGGGGCGTGACACATACGTACCACGCCGCCGGACGAGATGCAGATGGCCATCCGTACCGTAGACTATTGTGCTCACATTCCTAGCTTTGCACGCATGCGTCGGTCGCTAAAAGTAGGACCATCAAACTGTCGGTTGCTAAAGATCATGTCCGTCGTTGTTTACATATAACGACGTCTTTGTTAGCAATAGTAGGGTCCGTCGCTATAAGATTTAACAACTGACTGTCCATTGCTGTACATCTTTTTCAGCAACTCCAAGTCAGGTCGCTGTTTTAAGGTCGTGGTGTAGTGCGTGCAAGCCTAAATCCGGCTGGCCCCGCCGTATTAAGCTGCTAATAAACTGCAAAAGTACATCCGAAAGATTGAAGTTATTAATTAAATCTGCAAAAGACACTGGATCTTTAATAATTAATATATTTGTAAACATGCATGGTATGATGGTGCGGTATGGTGACCAGATGCTTTCTGGTGCATGAATATGTCAATGTGTGTGGCTGGACGCTGGATGCATGTATCATCAGCCTCTGTTCCTGCCGTTAATCCGAACAGAGTATCAAGCACCTATTCTATTCCCAAGTCTTATTGTAAACTTCGACGAATGTAGTGTTTTGTTGCCAGTAGTTACACCTGCTGTACTGTGCGTTTTGTTTTGCCTGTTGAGGCTTTCTGTGTTCTGGTGGAGTTCTGAACTCTGAGATTTTGTAAGGTGCTAAATGGTTTGATCTTTGCAATATAAAGGCCGGGAGCCACCCTTGAACTTAAAAAATTGTAAACTTCGACAGGGCGGGGCCTGTTCCTGTTCGGATCTCATCATGCATGCGCACAGACTTTAACAAAACGAGTTAATTATAGCATAAGATACGTGAATCATGAGACTTATCAAACTAGTGTCAAAGTTCATTTCCTAGTGCGTGGGATATTCGGGCACATATCCGATCTTTACCCTAGTCCCATCAATCAAACGCCCAGTATGTAAAAGTCAACACCCTTGGACTCCAACCATGCATGACCTCCTAGGTATAGCAAACTTGCCCAACGTACCTCTCCTTCTCAAGAGTTTACAAACTGTTCGTTTACTCTGAGCCGGATCAGTGCCGTGGCCATGCATGCAACAGTGCAAGGACAGCCGGCCCAGATCACTATCATGACACTGTTGACCATACAGGGTTGGGGTGACAGATGGACAAGGGAAACGCCGCGTTCATGGGTGGATCATTGCGCGCCCCCACAAAGATCTGCAGCCCGATCGCGGTGCAGGAGTGGCGGGGCTTTCAGTTTCAGGCATGCTTCGGCATGGGCTGTGTCGGCCACTTCGTTCACTTCTCTCGAGTCGCTAGATGTGTGGTACGAACTGCATGCCGATTCCCGATTCCAGCCGTCCGCCTCCGCCGCCAACAAGCTGGCCTGGCCGCAGGAGTAGTAGCATGCAAACTACATCGACCACCTTCCAGAGCCCTCATCGGCTGGCTGGAGACTAAGCGTACCACGTACAGAAAGCCATCCAGAAACAGTGTGGTTGGCAAGAATACGTACTCGCATTATATTTCTTCTTGTTTCTGAATAAAAGAATCTTTGGTTGCATTCTATTCCAGCCGTGCATGCTGCGAGACTCCTAGAGGTTCGATTATTGTTTAGGGCCTAAGCTAATCGTCGCCGTATCACATCGACAGTCTAGTCAAAAGATTATTGATCTGACTGTAGCAAGTGACGTACGCCCGCCGGCTGACGACCATGAGTCGTTGATACGCAAGATCAAGCGCATGCATTCGGCGACGTGATACGTCTAGCTAAGAAATTCGACTCGCACTCAAACACAACGTACACGCATGTGATCACAAGAAAAGTCTCTGCTCGACAAGGGCAGCAGCTAGCTTATGCACACGCATGTGCATGCATAATAATAGCCAAAGTGTGTCCCTTCACAACACGCAAATAACACTCTCCCTAGTACAAGGACTCGAGGATGATAATTAAAAAGATGGAACTAATTAAACCAACTAGCTACTAGCTACTAGTACACGTAATAATCTAGTTTTACCTGCTGTCTACTACTAATTAGCAAGCATTGTTATTGTTTTGTACAAAGTACAACGACGTACGAGCACCTAGCTGATAGCTAGCTAGCCGGCCGGCTCGCTAGCACAGGACGTCCTTGAGGAGCTTGTACCTGCGGGGCCTCCGTCCGCCCTCGACGTGCTCACTGCCGCCGGTGACCTTGCCGGCGCCCTTGCTGCACCCGCTGGGAGGGAACGACGCCGGCTGCTGCGCGCTCCGGCCTCCTTCTTCTTCTTCCACTTGCGGCTGCTGCTTTCCGCATCCTGCCGCCGAAGAGTGCTGCCGCTTCTTCCCGCCGCCGCCGACGTCATCGCTGAGGCACCAGTCGCACACGCCGGCGCCCGCCTGGGCCGGGGCCGCGTCGCCGTAGTAGTTGGTGCAGTAGCTGCTCACATACGCATGCATTGGAAGGCACGAAACGGTGGCGACCATGGTTAGTCTGATATGATACCGGAAGTAGTAGCAGCTTATTAATTACTCGACGAAGGGTGTACGTACGAGTGCTGGAAGCGGCGGCGGCAGCGGGTGCAGCGGAAGAGTTTGTCGGCGAACCCGACGTCGCCGCACATGGAGCACACGGTGGTGCCGGGCCTGCCGGCCATCGACACGGGCGGGGACGCCGGCGTCCTAGCTCGTGTAGACTGGAATGGATGACGATATAATATAACCTTGGAAGGCCGGAGAGAGGAGAAAGAGATTCGTTCGTCCGCGGCGCTGTGGCAGCCAGCGCAGGAGATCGACCGAGCGGCAAAGCTCAAGCCGCCGGAACGAGGACAAGGGCCCCTTTTATAAATACGGATGCGAGAACGAACGAGAGGAGATGGGGATGGAGGGACGAGGGAGAGGGAGGAGATCAGATCGTCAGATGGGAGGGGGCCCCCAGCACCCAGGTGTGAGGTCGCCGGCGGAGCCGGGGAGCCGGGCGGGGCGGGGACGGTGGTCCACGTGTCCCTGTGCCTATACGTGCGTGTAATAAAGTGGGGGGAAAAAGGTGTGGCGCAAGTCGCCTGGTCGGTTGCACTAGTTTTATTGCCTGGCCGGTTGCACATACTTAATTAACTTTAGTTTTATTGAGCATGGTTATTACGGAACAAGTTTTGGGCTTTGTTTCTAGGATTGATAAGTTCGACTGATATTGGTTTGTTGTGAGAGAAAAACACTGTTGACTGGATGATAATCCTGTGACTGAAACAACTAGCGAATAGTTAGATTTTCCGACAGTTCGCTGCAGCTGTAGATACAGATCGATGCCGCTGTGGCTTCGATCAGCCTGCGAACTGCGTTTCTGTTGCCAGAACTACCTAGGACAGTTTTCAGCATTACCCAACAGTCGAACATGTCTGCTCCAAAAATACCCAAACTTTATACAGCTTATAGGTGCAGGAGAAAAAAAAAGTTCAAATAAGCTACTAGTTCATTCAGAATAGCTTATTATTGAATTATAAGTGGGGACAGAACCTGGATTGTGTAAGTGTGTGTGATTCAAACTTGTATAATAGATCTATAAGCCGTGGGTAAGACTCCATTTCGAAGAGGGCATATGGTTAGAGTTTGGAGAAGGGGGTTTAATTAGGGTACGTTTTTCATGGCCTATAAGGCTTATAGGGAACAAGTTGAAGGTGGCAATGGATAAGGTTTGTCATGGGATGATGACTCAACAATCTTTTACCTTGGGAGTTGGGACATGCATGCAGATACCATCACTTGACATGGGAGGACATGTGATAGAGAGTGGTGCCATGGAAAAACTCATTGCCACCGAATATAATCAGAAAATGACATGTATACAGAGTAAGACTTAAGAAGTGGTGTAAGAATAATCACGAAATTGGGGTGTAGCGACGTTGTTCAAAACACCGGAACATCACCCCTTAATCAAAAGGTACCCCTAATTTGTCGCTTTCGTGATGGAAGTGGATCAAGGATCGCTCGTGCATGTTTATTTCTTTTTCTTCAGCATAACTAGTGTTCCCTGCCCTCCGGATCACCCTTTATAAGTAGTAACTCTAAAGTGTAGGATATACTTTTCTTATTTCTCAAATTGGTATTGCTTGTCTATGTGACGAGTGACGACGGTAAGTATTGAAAGTTTTTTTTTTTTTGAAATGGCTTTAGCGATAACGACAAAGTTAATAGGTAAGATGAGAGTCTTTTGTACAATTGTCCAGTTATATTCATTTGAGCATAATAGTTTCTTGAAAGTTGATAAATATGATATAGTCAAGACTTTTATGGGCCTGATTGGTTGGTAGCCAAATTCAAGTTGCCAAAACTTGGGCAAGCCAAAAATTTTGTCTCTATATAGCTAGTTACCAAAAATTGCCAATACATCACATTTAGCTTATCAAATCTGTGGCAAATATTTTTACTCGACTTTTGGCAACTTTTGATTGCCAAATCATTGGCTTTGGTAAATTTTGGAAGCTAACCAAGTAGACCCTATGTCTTTTAGAAAGCGTATACTAGACAACTAGTAGTATATATTGTATCACTTCATTTGGTCCTTTTATACTAAATTGTGATGCAAACTTTTCAATAATATTTCGAATTGGTAAATGGATTTTAACGAATTACATGTAAAAATTTTAGGATGACATATATCCTTTGGTAAAATTCAAGGTCTGCTACTGTAGATGTGAGGTTATGTAAACAACTTTTTTTTCTTATGGATAGGATTTTATTGGTGGAATCCATCAAACAATGTTTTAAAGCAGGTTGTTAGAAAACTTCTAATACGGTTTGTTCTCCTATAGTACGTGTGTATGATGGGATGCATGTACAAAGTACCACGCGGATCCCGTACCTTGAGGAAAAAAAGCAGCAAACCGGAAAGGTCACTCTCTGTACGTTCGAAACTACTCCCTTTGTAAAAAAAAAAGAGTCGATATGAAAATCGTGCTGGTCGGACTTTATCAACTTTAACTAGATTTGTAGAAAATATATATAATATTTATATCTTCAAATAAGTTTATTATAAAAGTATATTCAACGATCTACCTAATAATACTAATTATGTAACATAAACATTAATATTTTATTAAATATATTTGGTCAAAGTTAAAAGTTGTTGACTTTTTAGAAAATGAGAATGACTTTTTTAGGATGGCGTATGTACGATCAAAAGATGGGGCACACAAATAAGCCTATACATAGGGCCTGTTTAATTTCCCACTTTTCCCAAAACTTTTACTGTTTTGTATCATCTTTCGGCAAAATGGATCTAAACACCATGGATAAAAAAACAGCAAAACTTGGGCTGCAAAACTTTTGGCATTTGGGAGCCAAGAGGCCCAAAATTGGGCAAAAACGCGGGGGGGGGGGGACGAACCGGATGCCCACTACCCCGCACCCACCCACCCCAGCTCGGGTTCTATCCATTCCCCCGCACTCACTCCCCACCGCTCTCGCTCTCTCCCTCCGCGCAAACCCTAGCTCCGCCCGCCGCTCTTGCTCTCGCTCTCAGCCTCCGTGGCCGACCAGATCCAGCTCCTCCTCGTCGGCCCCCAGATCTAGCTCGTCCTCCCCGGCCGCTAGATCTAGATCTGCGCATCGTAGATGGACGGCTTCAACGGCGACGGCGACGGTTACGGCAATGGCGACCGCACCAGGGACTTCCTGTCACAGCCTGATCCGTATTACCCCGCCGGTGACTACGCCATCTTCAACGACGCGGCATATCCCTTTCCGGCTCGAGCAGCGTCAATGCTCCCCGGGTGGGCATGGTGGCGTTCGACCTCAACTCCCATGGCAAAGGGTGGCCCGGAATGGCGGACTATGAGTGTGGGGGTATGGCCCCCGGTACCCACAAGATAAGACATGGGTCACGCCCCAAAGGTGGTCCAGCCCACAAGATCAAGGCGTGTGCCGCAAGACTACATGAAGATGTGATTTATTGTATAATACCAAATAGGATATTTTCCTTGTAACCCTATCATTCCAGAGTATATAAGGAGAGACAGGGGTCCCTAGAGGATATATCAAATCTAATACACAATCAATACAAAATAACAGAGCACGGGATGTAGGGTGTCATGTCAAGTTGACGGCCTGAACCTGTATAAATCTTGTGTCTTGTGTCTCTTTTACCATATGGTTCCTATTACGCGCATCTCCACCAATCATCTACTACCGTGGGTATACCCCTCGGTAGATTGCCGATTAGATTTCATCGACAGTGGCGCACCAGGTAGGGGATGTGCGTGCTGATTCTGTGGCGAACCATATGGAAATCTTTTCTTCAACCAACGTCGCGGCAACTCAGCATTCGGCGACAACTCGATGTTGGCATGCAGCGGATCACTTTCCTCGACAAACGGCCGCACGTGCTAGAGTCCGACGCCTTGTCATGCGCCTCCAACAGACGCAACACACGACAACAAGATCGGAGTCAAGCAATCTAAGAAAGCTAATCACATCTTGTTGTTGCTCGTGATTTCTGATCGAATACGCAAGATCGTTTCCGTGGATCACGATAACCAGCAATCAGGAAAGGCGGACCGGCGATAACGCGACGTGGAGCAGTGTTTCCACCAAAGATGCTGGTCGGCCATACAAGCTAATTGGAGTAGTTGAAGAGATATACAAGCATATATGCATATGGATCTACACCACCATGCAGGCAACCTCACGTATCTCAGGCATGCAAGGAAGATCTTGGACTGTGCCCTCGCCTTGGTCGGACACGCTCAAGGACTTCGCCTCCCCATGCGGATTAACTTCGTCAGGCTCCGATTACGTTCGTTCGCCTATGACTCCGTGTACCCGTCCGAGCTGTCAAACAAACCGTCCGAGCCGCTAAGCGAGCCGACAGGACTACTCGTTTCGATCGCCTGTCGTGTCGCAATGATCGCTGCGAAGAACGGCATTATAACGACCGCGACCGCCGCCATGACAATAGGCCAAAAAGGTTGAGGGCCAGACAATTTCATCGCCATCGACCAGACGTTATATAAGTACCTTTTATATATGAATATTTAATAAAGTTTTCGCCATGATGTTTCTTTATACTATTCTCTACATGATTATTCTGTAAACAACTTTTCTTCATGTATACCATCTTAAAGATGACATACGCTTTCGCCTCAACGAATCCCCGAACAGCCACATTTATGCTTGTGCTCTCCAGAGACGGCCCTATCTCTGGCTTCTTCCTACACGTGCACGAGAGCTTGCCCTCTACGTTATGGGTGGTCAACAGTGGCTCCTCAGTTATGCTTGTCTTCCTACATGTACACGAGCTCCAGCGCTCCGTGTTATGGTTTACGGGCTAGCCGAGGCTGGGGGTTCAACCAACAAACTAACGGCTCGGGGCAGTTTATATTAAATATAAACACATCTCTAAAAGAGAACTTAATGTTTACAATATATTTAAGATATTCTTCATCAACTCGCCGACCAGCCACGTTCTCACTTGCGTTACCAGAAACAACCCTGTTCTCGATCTCACTCCTACACGTGCATGAGCGCCAGTGCTCCTCGGCGACGCCTGTGCTCTTATGCGTAAACGGGTGTTAAGCACTCTACGCTATGGAGTATGGGCTAGTCGGGGCTGATCATGCGATACAGAACCAACAGGCAGGAAGTTACTCATATTTAAAATATGAACACTTCATACAAACATAATGTCTATCTATTCCGCTCTGCTGCCTTCATCGTCGAGTTCATATATTTATTTTTACATCATGTACTACTCATTCTACATATTTATTATAGGATCATCGTCCAGGTGGTCGCACCACCTGGCCTTCGGACTTCTCCGCCAATCAACTGGTCGGACCGCTAGATTCATGGACTTCATCGCCTACCAGTTGGTCGGTCTGTTCGGCGTTCACTTCTACTCGGTGATCACTTCACCACCGACTAGTTGGTTAGGCTGCTCGGTGCTCGATTCTTCGCCAACCATCTGGTCGGATTGTTCGTTGCTTCATCGTCAGCCACGCTGGGGCTCGCCAGCTAAGCTGGGGACTCCTCGGTGTTCAGATTCTTTGTGCAAGCATCGCTAGCTAAGCTGGGGACTCCCTTGGCGGTCGGATCTTGCTACGTCTCATCGGTGTGCTATCAACTTGCTCCATGCTATTCGGATCAGGGTGCTGACCTTGGGTAGCACGTCTAAGGTCTTGATATGCATATGACAGATGACATTGACAAGCTTTTAGGCTTATTTTCTTTGACTCTTCTACAAGATTTATTTCTTTATCTTCCAGCAGGCTCAGGGACTAAGTGGCTACACTTCACCTGACGGTGAATGTAGTGCACTTTTCTTGATTTACCCTCCTTATTGACTAAATCGTGGATGATTCCTCGCAAACGGAGTCTAAGTGGCTACACTTCGCCTAAGGTACAGAATTTTCAAATTTTTATCTTGAGCCTCTTACATTCTTCTGGCAAGCCTTACTTGGCTAAGTTCGAGATCTGCGTACCAGTTAAACCGGTCAGCTTCGACTTTCACCGCTCAGTTCACCAGTTAAATTGGTCGGCTTCGACTTCCACCGCTCGGATCACCGGTTAAATTGATCGGCTTCACATCAAACTGCTTGGACTTGTTCAAGACAGCATTGGTCAAAGGATACAAGGCGCTCGGGGACTAGCTGTGGGGTGTATGGCCCCCGGTACCCACAAGACAAGACATGGGCCGCGCCCCAAAGGTGGTCTAGCGCACAAAATCAAGGCGTGCATCACAAGACTACATGAAGATATGATTTATTGTATAATACCAAATATGATATTTTTCTTGTAACCCTATCCCTTTAGAGTATATAAGGACAGGCAGGGGTCCCCTAGAGAATATATCGAATCTGATACACAATCAATACAAAATAATAGAGCACAAGATGTGGGGTGTTACGTCAAGCTGACGGTCTGAACCTGTATAAATCTTATGTCTTGTGTCTTTATTACCATCTGGTTCCTATTACATGGATCTCCACCAATCATCTACTACCGTGGGTATACCCCTCGTTAGACTGCCGACTAGATTTCATCGACAATGAGGGCCTCCTTCGGTCTAGCCCGCAAGGTGGATGTGTCGGCGACATCATGGGCCCCCCTCCCATTCGTGTCCACAGCGGCAATCGTACCCTTGGCTTATGCATGGCTTGTAGTGGCGGTGGAGGAGGCGCCACGGCCGCTCGCGCCTTGTCGTCATCCTCTGGTGGTGGCCATGGCCCTCCTTTGCCTCCTATGACCGCTGGCGTGCATGGCTCACGTGGATCTGCATCCGGCATGCCTGCCGGATCCAGGAGCCATGGTAGACGTCGATGACCCGCGACGGCAGCTGTTGCGGAAGACAATTTCAACGTCAACAATCACAATGTAGCTGAAGACAACGAGATCTTTCCGAACGTAGTCCCGGTATATTTCCAAACCTAGAAAAATATGCTATGTGTTAGATTGTTTCGTTTTCGTAATGTATGTGCGTATTCTTGCTATGCATGGATTAGGCTAGAGTCGATAGGGGAAATTGGTCAGATCAAATACCGAAAAATCTGTGTGAAATTTAGGTTGACCAAATTAATAAGGGTAATTGCATGAAAGGAGTCATGAACAAGACATGGATGAGGGAGGTCATAGGAAGGTATTATGTAGCAACCAATTTGGTACATGATAGAACCCAGATCGCTAATAGGATTAGACAACTGAAGGGATATTGGCAATTCATACAAAGACTACGCAATGGCATGGGCTTAGGCCGTAGAAGTGGTGGTACTATTGATGCCACTGATGAATGGTAGGAAGACAACACTAAGGTAATTGACAAACTCCTTGCTTGTTGTTTTGCATCTAGTAAGTTGTACACTTGCTCACAATGATAAGTTCTGCAGGGCCACCCAGACTGGAAGAAATGCAAGTGGGGGTGGCCAGATTACATCGATGAATTGGACCAAATGTTCCATGATGTAGCAGTTGATGGCTCCACCTCATTTGTTGCTAGAGAAAGTATGACTATAGATGAGGAAGACGAGGAGGACCCACCTGAGGACTGTAACACCCCGGTGTTATGATCTTATTTAGCACCACGATTTAGGCCTAAGTAAAATTTTTGAATCGAGTTTTCTCGGGTTTTAATTTAAAACGTACTTGAGGCAATAAGCGAATCCTATGTGACTTAGTTTCGCGGACTCAAATCAACGTCCAAGTTAAATTACTCAGTGTGTGAAGATATTCAGGAATGTCGAACGATGATGCTAGAGAACGGTTTGTCCTGTTAGATTAAGCATGAAAAGCAACTTTTATAAATAAAATAAAATCTATTAATAAATAGAACGATATATATATATATAGCTTTTGAATCAAATTTAAATTCGAGCTTGTTGAAATTTTCCTGTGCCTAGACATTGCAAATTATCTAAATTATCTAATATATTAGTATATATATATATATAACTCTAAAACAAAGAATTAGAACTTTAAATGTCGGGTTACTAGCCATGTGTTTTCCCCTACTAACGCTCCTCGCTCTTGCAGCAGAGCCACACTTCTTCCTCCTCTCGCGCTCGACGGGTTCTCGGCCGGCTCTGGCTTGCTCTTTGATGCATCGTCACCCCCTTGTTTGCGTTCGCCTCGCGTGCTCGTGGTCGAAATGATTTGCCGATCTGCTCCGACTTTAATCGCGGGTTCGTCGTGGCGCTGTGAGCTCCTCTCGCCTCCTCTGCTTGCTCTCCGCAGCGTCACCCATCGCCCTCGGTGAGTCGTTCGCTCCTCCTTCCCCACATCGCACGCCGTGCCCATAGCGTCGCCTCATGAGTATCGTCTCCTTCCTCACTTCGCCTCCTCCTCCTCTCCTCCTCACTCCTCCTCCGCGCGCCGCAGCTCCACGGCGACCGCGCACGATCCATTGCCGTGCCGCCCCTTCCCCCGATGCTTGATCGCACGACGCGCCGCCATCACGCTTAAGCTCCACGACCGCTGCGCTGCGTGGCCGTGATTTGCCAAGAGCACCACCATCGCCGCCCCGCCATCTTCTGCGCCGACCTGCTTGCCGCCGAAGCCGGTGATGTGCCCGCTGCCTCCTTTTTCCGCGCCTTGTCTGCATCGGGCCACCGTGCTCGCCGTAGCCGCGTCATCGGAAGCCACCGCGGTTCCTGCTTGGGCCACCGCCACCGCTTGCGCCGCGCGCGGTCACGGTCAGTCGCTATGTCCGCCCTCAAAGACGCGGGGGCCCTAGCGGGTGCGCTTTTGCCCGCCGCCCGGTGCCGGGAGCCGCCAATTGCACCGTCGCCATCGTGCAGTCGCCCGCCGTGGCCATTGTGCGTGTGGTCGAACCACTGCCACCTGCGTCTGGCCAAACCGCCACCGCGGACCACCTCCAGTCGAGTCACGCCCTGCCTAGGGCGCATGTGAGGCTGTTGTAGCCCCGCGTCTTCACTGTCGTCGGCGTGTGCCGCCGCCATCGGCCGGCGCTCTGTTTTCCCAGACCGTGCTCTGCTCTGAGGATGAGGAAAAGGTAGAAAGGACTTGAATGCAAATATAGATGTTTACTGTGTCCATTTTGCATAAAGCGCTAGGCTCATAGATTCGCAAAAAGAGGCTTAGTTGATTTGAGGATAACTCAGGGGTCGCTTGAAAATTCATCGGACCGCATGGATGGGTTTGATGGGCATGCGGGTCCGCTCGAGCTAGGCCATCCGCCCTGTTGCCGGGCCACGGTGGTGAGGCGCCTCAGGCTCTTAGAAATTTGAGCCGGGCCTCGTCCGCTGCCGCCACCCATTTAACTGGCGGCGCAATGGGCTCGCCTTGAGCCGGGCTCGCACTGCCGCTTAGGCCGCCATGCCCCCGCTTGGGCGGCACTGGTGCCACACCGTCTGGGCCGCGCGTCCACGTTGGGTCAGCTAGGCCGATTAGTCATCGTCGGCCTTTTTGTTCTAAGAAAAACATTTAGCTAATTGGGTTTCAGAAATAAACTTGTAAAATTAATATAAAATTGTGTAGGTGTCCAAAAATGGTAAAACCAGTTTTGTTGAGTTCCTAAAATCATGATCTACCTAGTAGTGTATTTGTTCACATAGACTCGGTATGTTTTTAGGGTTGCTCTAATTATTTTAAAATGATTAATATTGTTAAAAGGATAACTTGTAGAAAATTGTTGTGATAAATTTGTAATGGTGTTGGATCTAAAATTTATACAGTAGGCTCCTAGCAATATTAGGTACTCATTGTAGTTTTGTAGCTCTAGAATATTTAATTTGCTAGATAGATAATGATACCCTATTTCGAATAATGATTAAATCGATAGAATGGGATAAAGAAACAACTTGGGTTTGTATAACTAAAACAATTGTTGGGAAGTAACGCCTTATTCAACAACATGGATACGAAGCCTAAGTATGGTCGTCGTTAGAACTAGCCCATTAACTTGAAAGGCGTAGATCGTATTTCTACGAGTCCCGATTGCAGTTGATTAATTACTTCTTGCATTGCATCGCATTGCATATCATATAGGTACGATGATGGATCAACGGATGAATTGAAGGATGATTGAGAATCTGAAGATGGAGTAATGGTATTCTCTCCAGGAGATGATGCAATGGGTTTTCTATCCAGTTGATGGTGAATGATCTAAAGATGCAGATACTAACTTTTTAATATATATCTTACCCAGGCAAGCCCCGGTACATAACCCCTACTTTCTGCAGTTTAAATTATAATTGTGCATTAAGTTTTAAGGAGTTGAATGAAACCCACTTGCATATATATATCTTTATCCTATGAGTCTTACTAGTATGATAGGATCGTGTAGAATGCTATACTACAGGACTCCGGTAGAAGTCGAGTGATTGCCTGTCACTCGCGAGATATAGGGAAACATATTATTGGATTATTATCATTTGGAAAATATAAATGGTGGAAAGGAAAAATGATGACCGAGCAGGGATATGTTTTGGGTATTGGTGGGTGTAAGAAGTTGTGTCGCTGTGGACGCGGGGCATGACTTGGTTACACTATTTTTTTCCCTGTCTGTGTCGGTTAAGGACCGGCCATTGCATAAGACTCTAGGCAAGTTACAGACTTATTATCCCGAGCACATACTTGTGTATGGGCGCTTGGAAGACTTGTTGCTCTCTTGTTGTGGGTTCGGCTCTTTCCGGACCGACGGTCAGGGTTTCTTTTTGGTGGAGGAGGTCCTTGCACCGCACTGAGTCTGGGACTCAGGGGCGGGGGCTTGGAGACCCAGTTTGGATGGGGACCTAGGACCCCGGACATGAGGGTGATGGGTTGATCCTGCTTGTGCCTAGGGTACAAGCGGGGCGTGTGTTTTCGGGGTACTCAACTGGGGGCATTAATTCGTGAATCGCCGGGCAATCCGGTACAGATTGTCTACGGTTTAGCATCGTAGTAAGAACTGAAAGATGAAATATGAAAGATGGAAAAAAGGAAATCTAATTGCTTACCACCTGCTTAAAAGTAGCACAGCTGCTTACATAGAATGGTTAGTTAATGAACCAATGCGGCTGTTAATAAAAATCGAATATAAGGACGCACGCTTAGTAATGCTTCCTGCAAATGCAATAAACCCACAAGCCAGATAGCCTTGCATATCCTTGGAGTCTTTTCTTTCCTCCTGTCGGGTAAGTCTTGCTGAGTACAATTGAGTACTCAGGGTTTTATTCCCCCTGTTAGCATCACTAGCCATAAGAGAGCAAGCAGCACAAGCACCACTGGCTCAAGTCCACGCAAGCAGCCCAAGAGCCCAGCAGTTTGGATGATGAACAATTTCATGAGCGAGAACGCCAGGATTCAAGCTGAGAGGAATGTGATGATCCAGAAACATTTGGACAACAAGCAGCAGATGGCCAAGCAGAAGGACATTGCCAGACATGAAAAGATTAGGTATGTGCAGCAGTTGGCTAGAGAGTATGGTGTAAAGAAGACAAACCGACAGTTGTGGTGTGTTGTGCACAAGATCACCAAAGATGAGGACAATATGGAGTTCTTCATTAGCACATCTACACCTACAGGAAGGCTAGCCTTCATTGAGCACTATGCCAGAGTCAACAACTAGATCCTCTTATCTTAACTATGTCTGTCTTTTTCATAATTCATGTCATGTGAACTCTGTCTATCATTGTAGTAAGGGTGTCATTTGAACTATGTCTGTTGTATTTGCACTATGTCATTTGAATTATGTTTGTCATTTGAACTATGTCTGTTGTATTTGCACTATGTCATTTGAACTATGTGTTGAGTCCAACTGTGTTCCATTGACTTCATGATCTCCTGGTAGAGTCATATGGCCTGAAATCTAGTACTAAGAGTACCTTGGTTGAGGCTTTAGGAATGTTCCTCTAGATGCTTAGAGCACCACAGTCAGTTAGGCAAGCTGAGAATAAATTTGAGAGATCACTAGGCACAGTTCACAACAACTTTGAGAAAGTTTTGTAAAGTGTGGTTAAGCTAGCTGTAGACATCATTAAGCCAGTCGACCTAGAATTCAGAACAATTCATCCTAGATTGAGAAACCCTAGGTTCCATCCCTTTTTCAATAATTGTATAGGAGCAATAGATGACACTCACATACCATATGTGGTGACAAGTGATAAGCTTGTTCGGCACATGTGCCGCAAGGGCATGACAACACAAAATGTGCTGGCTATTTATGACTTTGACATGAGGTTCACATTTGTTCTTGCTAGATGGCCTGGTTCTGTACATGATATGAGAGTGTTCGCTGATGCTATGACCAAGTACAACCATGTCTTTCCACATCCACCCAAAGGTAAACACCTTGCTGCTGTTGCATTTGCAGCTTCTACTTAAACTAGGTGAAACTTACAAAATTGTTCCATTGTGTAGGAAAATTTTACCTGGTGGGCTTCGGCTACCCAAACCGTCTAGGTTACCTTGCGCCCTACAAGGGAACCAAGTACCATCTTTCGGAGTATCGAGACGGCCCGGAGCCACAAGGTAAAAAAGAGATCTTCAACTACGCACATTCATCTCTTAGAAATGTCATCGAGAGGTCGTTTGGAGTTTTAAAGATGAAGTGAAGGATTTTGTTGCAAATGCCAAGTTATGCACCTCATAAGCAAAGCCAAATTATTGTTGCATGCATGGCACTCCATAACTTCATTAGAACGAGTGGAATAGTGGATAGGGACTTTGATCGTTGTGATCGTGATGAGAACTATGTTCCACCTGAAGCATCGGTCTCTTAGCCACGTATTCGTCAAATGCTGGCAAGGGATGAATCTGCAATGATGAATGCTTTCCGTGACTCGATTGCCCTTGATTTGTTAAATCGATCATGACAATTGGAACGGTGTACTTCAAATATAACGTGTGTGAGTGATTTGTATGATCGAGGACAATTGAGTTGTGTAACTGAACTATTCAATAATTGTGCAATAAAGTGTAATATTTGATTGTTTGTAAACACTATCGGGCATGTAGCAAGTGCTAGTAGCAGCAAGCGGTTGCGACTTGCTGCTGCTCGCCATTGCGAGCATCAAGCAGCAAGGGCGAGCAGCAACAACAAGTCCAGCACGCAACATGCATTGCTTTGCATAGTTAACAATTAATGAACCAAATCATGCAGTAAATGGGGTAAATCAATCTTTGTTTGGTACAGTGCTAAAGTTTTGTCATACATCTAAATACCAAAATGTAAAGTTTAAATGCCAAAAGATTTACAGCAAAAAAAAATTAGGATCAAAAAGTTTTGCCATTCCAAATGCATCTAAACGGCCCCATAATAATTAAAAAAAACAGTAGGACTAGTACATGAACGCAACGACTTGAGATGCACTGTGAGGTCGGCGGTGGTTGCTGCATGCGTGTATGTACTACCTTGAGTCCTTGACGCGATCACAGTACCGGATCCTTTGCTTAGAGGAGAAGACACATCTCTCGAGCCTAGGAGTACGTACATTTGGTTTAATTTGGATACGGGCCTCATGCAAATGCAATGGTCACATAAGGGCAGTCCCAATAGTGTATTGATGATGGTTTTTATCTTTATTAAATAACTTGCCATGTATGTAAAACGCTGACATGGCAACGTAATTAATGAAGAAAAAGAGCAAAATTCATAGAAATGATTTTCTTATGAAGAAATTAGGTCTACTTTTGACCCAATGCACCAAGAAACCATAAAATCGCCATTGGAGAGAAATCACCGGCTTTTATGGAGCTCGTGTCGCACTCCCATTAGAAGAAGAAGATAGAGTTAGGAGAGAGAAAGAGAAAATAATTATTACTCATAGAAACAATATGTTGAAAAAAATATTACTTTTTTTTAGTGTAGTATCCTATATGTTATAGAAACTAATAGTTTATTTGGGACTGCCCTAAATAGCTCCTGTGCAGCTGACAGAAACAAGATGCCCGTACGTCTGCGTAGTAGTAGTGCAGTAACTCGCTTTTATTTTTCTTCTGTTCTGTCTGTCGCGCGACCTTTACTATACTCAATTATAGGACCAATTATAGGACCAAACACGTTTACCAAGGAATGATACTAAATTATAAAAATACCCATGCATAGTTAAAGTCTCTGGAAAAAAAAGCCTGTGCGAAATGTTCTAGAAGACCCAAACATGTGGAAGAGAGGGCACCACATCGTTCATGAGCCTTGCGTCTGATTTTTTTTTCTGTATGCAGCAGCTTACTCAGAATGGGTCCCGCAAGAGAATACGGCAGCATTTGCTTTATGTATGCATTTTTCGTGGGATAAATTTTAAACCGTAGGATTGCATTTTTTTTTTTTGAAGGAGTACGTCGTATGGCCATGGAGTCAAGCGACGCGCGTGCCACCGCTAGATCTAGCACGGCCACTGGTTGCACAGGCGCACACTGCACACAGGACAGCGGCCTGGCCTGGCAGCCTTGCTCATCTGTTGAGCCCCGCAGCGCCCAGCGCTGGACCCGCGAGCGGGTAATGGCGTGTGTACCGGAAGCCGGACCGACCACCGGTGGCCGAGCCCCGGGCCGTCAGGTTACTACTACGACATGTGCGGCACCGCCTGTTTTGATTAGGATCGGAGTGGTACGTGTATGTACATGCCCGCTGACGCTGCCTGCAAGGCAGGTAGGCGATGCCGATCGATTCTTCGCTGTCTCGGATCCATCCATCGCTGGTGGTCGCTGCCTCTGTTGCGCCTGTGACGACGGCGACTTGGCGCGCGCCGCCTTGTCGATGTGCCGGTATGTGGACGCACGCACGCACCAGCTCTATTGCTACAGCGCGTTCGGTGCCGCCTCATTTACCCCGGTTTGCCGTCTATAATCGAATATACTCCTAGATCGAGCAGTTCCATCCGGCCCCTGTTTCTATTGCTTGCAGGCAACGACGCGCAGAGCGCGCGGAGATGGCTACCGTAGACAGCAGGCAGTCAGAGTATCTATGGAACGTTCTCGATATATCGTACTGATGTCGCCGGTCGTTTCTCGTGATTCTAGAGTGTTCGATCTCCTGGTATAGCCTGCCACCTCTCAGCCCGTGCTGCATGGAGCAGATTGATTCATCTTTTGAGGGCAGCCCGCGTGAGAAAGGCAGGAACCGGAAGGGCCTCGTCGATGGAAAGAGATGCTGCTCAAGTTCCATCTTGATCGAGCTTATTATCTCTCACAGAATCACTATTGAATTATCCGAAATAATCTGAAATCTACTGCACAATGAATCAGCCGAACAACGTAGATTTTAGATTATTTCAAATGATTTAATAGTGTTTTATGAGATAAAATAAGTTGAAACAAGCTGGAACTTGAGCAGCTAAACACGGGAGATCAAATGATCGCCCTCCAACAGAAAAGAGGCATGCGAGAGCCCATGCTTAAGGACTAGAGTGAGTCGAAGAAAGAATTTTTTATTGTTCAATGAATGAGATAATGAGCAGACACCCGCCTCCTTTTTTTTCGAGGGAAGGAGTGGATGACACTATGAGAGCTTGCATGTAGTAGTGTCATCAGACACCAGCCTCCTTCTATTCACGAGACAATACGTTCATTTTGTTTCTTATGAATGTTGTATATGTTGTGTTTCAGAGGTATGTTGTAAGTGTTTATTCAAAATATTTTATCTGTTTCAGACGTGTGTTGCAATTGTTTTGATCTGAATGTTGCATCACATATGTTCTGTTTCAGTCTTATATTGCAATAAGTGTTTTTATGTTGCAAGTGTTTTATCTGGATGATGCATATGTTTCACATATATGTTTCAAGTGTATGTTCCAAAGGTTTCATGTGCTTCAGACGTATGTTGCGTCTAAGTGTTTCATATTTTTAGAGGTAGAGAGTCATGGGGGCACAGTCCAGACGCCAGGGGATGGAGCGCGACCAGCCAGGGTTGACAAATGAGGCGTGCTAGGGGCCGGCGATCGAGGTGCGCGGCGCACCTGGGGTTGTGCGGACGGGGCGCGCTCGTTCTCATCCTGCCTCCTAGGTCCTGCCCGCGCGGAGAGAGAGGAAAGGGCGGTCGTGGGGAGGAGGCGCGAGCGTCCTGACTCGCTAAGAGAGATAAGGGGGGTAAGAGGAAAGGAGCGATGGGCACGGCGTTTTGCGCGGACGTGCATGATGATAAAGGCGAACGCGTCTTTGTGTCCAGACGTCCGGACGCTAGTATCTTCCTTTGAGATGTAGCAAATGTGACTGATGAACACATCATCCATTTTGTTTCTTGAAAAAAAAACAGACATCCATTTTAGACGTTCGATGGACCTGCTACACCACGGTCCACGGACCGCCCGTTTAGTTGCCGTCGATTTGGACTCCCACTAGCAATTTAGCCCGCCAAAAGCCCATCACGGTGCCACCCGCATCGGGCCGTTCAGCCGGCCGAACAGCTCCCGTCATAACGGGCTCCACGGCCCAGCACCCCCATTCCCCCTCTCCAAGGAAACCGAACCATTCTGATCCTGCAACCCGCGGTGCCGCCGCCGCCGCATCGCATTGCCCCGACGCCGAAACCTAGCTCCTCAATTCTCCTCGCCCACCTCTCGCTAGCAGCTCCCCACTCCCCAGTCCCCCGTGGCCGGACGCTGCGGCGAGATGGCCTCGACCTGCTTCCGCGCCGCCGCCCGCGTGGCCTCCGCTGCCAGCCGCTCGGCGGCGGCCTCCCGCTCTGCTCCCTCCGCGGCCCGCGCCGCCACCGCCGCTGCCCACCGCGCCTCTTGCTTCTCCAGGTAACGGCGACCTGTTCCGCTCTTGCTCTTGGTGCTGGCGCATTACTGGATCTGTAATGGATGCGCTTGTTGTGGTGTGCAGGGTGCCGGTGGAGCTCGGGTGCTGCGCGGGATTGTCGCTGCTGCCGCTGCACAGCGCGGTGGCGGCGGCCAGGCTGACGTCCCGGCTGAGCACGGCGTCGAGCTGCCGTGCTCTCTCTCAGGGTATCCTCTGTCGCACCTATCCCGGGCTTTAACATCGTAAGATTATGCTCTTGTCTGTGTTTGCTTTCCATTTGGTTGACAGTCGCGTCCGTGTATTTTTCCTTTCTGTTAGTTTCATAGTTTACGGCGTGCTTGTTTGATATGTGTGAAGAAAAATTTCAACTTCATGGTTGTATTGTAACAGCGAAATGTCATCCTAACCATTTTGGCTGATCATGTTCAACACAAAACCATTTCCATTTTTCTGAATGCTGTCCGCCGTTCTGTAATACACAATACATGAATACCTTATGATCTCTGGAAAAGTACATATAAACAATGAAACCTTGAACGCTGAATGCAAACACCTTTCATTGTACATATAAACAATCTTGCCTTGAACGCTGGATGCAAGCACTGCTCTGAACTCTGAACGCAAGTACATATAAACAATTTGATGGCTATATTTAAGTGGAAATGATCATGTCCTTTAGATGGTTTCTATATTCTGACGCTTCTGGTGCATATAGCCCTATGTAGTAAAAATGTCGAAATAATGCTGTGACTGATTTTCCCACAGTAATTTACTAGTAGTGTTTCACCATACATTCAAACTATATGGATCACTGACAGATTTCCCTATTATCTTTCCCTTCATAGGGATATTTTTCTTTGTTGGTAGGAATAAGGCTGTAGCAGACTCCTAGTAAACCCCTTTCAGATTTCAGTCTCTTTGGAGAGGTTGTTTAGTAGCTCAATACATCCCATATGGTCATATGCTGATGCTCCGTAGGAAAGAAAAAAATCTCCTCGTTGCTTTGCAGTTCAAGATAAGATAATGTTTTCCATGCTGTGACGATTCCTGAGATTCGCTTATTCAAAATTCTTTGGTGGGTTGAGGTCAATTAAGTTAAGACATTTGGTTTCTGCAGGCACTGCTGCAGGCACATGACTTTGATAGTTCTTGAAAGATATTACTGGGAGCTTGCTGTTTTGCTTCATACAATCATGAAGAATGAGTACTTTAACACTGAAATTGTAATCGAAGACTAGTTTATGTTATTTACCTAGAATTACTAGCTACCTCTGTTGAGGAATACCTTGATGCAATAATGTGGCATCCTTTTTGAATGTTTTCCACAGTAATTGATTGTTTACCTGAGCCAATGTGTCTGCGTACAGTGCTTAAATTGTCGTTTATGCAAGCCTGCTCCTTTTTTTGGTTTTGAGACTCCTTTTTGCATCATGGTGTGCGTGCTTTCTTGATTTTTTTTTGTATTCAACAGAGTTTTGATCTGGTTGCCGTTGTAGTTTACCATATGATTACTCTTCTTTTCTCAGATGAAAATGATGGTACGTGAAACATTTGCCCAGTGTCTTAAGGTGGGTGCTTGGATGTTTGGCAACGATGCACACGCTTGCTACCGCGGCAACCACATTTAGTCATAGAGCTTATGCTTTAGAGTCAAACTTGTAAAGTCTTTTTGCAACTGTGGGGACTAACATGCAATACAACACTGTATGCTTCACGCTTATAATTGAAGAATGATTCAATGTTCAATCCTCTGATTTATGCTTTATTTCTTTGTTTTATATAGAGATGGGTCTATCCGTTCGAAGGTGATAAATCGCTGGAAGACCTGGTCATGTCATGCTATTGGACTGAAATGATTTTGTAGAGTAGTTATCTAAATGAACGTCTTGAGCACTACTCTTTATTACCCCATCTACAATCTTGGCTATATTAGATATTTGAGTTTTTCAAGTTTTTGAGTTCATGCCTCATGGTATCCTTTGATAAAAAACATGCAAGGATGGTTTGCTGACGTCTGGGTTATGTTTGCTCAGTGCAATTCTGAATGCCAATCTGTGATAATAACAGCGAGGAACAATTTAAGGTCTCCTTGTCATTTCGAAAGTGGTCGATGATTATGTAAGTACACTTGCTACCGTTTTCTTCAAATTTTTAATAAGGTGGCACGAACCTGAATGTGGCTCTCTAGTGAACACTTGGAGCCTCGGTTTGCTTTCGTTCGATGGGAGAAGTTAGCGAGAGAAGATGGGGAAGTTAATGACAAGTGGGTCATATGTGTCATTCTCTGTTACAATGAATTTGAATTTAAGGGCCCTGTTTTAAAGGCTACTGCTAGAGTTCTCTAAGCACTATCTAGCTTCACCTTTGATTAGAGTGCAATCAAACAAGGCTTTATGTGGGTTACTTTGGATGTAGGGATTTATCAAAGATGTTCTGGGATTTCATATGAATCATGGTACACTGCCTGCAAAAATGTTTGTTATTTATTTGGATGTTGTGGTTTTAGAAAACTATGGTATAAAAAATTATAGTTCAATATGCCAACGCCCTGTTCGCTTGGCTTATAAGCCGTACTTTTTCAGCCAACGAACAATATTTTTCTCTCATAACAAATTAGCTAACAGTACTTTCAGCCATGGTTTATCAGCCAAACGAATAGAGCATTGCAAAACCACGGTTTAGAAAAGAGAGGTCTCAAGTGAGGTTTTCAAAACTCTAAAAGGATTACAATTTGTAATATCATGGTTTCAAAAACTAAAAGATATGTTGCATCCAAACACTCAACAATTGTGGAGAGCCAAAGTATTTTTACAAAAACACGGTATTCTTAAATGCTTTGCATCCAAACAGGCTAGCATGTATAAATTGTTTTTTTTAAGTTTAAATTCCATTCCATCACAAACGAAATACAGATATGTGAAGATTGCCACAATCGCAATGTTCCAAAGCTTGAGCAACATTACATAATGGCGAGTGAGCTAATGTAGGGAGATAGAAGACAAGGGCTCTATTTGGATACGCGACCGAGCGGTGCGGCAGCATACGGTACGTGAAATCGGACTCAGTTCAATCCAGTGGTGGGTAAGTCTTGCGCAGTGAAAAGGAATATCGATACTGCGAGGCATTTGGTGGGATTTTTTCGATTCTCGCGGTGGAGTGACCGCGAATCTGATTATAATCGGTTCGAAACAGGGCTTCTGATCTCGATGACTGAGGTTTCTCACTTGACTGATCGCCAAGAAGAGGCCACAGTATCAATGATCTGGATCTGGATGAGTACGAGGCGAACTAGCACGAACAACCATGGCTAGCACCTGATTATCAGTATAGAGTTGCATCCTGCAAGTTGAGAGTCGTAACCAATTTGGCACCAAGGAGGACAAGAGTTTCAGCCTCAAAGGGTTCAAAAATACGAGGAATGGTCACTTGAAAAAATTATGCCGGGGAAACCCTTCTTGAATTTGTTGTATGGATGAAAATCCCAAAGCATGTTTGGTTTGAAGCAGCGGCACCCTAATGCCTACAGAGACATCACAAAGCGATCAAGGCAGCTGAGGGTCATTTGGATATCTGACAACCAGCGCAGTTCCACTTAAGAGCATCTCCAACAGTACCTACAAAAAAATACAGAGACATCACAAATAACTCTTGGACCAACTGGATTGTGTGAGCAAGTGAGCGTAGATTGTGGAGGAATATGCGTAATAGGATCATCCTCAATAGCCATGCAGTAAGCTTTGTCAATTGCGTTTGCTTCACGTGAAACTCTAGCATACCTGTGGGAGCATGTGATGGTCCGTGCTGTAAAACATTAGCAATTTGAGTGTGGAGTCCATGGTCCCATGAAGGCAAGGCATCGGCTCTAAGTTCATAGGTGATTGGGTGAGGCAAACAGAACAGCCCTGACAAAGCTGGAATGAAAAAAGAGTTGATTTTCATCTTCCAAGTTAGTTCAGCGAGAGCATGTCTCATCGACAGTTGAAATAATTTAGTGAACCCTGCTAGCAGTTCCTAGAGCGAGTTTCAGCAGTCTCCAAGCAAAAGTTTTGACCCGAGGTTGAATTGTTTTATCAGCCCCACACCTATCTGAGAATTTGTAGCACCTGCACATGAATGCTAGAAGGGGATTGACCTGACGTCTCCTCAACTGCCAGCATTCTGTAAGCAGTTTTGGAAGAGCACAAGACACTGGGGGCCGGCTTCCAGCTAATAATGTCAGGCTCGCTTCGAGAGATAATAGGAATCTGCACAAGAACTTGAAATGTTTGTTGCACAAAGAGAGTTGTAATTTTATTTTCATCCCATTTTGAAATGTTTGTTGACCAAAGAGAGTTGTAGTTTTATTTTCATCCCATTTTCTTGAGTTTTGGAGCCAAAGGTCAAACTTTTTCAGGAATTTGGAAGTCAGGTTGTTAGGTTTAAACGACCGTGCATCTCTTTCCAAATTGGACACCAAGGTTGATTCCAAACTGAAGTGTCACCCTTATTAATGAATTGGATAGTCACGTGTTTTTCAAGGCGGTGTCTATAATGGTATAAATTGTTGGAATAGTTTGGATACACGTTGCACAAAAAACAGAGAGAAAAGAGAAGTAGTCACGTAAGCAAATATGAATAAGCATTGTTCATCACATCATACTCATAAAGTTGAAGTACTGTACACTAACACAGCAAAGCTGTAAGAATCAAGGATGTTTATGTCTAGGAGCACTAGAAGGGTTATCCGTCAATATACAGGAAAGTACCGAAAATTCACCCCCAGTTGTCCATGTCATGTTCAAAAGCAGTGTTCAAATGCTAATAACTATTGCCTCAAAACAAATCCAAGTATTACATAACCCAAAACTTCCATCACCAAAGAATTACTAATCACCAATATATCCTCTCTTTTCTTAATACGCTATATGCCGATTTCAATCATTTAGCAGCTGATTTCACAAATATTGCTCTTGCCATGCTGGCATCGCCAGCAGCTTTCACGGTTTGGCAAACCACCTTCCCTGGGACAGGCACATACGAAGAGCTGGATCACAAAAAAGCTAGTGACCAGGGGAGTCTTCCTGTCCTTGACATCTTATCCAATGCCCTCTCAACACCATCTATCTGAACTTTAGTGGCTACCTGCTCCTTGACTTTCTTCTTATCAGCTTTTTTTTGTGCATGCTTTATCGCCTTTTGCATCTTTTCTGCCGCTTCCGCTCTCTTCTTCTCCAACTTCAACTGTTTCCAGTCGAGGTACAGAGGGGGGCGTCAAATTAGGAAAGCAAATCTATCCATTTCAAATAGAACTGCTGTTACCGAGCGTACCTCAGCACTTCTCATCTTCTGCTTGGCCTTTGCGATCTTCTTCCAATGCCAATCATCAATATCGGCTTCTTTCCTTTTCAGCCTATATGGTTTAGTAACATTAGTACTCTCTGACTAGAAAATTAAAAGACCTGTGGGTTATGAAATTCGAAGATTTGAAAATTAACACATAAACTCACAGGAGTCCATGGTTTCATAACCACACCAGTAATGACTTGGGCTTGTTACTTCAAATAAAATTTCAGGCTGAAGTGGTATTGTACTACATGTAATTACCTAACACTAACAGCCATTTGAAAACAAAATCTGACCATCTTAGCAATACAATCTTCTTACTACGGCTCTTTCTCTGAACAAGTCCAAAATTAAATGGTAACGAATATCAAATTTGGATGTTATGAAAAATGGGATAAGAAGGATTACTTTTCTATGAGCTTTGCAATCTGCGCATCCTTCCAGGCAACCAACTTGGCATGGACTAAATTGCCTTGTGGTTTTAACACGGAGCTCGGGATCCGTCTCTCCATCCTTTGCACTTCAACTGGACAGTTCTCACCATCTGAATCGCCAAATGCACGATCACTATGATTGCTACCCTCATAGGCACCATCAGACTCAAAATTCCAATCACGAGCTGCAACATACACGATTGTCTCAAAGTTCAGATTAGGCTGAATATCTGATGAACCCCATGAGATTCAGGCTGATACCTGAGGATATACGAGATGACACGGTATCAGCCTGCCAGTCTTTTTTATCACCTCCCTCGTCATCCCCTTCACTGACTTTGGGCAGTCTCCATTCATTGATAGCATCTAGTGCACCCACGCGCTGACGGAAATTATGTGAGGAGCGAACTCGGCGCATAAATCTAGCTGGTGTGGTCTTGTGAATGAATCTTGGAGGCATTTGATTGGCCCCTTCAACTGCATATTATTGAACATGAATTGCAAGAAAAATTTGTGCCTAATATATCAACAGAGGAGACAAGCAAAAACAGGCACCTCTCCTATCCAGCAGGGAAGGGTGCCTGGGTGTCTGTCTGATGTTTCGTGGTGTAGCAGAAGGATTCATGAAATCTGCTCTGGCCCTCCCTTGCTCTTCTTCCTTCAGTAGTAGATTTGGATTGTTAGTTTCTGCCTCAATCTGGTTGTGAAAGACCAAATGGATTTATAATAAAGTGCAAACAAAAATGGGACCTTCATGCATAGCAATCAGATGGAATCAGACATAGAAGCTAGATGACGCATAAGTTAACAAGTTAATGCAAAAATCAAGATGAACAAGTACATATTGCTATGAATTTTGGCCCTCACCAGAATTTGATAACTGACTACAAGCCCAAATCGTGAAGGAGCAGGCTTTACTGCTTGTCAGTTAACTAGGTCTGGGGAGCAATTCCACTAGTCCAGCAACATTAACACATTAAGAATTATCAAAAAGCCGAGACAATTGTAAGAACGAGCCATTTGCTCCAACAAGGCTACAAGTCTTGGATGAACCTAAGCACCTCCGTCCAAGAAACCACTTCTACTCCAGCATAGACTAGCAGAATGTATCAGCTCATTCCGACAGCATTCAAGACAGCAAACTACTAAGCATGGAATCAAGATCAAATGCAGGCCAGGTGGAGAACCGAAGACCATGGAGCCACCTTCGCTCCATATCGAGCAAGAATCAGTCCGGGAACAAAACAAACAAAAGGGGCACCAAGAAGTTAAGAACACGAAAACTGACCATCCGTGGCGTGACGAACGAGGAGGCGTCGTCACCGCCGTGCGGTTCGCGGTCCTCCTCCCCGCCGCCGCCGTGGCTGTTCACGGGGCTGCAGATCGGGGACGGCGATGCGGGGCGGTGCCTGGTGAGCGACCCGGCGCTCCACGCGGTGCAGCTGCCGTAGGACGAGGCCGGGCGGCGGCCGTAGGGCCCGCCGCGCCCGCCCATGGCGGCCATCGCGAGCAGCATCTGCGTGCTCCGCCCCACGGAGGCCTCGGCCTCGGGCTCCGGGTCCGGCTCGGCGTCGGCGTTGTAGCCAGGGGCGCCCCGCGAGGCCTCGGAGCGGGCCGGGGAGGAGCCCGGCGAGACGCGGGAGGCGGCGGTGGGCTCCCCCATGCAGGGCAGCGGGATCGGGAGCTGAGGGAGGTGGTCGGCGCGGCGCATGTTGGTGTTCCCGCAGGAGGAGACGCCGTCCGGGACGGCGGCAGCGGCGGCCATCTTCTTGGCTTCTTGCTCTGCTCCTTGCCCCTCCTCTCTTCTTGGTTAGTTTCAGAGCGCGCGCGTCCGTTGTGCCGTTGTGCTTGTGCCTTTGATCCCTTGAGGCCCTGAGGACGCAACAGCCGGGGGCGGTTTGTGTGGGCGCCTCGCAGGCTGTTAGGCTTCCAGGGCTGGGCCTCCTAGCTATTGGGCCGTGGCATGCGCAGGTCTTCGCTGATAGGTGGAGCCCACCTATGCAACGCACCGTTTCTTCAGAGGTTCAGGTTAGCAGACACAGAGATCCTCAATAAGAACCAAAGCAGACAGATAACAGTAACAGAAATAACAGCGCAGGCCAGACGTCAGGCACACCAGCTAGTGTGCCGTCAAATTTCATTCGACAGTTAAATCATGTGCTGTAGACATGTCGTGCTGCTGGTTCTATTCATTTAATCAACTCTTCCATAATTTATGAAGCAATGCTTTTCCTCATACAGAAATACTACGGTCAGGCTCCTCTGAGCAAATCTCAGCTTGTCAGTTACAACACAGGTACAAACACAAAATCAGGCGCCTGGTACCCGAAATTGTGCATCATCAAACTACCAGGTCCTGACTAGTTATGACGTGTCCTTGGCCTGAAATAGAAGAACGGGTGCCAGATTGCGAACGGGCCCCTTAAGTATCAAGAAACGTGGTTATCTTTGGTCAAGTCAAGAAATTTGGCTTCTGAGCACTAAGAACTTTGTGCAGTAGCCTTGCATAGTTTCCGACTAGCAATCCAACTAAGTAGCAACACCTGCTGAACACTTGAGCACCTTCCCTTTGATCCGTTGATGGGTGGGCAAGATCTGCTGCAAGAGAGGTCAATCCTTACAGGGCAGATAACAGGTGAAGCGCATCGCAGGGAATGGAGCACCAAGATGATCAGACTTCATACCCTTTTGAAAAATACCCTGCCCTTCTTTCCCATCCCAGTGCCAACGAGGCTCGCAGCAAGAAGTGACTTGTTGTCAGGTCGCCACTTCAGCTCTTTGAGATTGGAGAATAGCTCTGAAAGGGCAGGGGTTATTTCCTCATCCTTGATTTTGTTGCAGGTAACAACTTCTAGACTCTGGAGATCGCTCCATGAGGTTATCACCGATTCGAGACCTCGAGTTGTTAATAGTGAGCACCCTTCTAACAACAGGAATTTTACTCTCCTGCAAAATATAAGAACATGACTAAAGTTAGGCACAATCCAGCACCAGGTCCAATAAATACCAAGTTTCTACAGGTAACCAATCATCTACCCTGCACCGGCAAAAACATTGGCACACTCCATATGGCTCCAATTCCATTAGTACCAAATTTTGGCAGGCCATATTCACTCAAGCATTTCCAAAGAGGAAAAAAAAATCAAATACCCAGATGAAAATTTAAGAATATTAGGTAATTTTTTCCCTACTGTTTCCTGTAAAAATAAACAGGTGGCTACAACCCATTCATTTCCCAATTCACCAAGTTGTATTTGACACTGCACTCAGAAGGGGCATTTTGATAAGTGTGAAGCAACCAGTGTCACAACATCGGAGATGGTACAGATTTTCTTATGCAAGAATGTGTTGTTTTGTGAGCCTCTAAAATGAAACAGGAAAAGATGAGAAGGAAACAAGCTAGACTTTGAACAAGTAACTTAAACTAAGATGGCACATATTTGTTATCATGAGCGCGGAATTACTAATCATCAACAAACATGCATGGAATACATAAAACTGAGAGATAAATGCATCACTTTTTTTGGCAAACAGTGATATTTAAATATCATACAAGGAGCACTGAAATACACTGAGATAGATCTGAAAGGAAAGCAGACAGAGTCAAGTAGAAAAAGGAATGTTCAGATCAAAAGCGTGAAGGATTCTTAGTACATAGGAAGTACACAGGTAAATGTGGCTCCGTCATTACACCTGCAAGTCATTAGTTTACAGATGTATCTTAATCCTTGCTACCACTCAGCCCTGAAGGAAGAACAGAGATCAGGAATTATCCAGACACGGTCGCATTTAATGTGCATATAACAGGATAAACTAATCCCTTCACACGGGAGAAAAACCTAACAACAATTAGTGGTTTACATATAGCTAGATTAATAGGAGTAGATGAGATGACCCATTCTTGCCCTTTTTGAACACTGAACTAGGGAAGCTTAAGAGTAAGAACATTGTTCGGCAATACATTGTCAGTATTGCTCATGTGCAAGATGAATAACCAAATTCTTCATTGCTCCCAATAGTCATATTATACCGATTGGTTTATGAATTTTGGAGGAAGCTGGAATTGACTTATATAGTCATATCTTAATAAAATCCACTTATTCAGGTGTCACCTATCTATGTCATGTTTTACATTGCCATTAGTATCTAAAAAAACCTCTCATTGATGCATTGGTAATCCACACACTGTTATATCGAAATCTACATGAAACATGAGGCTATGGATACCACTGCTCTAATGAACAATATTTATAGGTATGTCAATGGGGCTTTTGCTGTAAAAGGGTTGATGAACAAATAATAGAAAACCACATCTTCCAGGAAATTAAAAAATCAACTAGATGCATTTTTGGGATGCTGGTGCATGTCTGTGCCATTGAAATGTATCATTTCTTCTCCTGACTGACAGAGAGGCGAGAGCACACAAATTTGTACTTGAACATCAAATACGTAGCTACAGTGATTGTATCAAGATCACACAATACATCATCATCAGTAATCATCTAAAATCTGCTAGAAAAGACTATCTTAGTAAGGATGCTAGAAAGCTCATAAAAAACCAGCAAATGCTCTCCGAAGTCACAAGGCAGTTCTTTATTTTTCGTTCCCTGAACTAACGGTGCAAACATTGAGGGGTCCATAAGTAGCTAGCAATCAGATTCATGACCTGAGCCTGACATCTGACATCTACTAATCCTAGAGCACTGAATCCTCTTGTAGAGTAGTACTCCGTGCATGTGATGTTATTTGTTACCAGCATGTCACAATCACAGAATGAGCATAACGCGTTTAGTTCAAAATTTTTTGGGTTTGGCTACTGTAGCACTTTCGTTTGTATTTAGCAATTAGTGTCTAATTATGGACTAATTAGGTTCGAAAGTTTGTCTCGATTTCTTACCCAACTGTGCAATTAGTTTTTTTTCGTCTACATTTAGTACTCCATGCATGTGCCGCAAGATTCGATGTGACACTTTGGGTTGAAATTTTTGGGAACTAAACAGGGCAGTCAAAAGCTAAAACTGTCCCCAATATGCAATCATTGGAACTATGTCAAGAAACTCTTTAAGAAATGAGACTGGTGGTTACTGGTTCTAGTGTACCTGCATAGGCCAGCCAAGGCAAACATATCATCTTCAAGGCCCCAGCAATTCTGGACCTGTATCTCACGGGCTCCCTCGCAGACCAAAAAGAGGGCGTGGAGGGCGCTACGGTCACGCAGCTGGCACCGGTGCAGCTGCAAGCTCTCGAGCGTGAGACAAGCACCAAGGTGTTCCGCCGGGCCAGGGTCGTCGTCGATCCTGCTGCAACTCTGCAGCCGCAGGGTCTTGAGGTTCCCACAGAATGCTAGGGCGGCAAGCCACCCGCCGTCCATCCTGTGGTCAACGATGGTGAGCTCCTCAAGCATCGCACAGCAGCGGCCCACAGCCGCGATGCCGTCGTAGCTCCCCTCGCAACCCTGAAGCTCCAGCTTGACGAGCCGCTTGCATCCATGGGCGAGGATGGTGAGGCCGATGTCGGTGACGCCGCCGCCCTCGGCGGTGCCGTAGAACGCGGGGGACGCGGCGACAATGCGGAGGATCTGGAGGTGCGCGAAGGCAGAGACCGGGCGGAGGGCGAGGTCGGTGCAGCGGTGGAGCTCGAGCTCCTGCAGCGTCGGGCATCCGCCGGCGATGGCCATGAGCCCACCGGACTCGGAGGCGGCGGTGGCCGAGAGACGGCGGAGGCTGGGGAAGCTAGCGGCGACGGCGGCGAGCCCCCGATCGAGCGCGTCGTCGTCGACGAAGCGGCATGCGCCGAGCGGCGGGTCCGCGCTGGCGTCTAGGGTTAGCGAGACCGCGCCGCAGGTTAGGAGCGGGGAGGCGTGGGGCGCCGCCGCGGCGGTGAGCGCGGCGATGGAGGCCGGGAACAGGTCGAGGTCGGCCAGGTCGGGGAAGCGGTAGGGCAGGCGGTGCGCGACGAAGGCCCAGTCCCGCACGGCGAGGCGGCGGCGCAGGCGCCCCGCGAGGCGCGTCCACCGCCTGCAGACCAGCGAGGCGGCGCCCGTGAGGTGGGGCTCCGGGAGGCAGGCGAGGACGCGGAGGAGGAGCACGTCCGGGAGCGCTAGGGTTTGGTCGGGCTCGGGCGGCGGCGATGGCGGCGGGTGTGGCGCGGCCGCCATGGCCGCGGTGGTGGAGCGCGCGCGGAGGCCGCCGGGCTTGTCCCCCACCAGCCACAGGTCAGGCCAGCCCTTGAGCAGCTGGCGCTGACCAAGGTCGCCGAGGCAACGGCCGCCGGGCTCAGGCATCTAGCGCGCCCGCTCGGCTCCAGCGGTGTGGCGCGGGCGCGGCGCGGCGGCGCGCGGCAGCATGGGCCCCCCGCCCGGTGCGTGCAGCGGGGGCCGGGGCGCGGCGCTCTGATTTGGGTTTCGGAATTTCGGAGGCGCGGCGTGCGGGGGGAATCTGAGGTTTGGAATGCTGGGGGTGGGAGCCTGGAGGTTTTGGGATTTGGAAATTGGCGTTGGCTTGACGACCTCAGGCGCGGGGGAAGCGGCGAAGGGGAGGGATAGAGAGAAGGCCGGGATGTGGACATGTGGTGAGTTCAGAGTGTTCAGACGCGAGAGTGTGGCGTTGGTGTGGCGAAACTCGGTGGGGAGCGTGTGGTGGTGGCCCGGTGCCGATGGGATTTTTAACTTTTTTGGCACCTGACGCACCTTCGTTTGCTAGTTTTATACGTGTTCTGCACAGTTGCCATCACAATAAAGCGATTTGATAATAATTGTTTACGTTGAATTAATTAGGCAAAACGTGTATAGCAAATTAAATGTAGGTGTAAAAAGTTTTTGATTTCATCAATATTTAATATTCCATGCATGTACCGCAAATTTGATCATCTTGCCGAGACGAATCTTTTAAGCCTAAATAGTATATAATTGAACAATTTTTACCAAATACAAACGAAAGTGCTACCGTGTCTATTTTCTAAACTAGAAGGGATCTAAACAGAGCTTAAACCTCATGTTTTTTTTTACCACTCTCTGACGTGGCACGCCAGATAGACGTACCAACATGACAGCAAGCCAAGAAACCTCTATAGAACATGCGAAATGGCCTATTTGCTCTTGTTGCTCTCCTTCCACTCACTTACGTATGGGACCCACATGTCAGCTTCTTCTTCAACCTCTAGCTCTGGCTGACCACCGCTCCCGCCGTTGCGGCCTCTGTGCCCTAACCACCGCATACCTCTCCTGGCGCGCTGCTCAACCAGTCCACGTGCCGCCTGCCACTGCCGCGCCCTGCTGTTGCGTCCGTCGTCCGTGCCCGCTTGCCTGACGTCGTTGTGCTAGCACACTACTCCACGGTGCTAAGGCAGCTCCATATGTACGCACACACTTGTAGCGCTCGCTCGCTCTTGCTCGCACGCATAGGATGGTCTTGGGCGACGCCCATCGCCACCACCACCACGAACCGCATCGTCGCCGCCACTGGCTTGCCTCAGTAGGCAGCCCTTTCGTTTTCCCAAAGGTTCATGGTTGCCATGGTGCACATGCACGACGACGCGCACGGCCACGAGATCGCCTTCGCGCTGGCGCCATCGCCAATGGATCGCCTAAGCTCCGCTGCCCGCCCTGCGCTGCGAGCCAAGGTCGTCGGCTGCACGCTCTGCATCTGTGTCGATGGGCCGCCTAGCTGCTCACCGATGCCGAGCGCACACGTGCGTCAACGGGCTTTGTTGTTCGTCGCCGATGCCTAGCCACGCGCACACGCCGACGGGTGGCCTCGCTCGTCTCGCTACGGGCAGCCTCGGTCGCTCCGCGCTGGCTCGCCGGGCCCGCTACATGCTTGCACGCACAACTAGGGAAGGTCATGCGGCCTCCATTATGCCGTCGCACACGAGCTGGCCTCCGCGACGCTGCTCGCAGTCGCAGCCAACCACGCCGTGCACCTCCCATGCTCAGTAGCGCCACGTCCTCCTATCGCCGGTAGTGCACGCCCCACCACGCTCGGATCCCACCCGTGTTCCTCTCCGCGTTGCTGTGTGTGACTGGAACTGACACGCCGTGACGCCATTCGATCGCCACCACGGCCAAGCTAGCTTACCATACGTTAAGCGCTTATTAATTATTATTGGCGTAGTACTACTGCGATCTGTCGCTGAGCTCTGGATGGAGTTTAGTGGCAGCTTCTATGTTGTTTTCTCCTTCGCCCTGTCCCAACGCCATCGCCGCCCCGTCACCTCGCTCTGCTGAAGCAAGTCACACACGCACGTTGTCTTGCCGAGGCCATGCACGATGCAGCCAAGCACTAGCCATCGCCCAAGCTCGTCCACTGCACCACGACCACGCCTTGCCCACCTGGTTGGCTGGAGCTCCTCCCCTTCCCTCGCTGTGTGGTGATGGCGGGAGGTTGAAGAAGAAAGTGACATATGGGACCCGTACGTCAATGAGTGGAAGGAGAGAAGTAGTAGGTGTAAAAAGGTCATTTGACATGTCCTATAGAGATTTCTAGGCTCATTGCCACGCCGGCATGCTCATCTAGCGTGCCACATCAGTGAAAGTGATAAAAACATAGGATATTTAGTGTTTACTATGACAATTATACACGTAAAAGCATACTTATAGTACCCTCCGGATGGTAAAAAGTTAAAAAAACTATTTCGACTAAATTATTGATGGGAAAAAAACTATTTTGAATCCCTTGACCAACAAGCTTGCGGGGCCATAGGGTCCTCGGATGGTAAAAGTTTGTTCCGTTGCGATTTGAATCCCCTTGACCCGGTGTGCAATGCAAGGCGGTCTTCTCTGTTCTTGAGTTCCGTTATGACTTGTCCGAAAAAATAAGCCAAAACAGCGTTAGGCCCCGTTCGCTTCTCTGGAAAAATAAGCAAAACATTGCAGCTAGTTATGTAAGAGAGAAGTACTATAGCGGCTAGAAGATGTACTGTAACAATGTAAAAAGAAGCAGCCGGACCAGCCGGCTGGTCTGAAATTCGAACGCCGCCACTGGAAGTTTCTGGCTGCAACCTGCAAGAAATGGATTGCTTTCTCGTTTCTTCCGTTCAAGAGCTGCCACTATAACCTGGTCTTTGTTTTGTTTTTTTTTTTGATTGAAACTGTCTTTGTTTTGCTTTTGCCTAGTGAGACTGCGAGGGACATGAAATATTTACTCCATCCTTTCTATAATCACTATAATTTTGTTGTAATTCAAAAAATTTCTAACTCTAACTAAGTTTCTTTTTTCCAAAAACACATTAACATATATACGTTCAAACAAATACAATTTAAAGAATATATTTCATAGATAATTTAATAAAATAATTAAATATCCTTTTTAACTGAATAGAATTGGTGAACTTTGATTAGAATAAAACTTAAGCAACCTATAATTCAAATGCATGGAGAATTTGATTAGCTATCTATTGTTGTTGGAAACGGTAGGAGTGCATCTAGTCCAACTGGTTAGAGCGTCCCAACGGCACTCTCGTCAGGTTCTGGGTTCGACTCTCCGTGTGAGCGAATTTCAGGCTAGGGTTAAAAAAATTCCCTCGTTTGTCCTAAGCCAAAGCATAGGTCTAAGGACCAGTCCGTTCTCACAGGGCGACGGTGCCGCTGTGTAAGGATGGGGTAGGGGGTCGGGTTTTTCTAGGCCTGTGTGAGAATGTCTTCTTCTTAATGCAATGCCGGAGGGTCAATCTGGGCACAAAAAACCGAGAACCGAACCGAACTAACCGGAACCAAATCAAGTAACCCAAACCGAAATATTCGGTCCCAGGTTCGGTTCCAAGTTCCCAGGAACCGAAATTATTACGCTTAATTTAGTTCCGACACTCGGTTAACCGAATTGACATGAAATAACCGAACTATGTAAAGGCCCCTAGAATTCAATCTTGTTTTTTTTTATTGCAAGCTTGAATATTGCTCTATGCTTGAATATTTGAGAGAACAATAACATATATGTGTTGTACTGTTGTTTTATGTTGTATTGCTGTTTAAATTGTCCCTTTTAACTGTATGAAAATCAAGCAAAATGTTGCCGAAATTGAAAAATTCGGTTCCATCGGTTAGAACCGAAATTCCTCGGTTCCGTATTTTCAAAGTAACCGACCGATCCCTTCTTCTCAGGTAACCGAATTAGCTGAAGAACCGAACCGATCGGTTTCGGTTAACCGAACGCCCAGGATTACCTGAGGGGTGTCTAGTTTTTTTTTTTTTTTTTTTTACCATGTGCATGTACCTATACTTCAACGTTAGGTTGAACTCCCCTTAAATACAGGAGAGGATCTGTTACTTCATCTTTTCTTGAACTGTAAGCATTAGTTCTTGTAGTTTGTTCAATATTAATTCAACTGCACTTTTTTGTCGAACAAATTATGTGCTTAACTGCTTACTGACGTTTGATGTAGTACTTCGGTTACGCAGACAAAACCATGTCAGCTTAGCCAAGGATGGGCCATTCAACTTTTCCACATCTCTAACCCAGTTCACAAGCCCACATAAGAGCGGGCTGGGCCTTTCTCCTCTTCTCTTATCGCGAGGATTACCCAGTTCACACGGCAGTGTGCTGCTGCAATGTGTGACTCGTCGCCAATCCCACTCCTCACACAGGCCAGCCCATGTGCGGTTGTCAGACCATTTCGGCCCAAAGTCAGACAACGCAATGCACGCACACATGTTGCCGTTCTGTAAGCCCACAAAGGATTCTAAAAAAAATGTAAGCCCACAAAGTCTTTCTTCTAATATTTCGGTCAACGAAACAGAAAAATGATCATGTTCAAGCGAAGAGAAAAAAATTGTTGCAACCAAAAGAAAAGGGATATTTTTTAAATAAAGAAATTATTCCGGCTCTACAAGAGTTTTGCACTCAACCACCATTATTGCATAGTTTCAGCCACCGATAAAGAAAATCTCTCAAAAAGCATCAAAAGCGTGGAAGACTGTATAAGCAAATTAAGCTCTGAGCCTATTAGAAAGCAACCATCCATTCCTGACGAAAAATCTCTATTGCTATAGTGCAGTCTCCATCACTCAACATGGCTTTTTAAAATTTGGTTGGTCGGCCTCCCTTTAAAGTATGGACCATGAGAGACATTCTAAATTCCATGTTCCATATCTTCGTTTAGCTATCCACTTTGTATAAATCCTTTCTCTATAATTCAATACATCCCAGACTAGTCATATCTCTAAGAGAAAGGAATGGAGTTTGGAGCAACACAAACATGGCACTAGCTGTCAGCCTCACGTACACTAAGATAGCAAGGCATGTTGGCTAGCCAAATTTAGCTACCAAGGCTCATAGGATAGCATGGCAACTGGGATAGCAATCGCGTTGGCTAGTCTCTTGGAGGCCATTTTCCTAGAGCTTTAGCTAAAAATAGCATTTGCATGTTAGATACCAATTCTGTTGGAGATATTCTAACAGCGTCCAGTGGGTCGTCCTGGAGAATAATGGATCTATATTTAGGGGTGAAACCATAAACTATACATAGAGGGGGCCGGTAGATTCGATATTAGCTCACCTATTTTATGTTCTTGTGGTGAAACTTGACCATCCGGCTTAATCATTGATGTGGTTGCTCCTGTTTCCCTCAATTTTTCCTAGTATTGACAATGCTACTGTCCCCATGGTAGGCGATCATGTCCGTCATAGTGAGACGTATGTGGTGACTCATGAACCTTAAAATTTATCATTGGTTTAGTATTTCAGAGATGTTCGTAATGGGGCAGGATGTTTGTTTGTTTGTTTACTGAGATGAGTGTGCACAATTCACAACCAAAACAAAGTTGACATCTAATAATAGTGCCACTCAATAATCTTGACGACGACAGCATATTGATGACCACTTACTAGTTAAGTACGCCTTCAGGAAAATGTAAAATATAATGACTTCCGATGAAAAAATGAAAAAAAGTTGACGACCACTTAATTTCAAAGGTTGCATTTTTCCATGAAAGTTCGTTTCAAAATTTAATTTCAAAATGTGAGTACGTAGTTGATAACTTTTTTCCATCAGAGGTCGTTTCAAAATTTAATTTCAAAATGTAAAATGGAAAAAAAAACAAAGTTGCATTTTTTAAGAGATATATAACTTTGTGATTGACAACTTTTTTTATTTCAAGTCATTTATCCAAGGAAAAATATGTCTAAATTTCTCATAGTTTAAAATCTAATTTTTAAACAACCTTAGACTGAGAAACGACCAAAACCAAAGTTGTAGTAGTCGACCATATCTATAACTTTCCAGTTCATACCTTTTTTTATCTGAGTTCTTACAGGCCCCAAATATTCATTTCAAGATCCGGTTAACTGAATATGAGGGGAATTTTCTATCCTTTAGTCACAAGTGACTCTAGGAGTGGTTAGGAGAGGTACGTGCCAAAAAAATCATGTAACTTGTGATGCATGACTGTGATGTTGTTTAGTGGGGGCTCCTCGGATTAACTTTCTTTGCTATTTTTTAAGACATTGTTTATGGTTTTGAAAAACGATTTTGTTAAGGTGGTTGTATTCCGAACCGTCTCTAGAAACTCGATTTCCAAAGGTGGGTCTGAACATCACATCTACAAATCTTTGTAAAGCCAGTCTCTCTGTAGAGGCTTCCTAACGGCCTCTCTAAAGCTTTATATGACAGGGAGAGAAAAAATATCTCTTGATCCAGAGTTAATCTCTTGCATATACTTAGATTGTCATAAGTGACCGTTCATATTATGAATTATGGGAGAAAAGCTAATATCTTGAGGAAATTTATCTTAGAGCTAATAACTGCCCTTCGGCGACTAGCCGATCAAATACATGGCCCAGCCCAACCATCGCAGTTGACCTCGCGACCACTGGCTCCGCCGCCGTGCTTCGGTGCTTACGGCGCAAGTTACCGCTTCGCCTGCAAGGTGACACAAACTATTGTGTGCCGTGTCATCTGAAAGTCGAGTGCACGTCGCGGGAGCGGCGGCTGACCGGGCCGTAATCACGCGTGTCGGGGGAGAGGAACCACCGAACGGGGAGAGCGGTCTAGAATTCACGGCCTGTGTGCCGCTTGCCGCTGCAAAATACGAGGGATGGATTCACGGTGCCGGAGGGTTGAAAACGCGCCTTTACCTAGAAACAGCGAATCCGTGAACAGTGATGTGAATATGGGATCATGGGATGGCAATCGGTCCATCGGGGTTTACGGAGGTTGAAACGGATAGGGCGCGGAGCCGTCTCGGGGTGGGCAAACGACTCGCCTCGTAGTCGTAGTCGTAGCGTAGGGTCGTCCGTCCGGTCCCCTACGCTCCTTGACCAAAGACGGGGCCTTGTTTAGTTACCGCGTCTAAAGTTTCTATTCCATCAAATATATTTGATATATGTATAGTATTAAATATAGACTAAAAAATAATTAATTATACAGATTATAATTAATTTGTGAGACGAATTTTTTAAGCTTAATTAGTTAATGATTTGATAACATGATGCTACAGTAAAGTTACAGTAAATATGTGCTGCTAACGGATTGGTTAGACTTAATAAATTTGTCTCGTGGAGTACTAAGGACTTCTATAATTTATTTTATTATTATTATCCGAACATTCTCACGTGACGTAAGCTTTACCCGCTGATTTTAACCGCTAGTGCCTCGCTGCTGCAGTGCCGCCTGGGCTGTGTACTTGCCAGTCCGTCGCTGGTTCGAAGTTCCATCGATCCGAGTCGGAGGTACGCCGGCTCGGCTGTGTACCGTGTGTAGGTTCTGCTGCTGCCAGGATCAGGATCATCTCTGTGACCTTATGTCTCGGGGATCAGGTTCTGCTGATGGCAGGATCAGGCTCTATTCGGCTGATACATAAGTCCGCTGATAAGTCGGCTAAAACTGTTTTCTTTCAATTCAGAGTACTCCCTCCATCCAATTAAAAATGTTGTTTTGACTTTTAAACTTCTTGTTTGACCGCTTTGTATTTTTCAAATTTGTTATACAAATAATAAAATAAATAAATTATTATTAAAGTATCACTAATGATAAAAGAAGTCATAACAAAATAAATAATATTTATATAAATTTTTTGAATAAGACATAATAGTTAAACAAGAAGTTTAAAAGTAAAAAAAACTATATTTTTGATGAAACTGAGGAGTAGTCGCCATGAAAGTACGCAGACAACTGACCTGCCTAACGCTGTTTAGTAGGAGTGTCCTGGTCGGGTGGACTTGCATCGCTCGGCTTATAGGTCGTAGTTTTTCAGTTAATAAATAATATTTTTTTATAATAAATAAGTTAATAGTATTTTTAGTCATAGCTTATCGACGAGGAAATATGGCATATATTACTCCACTCCAACGGAGGAGTGCCTGCAGCATGCAAAAAAACCATTTGTTCAATTAGGAGAGAGAAAATACATGCATCGTTTTTAACACTGCAACAGCTGTGAAGTGATGGCTGTGGAGTGATGTTCATGAAATTTTTCTGTCATCGCACATGCAGAAGCCTCGACGCGATGGCTGCGAAGTGATGTCTCACAATCGAGAAGACACTGCAGATGTTCTAAGTCATCGTGACATTTCTACTGTTAATAAATCCTAACTGTAGTGACTTGATGTGGTCTAATCCACCTATAAATTAGGGCGCGTTTAGATGCAAAAATTTTTGGGTTTAGGTTATTGTAGCACTTTCGTTTGTATTTGGCAATTAGTGTCTAATTATGGACTAATTAGGTTCGAAAGTTTCGTCTCGTGATTTCTCACCCAACTGTGCAATTAGTTTTTTCGTCTACATTTAGTACTCCATGCATGTGCCGCAAGATTCGATGTGATGGTACTGCGCAAAAAAATTTGGAAACTAAACAGGCCCTTAGATAGGTGTCGGTGTGTTGGACCGGGGGGTCCTCAACCAACTAGTGAATTTGAACTGCATGCCCCTAGTTCCGAATGGTGATGCAAAGAGACACAAGGTTTATACTGGTTCAGGCAACCGGTGCCCTACGTCCAGTCTAAGAGATCGATCTTGTATTCCTTGCACCGAAGTGCTTGTAGTAGGAGGTTACAAGCTGGGCGAGAGAGGGAGCTAGTCCCAGGTCTCTGCGTGGAGCGGTGCGGGCTGCTTGAGACGTTGCTCTCAGGCAGCGGGGGAGCATGTGTCTGAAATCTACGTGAGCCTACGCGAGTGTTCGTCTATGTTCCTCCCCTAGAAACGGCCCCGGTCTCTCCTTTTATAGTTGAAGGGGGGACAGGGGTGATACATGTGTTTACTATGCAGTGTCTTGTGAGCGGAGGTGGCGTGCCTGAGTCCTGTAGCTTACCACTGTGGCGGCATGGTCAACGGAGCAGCCTTGTCCCTGATGCACTAGAGCAACGCGCCGGTCACACCTGATCCTGTGCGACGTAGGACCTCCAGTGATAGCTTGGCGCAGGGCATGGTCGACGTCGTGCCGATCGCTGTGCGTTGACAGGGTAAAGAGCCGAGGCTCAATTGGTGCCGAGGCCGAGCCATCGTGGGGGGCTCGGCGGGCACAAATCCCGAGGCTGCCGAGGCCCTGAAGTGGATTGCCGAGGCTTGGAGGGAGCAGTTGGTCCTATGCATTGATTTCGAGGCTATAGTGACTCGGACTTGACTCCCCACGCCGCGCTGTTCTTGGAGCAGAAATTAGGTAGCACAAAGGCAAAGACGGGCACCATCATGGGCGAAGGTTGAGCACAATGGCCGGTAACCCCCGCAAGAAATCTCTGTCTCCCGTCCGTCGGCCGCTTTCTGCATCAAGGCGTCGGCGTGCGCCGACGTTATGGGAGTGGTTGGACATGTGACGTTTTGTCAGAGAAGTCGATCGAGACGGAGGCAACGAGGTTGTTGCCGAGCCGGCCTCGAGCGAATCGGAGAATCGGTAACCCATCTGAGGCCTTGCGGGGCAGGGCCTCGGGCGAGAGGGCCTCGGCGAGGCGGAGAGTGGGCCTTCCGTCCGAGGCCTCTGCGGTGCGGGCCTCGGGCGAATCGGAGAATCAGCCGAGACCCCGTGGTTGTCCTTTGGCATTGATATAAGCAAGGCTTAATAAATCTTTTCGGTTCTTGCTTAGGGTACCCCTTTTTATGGTATCCGACAATAGGATCTATTCAGCCCGCTCTAATATGCTTTTTCTGCAGCGGCCGCAACAATTGCTACCGCCTTTTTTTTCCTCTGTGCAATATTTAGGTCCTGTTTGGATTAGTTTTAGATTTTTAAGACCAGTTTTTACTTTTGGATTTTAAAATAAGGATTCTGAGCAAAAACTAGTGAGGGTGTTTGGATCTCAAGTTTTTAAAAATTTGACTTCATTTATTGCTCTTTGGGGTCAAAAAAAAAAACTAGCAAAAGTTGGGTATCAACAGCTTCCTAATTTTAAAAATTTGACAAAAACTGGCACAAGAAATTGGCAAAAATTGGCTTGTTTGGATCCTACCCAATTTTCAAAACCCAGACTCTTAAAAACTCAAGGGATCCAAATGGGCACTTAGATGCTGATTGCTTGTTGTAGGAGCAGCAACAACATTGGTCACCTTAAACTGCATCACGGGGATTTAACTGCATCGGATACATGAGTAGGCGAAATTTAATTGCAATTATGGGGATCTTTATGTGCGTTCTTGAATGATTTTTTCCTTTCCTCTTCCTTTGACTAAACTCAGAAGCCATTTAGGACCCTTTTGAACTCAGGAATTCCACTATAAAAATCCTATAAGAATTGAAGTGGATGTTTTATTTACTACATTTCTTAAAGAAAAGCAAGCCTTTCTATAGGAAATTAAGGAAAACTCCATTCCAAACACCATGTGATGTAAGCAAAATATAGGAGTTGGATTCCTTCAATTTATATGAAAATCCTCCCATCCAACAAGCCGTATCCCAAGACATTATATTTTCATAGATACTGCTCTTATATAATAATAATAATAATAATAATAATAATAATAATAATAATAATAATAATAATAATAATAATAATAATAATAATAATAATAATAATAATAATAATAATAATAATAATAATAATAATAATAATAATAATAATAATAATAATAATAATAATAATAATAATAATAATAATTAGTTCATATTTTATTTAATTGCTATTAATGATCAAAGATAGAAAGTTTGACTTATCATATGAAGTACCGGTACTACCTCTATCCCAAAATAAATTAATTCTTAGAATCTCTCTAAGTCAAAACTTTAGTTCATATTTTTTTCATATCTAGTCATACTAATATCTTGTCATAAATATTGGAACAATCTTAAAAAGTCGATTTAATTTGGAATAGAGTGAGTATTTTTTTTTGGATGGAAAGATTTTATTCATTAAGGAATTTACGGGCAGCACACTGCAAAGCAGACAATTACGAACTCTGCCGTGCACCTGCCACCTACCTAGTGATCTGCAGGCTATAAATAGACGGCACGGGCACCCTTGGTAGCACACAACACCACTGCACAAAGCACAGGCACTGCTCGGCTTGCCTTGTCCTCTTCCTTGTTGCCATGGCTACCAAGATGGTCCTGTGTCGCTTTGTGGCCTTCGCGGCTCTCGCCTGCCTCCTCCGCCCTGGCGCGCCCGTCGAGCTCCACCGAAAGCTCTCCGGCTGGTCCGGCGACGCCGGCGCGACGTGGTACGGCGCAGCCACCGGCGCCGGGAGCGACGGTAAGTGTAGATGCACGGACGACGCGGATGAACTTTAACCATTTTTCATTCATCCTGCATGAAAAATAAAAAGAATTCGTAACAAATAATGCCTTCCCGGGACCCGGGTACGTCTACGCCGTTTTTTCGTGTAGGTGGTGCGTGCGGGTACCAGAACGCCGTCGACCAGCCGCCGTTCTCGTCCATGATCGCCGCCGGCAGCCCGTCCATCTTCCAGAACGGCGAGGGCTGCGGCTCCTGCTATCAGGTAGTACGGTTATTCGTGCATGCGACCGTTTCTTTAAGAGCGTGGCACTTACTTAATAACGACATCGCCGCCGTTGGGGTAATAAATTGTGCAGGTGAAATGCACCGGTCACGCGTCGTGCTCCGGCAGCCCGGTGACGGTGGTCCTCACCGACGAGTGCCCCGGCGGCGCGTGCCTGGCCGAGCCCGTGCACTTCGATCTGAGCGGCACGGCGTTCGGAGCCATGGCGAAGCCCGGCCAGGCCGACCAGCTCCGCAGCGCCGGACGCCTCAACATCCAGTACACTCGGTAAGCTAACAGCGCCGCACGTGCCGCGTGCGTGCGTACGTAGCACAGATAGTACTTCTAAGTAGGAGTGTACTTGCGCTGTGTCGTACGTTACGAATGCATATACTCGCTTTCGGTGGTGTACGGCGTAGGCCGTTGTTGGAGTATATTAGCTTGCCTCCAACGCACCTAGAAACGCCGCGTGACCGTGACGCATGCAGGGTGCACGTACGTACAAACATTCTTGGTGTACTAGTGATAGACTAGAGTGTCTGTTCCTCGCACTTGTCCTTTTGTGCCGCCCATGTCCATGTCCATGCATGACCGGTCGCGTCGCGTGCGTACTACCTGCAGGGTGCCGTGCAACTGGAACGGGATGGACATCGCGTTCAAGGTGGACGCCGGCTCGAACCCGAACTACTTCGCGGTGCTGATCGAGTACGAGTCCGGCGACGGCGAGCTGCGGTCCGTGGAGCTCATGCAGCCCGGCGGCGGCAGCGCGGCGTGGGCGCCGATGCAGCGGTCGTGGGGCGCCGTGTGGAGGTACAACTCCGGCGCCGCCCTGCGGGCGCCCTTCTCCGTCCGCCTCACCTCCGGCTCCGGCAGGACGCTCGTCGCCAGCAACGTCATCCCCACGGGGTGGACGCCCGGCGCCACGTACCGCTCGGTCGTCAACTTCAACAACTAACGACGACGGATGGATCGGAATAATAACGGGTGTAGGTGCACACGCGCGCGCCCGCCCGTCGATCGGCCGGATGGAATGGATCGACGGCGTGGCGCTGGCTTGGTTTATGATTCGAGCTAAGGTCCGTGCGTGCCTATACCGACGACGCTGGTGTGTACTGTTGCGTGCGTGACAGTCACCGTGCATGTATCGCCGGAATGGCGTGTTTGTTGAATAAATAAAGGCTGGATTTGGAAGCGAAGCAGCAGCAGTCGTGTGTGTTTGTGTGTTCATCGATGGGCTTGATTTCGCTTTCAGGCGTGCCACGCGCCCGCGCCCACGCCCCTTCGTGCGTGCGCCGTGCCGCGTTTCGAGGAAGAGTCCACGGGAGTCAGGGCCATCACGTTGAGGCCCACGCCATCGTTAACAGAAGCGGCGGAAAGCGCAGTTCGCGTCACTCGTGCATGCGGCCAGCGGGTCGCGCCGGCCAACGAGTCGTCCCAGCGTGAGTGACGCAGGAACAGTACCAGTACGTGGCGCTGCAGCAACGGAACGGGTCCCCTGCCGAGCTCCACGTGCACGCCCCGAGGTCCGCCGGCCGCTTCTGCAATCTGCATGCGACAGAGCCGAGGCCGAAGCACCTGCAGCGCGCGCGCGGCGCCACGGCCACGGCCAAGTATCCTCCGTCAGCCGTGCACCCAGCCGTCTGCGGCCCGGCGCGTCGTCAAATAAACGGCTTACCGCTTGGCCAAGTTTGCTAGCGTAATATATCCGTCATCCACCGGAGCTAGCTGGTGCTCGCCCACAGATGCTCAGCGGATCCAACATGGTATTGCCTCGCGGGCGGCCGCTCGCTTCGCTCCCAGTTCCTCTTCCCGGCTCCGGCGACGTGTGTTTGGGTTGGTCGGTGTTTGGAACGCTTGGCAGGTTGGCCGACGTGCGTCGTGAACTCAAGAATCATGTGATCGACGACGTGCGCGACGAGTTCTCTACTCCACGCACTTACGCCGACGGCCAGCCCACCTCTGCTTGGGGATGGGCCGGATGGGTGGCAGAGGGGCCGATTATTTGATGGGTTTCGTTCTACTCCGCACGGGCTAGTGGTGCGCTCGGCGGCCCGTGGAGATGCTACGCTCCACTCAACACGAATTCCTCTGACGGTCCAGCAACCGGGCCACACTGGGCCATGCTGCACTCACTGCCTCCTTGCTGCGATGATGTTTGTTTTCGCGGTGGGGACTACTTTAAATAAAAATTCCATAAATAATACTGTGGCCCATCCTTTTTCTGCCTAATAAAAAATGAAGAAGAGATACGGTAGGTGAAGTAAAAGCTGTGAGCTTTTGTTTTCGTTGTAAACAGAGATTTCATTGATCAAGTAGTGTAGGGTAAAGGGAGATTCCGAATAGGAGAAAGCTATGAGGTCGATGAGGTAAAAAAACCAGAAAAAAAGGAGTTATGGTGATGGCTGATGTTTTGATGTGTTTTTTTCGGTTAAGATGTGTATACCCTGGGTCCCTTGCTTGCCTACCGGTGCCATCTAAATTCTTCGATTCGCTTATACTAATGAATCATTATTGTTCATTGCAAATCTAAGAAAAATCATTAGCGTTGGAAACGTATAACCCAAACAACCTCTTCTTCATGGACTAGAGTAACTCCAACAGCTTGGCTATTCTTGTTGTGGAGACAATTTTAGAATTTGTATGGCAAAAACTAAGCTCCAACAGATGTGCTATCTGACTTTGTAAAATAGGAAGTTGGCCATCCCTTGATTTTCGGTGGCCATATATAGCCAACCACAAGCACTTGCTATGTAATTTTGTAAAATAGCAAGGCTGTTGGGGACCTCTTCTTTTTTGAAGAGTTTTCTATTTTACAAAATGAATAAACAATGGAATTTAGCTAATAATTTTTGCCAACCTTTTGGAGTTGCTACTAATGGAAATTGGCATAATCTATTCGTTTCAAAAAAAAAAAAGTAAACCCAAACAAGAGGATGCATACACGGCAGGAAGATTCGTAGACCCACAGCTTATGAAATGAAATGCGTTCAACGTGGCTAGCCTACAGCCCTACAGTAGCCTTTTTTTTTTGGAAACAGCCCGTTAACGGAGTGCTACAGTACGCGCGTTTTTGTAGGCAAATTGAAAATGTGAGGAATATGCCTCTCTCTCTCTCTCTCTCTCTCTCTCTCTCTCTCTCTCTCTCTCTCTCTATCTGTCCGTTGAATTGTGGAACTACCTGCATGTGCCCAGCCTAGTTGTCGAGTGCCGGAGGAAATTGAAGCTCTCCCTGTTGGATATAAATTATGCTTAAATAAAACATGTTTTAGAATCTAGAATAATGTCTAGAACATCAACGCATTTCACACTTTCCGTCTGACTTCCAATCTTTATAATATACTCTCATCAACGGCAAGGCAAACAGGGATATATAGGGATTCGGAAACATGCCATTTTTTTTGTTTTTGATCGACGAACTGCATGGGAACATGTCGATCAACTTGCAGCCCAATAATTTGAGGACAGAACTTCGACAAGCAAAAACGTCGGCACTCGGCAGGGAACCGTGTTGGACAGGCCTGTGCGCATCCTAGTGTTGCGTACATCCACGCAATAGCACTCATTTCAGTATTTCACCAACAGTTCGTTCATCTAATCGTTTCGTTTTCAGTATTGGCGGAAGGCACAGGCAACCCACCAACCAGAAGTCAGGGCTGGCAGACGACGGTAAGAGGCGTGGAACCGCAACCGCAGCAAGGACAGGAACTTTCGTCCCCGACCTGGGTTGCCGCGCGCGGACGAGTGCACGAAGGACTTGCAGCAGATTTCTGACGTTGTCGGTGGGAAACTACACGTCGTGCTTTTAGTCCCTTCGCCGGGATCGGCGGGTACCCCGGTTCCTCGATTCAGGGCGTCGGAGGATGGGTTCATGTTGGCACACTGGTAAATTTTGCTATCACACGTGTTCCTTGAAGCCATCCAGAGAATCAGACAACCGATCCATTGCGTACTGTGCTAGTATAACTCTTAAAGCTTGACATAGATGCCGTTTGGCACTACTTCACAGGTGGAGTCCTTGAAGATCTTCTCTCACATTGTTAGGTTTGTATGGAGGTGAAAATAGCAGCTTCTTCTAGCTCCCACTCGGCCATTGCCGCCATGAAGGGCTGCCTCGGCCGTCGCCAAGCACGTGCAGCCAGGGCATGGGGCTGGATGCATGAGAGATCGGGGATCAAGTGCAGACATGTGGCACGGAAAAGGCGCAACAAAGTCGTCGGTGCACAGGGCACGATGATGTAGATGCAGCGGCGAGTGCCACCATGGAGCAACCTTGATGTTCGGAGAGGATGTAGTAATCAAAGACGGACGTCACCGGAGTCGGTGGATCATGCACAATCGACTAATCAGACCGAGTATGCGTGAGGTGGGACGACAATGGAAGAAGTCGGCAGAGGCATCTATCCCGATCTGTGGTGGCGATGACAAACCGTCAATGAAGACATGCTGACAGGATGACTGAGAAGAGTTGCGTGAAGGTGTCCTCTCAAGATCGTGTGCTCGGCCTAGCTGCATGGTTGAGGAGGTAGAGGCCGATGTAGTCCACATAGATGTCAGAGTAGATACGCATGAGGTTGATGGATGGTGGGCGACTCAACCAATCAGAACCAGTGGCAACAGAGGACGACAGGGTAGCCCAGTTGGAAGCATCCTCTAGTGACGCACACCACGTGACAACGGGCTCCCAGCATGGTTAGACGGATCTTGGCGACGCGGGAGGGAGCAACAAACAAAGACGAAGGTCGGTGGTGAGTTCCCAGCGTGGAGCTGCAGCTAGGCGATTCGACAATGGTGGAGGGGGCGTTGGAGTGCATGGTCGAGGTGCGGCCTGGCCCGAATGCCACCATGGTGGTGCGGGGACAGTTCGCAACTAGGCCCAGCTACCGTCATGGTGGCACGAGACAAGGCGCGATCCAATAGGAAGATTTGGATGATGGAGGCCGACGACGAGAGAGGAGGTAGGCGTTCTAATACTGCCACACACTAAAACGACAACGAGCGCGACGGATCAATAAGATTTGCAGCCTAAGTAAGGACGCTGCCTCGACAGAGATCAATATCCTCAAGGGCACGTGGTGTGCAAGCGATGTTTTATACCCTAGGTCAAAACTTGAACTCATGATACCATGCAGGAGAGAGAATTGGTGATTATATTGCTAAGCCTCTTAGATGGATTATAAGAATACATTGTTTGGGGCAAGAAGTATCCCTTAGAAATAAAGCAAGTTAGGGTTATATAATCCTAGTCTAGGATATCAGGAGATACTCCAACAATAGCTCCCTATCCAAATGTCGTAAAAGCAGATAGCGTCCCATCTTATTTTCTATGGGCGTGCTAGAGCCCAAACGTCCGGACGCTAGCCCCGTCAGGACGCCCGCGCCTGCCCCGCGTCGCCGTCTACTGCGCCCGCCCTGCCTACCCCGCATGCTGCTAAGCCTGCCCCATCTGCCCCGCATGCAACTGCTGCGCCTGCACGCCCGTCCCCATATGCTGCATGCAACCGCTGCGCCTGCACGCCCACATGCAGCTGCGCGTCCGTGCCTGCTGATGCGCATGCAGGTGAGGACCTTCCACGCCCCGCTTTGCTTGTCGCGCACGTGGGGACCGCTGCGCCCGCGAGGACCGCCTCCGCATGCGCCCACTTCGTCTGCTAATGTTGCAACATGAAACACTTCTGTAACATACGTCTGAAACAGGTGAGACATTTGCAACATACGCTTGCAACATGTGTATAGCAACTGCAACATATGCAACATTTAGATAAAACACTTGCAACATACGTCTGAAACAAATGAAACATTTTGAGTAGACACTTGCAACATATGTGTATAGCCACTGAAATATATGCAACATTTAGATAAAACACTAGCAACATACGTTTGAAATAGATGAAACATTTAAAACATACACTTGCAACATACGTGTATAACCATTGTAACATATGCAACAACAAGATGAAACCACATGTAACTTTACATGTGTTAATGTTACAATGTATTTAAAACTTATCCTACAATAAATACACTTCTAGAACATAGACTACCTAGCATAGGAGTATCTTTTGCTGCTTTCTCAAAAAAAAAAAATTGCGGACGTGCCAATTATAGCATGTATTTCATTAAAAGGAAGTAGACAACACCAAACCAAACAACAAGCGTTATAGATTACAGATGGAGTACTCTTTTCAGGTCACATTGCCTCATGTTCTGCTACTTGTGTCACGGTCAAATAAGCTGGCCACGGGTAAAATGAAAACTATAGTTCTTCCTTCCATTTAACTAAACCAATGGCCTCATGTTTACAGTTTTACTATAAACAAAACACAAATTATGATCCTGAACAAGCATAATTCTACCATTGCTTACAAGAAAAGCTACATGATTGTATGAAAATAAGAACTACGTACACCATTACCTTGGCTCTAAATTAATTCAGTACAAAATTTTGCACCCCGCTATCAAAGTAGCCAACTGGTTAATGTCCAAAATTTTCAATCGAGGGGTAACAATAAACGATGTCGTGGTCCACCCTCAAAATTGTCCAAAATTTATGCTATCTGTTCGGTCAAAGTTGTCTCAACTCAAAATTTACACTACTACATAAATCTTTTGGAGACAGTAAAAAATGATTTATGGAGGCAGGCAAAGCAACAGCCTCCAATTCAAGGACACGGTTAATATTGATTAACCGAGGTGGTTGCTTTGCCCGCCTCGGTTAATCAATTAAAAAATTAAAAAAAAAGATGAGCCTAGGCGTGAGCCCATCCAGGGCCGTCGCGCTCTGACCCCACCGCCGTCGTGTCCGCTCCACCACCACCGCGCGTCCCGTCGCTGCCTCTGGCCATCGTGATGGAGCCCGCCACTGCCGGATCTGCCCGTGCCAAGGCCAGATCCGTCGGCGTCGGGGCCACATATGCCATGGTGGAGCCCGCCGCCGCCAGATCCATCGGGGCCAGATCCACCCGTCACCGCATCCACCGTGGTGGAGCCCACCGCCACCAGATCTGCCGGGGCCGGATCCACCGTGGTAGAGCCCATCGCCGCCCCACTGGCGCTGAAAGGATCTAGCAAGTGGCCTAGAGGGGGGTGAATAGGCTTTTTTCTGAAATTTAATCACCTTATGAAAAACAGTCAGAACGTGGAACCTCCGGGTTTGAACGCGGAGGTTCCAGGGCACAGAGGTTTCGGGACTAAGCGTGGAACCTTCGGGGATTAGAGTATGAAATCGATCTACTATGGAATTTAGTGAATGAAAAATAGATCGAATGTAATACCAGCCTTCCTGGGGAGTATGTTGAGCTATCCAAACAGTCGGTTGCACCTAGAAGATGAGGAATTCATAGATCGGATGCAAACCCTAAAAATCAATCCAAATCACAAGTAATAGCAACAACAACAACAATCACAGTGAACACAAGGATTTACCCCGTGGTTCAACTCGCCACAAAGGCTTGTCTACATCCACATTGTTGAGGTTAGCCACAAAGGCTATGGAGTCTCTTTCTACTCGCTCATCTTCTCCAACCTATCACCAAGGCAATGGGTTAGAGGGTTCCACTAAGTCACAAAGGGTAATACAAACTTTTCAGTGCTCAACCACAACGGATTAGGAGCTACCGGGTGACCGCTAGCCATCTAGGAGCCAAGCTCCAAGAGTAACGAACACACCAAGCGGCTAGGGCTTCACCAAGTGCACAAGAACGGAGGAGAAGGATCTTCTTGAGCTTTCTCACACTCTCTAGAGCCAAATCCCTCAAGGAATCATAAAGATTTGAGCAAGGGAGTTGGGAGCACCAAGCTTGGGTGAGAGAGAGAGCTTCAGTTCGAGTCTAAGTGAATGAGGAAGAAGATGACCGTTGGGGGCGAAGGGGTATGGTATAAATACCACCCACGTCACCCACAAAACGGTCTGGTCAGATAGACCCTGGAGCCTCTGTGTTTGAGCGCGGAGGTTCCGCGCCTGAGCGTGGAGGTTCCGCGCAGGCCAGAGCAGATGAGAACTTAGCTGGCTGGCCTTTTTGTGGCTGGGATTATTTGAGATGTAGATGAAGTTTTGAGCACTTGGTTCCACTCAGCACACCATTAGTATCCCCCTTGATAGTACGGCTTGTCCTATGACTCAATTTCAAAATATAAAATGAATTAAACTAGCTCTTGGAGCCGTGGCAAGCCATCCATTCGAGTTGGGGGGTCTTCTCCTTTGTTTCTTTGCATCCACGATTAAAGATATGCTGTCAAACACTTGTCAAAGCCATTAGTCCTTTAATTATGTGGTCAACATCACCAAAATCCGCTTAGAGCTTGATTGTACTTACAATCTCCCCCTTTTTGGTAAATATTGGCAACACAATTAAAGCCTACATTTAATTGAAAGATTAAGCTTTTGATAGCAAGAATACAAGGGCTCCCCCTTAATATATGCAAGATTTGTTTGGAATTATAAAAATATCCCTTCAAGACATACTTTGCATATATTAAGAGCAAGTGTGAAAGATACATTGTATTCATGCCATCGTGGGGTGCAAAAGAAGTGTGTCAAATAATAATCCATGATGCGTATGACAGTTTATGCACAAAAGAAAATATCCTGGGTCTGTAGACCGCGGAGCCTCCAGGCCAAACCACGGAGCCTCCGCGTTCTGCACACTTAGAATCTTCTAATCAGAACAAAAAGCATCACATATATATGAACATACATCACACAATTATGGAATGCTAGAAACTTATGAATATGAAGAAGTTTTACCACAATTCTAGCATTTCATTTCACATAAAATTCACATATCCATGTCCATAACCACCAATCGCCACACAGAGGCAAATCAAAGTATTATTACAGACCACTAAGATAGAAAGAGAGTTCGAAAAAGACCTCGACTCTCACAACTCACAACATCAACTCACAACGTCAACTCACAACGTCCACTACTACTACTACCACCATGATGAAAGACAATGATGACACAAAAGAAACATCTCAATCTTGCCTCCCTCCCCCTTTGTCAACAGATGCCAAAAAGGGAAAGAACAAGAGAGGTAAAGTATGGTTGTCTCACTACTCCTTCCTCCAGCATTGCCAATGTCACTATCATCATCATCTGTCGGGTCGGTCTGCTGCCTACTACCAGAAACAGTCCTCTCACTAGACTCCTTGTCACTGTCACTCACAACAGCCCTACTGGCCCTGTGTGTAGTAGCTGTGAACCTCTGTGGCCTAGACTGTCCTCTCTCATGTCTGAGGATGTTCATCCTCTCACCAAGCGTCTCCTGATCATGAGGATACTCCATCTCTTCATCATCCTCACTACTATCCTCATAGGGTGGAAACACTGGCGGTGGCGAAATCTCTCTAACCTCAAGTCCCAGCTGCCTCTTCATGTCATTGATGTCCTTCCTTCCCTCATAAGTGGCATCCACAGCATATTGACACATGCAAAATATGTTCTTGAGCAACTCCTTGAGCTTGCCCCCTGGATCTATGGTGGGAAGAGGAAGGCCTGCTGCTGCTAGGTCTCTCTAAGGGTGCAGCCCCTGCTGCAGCTGATGTGCCAGCAACCCCAACCAATGCTTCCTAGCCTATGTGCTGCCACTGTGTCAACCTATATGGCATGTGCTCCACATCCTTCTTAATCTCAATGCCGAACACCCTCTCAATGATATACATGATATAAGGAGCATACGGGAGATCATTTCTAGCATCATCTAGTGAGTCACTCAACTCAGCCCAAATAAACCTACTAACAGAGAAAGCATCACTCCCTAGAGCCATGCTTGCAAGCAAGTTCTTTGCATACTTCCTCAGTGAAGTTGAGTCACCACCTTTTGGGTTGATTGTCTCTCCAAAAAGGTTGTTCATGGCATAGTAGAAAGACTTCAGCCCTACTGTTTTCCCATTAGCTAGACCTCTCCTCTCATATGCAAATACAATATCCTCAGCTTTCATGACATTCTCTGTCTGAATGGTGTCTACATATCTATCTCCACTTCCAAACCCTAGAAGACGAGCAAAAGTAGTGAAATCTACCTTGTAGTGAACTCCTTCCGTCAACCAATGAATGGTCTTTTGCCACATCATGGAAGAAAGTGGCATGAAACTAAGCTAGGATCTCTTGATTCCAATCATATTGGAAACCCATGATGTCCTTCAGCCCATGCTTAGTCACTGTAATTATCACTCTCTTGGAATCTAGGGTGTTCATGCTCTCAATGTGATCCCAGTCAATGTACTTCATCTGCACTATCTTCTTTTCTTTGGCAAGAATCATAGTCTTGTAGAAGTCAAACTGAAATAGAGACCAAAACTTGTAGTCTATCCCTCTATCATTCAGCCACACATAGGGTTTTCTGCCCTAGCTCTCTTGACTTGCACTCCCAAATTGTGATAGTTATTGTGCTGCCTTTGGACTCTATGATCATAGATCACTGGCTCTCCCTCACTGGGGCACCCTGATGCTGAACCATATAGGACTGATGAAACTCTAAGAACCGAGGAGGTGTGTCCGGCGCACCAACTGTAGGTATGATCTTCCCTTCTCTTCCTCCATCATCGGCAGGTCCTTCTCCATGTCCAGTAGCACCAGCACCACGGTGTGACAGAACCGCCCAATTTATACAAGATCAAGTATGGCTGTCCCCGCTAACACGTTGACACGCGCATACTTTCACTTATACAAACCCGATAGTCCGCCGAGTGTCACGAAGGACCTCGGTAAATCAACATCATAACCAAGATCGTGTGATTAAGCAAATACACATCACATACGTAGAGTTGCAGCAGAAATAATATTACAATTGGGTTCATAAATAATAGTACAAGTTTGGGTTTTAAAACCGATTAGAGAAAACAACATAGCTTTCAAATGATTACATTAATATAAGTTCCAAATACATTACTAGCATGTGACATCCTCTGATAAAAGCATATATGTGAGAAGTAAATATAGAGTCACCGAGCTCACCGGCGGTTAGCCACCATCTTCCGTAGGCTAAGAACTTCACCTGCAACATGGTGGGATAAACCCTGAGTACTCGAATGTACTCAGCTAGACTTACCCGTCGGAAACCAAAAAAAATGACACCAAGGATTATGCAAGGCTTTCTTTAGTGGGCTAGCTGACTCATTTACGAAAAGCATAAGCTATCATGAAGAAACCATTTTAAGTACTTTGCATCATCTTTATTATGACCTATCCATCTAGGTAAGCACCTATACTATAGCAATCACTTGATTAACCAATAACATCCAGTTACCACTTAGATTTAGCATATCCCATACCATCTAGATAACCATCAGTGTTCCATCGTAATTACTACGATGCTATAGCTCGAGTCAAGTGCTCACTATCTAGGAGCGATGGCGATTCGAATCGATTCCTAACCAGCTGGTGATTTATTCCTCACACAAACCACACTCACCGATCAAATGAGCTACAAATCACCAATGACACTTTCCAAGTAGCCACAGGATAACAGTCAGGGACCGCACTACCCAGGGACCGCCCGACAGCCAGGACGCACCTTGGGCTCACTCTTCGCGTCCCCATCATACCCCCTTCAGCACCAGTCTGCCAATCCGAGTTTATCCCGGCTCGAATAGTGTCACTAGCTTCGCGGTCGAAAGGTACTTTATTCGGCCAGCTAAATGTGAGGCATGCGTTCAACATGACAAGAGGGACGAGCAACGATCGGTCCTTAATCGACACAGACGGAAAACTAACAGCACCCCAGAACCCTGTCTGGTTGCCTCCAACTTTTTCCGTCCGGTCTCCAATTATCCATCACACATGGTTAATTCCAGGATATCATTATTTTCATAGCTAAATTCTTCCAATACCCACCTATAAGTGTAGGTGACCGGAAATCACCGATCGCTACCGGTCTAAGCAAGGCTAAGCAGTTATTCGATCCCGACCTAACAGGGTAAAAAGGTAATAAGGTAGGCAATGATAATAATAAATGCATCAACGGTTTCAATCAACTCCTACAACTTAATGCAACAATATATAAACTCATATATAGGAAGAATTGCTTTTATAAAGTAGGAGACTTAGAATGCTCCGGGGCTTGCCTAGGATCCCACACTGAGTCAGTGTTAGTTAGACGACACTCGCTAAGTGAGCATCTCCCATCCTAGCACTTGTCCAGTCCTTCCACCTTCGGGATAGGTCCACCATACACCGTCTTCGGGTTCGGCTCCAACATCACGTCCTTCACGTGGTTCATCTAGCGTACCTAGATGAGATGCAAGATGCAAGTGCATGAATATGAAGAATGGTAATACAAGATGCATCACATAAGCATTCAAGACAAACACAAGATTATGCAAGACATAGACACCAATAGTCATTTAACTAACATCACACAACTAGCTATAGAGAGCAAGCACATCAAGCATGACACAAGTTTAACAAGGTCACAAGTATCATAACTTGACCATCAACAAGGGCATAAGCCACACTTAGCAACACATGGAGTAAACAACCACAACTAGCATATGTCTATTTCTGGACTGGAAACAACAGCTTCATGTTTGGACCATAACTAGAGTTATACAAATCCAATAGCCATGCAACAAGACATTCAGGAAAGCTTATGAAATTCTCTACATTTAATCTATAACCATCATAGCATGATTCACAAGTTAAGTGGGTCGAAATTATATATTTACAGAAACTGGTCTAAACAAGACAGAGAGCAATCAATCCTGTAACCCAACTTTAAACAGCTGTAACTCTTAAACTACTTGGCCAAATGACACCAAATTTTAACAGAAGCTAGATGCATGAATTATCTACAACTTTTGTATAAACAAGTTTCACAACAAAGCACATTATCATGAAGAACTTTGCTAAGTTCCCAGATCTTTCCATAAACCACGTCGGCAAGAAAATAATTATTAACTTATGTTGCAAACACATAATTGGGCAAAACCAACTTTACCAACATTTCACACATGACTAAAGAACACCAGAAAGCATGGTGCTCACCTCTAAATAAATTTTCTTAAGGCATTTCTTAATTTATTTAGACATCAAGGTGTATTTATGAACATATACCAAAAATATACAATAAATTCTACAAAAATTACAGTAGCTCACATATCCTCTCAATAGTTTACTTTACAGATTTCATACCATTTGCATAAGTATAGCTGCCTCTATGAAAAAGACAATTTGCTATTATAAGAAATCATGTGAGAGCGAGATAAACCAATAACTCACTCATACTTCATCCAATACTCATGAATTTTTTTACCACACATCAACTATCACATGAGTAGCATGCCACAAAAATTTCACTTCATTTGGAGCCCTAGATCTGCAGTTATGGAAAATAACAAATTCAACTAGCATTACAACCTTAATGCACAAATCTATTTTTGCAGCTAAAACTTTAAACTAAAACATGCCATATTATAGATCTACTGCATAGATAATTTCATAAGGATTCCAAAAAGTCTTCATTTACTATTTTACAATTTTTCTACTAATTACTACACATTTTCAAAGTTTCAGCCATAAAAGAAAAACAGATCTTGCACCGAGGATCCTATACTTCTTACTAATACAGATCCTAGTGAACCAGTCCTTATGAGCACTATTCACATGAGTCACAGATTCATAGAACAACCCTTCCCTTTTCTCTAATTTAAGTGCGACGTCCATGACGTGGATTTGAACAGGGAGGTCGTCGGGACCGCGCTTTCCCGCGGAGGGAGGTCACCGGCGGTGGTGAGGAAGAGCCTGGGAGCATCCCAGGAACCGCGCTCACCCGTGGGGCTACTTAGCTGAGCCGAGGATGGCCCAAGGTGACCCGACCATGTGCATCTGCGGCTGCCGGAACAGCCACGCCGGCGGCAGCGAACAGCACTGGCGGAGTTGACGATACGAGGGCCAGTGGAGGTGCGGCGTGAGCTGAGGGATGTGGTGCTGCGCTTAGTTGGTACAGAGGGAGAGCGTAGCAGTGGCAGGCCGAGCTCTGCCCTGCCCCTTCCATGGCGAGCGAGAGGTAGAGGGAAGCGAGAGAGTGAGGGCCAAGGAAATGAGGGAGCGAACGAGAAGGGAGGGTGCTCGGGCGACCAAGACGAGCGAGCGGGACGCCATGGCAAACATGCGAGCGAGCGTGAGGCCACGCGGCGTCGAAACCCTGTGGCCGGTCAGACACGTTCAAAAGCTCCAGGCTAGCTCAAAAACCTCTGAAAAACCGACTGAACCTCTATTTTTTAGCCTCTCTATCTCCTAAACCGTTCAGTTTTGACACAAGAGGTAGTAACAAATATTGTAGAGCTATATGAGTACTACAACTTTTATTAAAGCTTCTTGGTCTAACTCGGATTATATTGGAATATAGGGAGCTGCAAGATAGGGCTCATGAAACTGAAAATTCAGTTTTCAGTTACTCAGACTTAGCAAATTTTTTGGACTCTGAAAACAGCAGCAGATTCAAAGTTTGAGCCTCGATTTGACTTTCTTACACGCTGATCTAGCTCTTGGTCTAAAAACAAAGTTTGTTCTACTCCGCTCAAACTTCAACTTTTGTTTAGGTTCCACTGCCATGCAAATACTTTAAGCCACAGGTCAAACCAAGTCAAAGTAGCATCACGGTAAAGCTTAAATTAGAGTTTTAGACCGATTGAGGTATTTTCTTGACTTCTGCTCAACACGAACCCTTCATGACTTTTGTTGTAGAGTTTAGTTAGAGTCACTTGGACAAGGTAGCAAGGTTTGGTTGATGACCTATAATTCCATTCACTTAATAAAGCAATTCAAGAAAGATTTTTAACTTATCATTTCAGGTGACTTCTTGATTCCAAACTTCATAAAACTTTTCCATTCATTCATGTGGGTGGAAATTGATGTGAGACATATGAAATAAGCACCTTCAACATTACTTAGGTAAATATCCGAAAAAGGGCCAATATGCAAGCAAAGGTGTGTTGCTCGAGTTTAAGTTAGAGCTCACTCTTGTAGATTTGATCTTGACACCTTCATCACCACTTAACATGCCATGTTTGAGTTCAAACCCATTGCTTAACTGGTGACAAACACCTGGGGTGTTACACATGGTTAGCACTGCCACGACCAGCACCACTGCCACTACCTCTTCTAGGTTGAGTTTTTTGGCTGCCTCGACCTCTGCCCTACTGCCCACTGCCTTGACCAACATCTTCACCACCACCAGCAAGTTCTCATACAACTACCCCTCTGATCTGGTGGTCGACAGGATCATTGGAGCGCTTCGACCTCTTCTCATTTCTCTAACCCGAATCACATTCCATCTAACGAAAAGAACATGTAGAGAGGATAAGAAACAATGCTTAAACATAATAGTGACATCATAGTAGGTTTGAGTTGAGTTTTGAAGCAAATCATGTCACTCAGTCTGTCCAGATCGCGAAGCCTCCGTGCTCTGACTCGGAGCCTCTAGGGTCCAGAGCCTCTGCACCGATGCCTGGAGCCTATGCGTTCTGGCAGATGAGCCCTTAATTTGATTCAACTATCAACTCGAATCTAGCACAATGTACCATCAAATACAACACTAAATAACTAAAACAACTCTGTCTATGTAAGAAATCGATCAAAAAGATAACCCAAATTAAATCCATGGTGGAATTAGGGTTTCACCTTGGATGTGAGAAATCGAAGGGGAGGAGGACGATGATGATCACAGACGACCTCAAGAACTGCTCCTTTGCTGTGGGCGCAGCCGGGGAGCCAAGGATTTTGGCCGACGACGTGGATTCCTTGAATGGCGACGAAGACAGCTTCTTCTTCCTCCTCTGTGGACTCCCCCTGAGTCCCAACCTCCGGCACCACCACCACAAACACCCGCGTGACACAGGGGAGCAGGGCAACGGAGCGGTTGCGTTGGGAGCGACGGCGCGACAACGGTGACGGCGAAGGCGAGCGCGCACTTGAGAGGGAGTGAGAGCAGATGGTGCGGTGAATGAGAAGCCCAGTAACTCAGGATAGTTACTAGGAGGGTTAAAAAGGGAAATATGAAAATTGTTTTTGATTTTACCCAAACCCTAGCGAAACCGTCAGGGTGCGGAGCTTCCGCGCTAGGCCGCAGAGCCTCTGGGCCACGGAACCTCCGCACAGAAACGCGGAGCCTCCGCGATCTGACACCGAGTAGAAACTAGGTCTATATTTCAAGGTACTTTCTTAGTGTTTTGATTATGGTCATGAACTTCTTGTCTCTTGTAGCTAGCCAACAGATCAACAATTCATAACAATAGCTACTTGAGACAAGATTGGACATAAGAACCAACATTTTGAAACACTTATGAATATTTTGCAAACCTATCTAGTTTAAATAGAAGATAACAAACAGAGGCATGCAAGATTTCAAACCATGTTATGAGAGTCAAGTATATTTAGTTCACTCCTCAAAGCATAGAACCTTGACTCGTCGAGAGGCTTTGTGAAGATATCGGCTAGTTGTTTTTCGGTGCTCACATGGTGAATTGCGATATCTCCATTGATTTTGTGGTCGCCTAAGAAATGATGATGGATGTCTATGTGCTTAGTTCTTGAGTGGCTCATGGGATTGTTTGCAAGCTTTATGGCACTTTTATTGTCACATAAAAGTGGAATTTTGGTAAAGCGACATCCGTAATCATTGAGGGTTTGCTTCATCCAAAGTAGTTGGGCACATCATGCACCGGCCACCACATACTCGGCTTCAGCTATGGAAAGGGCTACCGAATTTTGCTTCTTAGAGCTCCAAGATACTAGGGACCGTCCAAGGAATTGACATGTCCCCAATGTACTTTTTCTTTCTACTTTGCAACCGGCGTAATCAGAATCCGAATACCCAAGTAGATTTAAATTTGAGCCCTTAGGATACCACAAGCCAAAGTTAGGAGTGTGTACTAAATATCTCAAGATTCTCTTAACGGCCATAAGATGGCACTCTTTTGGGTTAGCTTGAAATCTAGCACACATGTACACACTAAGCATAATATCCGGCCTAGATGCACATAAGTAAAGTAGGGAACCGATCATGGAACGATATACCTTTTGGTCAACAGCTTTCCCATCTTTATCCAAGTCTAAGTGCCCATTTGTTGGCATAGGTGTCTTGATGGGTTTGGCGTTTGCCATGTCAAACTTCTTGAGTATATCCCTTGTGTACTTCGTTTGGCATATGAATGTCCCTTCCTTCAATTGCTTGACTTGAAACCCAAGGAAGAACATCAATTCACCCATCATAGATATCTCAAACCTCTTTATCATAATCCTACTAAATTCTTCACAAAAAATTTGATTAGTACTACTAAATATTATGTCATCGACATATATTTGGCACACAAATATATCATTCTTAATCTTTCTTGTGAAGAGAGTAGTGTTGGCTTTGCCTATTTCAAAGCCTTGCTTGAGCAAGAAATCCTTAAGGCATTCATACCATGCTCTTGGTGCTTGCTTAAGCCCATAGAGCGCCTTATGGAGTTTGTAGACATGATGAGGATGCTTAAGATCTTCAAATCCTGGTGGTTGCTCCACATAGACTAGCTTAAAGACTGGACCATTGAGAAAGGCACTCTTCATATGCATTTGATATAGCTTGAAATCATGATGGACGACAAAGGCTAGAAGCATTCGAATTGCTTCAAGTCTTGCCACTGGTGCAAAGGTCTCTTCGAAGTCTAGCCCTTCAACTTGAGTGAACCCTTGAGCAACCAATCTTTCCTTGTTCCTTGTCACCATACCATGTTCATCTTGCTTGTTTTAGAAGACCCACTTGGTGCCAATCACATTAGTCTTGGGTCTTTCCATCAACTCCCACACATGATTTCTCTCAAAGTTGTTTAACTCTTCTTGCATAGCCATCACCCAATCCGGATCCTTAAGAGCTTCATCTACCTTAAGAGGTTCTAAGAAGGAAACAAACGAGTAAAATTGGCAAAAATTTGCTAGACAAGATCGAGTTGTTACCCCCTTTCTTATGCTCCTAAGGATGTTGTCAATGGGATGATCCCATTGTACACTTTGATGCACTCTTGGATGAGGTGGCCTATTTGAAGGTTGATGTAGGGGTTGGTTGTCATCATCTTCATCTGCTTGAGGCTCATCATCTTGTATTTGTTCCTCCTCTTGCTGATTGTTGTCCCAGACCGTGGAGCCTCCGCATCCTGGCATGGAACCTCTAGGTCCCAGAGCCTTCGTGTTTAGGTGCGGAGCCTCCGCGTCCTGCATGTTCACAGGACCTGGGACAACAGTTGGCCCTTGGAGTGGTGTTGAAGCCTAGAGTGGAGGGTCTTCTTCTTCGGTCGCTTCAACTGGTCTCACATCACCTATGGCCATATGCTTGATTACTTCACAAGGCGGCTTTTCTTTTCCTACAACATCTAAATCAACTTGCTCTACTTGAGAGCCATTAGATTCATCAAACGTCACATCTATCGTGATTTCAGTTCTTCCGGTAGAAAGATTGAAAACCCGATAGGCGTGCTCGTTTGGACCATAACAAAGAAGAAAGCCTTCATCAATCTTAGGTGCAAATTTAGAGCTTCGGGGCTTCTTGTTAAGAATGGAACATTTGCACCCAAATACTCTAAAGTATGACACCTTGGGTTTGTTACCGGTTAGAAGATCATATGAAGTCTTCTTGTAGTACTTGTGAAGATAGAGGTGGTTGATAGCATGACAAGCGGTGTTGATTGCTTCGGCCCAATAGTTGTCCGGAGTCTTGTACTCATCAAGCATTGTTCTTGCCATGTCAATGAGAGTTCGGTTCTTCCTCTCAACCACCCTATTTTGTTGAGGGGTATACGGAGCCGAGAATTCATGCTTGATGCCCTCCTCATCAAGAAACTCTTCAACATTGGTATTATAGAATTCGATACCATTGTCGCTCGCACCTTCTTGATAGGTAGCCCGAACTCCCTTTGTGCTCTTCTAATGAAGGTCTTCACCTTCCCTTGCACTTCACTCTTATCATACACAAAGAACACCCACGTAAAACGAGAATAATCATCAACAATAACAAGACCATATTTGTTACCGCCAATGCTAATGTAGGCAACCGGTCCAAAGAGATCCATGTGGATAAGCTCCAATGGGCTTGAGGTAGTGACGATGCTCTTTGGTGGGTGTGGTACGTCTACTTGCTTTTTGTCTTGGCATGCTTTACATATCCTATCTTTTTCAAATTGTACATTCGTTAGTCCAAGGATGTGTTCCTCCTTTAGAAGTTTGGCCAAGTTGCTCATCCCAACATGAGCTAGTCGGCGATGCCACAACCAACTCATGCTAGATTTTGCCACTAAATAAGTCTCAAGCATTGCTTTACTTTTGTTGAAGTCAACTAGGTAAAACTTGCCCTTCAAGCGACCCGTAAAAGCAATAGAGGAATCCTCCCTTCTAATGGTGGTCACGCCCTTATCCGTAAAGTGACAATCATAGCCCATCTCACATAATTGTGATATGGACAATAAATTGTAACTTAACGAATCAACATGTAAAACATTGGAAATTGAATGATCTTGAGTTATAGAGATTTTACCGACACCAAGCACTTCTCCTTTTGAATTATCCCCAAATACCATGTTTTCACTTGGACCTTCTATTTGGGCATAAGATGAGAACATACTCTTCTCTCCGGTTATATGATTTGTACATCTATTATCAAGCACCTAACTTAATCCATCAGAGGAGTATGCCTGCAAAACAAGTTTAATGCCTTCTTTTAGGTCCCCAATTAGCATTGGGGCCTTGAGTGTTAGCCACTAGAATCTTAGGAACCTATAGAGATCTTTTCACATATATGTTGGACTCATTTCCAACATACGTGGCAACAACTTTACCAAGGTTGTTGTGTCTCAACACATAGCTAGAGGACATGCTCTCATGGGGTGCATGGGCCTTGGGCTTGTAAGCATACTTGATCCTCTTTGGTATGGTTGGGTTCTCCTTGACCTACAGGCAGTTGGTGCCACTGTTCTACCAGACCCTGGAACCTCCATGCTTTGGCGCGGAGCCTCCAGGGCGCAGAACCTCCATGTTTCTGCACGAAGCCTCCGCAGTCTACACTGGCTGCACCTCTCCAATGGTCACCTTCTTCTCAAACCTGATGCAAGACACTCCATTTACCATCTTCTTTTCACCGGTCTTGCCACCATTCTTGTGGCCGAGACCATCCTTGATAAAAAAATGTCTTCCTTGAATGAACTTGGGCTTTTTGCTTGCATCATCCATGCACCCACTAGCTATGATATTGTTGAGTCTTGCAATTTCCTTCTTCATAGCTTCTATATTAGCAAGGTTAGTAGCACAAGCTTCTAAATCAACATTGTAGCATCTATCACAACCCTTGCTAGTAGATGCATTAGAGATCTCACTTGCCTTCGTAGGATGTGAGGTTTTATCCCAAAGGATGCTAAATTGCTCTTCAAGCTCCTCATTTCTTGTCTTGAGGGCATTGTTCTTTTCTTGAAGAGTATTTAGGTCATCCTTTAGGGTAGCTATGACACTTTTCGCTTGGTCAATTTCCAAACGTAAAGTTTCAACCTCACTTCTTTCCGATGCAAGAGCTTTCTTGCAAGTAACATAGAGTTTCTCTTGTTTGGCAAGAGTAGCTTGAGTTCTCTCTAATTCATCTACCACCTTAGCTATGAAGTTCTTAGATTTTTTATCCATTTTACTTACCAAGTTGTTTACTTCATCATCACTAGATTCATCACTAGAGTCTATGTTGGATTCATCACTAGATGGAGGAGAGGGTTTAGCTTGGATTTTGGTTTTACCTTTTCTCCTTTGCCCATGAGACAAAATAGTGTAGATCTCTCCTCATCATCGGTCAAGTTGGTGAAGAGCTTTGGTGAACAAGAATGCTTCTTGATAGCAATGGTTGTAACTTTCTTTGTTTCTTCTTCACTTGAGCTATCATTGTTTGAATCCTATTCATGACCAATATGAGCTTGACCCGAATAGTTCTTCTTCTTGTGTTGGGTCTTGTCATCTTTCTTATAGTGCTTCTTCTTGTCTTTCTTGTCCTCTTTGTTCTCATAAGGACAATCAGCAATGAAATGCTCCGTGCTCCCATAATTATAGCATTTCCTCTTTTGCTTGTTGGAAAATCTCCTCTTCACAAACTTATACCCTTCTCTTTTCAACCCCTTCTTGTACTTCCTCATGAACAAAGCAACATCACCAATCTCACCGAAAGATACTTCATCATCACTTGAGTTACTTGATGAATCAATCGTCTCAACCTTGCGTGATCTTGATCTTGGTGGCTTGCTCGAGGTGAAAGCCTTGTTTGATTTGTTTGCCTTGAGAGCTACCTCCTTGACCTTCAAGTTCTCCATCTTTGCTTCTAGCTCTCCAAACTTATTCCTTTGTTGTATCTCCATCTCCATGAGCTCATGAGTGGGTATTCTTCCAAGGACATCACTAGGGGTGAACTCTTCAAACCTCTTCTTCTCTCTAATCAATATCGCAAGAGTTGGGTTTCTTGGTGCAAATGCTTCCAACATCACTTTTATAACATGATGATCATTCAAGTCATCCCCACCAAAGCCTCTAATCTTGTCAACTATCACCATCAATCTATCAAACATCTCTTGAGGGCCTTCTCCATCCTTAATAATAAACCTATTGAGTTGAGCCATCAATAGATCAATCTTGGACTTCTTTTACCTTACTAACTCATTCATGTGCAAGGTCAAGGGTGTCCCAAATCTCCTTAGCAATCTCCAAACCAATCACTTTGTTGTAATCTTCCGGGCTTAATGCACTTAGAAGAGCACTAGTAGCTTGAGCATTGCGATGTATCATGCGAATCTCTCTTGGTGTGGGATTTTTGGGATCAACATGATCTTCAAAACCTACACACACAATATTCCACATCTCCGGATAGAGTCCAATAAGATAAGCCTTCATCATATGCTTCTACTTGGCAAAGTTGGTCCCATCAAATTTGGGTAACTTGCCCGCGGGTATGTTGATGTGAGTGTTAGTAGGTAAATTTATGGAATCATAATTAAAGGATACACTCGAATATGATCTCTTGGTGTTAGATTTGAGTGTCCTCTTTGGTAGCCTTTGAGCATAGTACTCATCATCATCATCTCCATTCTCCAACTCGTTGCTTGGTTGTGGACTTGATTGCACCTTTCTTCTTGCTTTGTGTTTCTTCTCCTCTTTGTTCTTGTTCTTGTCCCTTTGCTTGTCTCCCTTGGAGGATCCCTTAGCACCAAGCTTGAGCTTTGGAAGTCGCTCAAGCGCTGCTGTGGCATCACCCTCAGGAGCTTTGGGTTCCTCTTCACTAGGAACATCCTCAAAGCGGTCCTCTCCATCTTCCTCCGGTACCCTTTCTCTAGGACTTGCCATTTCCTCACACGGTTAAGTGCTATCATGAGGAAACCAGCTCTGATACCAATTGAAGGAATCTAGCAAGTGGCTTAGAGGGGGGTGAATAAGCCTTTTTCTAAAATTTAATCACCCGAGCGCCTAAGCGCGGAGGTTCCACGCCTGAGCGTGAAGGTTACGCGCAGGCCAGAGTAGATAAGAATTCAGCTCGTCTGGCCTTTTTGTGGCTGGGATTATTTAAGATGTAGATGGAGTTTTGAGCACTTGGTTCCACCCAGCACACCATTAGTATCCCCCTTGATAGTACGGCTTGTCCTATGACTCAATTTCAAAATATAAAATGAATTAAACTAGCTCTTGGAGCCGTGGCAAGCCATCCATTTGAGTTGGGGGGGAGGTCTCCTCCTTTGTTTCTTTGCATCCATGATTAAAGATATGCTGTCAAACACTTGTCAAAGTCATTTGTCCTTTAATTATGTGGTCAACATCACCAAATTTCACTTAGAGCTTGATTGCACTTACAGGCGCCGAGGATGGATCCGGCCTTCCCGTGCGCCGGAAGAGCTCGAGGGAGAAGGATGCGCCACCGGTCGAGCTCCGTGGGGAGATGAAGAGGAGAGGGTGCCCCGCGCCAGCTATGGGGGAGAGGGAAGAGTCGCCGCAGGGGTGTGCGTCAGGTGGGTGCTGCCATGGGGAGAGGGAGAGGTGAGGGAGGACTCATGTTGATGCAGGGAATACCCCTCAAGCTCATCAATGGGTCATGACCCTCCTTTGTGCATTGGTTCATTAACTAACCATTCTATGTAAGCACCTGTGCTACTTTCAAGCAGGTGGCAAGCAATCAGATTTCCTTTTTCCATCTTCCATCTTTCATGTTTTAGTTCTTACTACGATGCTAAACCATAGACAAGCCGTACCGGATTTCTCGACAATTCACGAATCAATGCCCCCAGCTGGGTACCCCGAAAACACACGTCCCGCTTGTACCCAAGGCACAAGCAGGACCAACCCATCACCCTCCTGTCCTGGGTGTCCAGGTCCCCGTCCAAACTGGGACTCCAATTCCCCGCCCCTGAGTCCCGGACTCAGTGCGGTGCAAGAACCTCCTCCACAAAAAAAAACCCTGACAGTCGGTCCAGAAAGAGCCGGATCCACGACAAGAGAGCAACAAGTCTTCCAAGCGCCCATACCCAAGTATGTGCTCGGGATAATAAGTCTGTGACTTGTCTAGAGCCTTATGCAACGGCCAGTCCTTAACCGACACAGACAGGAAAAGCAGTGTAACCAAGCCATGCCCCGCGTCCACGAAGACACAACCTCTTACACCCACCAATATCCAAACCATATCCCTACCCAGTCACCATTTTCCTTTCCACCATTTTTATATATTCCAAGTGATAATAATCCAATAATATATTTCCTATCTCTCGCGAGTGACAGCCATCACTCGACTTCTACCGGAGTTCAGTAGCATAGCAATCTACACGATCCTGTCATACTAGTAAGACTCATAGGGTAAAGATATATATATGCAAGTGGGTTTCATTCAACTCCTTAAAACTTAATGCACAAATATAATTTAAACTACAGAAAAGTAGGAGTTATGCACCGGGGCTTGCCTAGGTAAGATATATATTAAAAAGTTAGTATCTGCATATTCAGATCATCCACCATCAACTGGATAGAAAGCCCATTTCATTATCTCCTGGAGAGAATACCATTACACCACCTTTGGATCTCCAATCATTCTTCAATTGATCCGTCGATCCATCATCGTACCTATATGATATGCATTGATGCAAATGCATAGATGTAAATAATCGACGACAGCCGAAATGCTTAGAAATCCGATTACGTGTCACAAGCCAACGAGATAGTTCTAATACTGGTCTATGTATCCATGTTGCCAAATAAGGCGTTATTTTCCAACAAATATTTTAGTTATACAAACCCAAGTTGTTTTTTATTTCATTCTATCGATTTAATATATATTCAAACTAGGACATCATTATCTATTGAGCAAACTAATTATTCTGGAGCTACAAAAATTACAGTGAGTATCTAATATTGCTAGGAGTCTAATGTAAAAATTTTAGATCCAACACTATTACTAATTTATCACAACAATTTCTACAAGTTTATATTTTTACAATATTAAGTACCTTAAATTAATTATATAGCTTCTAAGAATATTATCAAACTTGGTGCACAAAATATACTAACAGGTAGATCATGATTTTAGGAGACTAACAAAATTGGTTTTACAATTTTTGAATTCCTATACCATTTATATTGATTTTACAAGTTAAACTAGAAACCTATTTTAGGAAAGCATTTCGGAAAAGGAAAGTGCTAGCGGCCACTAACTGGCCCAGCAGATACGTGGCCTAGGCGCTGGAAGAGCGATGACAGCCTGACAGGCAGCCCAAAGCCCAAGTGCAGCCGGGCCGCAGCAGCAGCGTGAGCTGCCTAGCAGCCCCAAACGGGTGCGCGGCCCAGGCGGTAGGCGGACAGCCCACAGGCGTGCCCGACTGATGGCCTAGGCGGCAAGTAGCAACGCGCGGACGGCCCAAGCGAGAGGCAGACCACAGCCTAGCAATACTGCCCACGCAGTCCGACGACGGCATATTTGCGACGAGGCCCTTGAGTTATCCCCCAATCAACCCGTCAGTATGATGACACTATTCCTATGAGTGACGTATCTTGCAATAAAAACCCTGTAACATTCGCTAATTCAATTTCTCACCCATCAGCATCCCTGAGCGAGGCAGAAGAACAGAGGAGCACCGCCGATGGTCAAACCCGACCGGGAAGGCACGGCGATGGCGGAAGACCGTTGGTGAGCTACACGAGAACCCGCGTGCCTCGGGCTAGCCATGGCAAGACCCGAGCCGGCCCCCGGGGGCCTGCCCGCGAGAGCCGAGGAGGCGGGCACGCCGGCAGCGGCGGCACGAGGCGTGGTACGGCGACGCGGTGGCTCGGCGACGGCGGGCGCGGCCCTGAGCAGACGCTGCAGGGCAGGGAAGGGAAAGGCCGCGCTGCAGGATGGCTCCACGGCTCCAGGCGGGCCTGGCGCGCTCGCGTGCGTGTGGTGGCGGCAATGGAAGCGGCCACAGCGGCAGCGGACCAGACACGGCGAGGCGCTGTGGTGGCGTGGCCATGGCGGGGCGGCGCCCAGTGGCCCGACCACGGGGAGGTGCGGCGAGGCGTGGCGGGGCGATGCGGGACCACGCAGCTCGGGCGCACAGCGCGCACGGCGACAGGCGAGGGCGCAGGTCGAAGGCGGAGGAGATGCTTGAGAAGGACGGCGTCATGGAGCAGGCGAGGCGGAGCCGCGCACGGCGCTGCGGGAAGGAAGACGAGGGGGGGAACTCAGGACCCGCGCGGACAGGAGATGCAGCGACGGTAGCCCGACGAAGCAGGCAAGCAGAGAGAGCGAGGAAACAGCGTGGGCTTGGCCAGCTTGGAGCACCACGGCGACGGCGCTGTAGCAGAGATGGGGCGGCGCGCGACGTAGGGAAGAAGAGGAGGAGGGACGCCGGTGCTACGTGGAGGAACAGGGAGGAGCGGCGTGCTGGGGACCGTGGGATGCTCTCACGCGAGATGGGGAAGGAACCGATAGAGAGAGAGAGTGACCGAGAGAGTGAGCGGGGAGGGCGTGCTGAGCTAGACTCCTCGGCTGCAGAAAAAGAAATGAAGAGTACACGACAGGAGCAGCAGCTCGACCTCGGCATAGAGGCATACAGCAGCGGCAGGGAGACGTCCCGTCGATCAGTTCGCGTGCTAGTCCATAACTCAACCACGACAGCTAGCAGAGGCAGGCAAGACAAGCCACAGAGGCACGCAAGGCAGGCAAAGGCAGTAGAGGCATTTAATGTGATGCTAGGGTGAAGCGACGGAACCGACGGTTGGACGGTGGCGCATAGCGGGAGCGTGGACACGACAGAGCCAAGTGCTTCCATTAAAATTCAGACAAGACGCGAAGAGGAAGAGTGAAGAACGATAGTGGCAGCATCTGGCTGGCTGGAACGACGGCACGCACGCATTTAAAAGCGAACCGAAAACAACTTACTAATGCGACGAAGGCTCAAGTACACACTTTGATGCAACAAATCGTACCAAAACACGAAACTAAGATTTAGAAAATTTTGCTAGGACTCAAACGCCAAAAATAGCATTTTTATCTACTAAACTTGTACTTCAAACTTTTATGTAAGTATGAATTACGAGCTATATTTTATTTGGTTTATAAAAATTATTTTTATGCTCAATCCAACAGAACAAGCCGTTCGCCATTTATTGGATAGAATCGTTATCGGACATTTTAAATACTTTTACGCACTAAGTGATTTAACTTGGGCGTTTATTTGAGTCCATAAAACTGAGTTACACAAGATTCACTTATTGCTTCAAATACGTTTTAAATAAAAAATCTGAGAACTCGTTTCGAAAATTTTACTTAGGCCTAAATCGCGGTGCTAAACGAGCTCATAACACCAGAGGTGTTACACTCATAGGGCCGCGTCCGATCACCTTTGCCGAGCTGGTTTCTTCGCGATCTTGCGTCTGTCTTGGTTTCCATCTTCGTGCTTGGACTTTGCTTGATATTTTGGGTCTTCTCTTGTGCTTCTAGGTTCTTGCTTATGGTGTTGATCGTGGGATCTTCATATCACCTTCGTCCAAGTCATGTCTTACACCCTATTGAACTACAAAATAATTACTTACAAATTAATTAGTCCAATTTAGTTGTGTTAGTCATCAAACTCCAAAATTCAAAATAAATGGGTTTAGGGTCCATTTTCCTTGCACTCTCCTACTTTCTCGATCAGGTCTACCCCAAAAGCTAGATCTATGTCTAGTAATGTTCTGATACCATTGATAGATCATTAGGATCGACTAGCAGCAGATCTAGCGTGTATGAACTTGAATTTAGGATATGGTAAACTCTAAAATATGAACTAGTGATATGAAACACAGAGAGAGAGAGGGATGCGGTGTTAGCAAACCATCGGTCGCTTTGGAGGTAGACAAGCTAGCCATTGGGTCAGTGTCGGTGACACGGTGAAGGCGTAGAGTAGCAGTGGAGTCCGGTGACGGTGTGGACATTGCAGTGGAGGCGCGGTAGCAGAGGCGGCGGTGCAGACGCGGCGGTGGTGGCTTCCCGTCGCTGGCAGCGCCCTCTCTCTAGATCGGTTTAGGGTTAGGATGTAGGTGTGATTTGTGACGGCTCAGGTGAACCTTGTGTCTTGTGCCCCGGCCTCCACCTCCTTTTTATAGCGCTGTGCGATGGGGGCCACCAACCATAAGTAGGGTTGGGCGTCCTCGATCAGAACGCGGATCAAGGGCCCAATTAACCGTTGGGCCAAGTTGGTAGAGATCAACCTAACAGTCAGCGCGGGTGCTAATAACTTAATGCATTCATGTGTGGCACGTGCAACGCAGGTTAAATGCGACGGCAACGCAGCATGCTCCGGCCAGCCGGCGACCGTGGTCATGACCCACGAGTGCCCCGGTGGCGTCTGCCTTGCCGAGGCGGCTCACTTCGACATGAGCGGCACCTCCATGGGCGCCATGGCGAAGCCCGGCATGGCCAACAAGCTTCGCACCGCTGGTATCCTAAAGGTCCAGTACAAGAGGTACGTGACGGCCGAGCACCGAGACGAGCAGAATCAGACTAATGCTGTATTAATCTTGGTCGTAATTTCCTTCATTTGTTTGCCACAGGGTGTCGTGCAAGTACAGTGGCGTAAACATCGCCTTTAGGGTGGACTAGGGCTCCAACCTGTTCTACTTCGAGGTGCTGGTCGAGTTTGAGGACGGCGACGACGACCTCAGCGCCGTCGACCTAATGGAGGCCGAGTGCGGAACCTAGACGCCGATGGTGTAGAACTGGGGCGCACTGTGGCGCTACAACTCCAACACCGGCAAGGCGCTGAGGGCGCCCTTCTCGCTCCGGCTCACCTCCGACTCCAGCAAGGTCAACGTCGCCAACAATGTCATCCCCGCCAGCTGGAACCTCGGAGCCACGTACCTCTCCTTGGTGAACTACTACTAAATTACAGCTGGAGCGTTGAGGACTGCTTGCATCCGGGCTTTTGCGAGAGGCGGTGTCAGAAGATGAGGAGGAGGTTGAAGGATCGAGTTCTTCCCTCCCTCCACGGCCTCTGCGGTCGCCTAGTGATGCCTGAGCGTGCTGATTGCTCTGTAATTTTGTTTTCTTTTTGTCGTCCTGGCCCCTTGTTGCAAGAGCCGCGACCAATCACCAATGTTGCATGCAGATGTATAAGTTGTGTGAGTGTTCTATTGTACCATGTAATCCTTTCAGATAATTGAATTATTACTGCTATCTCATTGTCGTCATTATTCATGAGTGCACGCTATACTGACTTAAACCGCATAGTCAAATTAAACGTACTGGTTAAACCTTAATTTTGTGTCTTCTTTGAATGTGCAAACTGATGGTTTGAACGGCACTTGTACTTTTTGTAATGTGTGGCTCTTGATATGAGCATGCCTCCAGATTTCAATCGGACGATTCGGACTGGCTCTCCAACTGCAGAGTACCTGCTGACGCTCACCCGTGATGCAGAGCATCCGAGTCATGAGTCTTTTTGACACGTGAAAATCTCAAAGGAAACGAGAACAGAGCAGGGTCTTGAATTTCAGAAGAAGACCTGATAGATTGAACTCTGCTAGTAGTGCAAGGAATTGTTAGTGATTCAGCTCCACCGGGGTGTAATACTGTACAAATCTGCGTTCGAATCTTGCTTTTATGTACTCCATCCTTCTCGAAAAAAACAATTCTCCAGTCTAGATTAGTGTACGCCTAAAATTACACATGTGCCCTACTATATTCTTCTCCCCACATACTGATCCCATAGAGGCAATTAGGGGCTGTTTGGATCGTGCCCCGGTGAAAATTGGCTGTGCATGGAGCAACCTTGTAGACTGTCCCAGGCACCTCTACCAAGCCCAGGCTTAAGAAATCGATTGCTGGACTCCGGGCCACTTCTATAAACATGGTTTTATTTTTGTACTGACCAACTACTAACCAAACGTTGCTATTATTACATGTGCTCGAGCAGACAAAAAGCTTCTCAATCACAAGTAGCTGAAATAGCCAGGCAACTCATCCAGGTCGTAACCTAACAGACCCTCATTCAACCGAGGACTCATGTTGATGCAGGGAATACCCCTCAAGCTCATCAATGGGTCATGACCCTCCTTTGTGCATCCGAAGGTGCTGGAAGGCTATTGTGATGCCAACTGAATTTCTGATGTTGATGAGCTTTATGCCACAAGTGGATATGTGTTTTCGCTTAGAGGTGGTGCTGTTTCCTGGAAGTCTTGCAAGCAGACTATCTTAACGAAGCCTACAATGGAAACAGAACTCACAGCACTAGATACCGCTAGATCTGAGGCCGAGTGGCTTCGTGATCTCCTTATGGATTTACCGGTTGTTGAAAAACCCATACCGGTTATTTCTATGAATTGTGATAATTAGACTGTGATTACGAAGGTTAACAGTTCTAAGGATAACATGAAGTCCACAAGGTATGTTAAGAGAGACTAAAATCTGTCAGAAAATTGAGAAACTCCGGAGTGAGTAATAGCGTTGGAATATGTTCACACATCTAACAATTTGATAGATCAGTTTACTAAGGGTCTGTCACGCAATGTGATAGAAAGTGCATCGAGAGAGATGGGTTTGAGACCCACATGAATTTTACTATAGTGGTAACATGTTCTATGTGATCGGAGATCCCGTGAAGTAGGATGGTGAAATAAGCTAGTAGTAAATCTGGTCACAGTCTATGAGATTTGGGTGATCTATAAATACTCATGAAAGGTACTGGAGTATGACTTATATGCTTCAAACAGAGGGGATGCTTTTTACAGCCTAGTATCAGCTAAGGACTTTAGTTACATTCACCTCACACAAAGCTATCAATTCAAGGCTTAGTCCATCGTTCAGTTGTGACTGAGTGAAACTATTGCTCTAGATGGATGTTCAACTTAACAGTCTCAATCGAAACACTGGTATATAAAAGAAATGTGGTTCTGAGACTATTTTATTACAAACCCTAGAGTTTGGTGGGGATTGTTGGATATATTATGGGCTTAGCCCATATAATATTTAATAAATTAAATAAAACTCTATGGTACGTAACATTAAGCGTTGTATGGTTTAATACCGTACGGGATTTTGATTGAACGTTAACTCAGCTTATTTGGTTGAAATTATCCATTATAATTGAGAAGATGAGAAAATGACAAAGAGTGTACACTTCAGTGCTGGTCAGCGAAAGCCGAGCGCGCGATCTAATGGAGGCGAATTCAAGCGAGCAACAGGCGCAAGGGCCATGTTTTGCCACTTAATCCACATAATCATGGGAGTTTTCTCCTTTACGGTGGAGGCGAGGTAATGAACGATTACAGCTAATTACCGTCTCTTCGTGTCTCCGTCTCCTGGGTTCCTCCGCTGCCTTTCTCTCTCCCCATCGCAGCCATAAATCTGAAGTCCTCCGTCAGTCCAATTTTCTCCCTTCGCTTCCGAGAGACCACATCTCGCATGCAGATGTCGCCCTTTCTTCTTTGAATGCCCCTTTACCTCTGCTGCATGCACTCACGCTATAGCTTAACGGTCAAAGGAGAGTAGGTGCCTCCGAACTCTCGTAATGTGCGCTGTGAACCTTGCATAATACTGTGGGTGTGCGGCGATTAGGTTTTTGCATCCGGGAGCGATTCCACTGGCCCCCGTCTGACGCCTTCTTCTGGTGATCGCAGTTCACCGGGGTGTAATACCGTCTTCTTCGGTGACTCCATTCGTGGGAATGTCTAGATTAGTGAACACCTTCCTCGCATCATGTCCCCTGTGGTCCACGACTTTAAACAACGCACTATGTCGACTAGTGCGGATGGAGCCTCCGATGCCCTCGGCATGGGACCCTCCGCTGGGTACAATCTTAACTCTGTGATTACTGGACTTTGCACTTCTGTAAACATGGTTTTATACTGACAACTACTGTATGTCATACTTACATGTGCTCGAGCAGACAAAAAGCTAGCGTTTGTTAGTGATATACACATACATATATATCGTCATAAACCTACTGATGTTTTATTTGTGAATTAAATTGACCATAAAAATGTCTAATTACCTAACAGTTCTAGACATTATAAGTAAGGACGTAAGTGGGCTACCCCGTGAACACGAGAAATTAAGCGAAATTAAGTATATGGGTTTGTGGCCAGTCCACTTGTATCCCTAACTATAAGATGATTTCTAAAACATAACACTGGTTCTATTTTCCGGAAAATCACAACGTCACTATTTTTTTTACCAAAAAATAATGTGGGTCATTATGATTTTTTGTCATAGTAAGTTGGCATTTCGCATTCTATATGTGCAATCATCGCATGGCTGAATATACATTTCGCCACTTATATAGTACAGGCCGAGCAAACATGCTTCGCATATGAAAATCAGAACGCGATTCATGCTGCCTTTTTTTTTTTTTTTGACTTACTAGCGCCCGGACAGTGCCCGTGCAGCAAGCAAGCAAGTGCCCCAAGCAACATCGGACTTGCCAGCGAAGCGCCCCAGCAGCGGGCCCACGCCGCCCTAGACGTCGCCCTGCTCGCGCCCCCTCCCGCTTCACACACGCATCCCATTTGCAACACCCCTGATCTACTTTTGAAAATTTAGATGCAACACTTGCAACATATAAAAAGAAGACAGATGAAACACTTACAAAAACACCTGAAAAACACTTAAAAAACCATTGTAAAAATTACGCAACATCCAGATAAAACACATGCAACATATGAGTGAAACATATACAACATCTGAAAAACAGATGAAACATTGGGAACAGACGCTTGCAACATACGTGTACAACCATTGCAACATCTCAATCTACTTTTGCAACATATGTATGAAACAATTGAAACATGCATATGAAACAACTGAAACATTTAAAATATAGGCTTGCAACATGTCCGAAAACACCCTGAAACACTTGAAACACAGCATCGCCGATGTCCATGGCCTACTTGGTGGGAAACTGCGGTGTGGCTCAGGCCTCTCCTTTCTGCCGACGGCGCGAGGTGGATGGGGGCACAGGTGCAGGTGCAGGCACAAGCCTCCCCTACCTCCCCTTCCGCGACGGGCGAGGTGGATGGCGGCGCGGCAATGGATGGTGGCGCTCCCGATCTCGTGCTGGCACGAGCTATCGCCGCTCCGATGGAGAAGGCCGTGGCGGGTCTTGCGTGAGATGTCGCTGCTCCGGTGGAGAAGGCGGCCGGCGAGCTGGAGAAGGCCGCGGCGGCCAGAGGCGCGGTGGAGAGGGAGGATGGCGGGTGGCCAGGAGGCATGATGGAAAGGGAGGAAGGCGGGCGGCCGCTCGGGCATGGTGAAGATACTGGCCATCGGGGCCCGGCCGCCGTGGAGAACGCCGAGGCGGCGCGGTGGAGCGCGGTCGCAGCATAGCGCGTCCGCTCGAGCTGCGAGTGATTTTTTTCTCGAGAATGGAGACAACATGCTATGATTAGGGACGAGTGAGATACTACATCTATTGGACCGTTGGGCCAGTGTTGCGACCTGCGGACGAGAGGGTCTGGACGATTGGACGTCCTCCCGTAGCATTTCCGTTTTTTTTTCTGCGTTTCCCAAATTTTGTTTTCAGTTACCGCTCCAATACTAGACCTTCTGAGTTCTGACTGAAGGAGCGGTGGTATGAAAGAGACAACGTGCTCCTGAAGCACGACGCTCCACACCACACCTGCACGGCGACGACTGACGCTGATCGAAGGACGCTACCTAGTCGCCGTCGGCGTCGGGTTCCCGATCCACCATGTGCTACTGACGAGCGCATGCACGTTCTGTTTTGTCGCTCTGTTTCGGGCGGAGACCTGTAAAAAGGCAAGTCGTTCGGTTGGTGTGTAAACGTCACTGACCGAGGCGAGCAGCTGCGGCTGCGCGGCCACCAACCGATGGAGCCGTGGCCCGTGGATGTAGCTGCGGCAGGTGTCGCGTGAGCATGCATGGCGGCTCGGCGCGCTCGCCGTCCGTTGTCTCGCCGCGCATGTGAGGGCAGATCCCGGCGGATGCGAGGCCGAAAGCGACCCGCACATGCACGCGCGCGCCACTCCCAGGCCCCTGTTCGCTATTCCAGCGGTCAGAACTTGCTAAACATGTCACTTGGCGCCATCTAGTCTATCCATCTACCTGCCCAATAGAGCAGTACCACATCGATCGTGAGCTTTCACACCGACGGCCGGCTGAACATCGAATATTTTTGCCCGTAACCGCGGCCGCGAGGGCTGTTATAAATAAATAAATTCCCCAATGCAACGTGTTGTGAACCGCGGCAGCATGTCGGAGCGATTTGCGTCGCCTAATCTGCGTAGCCAGACACTGACAAAGATCGGCAGCAGATGTGTCACTCAGTCACTAGCAGATCCCAGACAGCAGCAGAGGTTCTTCCGAGCAGCCTCACATGCCGGAGTGATTTCTTCTAGTCTAGGAGTGCGTAACGTACGCAATATCCTGCACTCTCTCTCTTGTGGAGCCGCGCCGCGCTTAGACTGGGCTCTGGGAGTGTCGGCGTCGGCGTGTCCGCACGCGCACGTCGTCGATGGCGCGCGCGCGCATGGCCATACCAATTAAATTTACCCGCGGATACCGCGCGGATCCCGGTCGATCACGCCTTCCTATCCAGTATCCCCTCCCGGCGCGGTGCCCGTGGGCCAACGCCGGCGGTTGGAGCTGTGTGGTACGCGTCGGCGACGGCGAGCGAGCGAGGCGGCCCCGCCCCGCCCCGCGGCCGCGACGGGAGGAGCAGGGGGACCACCCATAACTGTAACAACAGTCGAAGCTACCCGACTTTTCAATCGGATCAGATCCTTTCCGGCTTTGTCTTCTGGCTCCGCGTCGCCCTGCCATTGCGGTGCCCCCATGTGAGGCGAGTAAACTAGCGGACAAGTGGCGGGGCTTCTTCGTTCCGGCCACATACAGCGCCGGTACATGTACATGTCACGCCGCGCCGCCGGCGTTTGGCTGCAACCGGCGGGCCGCTCTCCTGCCAACAGGGGAGAGGAAGGGCGACGAACATGCACGTACTACGTACTCAGTGACTCAGGAGGCCAGGCTCCGGGTTTTTTTTTCAGTACTAACTGCCACTGTGCCATTTTGGAGCGAATAGGCTCCTGGTCGTGTTCGTCGATACGGCATTTGCGCAGCACATGGCGGATGGTGATCGCGACAGTGACTAGGCAGCGCCCATGGACATCGATCGCCATGCGAGCGCAGAGTGCCAAGCTTCAGGAACAAACAACGGGTCGTATTCGTCTCACCGACTGACCGTGCGTTTAGTGCGGTTGAAGAACTGCACATGCACCGTACTGGCACGGCTTAATTTTGAAGAGGCAATCTATTCTGTATCAGGCGAGAGACCCATGTTGCCAGTTTACGTTAGCAAGGCAAGGAAATGCTAACTTTAAAATTTGGGAAATCATTCTCTTTTTTTTCTTCTTTTCCCTCCTCTGTCCAGAACTGTGGCTCTTTGGGTCTGTGTGCCGTGGAAACCAGAATTCAGAGGAATAAAAATGACAGAAAACCCGTATGAATAAGGAATGGAACATAAACCCGTACGAATTAAGGAATGGAACATATCTGCAGAGCAGAAATTTGAAAACTCAGCTACTCGTGTGGTGTGGGTTCTATTTTCAAAATCTCATTCCAAAAAAATACCGTAATAATGTGTTGTCCCGCATGTGGATAAGCCTCGGTTTATCAGCTCCACCACGCCTTGTGGTACACAGATTAAGCAGAGTTTCATCCGTCAGTATCCAGTTCATAAAGGGCTAAAGGCGAACAACGTATTATGTATCTCTAGCATAGTACGTACTATCTTTAGAAAACTATTACTACAATAATCGAGTAGAATACGCCCTTGTAATATCAGGCGCCTGCGCTTTTGTCGACTTTATTAATCTTTGATAAACACATGTGCCATCGTCCGATCGTCGGCAGGAGGCTGCATGACGGGAGAGCGAAAATTTATCAGTCTAGTGAAAAGTGAATATTGCAACTAAGAATGGATTCTGAGAATGGTTTATAGATTATACATAGATTGCGGTGCCATTTTGTGAAACATGTCCATCGCCGTTGGATCTCCGCCCCAGACGCGGATGGCTGGCGCGAGGTCCTTCCGCGAGGGCAGAGAAGCGGCGTTGATGGGACAACACCTGGGCGGTCTGCAGAATGTCGACCTCTGAAACGCATTCCGGCGGATTCTCCACGACAAGTGCTTCAATTGCTTCTCCACAGCGCATCGGGTAGCAACCAGCAGGCTGCCCCAGCGTTGTCTGCGCTGCAAGGGTCTTCGACACATTGCGCGCGACTGCAAGCAGCCACGGTTCGCGGGCTCGAGATGCTCGAGCGCTGCAGGCGCTGCGGGTGGCCGGCCACAATGACCTGTCGATCCTGCCAGTTATGGCCGCCAACAGCGATGACGGAGGCGCCGCGGATCGACAGAGGCCGCTCCGAAAGCGCCGGGCGACACCGCTGCCACTGCGGGAGCCTGGCCCAGACGCAGACGTAGGCCACGAAGACGCCACGGTTGGTCAGCGGGGGACGCGCCGGCAGCAGCCGGGCGACACCTCTGACGCTGTTGGAGCATCGGCCGGGCACGGTGAGCGATCCAGTGAGACGGGCCTTGTCGAGCTCGACCCGCTGATGTTGACGCCGTGCTCGGGCGCCTCACCGGATCGCAACATCACGGAGGACCCGATGCTGGTGGAGCTCGCGGCCTCACTCACTAGCAGTCGGCTCATCACGTACCCTCCTCCTGGGCACCTAACTCAGGTGGTCACCCAGCTGGAGGACGAGGCCCCGGCACTGATCACCTGTGGGGCGCAGCAGACGTCGTCCCAGCACGCACCACCACCAGCGACCACCCCAGTGACACAGGTCACGCCAAGGCGGCTGGTGTTCGACGCCACCTCGGCCGTTGATGCGCCCACGGTGGGCGGAGAGGGCTACCCACTAGGCTTCGGTCCCGTTGACCTCCCGGCGGATGCTGATCTTGACAGTACACCGCCGGTGGATGGTCATCAGATCGTGGACAACGACGACTCCTTCAAGCGCCGCCTCGACAACTTCACCAAGAAAGTGGTGCGCAAGAGGGACTCCCCGCTGATTCGGGAGCCGCCCAAGCAGCCGCCTGCGAAGGCGGTGATGCCGTGGCGGAGCAGGCAGTTGGTTGCATAAAGCCTCTCTCGAGTATCTGCTTCCAAGCAAGGCGATGTCCTAATCATACAACGTATGGGCTACATCAAGGGTCCATCGGCACCATCCGTATCGGAACTAGAGGCCTTTGACAGGATCTTCGACGGGAATCTGACTGCGTCCAACGCCGAAGCACTGGACGCGCTCTTCGCGGACGGCCAAAAGGGTTCGTCCAGGCAGCCGCGGAGACGCAAGGCCACCTCCTAGGTTGTACCGCTGAGTTGGTATTGGTTGTTTTTCATTTATGTAATATCAAAACGTGGGTCCTCTTGCTAGATGGTCCAGCTACGGCTGTTTGGTCGACTTCCTTCGGCGCTCGATAGATACGCGTTGTTTGTAAGTTCAAACTCTTCTTTTTAATACAATGATACGTAAATCTTTTGTGTATTTGAGAAAAAAAAGTTAGCAAGTTCAGGGGAAAACAGTGTAGATACCAGTAGATAGCTACACAACCATGCAAGCACTGCACCCTGAGTGATTCTTTCCTTGAGGTGTAGTCTATTGCACCTGCCGCCTGGTGCGTCAGATTACCAGAGGATCGAAGTACATGACCGCCTATACATTTATTGTTTCCCCAAAAGGAGAGAGAGTATGCAGTTCTTTACGCAGCTAGTGCTGGTTTCAGTTGTCATTGGAGTGCACTCATGGTAAAACAAGCAAGCAGGAATTAATTCTCTGAAAGGATTGCGTGGTACAAAAAAACACACACACAGCTTGATACAACACCCAGCTAGCAACCTTAGTCGCAGCTCAAGCTCCTCTCCTCAGCCAGCACACGAAAAAGAAACAACGAAAAAAAAATACAGAGAAATCGACACGACGACTACACACATCACTAGGTGACTGCAGAGACCGTGGAGGGAGTGAAGAATAGGGCTCCTTAACCTTCTTCTCCTCCTCTTCTGACACCGCCTCTCGCAAACACCCGGACAGACATTTCTCAGAAAGCACTTCTTGGCCACGCATAATAATCCGGCCAAGGGCAGTGGGGGTGGAAGATTGAAGAACCGCCGCCGCGGTTCAGTTAGGAGTAGTTGACCAAGGAGCGGTACGTGGCGCCGGGGTTCCAGCCGGCGGGGATGACGTTGTTGGCGACGAGCACCTTGCCGGAGTCGGAGGTGAGCCGGAGCGAGAAGGGCGCCTTGAGCGCCTTGCCGGTGTTGGAGTTGTAGCGCCACAGCGCGCCCCAGTTCTGCACCATCGGGGTCCAGGTGCCGCACCCGGCCTCCATCAGGTCGACGGTGCTGAGGTCGCCGTCACCGTCCTCGAACTCGACCAGCACCTCGAAGTAGAACGGGTTGGAGCCCTGGTCCACCCGGAAGGCGATGTTCACGCCGCTGTACTTGCACGGCACCCTGCGACGGACGACAGAGTTTTTACCACCGAGATTAAGACACACCTTTTGAGTTTTGACTGAACAAAGCTCTGAACTTTTCAGTAACTAACCACTAGCGCATATATACCTCTTGTACTGGATCTTAAGGATGCCGGCGGCGCGAAGCCTGTCGGCCATGCCAGGCTTCGCCATGGCGCCCATGGAAGTGCCGCTCATGTCGAAGTGAGCCGCCTCCGCGAGGCAGACACCGCCGGGGCACTCGTCGGTGATGACCACGGTGGCCGGCTGCCCGGAGCATGCCGCGTTGCTGTCGCATTTAACCTGCGGCGTTACGCGCGGCACATGCACACATTCAGTTAGACCCAGCGCCGACCACTCTACAGTCTACACCATTAATGGAGGCACACTTTGCTCGCTAGTCCGTGCGGTGTGTGAGTGTGACCACACGAACTCTGTGGCAATGCGTTGTGGCTGACTGACCTCGTAGCAGGCGCCGCAGCCCTTGCCTCCCTTGAACAGAGACGGGCTCCCGGCGGCAATCATCGACGAGAAGGGGCGCTGCCCGACGGCGGTCTGGTATCCGCACGCACCGCCTGCATGTGCGTTTTCATCCAAACACCATGTCAGTTGGAGCTCGGTCAGTGCAGCGCCGGCACACCAGGATGCCGTGCAGTGCAATGTGCACACTAACGGCCAGAGTACTAGACAGTGAGGTAGTAAAAGCGACCGCACTAACCGTCGCTGCCGTCGCCGTTTGGGGCGCCGTAGTACGTCGCGCCGGCAGACAGCCAGCCGCCGGAGCCGTAGGCGTCGGACACTGACGGGGTACCGGTGAAGTTGCTGCGGGGCCTGACCACCGGCTTGTGGGTCGGCTTGGGCTTGTTCGGCTTGGCGAGCTTGCGGGAGCAAGCAATGGGGCTCACTAGAAGCGCGAGCACGACCAGTGCGCCGAACAGTAAGGTGCAAGATTTCGCCATTGCTGCTGCCGCAGCTAGCTGTTTGCTAAGCTGTAAGCTGCTGCTTCTTCTAAGCCAACACTCTAGCTCGAGAGGAGCAGCTGTGTGAGGCTGAGCTTAGCTCGAGTGTTCGTTTGGTGCGTTGCAGGAGTGAGCACCAGAGGGGTATTTATAGGCACTTTGGTGGGGATGCAGACGTACGTGGAAAGAAATTTGGGGATCCTGCCTGCCGGCCGAATTAGTGGGGAGAACGTGACCAGTTGGTGTTCGCGGGAAAAAAAATGTTAAACGTATTTGACGGTAAAAAAAAAAGCGGCGAAACAAATTTGAGAGGAAAAAAAAACCTGCGCCCGCCTTTGATGCATGCGCCCAGCTGCAAAAAAAGATGCAGTTTTTTTTCCTCTCAAATTTGATTCGCCGTTTTTTTTTCTAGAGGCAAAAACGTCTTTTTAAGTACCTAATTATTAACAGCGATTGGACACGGATTTGACGGTAGTGTCAAATTAGGGATGAAAGTTGAAGTGAGTGTCAAATAGGGAACGAAGAAAATTTCAAGGCCAAGAAAGGAACGACTCATTTTCGGAATTCTCTAAAAAAAATGTTAAACGTAGCATCAATTATCAGAAGGGTCTACAGATAATGCTACAAGCTAAAATCAAGCAGAAATGGACTTAGAAAAAAAAACTGGCTACTGGACCTTTTTTTAAAGAAAAGTACAAATGGGAACACATGCTGAGAAATTTAATTTGGGCATCGTTTATGTTGTTTTTTTCTTTTTAATGTTCTAATAAAAATTCGGTAAATCTCTTGCTGACCTTTAAAAAAGTTTGTTGCTCAGTTGTGTTGTTCCCTCTTGATTTCTTCTTTTTAATTGGCCGCACACATGTACTTGTAAGCGCACACAATTATTTTGTACTACTCTCCTATGGCAAAAAAAAAACTTGACAAAGGACTTTGTATACTTTTTAATATTTATCTTTAAAGACTAATTTCTTAGAAAATGTATTAGTATGATCTTTCTATGATGTTTGCAGTTTTAATTTAATTTTTTACCAAATCTTATCCTAAACAACATTGCTAATGACATTAATATCAAGTCCCAGAAAATTATGTTCCTAGTACAATTTGAGTAGCATAGAAGAAAAGCCAAGACATGCTACTGGTATTAGGAAACTGGGATAGGAGCTCTGCAAAGTTTGATATGAAGACCGGATTTTCTAGTTTAGCTATAGAAAACCTTCGGCTTTTGTGTAGGAAATTTTAGCTATTGTTAATGTTTTCTTTAAGGTTATGTGCCACAATGACTTGTCGGTATAGCTAAGAGGGATTTAAATATGATTTATATGGCATCTAAAAATGCTCTGTCATGCTAAACATATGTTCCCCCTAAATGTTTTTTTTTCTCATAACAGTTCTCTTATACCTCAACCACTAAATTTTTAAAATGCCGCACAAACAATCTAGGTCTATGATTTTGATTGATCTGGTCTGAGGCCACTACTCTTTGTAGACAGTATAAATCATGGAAAAACACAAATAGGAAGAACACCCAGTTACTGTAGATTCAAGGTGGAGGGAAGGTGATTTAAGAGGCCATTAAATGTAGAAGTTAACTTAATATGATTACTAGAGAGTGATTTTTATGCTAAAATATTAAATTTGAGATTTACACCTTTTCTTTACGGAAGTTGTGGATACCTTGAACAGAATAGCAGGTCAAGAGTTCCATCAAAGTTATGCGCCCCCTTTGGAAGTTGGAAGGCATGATTTTTTTTTGATGAGAACAGGAGGGGCTTGCCCCTACGGAATGGAACACATGAATTTCATAGGAATTGTACAGGATTTTTACAAGAAAAACGTAGGAAACAGAAAAACTTCTCGCAATCTAAAGGGCCCCTAAAGAAAATAAAGCAACGAACTACCAGTGGGCGACAACAATATTAGGGGGATAGATGGAGATCCATGGTATCATAACTGTTGCTAAATTAACACAAGGTTGAAGGAGGCCGGCCCTTGGATGATGGAGGTGATGAGGTGATAACGTTCACGTCCTCTCTAACTCTCGGGATTTGTATAAATTAATAAACCAATGAAATATCCCCAGAGGTACCTGCCATCAGGTACTACTGGTAGTTAGGATATCAAAGGATTGTTTAAGAATTTTTGAACCATTTCGATCCACTCCTTTCTCAAGCGCATGGCTGGCTACTTCATCATTCCGTCAGCTAGACTTGCAACCTGTTCGTTGTAACGCTTTCCGGCCCCATCTATCATATCATATACGCGATCGAGCTACCGTTAGAGGAGAATGTTCTGCTTCAGCAGCAGCTTTTGCTCTCGGCAGTCGGCACACACACATCGCTGCATGCTCACGTTTTGCAATTTCTATAAGGAAGGAATAGGTTGCTGATGACGGCTGAATAGTAATTTGGTCCTACGCCATGTGAGCGGTCGGTCGATACGGTGAACACGAACCTGGCTAAGCAAGTGCAAAGCGCAGTATCAGGCATATTGATCGCGCGCTTTACAAATCATGTAAGAGCTTTTGCGGTGTTCAGGGCGCAATGCATGCAGGCCCATTTTGTTGCAGATGCAGAGCCGCGCGAGCCCAGAAAGGGAAGTGTCTCGAGCCCTGCGCTGCACATCAGAATTGCACTTTAGATTAGTGGTCGGTAGCGCTCAGCTGCTCTCGCTAGCTACATGTAATTCAATACTCTCTATTTTTTTCTTATAAGATTTTGAACTCTTATTAGCTGTTGGACACTTCGACCCCGCGGCCACATGCATGCGTAGTGTATGCCTTTGGATCAGATTCTTCCATGGTTGAAAGTTGAAACTGAAATGGGAGTACAGCACAACGGTTGGTGTTTGCTTTGGCCAACTGTGCTGTTTGAGACGACATTCGACATGGTGGTGAATTTCCATCCCATGGGCTAGCTTTTCTTGGTAAGCAAGGTTAGAATCATACTTGCCCTGAATCTGACTGAAGCAACCCTTTGCTTGGTAAGCATGCAGCTTTGGTTAAAAAGAAGGGAAGAACAATGTTAACGAGGCTAGAACCCCAGTAAACTGCCCTTTGTCTATCGGACACAGTAACACTACCGGCAGTTGATGGAGCATGGGACCTTTCACCGTTGTGGGGGAGGAGGCTCAACGAGAGTGTGTGCCCAAAACCAAAAGTGATGTTGGTACAGTAGAGAACACCGAATCAGCAGTTAGTTGGTCGTTGGGACGGGCCCCATGTGTAGGTCCCACCAGGGCACCGACAGCATCCACCATACGGTTGTTGATGAACTGACTGACTCGGCCGTTCGTCGCCTCGTCGGTGTGCGGCAGCCGAAATCCGGGCCGAAAGTTCTCCCCGTCGTGGCTTCACGCCTTACCGTACTCAGAAGCACTTGTCCTCTCTCTCTCTCTCTCTAAGCTATTTAGCATACCATACTGATGACCTTGCTATATATATATAGGCATTATTACCAACGGTTTGATTTGTTTTACTTGCTACTTAATTAGAACATTTAACCTTTTTGCCATTAATTCAGGGGTCATGCTTAATCCCTCTCACAAAGTGGCAAATTGTCCACTCATCTCCTCATTACGTAATGGCTACATGTTATTGTTAGCACGTTCTAAACTCTAGGTGTAGATCTAGCGGGTAAAACAAACGTCTGTTGGTGTACCTTGGTAGCTAGTGCGCCCGCAGCGACCGGAGATGAAGTGCAGTCGCAGTCCCTATGGCGATGCGAGGTACAGCGTCTCGGTGGTGGCACTGCAGAGGCGACGGCAGAGTCGGTGGGGCTTCCCGTCACTGGCAGCACTCTTCTTTAGATCGGATTAGTGTTTCTCTGTAGGTGGTTACGGCGACTCAGGTCAACCTTGTTGTTAGAGCTGTGATCCCTACCTATCTTTATAGTGTTGTGCGACAGGGGGCCACCAACCATATTAGGGTTGGGCGCCCTCGATTAGGACGCAGATCCAAGGGCCCTGGGCCTATTGGTGGAGATCAACTAACATTCTCTCCCTTGATCTCACTACCATCTTTCAATTTCATATCATTTACTTTTGTTCATTCCATTATAGATTAGCGCATAGAGCATGTTTCATCGTCACGGTCAATTGCCGATAGATTTAACAGTTACAACACACCACTCTGTTCTGAAATAGATACTTAACTTTGGGCCTTCTTTTGTCCAGGAATTATAGGCTTTCCCTTAAACCCATGCTAGCTACATGTTCTCTAAACACGTTGGGTGGTAAGCCATTTGTAAGCGGATCCGTGAGCATCTTTTCGGTACTTATATGCTCAAGACTTATGATATGATCCCGGACTTTATCTTTCACAACATAATACTTTATGTCAATGTGTTTGGCAACACCACTTGACTTATTGTTGTGAGCATACTGTACTACCGGATTATTATCGCAGTATAACTTAAGTGATCTATAGATGTCGTCAACCACCTTCAAACCGGGTATGAACTTCTTTAGCCAGTTCACCTGCCCCGTTGCCTCATAACACGCTACAAACTCGGCATACATGGTGGACGATGTAGTGATGGTTTGCTTTAAGCTTTTCCATAAAATAGCTCCCCCTGCGAGAGTGAGTACATATCTAGATGTGAATTTTCTATCATCTCCCGCATCAGAATCTGAATATCCCACTATATGGAGTGAATCAGATCTTCTATACGTCATCATGAGGCCTTTCGTTCCTTGTAAATAACGCAAGACTTTCTTTACTAATTTCCAGTGTTCTATTCTAGGATTGCTTTGGAATCTGCCAAGTAACCCGGTAACAAATGCCAAGTCAGGGCGCGTACATACTTGAGCATATTGCAAGCTTCCGACGGCTGAAGCATATGGAACTGCTTTCATTTGATCGATCTCATATTGGTTCCTTGGGCATTGAAAATCTCCATATCTGTCGCCCTTGACTATAGGAGTAGGTGAGAGACTACATTTGTACATATTGAATTTCTTTAAGATCTTTTTCATGTATGCCTTTTGTGACATTCCTAATACCCCTTTACTTCTATCTCGGTGAATCTCGATCCCTAAAACGAACGAAGCTTTACCAAGATCTTTCATATCAAATTTTGAGGACAAAAACTTCTTTGTCTCTAGTAGTAGACTGACATCACTACTAGCAAGTAAGATATCATCCACATACAGGACAAGGAAGATAAACTTTCCATTCTTAAACTTTGCATAGACACAATTGTCCTCTACATTCTCTTTAAACCCAAAATTTCTTATTGTCTGTTCAAACTTCAAGTACCACTATCTTGAAGCTTGTTTTAATCCATAAATAGATTTCTTTAGGCGGCATTCCATTCGTTCTTTTTCTTCCATGACAAAATCTTTCGGTTGTGCCATGTAAATATTTTCCTCCAAGTCTCCGTTGAGAAATGTCGTCTTTACATCCATCTGATGTAATTCTAAATCGTAATGTGCCACTAATGCCATTATGATTCTGAAGGAATTCTTACATGAGACCTGAAAAAGGTCTCATTGTAATCAATCCCTTCTCTTTACGTAAAGTCTTTTACCACAAGTCGTGCTTTATATCTCTCTATATTCCTTTGAGAGTAAAGTTTTGTTTTGTAGACCCATTTACAGCCTACTGTTTTGGCTCCTTTAGGAATTATTTTCAAGTCCCAAACTTTATTGACATTCATCGATTTTATTTCATCTTCCATGGCCTCAATCCACTTTGATGAATGATCACTTCTCATGGCTTCATCAAATGAGGTGGGATCATCCTCCATTTGAAATTCCTCAGTGTTGTATACTTTATAGTCAGCAGGAATAGCTGATTTTCTAACTCTTTGAGACCTTCTAGGGGCCTCCACATTTGGCACATCTTCTGTTTGAGGCGGTTGTTGCTCCCCCTCATGTGTGACAATAGGTTCTACTGGATTCTGAAGAATAGGTTCCTCATCGTCATTTATTGTTGCCACAGGCAGAATAATAACAGGTGCTGACACCACAGTATCTTACACTGTCGGTGCAGCGACAGCAGGTAGTGAGAAAAATGGCTCATGAATCATCGGAGTGGGTGCATACACCCGCTTCTCTTCAAGGTTAATTTCTCGAGCTACCATGCTCCCTCTCATCATTTCATCCTCTAGGAAGACAGCGTGTCTCATTTCCACAAACTTTGTATGTTTGTCTGGACAGTAGAAACGAAAACTTTTTGACTTTTCTGGGTAGCCAATGAAATAACAACTTACTGTTTTGGGATCTAGCATTCTAATATTTGGGTTAAATGCTTTAGCCTCAGCATGACTCCCCCACACACGTAAGTGGTTTAGTGAGGGTACTCTTCCTATCCATAACTCATACGGTGTTTTGGACACCAACTTACTTGGTACTCTATTAAGAATATAAATGGCGGTTTTTAACGCCTCCATCCACAGGCTCAACGGTAAGGTGGAGTAACTTATCATACTACGCACCATATCCATTAGGGTACGATTGCGTCTTTCAGCTACTCCATTCTGTTGAGGTTCGCCCGGTGTAGAATACTGGGCTACTATGCCATTCTCATGTAAGAACCTTGTAAAAGGTCTAGGAACTTGGCCATATAGGGTATGCCGACCGTAGTACTCCCCCCACGGTCGGACCTGACTATCTTAATCTTTAAATTGTGTTGGTTTTCAACTTCTGTCTTAAATATCTTAAATTTATCCAATGATTTTGTTCTTTCTTTGATTGGATAAATATAGCCATAACGGGAGTAATCATATGTGAATGTTATGAACGAATCATAACCGTCCACACTCTTTACAGGAAACAGACCACAGATGTCTGTGTGAATAATCTGTAAAATTCATGCGTTTTGTTTGGCATCTTTCTTAATTTTTCTTTACATACTTTTCTTTTATGCATTCTCTGCATTGTTCTAAATCTGATAACTCTAATGGAGGAAGAATGATGGAGGAAGAATATCATTCTTAACTTAGTCTTTCTATTCTCTCCCTCAAAATATGGCCTAAACGATAGTGCCATAATTTTGACGACGCATCGTGAGCTCTTTTTTATTTTCTGTTTACATCCGCAGACGAGGATACATTCTCATTGTCGTACGCAACATTTCCATCATCGCATACAACATTCACATCATCACGTAGTGATAACAAATAGCATGTGCTCTCTTCTGCCACCATTTCCAGAGTAACTCTCTGTCACCAGCTGTTTTATCAGCTGGGTAGCATATGTCTTTGAAGAGCCAGTGAACTGACTCTTTATTCTATCAAGGTACTCGGTGATCGTGTCACACTCTGGTATTGAGCCCACAATTGCAGGCTCAATCATATTCTTTACCACAGCCAAACATTTCTTGTTGGCAGTAACCCACTTCCTATGCTCAAGGTCATAAGACATCTTTTGGGATTCAAAATCCCTCTCTTTAGTTGCCCAAGCGGAATCAGCCTCGTTTATCTCCCTCATCGGTGCCACAGGCTCAGTGGAACACGGTGAGGTGACTATCCAGTCCACCTCAGCCAAGATGAAGGTCAGGTCAAACTTTTTCTTAACATAAAAAATAACAACAATTGCATGCATTGATTCCAACGTTGGTCAAAATTAAAACATACAACTGTTCTTATACACTAATTCTATATCACCGTTGGGCAGAAATAGAATTAATGCATAAAATCATTAAAATTACGATATTGTTATTAACAACATTGGTCATAAAATAACAACATCATAATCATGTCAAAATCTCTTTTTCTCCAATTAAATATCACGTTGATTGATTACGATATTGTTATTAACAACGTTGGTCAGAAAATAACAATATCATAATCATGTCAAAATCTCTTTTTCTCCAATTAAATATCACGTTGGTTCAAAATAACTGAAGAATAAACAATTTCTTTAGCAGCGGAAACATGAAAAAATTCACTATCTATTTTTCAGAAGCTTTTCTTGTTCATATCTACTTTCTGGAAAAAATAACACGTTGGTGTAATTTTACCAAAAATTTTAAACCTTTGAAATTCATCAAAATTCATTCAAATCAGCTTCTAAAATTAAATAAAACAAAAAATTGCTCTTCTATTCATTTTGGCTCGGCTCAGAGGAAAAAGAATCGCCAATCAAGAATAAAGATCGTGGCCCACCGCCACAAGAAGACACACACACAGCGTCTTGCCCACACCCAGTGCCAAGAACTGGGCTGGGCCAACAAAGCGACCTCATTGGCGCTCGTCTGGGCCTGATTCTGGCCCATTCTCTGGTCGTCGTTGGATCAGATCTGACGGCTATGCGTGGTTCTCGGGCGAACAAAACCAGCTCGGCGCCGGCTCCACCGTAACCCTAGTTCATTTGCTCTCTTTCGCCCTCTCCTTTTCTCTCGCGCCACGCAGCGCACCGAGCTAGCGAAGCGGTGGAGCAGGCAGCCATGGCGCCGTTGCTGGCCCCCTCACCGGCGTGCGCGCTCCCCAGCGGGTGAGCGCGCCGCCGTCGAGCGGCCTGGCCGCGGCGCCCCCTTGGTCGAGCCCGGGCAAAACAGCTCCCCCGGCTCGGCCTTCTTCTCTTGTGCCAGCGAAGGGTCAGCCCGACGCACGGCGAGGTAGGCCTCTTTCCTCTTCTTCCCGTCCCCTTCTTCTTTTGGATTTAGATTCTTCTTCTCTTATCCGAACCGATGTTGGGGATTAGGGTTTAGATCTAGGGTTAGGGTTTAGAATCTGACCCACTGTTCTTCTTCCCCAGAGGGTCTTCACGGGTTTAGGGTTCGGCTTTGATTCTCTTCTAGGCCGAATCCCTCTCTTTTATTATTTCCTTCACCCAGTTAGGGTTAGGGTTAGGGATTACTGTTCTTCTTCCCCGACGGGTTAGGATTCGACTCACTGGAGTCACTATTCTTCTTCCCCAGTGAGTGCTTTGTGGTGAGGGTTTGGCTTCACGTGCCGAGACCCCTTTCTCTCCTCTTCTTAGATCAGAACGGGGTCTGTTCTTTTCTTGCCATGCGCCAGCGAAGACGGTGGTGTGGCATCTTTCCCCGCGCGGTGGCGGTGGTGACCGACAGTCAGTGACGCCCGCCACCCTCCCGGTCTCTTTTCTATTTTCTTTTACCCGGTTAGGGTTAGGGTTTCAATCCGAAACGGATCAAACCCTTATTCTTTCTTTGATTTCTTTTCAATGTTCTACCCCATACTAGATCTACATACTATTAACCTGGCTCTGGTACCATTGTTAGCACGTTCTAAACTCTAGGTGTAGGCGACGGCGGAGTCGGTGGGGCTTTCTGTCGTTGGCAGCACTCTTCTTTAGATTGGATTAGTGTTTCTCTGTAGGTGGTTACGGCGGCTCAGGTCAACCTTGTTGTTAGAGCCGTGATCCCCACCTATCTTTATAGTGCTGTGCGACAGGGGCCCACCAACCATATTAGGGTTGGGCGCCCCCGATCAGGGCGCAGATCAAGGGCCCAATAGGCCGTTGGGCCTATTGGTGGAGATGAACTAACAGTTAAATATTGCTAGTTAGGGTAAAGTGGAGTATACCTGAGAACCACACATAGATAATACACTGGCATCTGAATTTGCATTGCCTGATTGTAGAACCATTGCAAAAAGTTTTTGAAAGCAAGCTACTTAGAAGGAGAAGGCTGGTTCCTCAACTACAAGATATTATCATAATGAGTTAGTCACGGGACTGAATGCACATTATTTGTTCTTCTTGGAGGGTTTGCAGGGGGGCGGATGGTTTCAGTTTCAGGCATACAGAAATTATATAAATAAAGTTGACAACTTGAGTCATTTGCTTTTGGAAGCAGCAATATTCTTCGATACCAATTTGTTAGCAGCAGTATAGGCATGAAAGGAGAAATTGGGGATGGGAGGAAGAAGAACAACAACGTCAATGGTAGGATGTGCGAGACGATGTATGATTAACGAGTGCAGAGTTTGTTACAATATTTTCGATACCCTCCCTCTTTCTCTCTCAGCTGCTCAGCTAATATATGTTGTGGCTTACAGGGCCAAGCCCACTCAGTGCACGCAGGCACTTCTCAACACCATTCCGCTCCTGGAACCCGAGCACTGGGCCTCCGGACACGCGACCTCCTTCTTGGGCCAATAGGTGTTTCCATCTATGGCCCAGCAGTAGGAGAGTGTGTAACAGTTTGGTATGGTGGCGTGGATGACGAGCTGTGTGGAAGGATTGAGACACTCGGCTGCGCAAAAAAGGGGGACACAGGCGTGGAATGCAATCGGCGCGGGAGGAGCGTCGGGGTAGGTAGTGGGTGGTGCAGGAGGATGGAATGGAAGAGGCGCGATGGTGCTGGAGGAGGTAACGATGGTGGTCGGCGGTATAGGAGCTAATGAACAACAGAAGGGCGTGTTTGTTTGTTTAGACGAGGACTAGATGCTGGCCATCGGCTGCAGTTAGCCTTGTTTGTTTGTCTGGACCCGTTTTGGGCCCGGCCCGCATGCTCCTTAAAGTAGCTGGGAGCCCGTGCCCCGGAGAAATGCCCCTCCCTTTGTTTCTCTAGGCCGGCCTCGCTCCATCCTCCAGCGCTCGATGCCGTCACCGTCCGTGGTCGCACCACACCGTCGCCCTTTTCTTCTCCCCATGCGGTACAGAGATGAAGGACGACGACGCATTGCTGCCGCACATCCACCGCCTGGGCACGGCCGCGACGAGAAGAGGGTCCGACGCCGCCAGCCATCCGCCGAATGGACGAGCCGCCATTCACCCACCGCCGGCTGTCCACGCGCACGCGCCTGCCTCCACCGAGACCGCCGTGTACGCCGCCGCCGCTCCCCACGAGCGACGCAGCCCGCCCGCGGCGACAGCGGTGCTTCCGCCCCGCCGCCGCCTCATCTCCTTCCCGGCACCGTGCCGCCCATCTTCCTCGGTGTCGCAGTCCTCGCCACCATGCCGAAGTTGCCCCGCTGGCTAGTCATGCGGGGCCGCATCGACGACGCGCGCCGTGTGCTACAGACACCGAGGAGAGCGCCACCCCCGCCAAGACCGAGGAGCACCCGCTGTCCACCACCGGCGGCTACTGCAACGTCAAGCTGTGCTTCCCGTCACCTCCTAAACGGCCTGCTACCCGTGCCCGACATGGTGGCTGGATGCAGCTTGCGTGCATGGTGGATGCCAACCAATTGTTCGATGCAATGCCTATGAGACTAGTACAGGGGTATCTTCACCGCATGTTAGTCCAAGGTGACCATATACCAGAGCGCTGGCAAACAAACACAATCCTGTCCTAGCCTAGCTCTACTGGGAAATGAACCAAACAGGCAGGTATTACACCTGCTGGACCTGTCCAGTGCTAGCCTGACTCTTGAGCTGACCAGGCTAGGAACGTCCAGGCAAACAATTCATCTAGGTATTTTTAGCCATTACGGATTTATAAACAATAATTGCACAATTCATTCTATAAATAACAGAGAAATGATTGATTGTTATGTTCTATCCTTAACTTGCTATTATAATTAAGTAGTCAGGGGTATATGATATGTTATTTCCTATATCGTAACGCACATGCATGTTTGTTAGTATATATAAAAGAAAAAAAGTGTAGGTGGAAGCCGCTTTTATTTGTTCGTCTAATCGGGGTGGGGTGCACTTTGTACAGTTCACGTGCTCGTGCAAATCGATAGTCCTAAGGTGCAACATTTTTTTGGCACCATATCAGTATATCACTCATGTCATGGTAGGCCTGTCCGAGCACGTGTGTGTCGCGATGACGATAAGCCTTTCACTTTTGTTATACTCACAACATATATGTATACAATAGTCACTCATTGAACTTGAGTCAGCTCCTATCAAATTACCACACGAAATTAATTTTTGTTATACTAACATTTGTTATATCCCTTGGAATTTATCTAATTTAAGGTTGACAACACAACTAAATTTAACAAAAATAGCTAGCTCATTATCATTGGCATCACCATATAACAAATTGTATGCTCAACTGCAACATGCGGACATGTTTGCTAATATATTAAAGTTTGAGGCCCAGTAGATGTTCCTACTCTAACATGACTTCGGTTACAAGTTTCACTTCTTACTTTTATAGATATCAAACATAGACCCACCACAAAAGTTCCTCAAACAAAACAACGATTACAATTTGGAGCTATAAACTTCACTAGCACCGCACTACTCATGTCGTGACCTAGCTAGCCAAGACGGAGCCAGGGGCGAAGCTAGAGCACGGAGGACCCGAGTGCACACATAACACTTAAATGACTTCAATATAGGATGTAATAATAATTTAACATATATAATGATAAAGTTGTAATAGTAGAAATACTTACCAAAATGAAGAATCTCGACACATAGATTGTTAAATGTTAGTAAATAAATGGCAACAAAATATTTAAGGTCCACATGTTGTAGTACATCATTAAATTTGCCCAAGACAATGACCTATCAGTAAAGGTCTTAGATGATTCAATATTCAATATTCTTCAAAGGTTGTATATTTATATTGATGAACAAAAAATGATGAAAATACTGAAAGCAATTCCTTACCTCCTACTAGTATTTGCTTTCTGCCATTTTCTTGAAGAGATCCACTACAACCTTATTTGTAACTTTCATCATTTTCTCTTTCTCCACATAACAAATGAGACTATTACTCATTTACTGATCATCCATATGGTTGCGCAAATTTATTTTCACAACTTTCATGGCTGAGAAGATCCTCTCAACTGTAGAAGTAGCAACGGGCAATACAAGTACTAGCTTCAAAAGTCGATATTCCAAATGATAGGTAAGATGTTCTCTTCTCTTTACCATTTTTGGAGAAAGCTCCAGAATTGTTTGAATGTTGACAAATCTATCATCTTCTCACACATCAACAATATAAAGACAAAGCGAGTGTTAAGTTCCCTCAATTCCACTGAATCAAAATGACTTGGATATAATTTAGCTAGGCTTATCAATTTATCCACATTAAAATCTTGAAATGAATTCCTTGGATTAAATGCTGCCGAACATACGAGCAATTAAGAGATCTCATCAAAGCGATTATCAAGCCAACTTGAAAATGATTGTTGGAAATTCCAGTTTTTTTCCTTGACATAGTTGGATCAATGTAAGCCTCATCCTGTCATCCATTTCCAACTTGCAAATTTCATGTTCATCACAAAAAGCATACTGTACACTTCAGCAAGCACTTCCTCGCACTCTTCTCTTCCAACCTTATCTATAAGGCTTCTAGTAGATCTCACCCAATTACAACATTCACAATATCTTGATCTTTCCGTTGGAAAGCAATTGACAAGGTATTTGTGGTAGTTAAAATGGTCAACATGCATTGCAAATAGAGATCAAATTCAAATGACAGGAAGTACACAAGAACACCCCCTGTCTTTGCATCGCTGTCTTCTCTTTCCACAAATTCTAGCACTTGGATAGTTGTTTTGTGGGAAACTTTGATAGCCGTTTGGAAAAGTTAACTAAACTTTTAAGAGATTTATAATGAGAACTCCAACGAGTATCAGAGTAAGTCTACCGGACCCATTTCTAGCAGTGATGATGGGTTTTGAACCGACAGATTGTTGAATTAGCGTAAGTCTAATTCCAAGATGTATTTAGAACTAATAATATGATCATTGTATAAATATCTGAATTGCAAGCCGTCCAGATAATCATGCAAAGAAACGAACATGTTTGCTGGTCATTACTAAATACTCCCACAATGTTGAGCACAGTACAAGAAGGGGTTCTATAGCTGTAGGACATTCCGTACACCCGTAGACATACTGACCAACACAAGAGTAGCTCCCACAACGGCGACGGTCATGAATATTCTCTCATTTGGTGTTCTATTCGATCCCGAATATTGGATCGGGGAAAAATTCTAAGAAACCTGCTTAGCCTCCGGGTCCAGCAAGGATGTGCCGTTAGTACTAACTATACATGTTGACCTGCACAAGAGTTGCTCGCGCAGAACGGCGGGGGCCAGCGCAACTCTCGGACGTGCACTTCCGCGTAAGGTCGATCGTCGATGGGATCGCGCGGCCTTGGCGCGCAACTCCTAGTTGATGCTGACACTGTACGGCCTGTCCATTCAGGGACCCACGATTGGAGCCGCTCGCCATGCACGGGCTATGTTTAGCAATGGCCCGCCGTGCAGGTATATAAAGTAGAAGCAGCGCCCGCTTCTCATCATCTTCAGTTTAATGCCTCCTCTCAGCTCAGCTGCATGCATCATGGCGATGTCAACAAGCAAGTCGTGATAGATCGATCATGGCGATGGTTATGGAGAACCAGCAGCCGCTGGCGCCGATGCCGGTGGTCCCGGCGCCGCCCCTGCCTCCTCCACCCCCTCCGCCGTTGCCGCCACCTCCGCAAGCGTACAAGCACCGCTGCAAGGTGTGCAAGAAGGGGTTCATGTGCGGGCGCGCGCTGGGCGGCCACATGCGAGCCCACGGCGTTACCGACGACGGGCTCAGCGCCGACGACGACGACGACGACTCCGTCCCCTGCGCCGGCGCATGGGACTCTTCGGAGGCGGCGGCGGCGGCGACGACGACGAAGCGCATGTACTCGCTCCGCACCAATGCGGGCCGGCACAAGAATTGCAGGGTGTGCGAGAACTGCGGGAAGGAGTTCACGTCGTGGAAATCGTTGCTGGATCACGGCAGGTGCAACTACGATCGGGAGAAGGACGACCTCAACATCGCCGGCGCCGACATCGATGCGGAAGATGAGGAGGACCTAGCATTGGCAGCCGGCGGTTGGTCGAAAGGGAAACGTACACGCCGGACCAAGGTGATCGTTGTGGACAACGGTTCACAAATTGATGAGCCGCAGCTGGTGCCGACCACGTCAAGGGAGGAGGAGGACCTCGCCAACTGCCTCGTCATGCTGGCATCATCGAGTGGCGGCGTGCAGCCGCAAGCCATTGCTGACGTCCACCAACAACCATACGCATCGACGAGCAAGGGCGAGCGTGCACCGGCGAGGAAGGATGAGCAGAGATTCCTTGTGCCTCCACAACCAATCTCTATGCTACCACCTACCGTACCACAGTTCAAGTTTCTGGCGCCACCACAAGTGATGCCGTCGCCGGCCGTGCCTCGTGGCTTATTTGAGTGCAAGGCATGCAAGAAGGTGTTCACGTCTCACCAGGCTCTCGGCGGCCACCGTGCCAGCCACAAAAAGGTCAAAGGGTGCTTCGCGGCCAAGCTAGAAGAGAGCAGCCGCAACGACTCCCCGCAACCCAGCGCGGCGTCTTCCAATGACAACGTCAAGGTCGTGGTTGAAGCCATCCCCGCCATCGTCGACACCACAGAATCGAACGGTGTCGATGGCAACGCGGAAGTCAACATGCTAAATGCTAGAACCACCGCGGTTGTCGCGGCCACCTCTGCACCAGAAATGGCTAATATCATGCAGGTCGACGAGGCGCCCTCATCCTCCACCGTTTCGCCCTTCAAGAAGAAGGGGAAGGTGCACGAGTGCTCCATCTGCAACCGCGTCTTCATGTCCGGGCAAGCGCTCGGCGGCCACAAGCGGTGCCACTGGCTCACGACGGGGGCCGGGGACCCGACGGCGGCGGCGGTCGCCAAGCTGCCCTTCATTACTCAAGATCACGTCATGCACGCCGCCATGTGCCAGCAGCTCACCCTCGGTCCACCGGTGTATGGGACGTCCGATTCGTGTCTTGACCTCAACGTGCCCATGAATCAATCTGCAGATCCAGCCGCCACGAGACAAGCAGCCGGGATCAACGAAAGCATGCTGAACCTCAATGCACCGGCGTCGCTGTACATGCACTCATGGGCCGGACATACCAACGCGAGCAACATGCACAACACGGCGGCGACAAGTGGTCACTACGACTTGCCGGAAGCCAGCGCCGCCACCGAGGATGAAGCGGATAGTACGAGTGCCAAACGAGCCAAGATCAGTGACCTCAAGGACATGAACATGGCTGGGGAGACCTCGCCGTGGCTGCAAGTTGGCATTGCCCTACCGTCCGAGACCAATGAGAGACTGCTCAAGCCTAAAGGCTAGAATATATTATACATTTATATTGGAAGCACTTACTTACTTATATATATCTATACTATATATAGTTTCATATATGAATATTTAATCGGCAAGTATACGTATATATAATGTAGTTATTAGGGAATCGATCTACCTGGATGGTATTCCAACCTTCAGGGAACGCATTGCTAGGGGGACAGTAAATAGGCTAGAATGCTTGTTACCTGCAGAAGGCTTCTTCTTTACTGTACGATTCATTGAGGAGCCTTGGATTTATATTAATAGTTTCCCATCCCCCCCCACCCAACCCTATTTTGTTATATGTTACTACTTGTGTTGTTTTCATTTTTGTTTATCTTCGGCAGTTCCAAAATAAAAGCATATGTGTAAAATGATTTTCCTGCTGTTTTCAGTTTGGGTTATCTATCTGATTATCTCCTTATTAGTCTCTGTATGTCCTACTAGCAAATGTGTTCGTGTGTTGACAATTGTTGTACGCGAGTCGTTCTAACTCACATGAGCATGGGTGTGAGTCTAGGTCACATACGGTACATGACATGGAGGGCGCATAGGTATTTTGGAAAGTAAAAAAAAAAAGATGGTTGGAAAAATCCCTTCGCTCTTATGCACATGAGTTGCAATGAAAAAAACAATCAAACATTCGTAGAAAACAACTGGAATGCTACATATCTTTTATGTTTTATCATTTCCATAAAATTTAAAAGTTATAACTTATTTTATGATGATATAAGATAATGCTGGTAATAACATGATAGGGTCCTATTAAGCCTCGAATTAAGATTTGATATCTTTTTCCGTTGCAAAGTACAGAAATATTTACTCGTAAATATATTACAACACTAATTTCATATAATATAAATGTTTGATTAGTTGAACCATTGGATGATCCATGTTTTAATTTATATCTATAGCTATACTTATTATAATATTAAAGAGGTAAAATTTCTCTATTGTTTTTTTTTTCGTGCTGCCAATTAATTCTATTTGGCCCAACCGTGAGGTCCACTCGCTCCACCTCACTCGCTTTCAACATGCACGGTTGCACGCCTCGCTCGCCTGCTCCTTGTTTACGCAGCTTTTCCGCTCCGGTACCAAAGGATCTCGGCGCAGGACAACGTCGTACCGAAGGTGACATGGGCTATAGCGCCCATGGAGCTAGCGGCGGAGCGGAGGGAATGGTCAATGGTTTAAAGGCATAATGATACACTATTTATTATTTATTTTCGATGTTTGTACGAGAAAAAAGAATCAGAACAGGAGGCACTGGATAGAAAACAAACCCGACCAGATAGATGAGATGATTCTTGTTTTTTGTTTGGTTGAAGAGATGAAATGGGATGGAACAATCCTATCTCATGTTTGGATTGAGGGTGAGATTGGAACGGTTACCCTCTCAATTTGTTTGCTGAAGCCTGAAGCTACCTCCTCACTTATTTCATTTTTCTTTTTTTCATTATCTTGTTCACCTCCCCATTTTGGTCCAAGTTAGACAGTTAGCTACGACCCTGGGCATTGGCCCAATTTGCTTGTCCGTTTCTTCCTGACGGTGTCACTGTACGTGAGCCCTGCCTTATCTTCCTTCGTCTAATTTCCATCGTTGGACGCTCGCACTGCATGTATAGGCACAGCGGCCGCGAACGCATCACCGCAGCTGGCGTCTAGCGTGAGCGAGAGTGCCGCCGATGCAGGAGATCAGCAGAGGGAGGGACGGAGGGTCACGACCGCCGGAGAAAGAGCTACTCGCACTTGGGCTGGGCCTGGGCAGGAGCGGACGCAACTGAAGAGCAGCCACTTGCGCAGGGGGCCGTCGCCGTCGATATCTAGATGCAGTCGTCGCTCCGTAGAAGCTGTTGACTTCTGCTGTTGTGCTGTTTGGATTGGCGTATTTATCCCCGTATATAAACCTTTGCGCTGCTATCACTTCAAAGTGGAACCAAACATGTAGCGGTGGCAGCTGTTTCCACTTTGCTGGTCTGCTGGGTTTTTTTTTTTAGTGGTGCTGGTCTGCTGGTGGGAGGAGCACAGAGGAATATGCAAGGGAAAGGGAAAGGTGCTGCTGGGCTGCCTCCTGATGATGGGCCGGAGGGAGCGGGCCGCAGGCGGGGCGCGGAGCTGAGGGATGGCTCGCGCGCGTGGCTGCTGGACCGAAAGCGGCCGCAGGACAGAAGCAAGAAAGAAAAACGGGAGAAAAAAGGTTTTATTTTGTTGAACAAGGTTTTAATTTCTTTTAAAACTATTTAGGTTGGGAACTCTGAAACTTTTGTAGTAGAAGTTTAAAAATATAATATTTTAAACCTTGATCTTCTTAGACTTTATTTTTGAAAACCATTTTTAAATTATATACCGAGAAATAATTTAAAATAGATCCTTTGAAATCTTTTTAAACTCTACTTTTTAAATGATCATTTTGAACTATTTCTAATCAAAATTTTAAATTCAAAACACATTTATTTAAACCCTTTTTACAAACATATTTTCAAACATATAAGTTTTTCTAAAAAAATACTTTTCAAACTCAAACTTGAACTTATCTTTGAAAAATAACAAATCTTATTCGTTAGAAATTCATTGTCCATGTGCTAAAAGCTAATGTGAAGGCATGAATGCAAGCAAACATATTACCTTGACTTGTAAAAAATTTATAAAGCCAAATTTTCCATTTCCAAATTGACAACAAACTAAAATAAATCTTTAAATTATTTATTTTATTTAGTGTTTTCTAGTCACATCCCAAAATGTAGATACCCTCTTTAAATTAACAACAAATTTAGTTCACTCGGTCGTAGTTTGAAAACTTTATTTACCTTTTATCTTTTAAAACTTTATTTTTGAAAACCATTTTTAAACTATATACAAAGAAATAGTTTAAAATAGATAATTTGAAATATTTTAAACTCTACTTTTTAAATAACCATTTTCAACTATTTCCAATCAAATTTTAAATTCAAAACAACTTTATTTAAACCTTTTTCCAAACATATTTTAAAACATATAAATTTTTATTAAAAAAATCAAACTTGATCTTGAACTTATTTTTTTGTAGTAGTTTCCTAAAGCTTAATTTGAACTTTTATTTTTGAAAAAGTAATCTTATTCGTTAGAAATTCATTTTCCACACGGTAAAGCTAATGTGAAGGCATGAATGCAAGCAAATGGATTACATTGACTTTGTAAAAGTTTTATAAAGCCACAATTTCCATTTCCAAATTGACAACAAACTAAAATAAATCTTGAAATTGTTTAGAAAATATTAAATTATTTATTTTATTTAGTGTTTTCTAGTCACATCCCAAATTGTAGATTTGGGGTTGTGGCACGAGTTCACCTAGTCGTAGTAGCTGCTCTAATTCTTGCATTCAAGAAGTCGCTCTTGCCTTGTGTCGGTGTTTCGAATTATCAACTAGTAAATTTCTAGTATTGCGTGTTTGGCTCGGATGGTGTGCTTAGAGGACATAAGATTTATACCGGTTCGAGGCAAAAAGTCCATACGTCCAGTTCATCGTTGTTGCTCGTGTTACTAGCACTGAAAGTTTGTAGTACGGGTTACAAACGAGCGAGAGAGGGACAGGTCCCAAGTCTCTTATGTGCGTGTGCTCCTAAGGCGTGTTAGGGCGTGTGTTTTGATGTCTACAGCCGCAGTAGAGTGGTGAACCACCGTCCTCCCTCTCTGGGTCATCCTGCTTCCCCTTTTATAGACGAAAGGGAAGTGCAGGTTACACAGAGAGAAAGAGGGAGAAGAGCCAAAGAGAGGAAGGCTTCTAAGACCGACATGCCTTTCTTCACCTTCATGCGGGTCCCGCTGACACTATAGATGGTGACAAAAACGGCTCCACGCGGGTGCCTGTTCGCCGCTGATGCCATGCCCCAGCGTTGTCAGCGGGTCGTGACGTCCCATTCCGTCCCAGCGGGCAACGCAGCGAACCAACCGTCTCGATCGGTCGTCGTCGTCTGAGGAGTAGGCAAGATAGTGACCACCGCGTCATCATCTTTGTTGGTGATGTGAGTTCCCTGGAGTGACATATCACGAGCATGGGTCATGTTGAGATGTGCCCGCTCCCTACACGATGCTAGAAATTTGGCCTTAGGTTGTACTTTCTGGCCCGTAGTGGTTGGCGGTGGTACGGGCTTCGCGAGGAGCCGCGCCTGAGGGGTCGGCGAGACAGAGCCCCCGACCCAGAGGCCAGGCGAGCCGAGGCCCCTACCTAGAGATCGGGCGAGGCGGAGCCCGCTCTAGAGGTCGGGCGAGATGGAGCCCGTGACACCAGGGGGTCGAGCGAGGCGGAGCCCGCCCCCAAAGGTCGGGCGAGGTGGAGCCCACGCATCTAGGGGTTGGTTGGAGCTGTAGTCGCGCTCTTGACTGCTCGGATGAATCAATGTTGATGACCATTAGCTCCTCCTCTTTGGGTACCTTAGTATTGGCCCCCGACACCTTGTGTTGCATTTTTTACGTGTACTACATATGTTTGCTTGCATTTACATTATCATATTTCAAGTAGCACATTGCTTGATTTGGTCATGCAGGCACATTCCGTGCATCACTATAACTAGCACCGCATCTCAGTGCCACAAATGAGTATCACTAGTACAAAAAATTTAATGGAGGTGGACATTGTAACCGCCTCCAATCAAAGGTCACGGTTAATCCAACCTTTTTAGGCGGTTGCTTTGCCCGCCTCGGTTAATTGATTAACGGAGGTGGTCGCTATTAAGCCACGCCTCCGTTAATCGATTTAAAAAAAAAAAACTACCAAGCCCAATCGAGCCCGCCACCGGGCCTAATCGAGCCTGTTGTCGTCGCCGCTGCCGAATCTGGGCGCAGCCAGCCTCCTCCGCCAGATCTGGGTGCAGCCGGCCTCCTCATCGGATCTGGGTGCGACCGGCCTCCTCGTCGGATCTAGATACGACCGGCCTCCTCCTCGTGGGATCTCAACATGGCCACACGAGGGAGCCGCCGCCGTGGTGGAGCACGCCGCCACCGCCTCCTCGTTGGATCCAGGACCTCCAACACTATCATGGGAGAGGGAGGGAGGCGTCGCCGGTGGGGAAGAAGGGAAGGAGGCGTTAGTCGGTGGTGGAGGTGCGCCGGCGCTCGATCGCCTCCACTTCCCCGCCGCTGCCGGACCTGGGCCCGCCATGGCCGGATCTGGGCCCACCGTGGCCGGAGAAGCAGCGGCCTCCTCGGGATGGAGAAGGGGTGCGGATCGCGCCAGGTGGTGGTGGCGCGCCGCGCCGCCGACCCCCTGACGAGAACCTCTAGGTGCCATGGCTCACGCTGCCTGTTTAGCGCCGCCATAGCCACCCATGCCGCCACGTCAGGCGGCCGAGCGCCGCCGCGGCCCCGTGTCGGAGGGAGACATGAGAGGGCAAGTGAGGGCGTCGGAGGGAGAGAGGAGAGGATGAGTGAGGGAGAGAGAGAGGATGACGGCTGAGGAGGGAGAGTGAGAGGAGAGCCACGGAGCGCGCCGCTCTGAGAGAAGAGAGAGGGAGAGGAAGAGAAATGACTGAGTGAGTGAAAACCCTAACTTCCTGTATTTATATTGAAGACGGCTATCGGGCCTCGACTGGGCCTGTTGGGCCTTGGCCTTTTCGGAGGCGGGTCTTATAGTGTGTCCGTCTTCGAAAATTGATTTACAGAGGAGGACATCTTAGGACAACCACCTCCAAAAATAAGACGTCCGCCTCCGTAAATTGATTTTATGAGGCGGGCAAATATGACCGGCTCGGTAAATGAAAATGACCATCTCCGTTAATAGCCCAGCATTTTAGGAGGCGGTTGGATTTTATGCCCACCTCCGTTAATATTTGGGCAATGCATTCTAAAATCATTTGTGTAGTAGTGTATGCAACTATGGATACCCTCTAGCTGCATAAACCATGCCAAAGAATGTGTAGTGGCTCCATTTGGTACTGTTGTGCAACAGAGCTATAAAATCTTCAGCGTAATCGCAGCACATGTTATTCACAGCAGCAAACCACCTTTGCTGATCTGACAAGTTGAAAATCTCCTCATCTCCTGTTAAAGGCTGCAACTACAGCAACCTCCCCCTACATCACGGTAGTAATTAAACACTAAACAGGCGTAGCTAGCCTAGCCTCCCATAACAGCGATTAGTACCTTCCAAAATTTAGAGAGGCAGAGATTTATTAAGTAGGAGTAGGTGCTACTAACAGTTTGGGTCAGTAAAGCTTAATTGGCTTAGCGAGTCCATCCATCCAGGTCCAGTCGTGCATCCGTCCAGTACTCCAGTCCACACGCACGAGCACGACGTAAGCACGCGCGGGCGCGGCTGGAAGACGGTGGGGCGCACGCAGACGCAGGCACGGTCCCGGTCAGGGCCAGCGCCGCACGCGTCCCGTTTGGGTGTTTGTCCACTGGACTGGACGGCAGCAATTACCACCCACTCTTACCTGCATAGCCAGCCGACGGAGCACCACCTGTGCTGTACAGTACAGTACTCGGGCCTGCCTCGCTTCCCCGGTTCAGCAGCCACGGATCCAGGCCGTTGCGGTGCACCGCTGCCATCCTGTCATTCTGCGCGCTGGAGTACGAGTACCAGTATGGCTGTTGCAGGGCTGTGCTGGTACTCACTGGACTGGACTGCAGAAAAAAGAGCACCAAACTCGGGACTTGTTTACATTGGGGTTAGGAATCAGTATTTAATACTGTAGCACTTTCGTTTGTATTTGATAATTATTGTCCAATCATGGCCTAACTAGGCTCAAAAGATTCGTCTCGTAATTTACAATCAAACTGTGTAATTAGTTATTTTTTTTATCTACATTTAATACTCCATGCATATGTTCAAAAATTTGATGTGATGGAAAGAGACTGAAAAAACTTACCATCTAAACAAGGCCGTGTTGGAACGGAAGGAAAGATCAGAAAAGAGAAAAATGGGCTGAAGCTAGAGCGGAGAACGAGACGGTGATGAAACACAGAAGTAGCCTTTCTGTCTCCACTTCCGTCGTCAGCACCCACTCCCAGCTCCCTCCGCATGCAGCACAGCACAGGCCAATCCGCCAATGCAGCAGCCGGGCCGCCACTTGACTTTGACTTTGAGCAAAGCGAGACGAAGATATATATATATATATATATAGTATTAAATATAGATTAAAAAAATAATTAATTATACAGATTGCGACTACTTTGCGAGACGAATTTTTTAAGCCTAATTAGTCCATGATTTGACAATAAAGTGTTACAGTACACACATGTGCTAATGACAGATTAATTAGACTTACGCGGTTTACTGACGGATTCTGTAATTTGTTAAACCGCGAGACGAATTTATTAAGCCTAATTAATCCGTCATTAGCACATGTATTACTGTAGCATCACATTGTCAAATCATGGACTAATTAGTCTTAAAAGATTCGTCTCGCAAAGTCGTCGCAATCTGTATAATTAGTTATTTTTTTAATCTATATTTAATACTTTATACGTGTGTCTAAATATTCGATAGGATAAGATGTAAACTTTTGTGGAAAAAACTAAACAAGCGCAGTTCCCTGCCTCGACCAGGCCCCGGCACTACGGCGTGCAGCGGCAGAAGCTGAGAAAGAAGCACTGATCGCAGTGGTAGGCAGGCAGTAGCATGCAGGAGGCATCATCGGCAGCGTCGTCTTCACCACCATGCAGCGCTGAAGCTGCCGGCGCGCACCATAGCTACTTGAACGGACGCACGCATGCATGGCTCGCCGACGCAGCACTTGCACGCTGCGCCCTAGTACGCCCCTACAGGATACAGGCTACAGCAGGTGGTGGTGGACCGGCGGTGGCTCGCCGGTTCGTACTTGGTGGGGTAATCATGTGGATTTGTCCGCTCGGTGATCGATCATGTGTCACCCACCCACTCCGCGACCAGCGCGGGCGATACTGTGTCTAGACATGGCGGATCCGGAAACGCTTCAGGTCGAGCGCACCAAAGGCGTCCCCACCGTACGAACGTCCCCACCGCAGATACGCAATTGTCGCTCGCTGGCCGCTGTTTCTCGATGTGCCAATCTAGAATCCTTGGAAGCAAATCAATCGCTTCCGGTTTCCTTGCACAAATAATCCCAGGGGGATCCATGCAACAAATAGCTTCCCGTGGTATAGCTAGCAATACTTGAATTGAGGATGAATGTATGCTAGCTAGCAGGAACACGTACCACTATTAATTTGCCACGAAAACGGGTACTCAAATGTACTCACATTCTTACTACCGAACTACTGTATTGGCCACACTTTAATTATCTACTTTTGACTTAGTCCTCAACGCGCTTCATTTCCGGCCCTCCCTCCCATTCTCTATTGAAACTGACTATTAATATCCATGAACTTAGTAACTACTATGTCCGTTCTAAACTAAAAGTCTAGATGCATAGTTTTTACTATGTATCTAAACATAGTTTATATCTAAGTATATTAATAAAGCTTTGCACCAAGAAAAATCAGAATGACTTATAATTGGAACGAATGAAGTATTATTTATTAGTCAAATCAAACTACTAGAAACAAGAAAAATAAGGAATTCAGAGAGTCTATAACAACAGACATAGCTTGCAGGAACATTTTCTACCATTTATTCTTTTTTACATTAAGGGTCCCTTGACTCGGCCATATGTAGAGTTTTTAGTGTTCGGACTTGGCACCTTAGTTAGCCAATCGAGCTATGTCAATTCACTCCTAATCTTTTTGTGTTTGTGTTTGGAAGTGGGGAGGTGCAACGAGCTACAAAGAAAAACCCATGGGTTGTTTTCCGCGACTACGATGCAACAAAGAAAAGCTCATGGGATCTTTTCTGCTTGACTATGTTAGTGACTTTGATCACAAGAAGCTATCAGTTGCTTCCATGTATGGTTGAGCACCAATCCAACGGGTTCGCCCATCGATTTGTAGAGCATACATGTATGTCCTCCATGATGCTATGGTGCATTTGGAAACCTCTTTGCGTGCACAGTTTTTGCGTGTGCGGGACTTACAAGTGAGGGGATGCTGCCATTCACGTCAGACAAAATACGGTTAGTCTTCACAGACTAGACATTGGGTTTTCACCGGATTTTGGCGTATGCACACTTGTGTGTGCACCTAAGGACCCCTTTGTGACGTAGTAGGAATCGAGGGATTTTAGAGGAATCAATTCATGTAGAAATTTTTGTTATTAGGACCTTTCTGAATAAATGATGGAATCCTATAAATTCATTTGAAAAAATGAGATCTATTAGAAGAAAATAAGCACAACCTTAAATTTCTTCCTTTATGTCTTAGGGTTCGGTTCATGTATTTTTCCTAATCATCCAAATGCTTATTTTAATTTGTAGCTTTATTGAATTATAGATCCACATATGAGTATGATTTCAATAGCATGCATACTCAGATGATGCGTTTTTCCTATTCCTATAGTTTGATAATTTTCAAGAGAGTTTAGGCCATGTTTGGAATGCCATAACTTTTCTCAGTTCTTGCAGTTTCCTATAGAGTTAAATTGATTCTTATGGGATTCTATATGTAGGATCTCTGGTTAGCCTGGAGGAGGGTGAATAGGCCTGTCAAAACAAATACTCAAACTTTCATCAAATTCAACCTGCGGCACTGCCACTCTAACCTCGCGGCACTGTCGGACAGCGGCATTGCCGGGACAGAACAGCGGCACTACCGCACCTGCAGACAACTTCGAGTCACAGTTCAAAATCAGTGAATGTAAACTTGAATCGGAGAAATTTCTTAGCTTCCTGCAGGTATGAGATTCATAGATCAAGAGCTAGAAGTGGTAGAAACACAACACACAAGTAGATCGACCACAAACCCTAGAAATCACCTTAACAACAATATGAAATGCAAATGATGTAAATCAAACATAAGGTGACACGATGATTTAACCCATGGTTCAGCTCGCCACCAAGACTTGCCTACGTCCACGTTGTTGAGGTTAGCCACTAAAGCTTAGGGCTTTGCAACTCTTCCTCATTCTCAAGTCAAGAGACTCAACTCTTGAGATGAGAGGTGAGTTTACTAGTTTGAAGAGGTGGTTACAAACCTCCCAGAGCTGCCACACAAGTTGGCAAGCTCCTCGGACGACGCTCTAGATGGCTAGGAGCAAAGCTCCAAGAGTAATAAACACAATCGTCGACCAAAACGTGAACCAAGTGCTCTTTTGAGTTGGGGAATCAAAGGATCTGCTCTCTAATTGAGTTTATGACCTTTTTCTCTCAAGGATTGATGGGAAATCAAGGGAGAATGGTTGGGAGCTCATGGTCACCAATGGAGGAGAGAGAGGAGGGCACACTTCTGTTCTTGGACGAGCTGAATGAGTGGGAGAGAGAAGAGAGACATTGGTGAAGAAGGGGAAAGGTATAAGTACCCTCTAGCCCCAACGGTCACTTAAGTCGCGGCAGTGCCACGGCTCAAGTGCGGCAGTGCCTCTCTCGAGGTGCGGCACTACCGCACCAGGCAAGACAGGAAGGGTAAGAGTAAAGTGTTAGCTGTCTTGGCTGAGTAACTAAGGATGTATGTGTAAGATTGAACACTTGGTAGCACATGTTAGCTTAAGCATTGTGTCCCCCTTTATATTACGGCTTTTCTTATACTCAAATTCAAAATATAAAAGAATTTAAACCTCCTTTGAGTTTAAAGCCATCAATATTTGTAATTGGGGGCTCCTCCGTTTCGTGTAACATCCTCGAATATAGATTCGCTGCTTGTCATCTCGATAAATCTCATTAGTTTTCTAATTGCGTGGTCATTATCACCAAAACCCACAATTAGGACTTGATTGCACTTTCACTATGTGCTTCCCATGAAATTCCTGCACTTCTAATGGAGTTGTGGCATACTTAGATATCCAGCCAGTCCAACAAGTGGGGCGTGTTTGGGTACATCGGTATCGCAAGTGGAGAGTATGTTAGGTGTGTGATTTTAGCTTGTATTAAAAACGAGCCTTATATATTATAACTTCTTTATCTTCTATGATGTTTAATGGCTTGAACAATTGTACTTATTAAATTTAACTTGTAACAATATGCTTATGGCTACCTAAATTGGCTATATGGAATCACATACCAATGCACTGTTTAAATGTGTATTTTAATAATAAAGGACAAAGAATGTTAATAATGGCTATCATAATGTTGTAGAAGCAATGGGAAAAATAATATTCACTAGTGTGAGAGATCAGTGCATAATCTGGCTATGCATCCTAAACATTGAGAGAGAGAGAGAGAGAGATTTGACCATTTGGCATTCATTTAATATGGGATCATCGGCGCAAGCAAAACCGCAAATTGCATTCATGATTGTTTGGTAGAGGATCAAAACTTATTTTGTCTAGCATCTATACATACATATATATGGTCTAGCATCTTTGGTGCAAATATAAGGCATTATTAGTTGTGAATTGTGATAATTCCATATGTACACAGGAGCAGATGGGCCGGTCCTAAAAAACTGGAAGCAATTCAAGCCGTCAAAGCAGCAAAAAATATCTCTGCTTGACTGCTTCGATTTGCATGAGCCAAGCATCACCAACGCCCTCACCGCGATTGAAGGTGTCAACGAGGAAAGAAAAATAAATTTTGAAGAAATGAAAGGGAAAAATCCTGAAAACGAAAAATAAATAGGAAAGAGAAGCTTGCTGTTCCGCTATATTCTTAACTACCCCCGCAGCTCTCTCGCTCGCTCACGCTCTCTCTCCTCACCATTTTCGCTCCTGCCTGCCAAGAGCTCACCGAGAGCTCCGAAAGGCGCAAGCTCTCTCTCGCCATGGCGAAGAACACATGCAAGCTCTGCTCCCGCCGCTTCGCCAGTCCCCGCGCCCTCGCCGGGCACATGCGCTCTCATTCCATCGCCAGAGCTCAGGCGGCTGCAGCGGCGGCGGCGAAGCAGCAGATCTCCTCGGCGTCCTCCGCGTCGACCTCCTTCGCCGCCGCCGCCGACGAGGACGTCGGCCTCAAGACGCCCGCTTCCACCTACGGGCTCCGGGAGAATCCGAAGCGCAGCCTTCGCGTGGCCGATGCCGCCTTCTCGGATCGCGAGAGCGAGGCCGAGTCCACCCCGCCGCACACCAAGCGCGTGAACGCCGCCGCCGTCTGGGGCGAGCCCGAACCGGCGAGCTCGCTGTCAGAGGTCTCAACCCCGGAGGACGTGGCGCTATCCCTCATGATGCTCTCCCGCGACTCCTGGCCGTCGGCTGTACTCGCCGAGGACGACGACGGGAGCGACGACGGCTACGCGCCGCCCCCTGCCCCGCCACTCCTGCGGGCCCCGGCGCCGGCGCCCGTGGAGAAGCGGACGCAGTTCCAGTGCGTCGCGTGCAAGAAGGTGTTCCGCTCCTACCAGGCGCTCGGCGGCCACCGCGCCAGCAACGTGCGCGGCGGCAGGGGCGGCTGCTGCGCGCCTCCCGTGGCCCCGGCTCCGGCTCCTCCCCTGCAGCCCCAGCCGCCGCTGTCGCCATTGCCGGAGCACAGTGACGGGGACGAGGACGAGGACATGGATATGGATGCAAAGCAGCAGCCGCGCGAGTGCCCCCACTGCTACCGCGTGGTCTCCTCGGGCCAGGCTCTCGCGGGGCACAAGCGGTCCCATGTGTGTGGCGCCGCGGCCGCGGCGTCGCTTGCCAGCACGGGCACCGGCACCGCCTCCACCACCTCAGCCGCCACTCCTCCGTCCCCGATCAACAACAGTCCCTGCATGATCGATCTGAACGTGGCGCCGCCGTCCGAGGAGGTGGAGCTCTCTGCCGTGTCAGATCCCCACTTCAATCCAGGCGCTTGAAGCAGGCTGATTAGAGCCATCAACCTGGATGATTCCGTCGCCGGAGGCAATTCAGGGTGAGCATCGTCAGGGAGATAAAGGTAAAAAAAAAAAGAAGAACAACGGAGGTGAAGAAAAGAAACATCTTTTGTAGGTTATAATGGCAGCTTGCTCATCGTTTTTCTATTCCATTTGGTTTGTGATTACAATGTTCTTCGTCGTTGCTGTTAATTTCGTTTCCTGTTTGAAGCGACTGGATTATATGGAATACATATATGTAGATTATCAGTAATTTGGTATTGAGCAACTAGCAAAGCTGGGCTGGTTCTAGGCCTGTTGATCCAAATGCAGCTGTACCCCATCGAAACAATTCAGCAATGCGGAAAGGAGTAGCTTAACCATAGCTTTCTGTTTGCATTCTCGGTAGGAGTATGCTATTGCTATCCTTGCCAGAGTCCATGCTATCCATGGCTTAAGCTGGATTGAACGCTACTACTACGCTAGCATCAGCAGAAGCAATGTAGGAGCAGACGAAGAGGAGCGAGCAGCAGCTTGCTTTTCCACTGACGAGAAGCACAGAAGCAGCATACAGTAGACAGTGTTGAAAGCCACACCGGCAACGCCTAGCACCACCACTGCAACTTTGTTTTGTTCTGCTGCTGCCTTTTTCTCTCTTTTGCCTTCTGGCTTGGCAGCAGCGCCCTGCCACACCACCTGCATGCGCCGTTCCTTCCACTGCTGGTATGAACAGCGCCTCGTGCCGTGCCCCCCTGCCTGCTTCCATTGCAGCCCCGCTCGCTAACTGTTCGCACTCGCACCCTGCTCTGTCTCCCTCTGCAAGTGGGTCCGGATCACGGTCGCTTTGTATCCTGTACGCATTGATTGCGTACGTAGACCAGACACGGATACAGTGTGCCAGTATACAGTATATAATACTACTACGACGACTACGACCATTGTGCTACTTTGCAGAGATATTGCCAGTATATAGTATAATAATACTACTAGCAGTATTCGTGTACGACTAGGACCATGGTCCTCCACATTTGGAGGCAGGAGGTTAGAGCCCCGGCGAATTTGGCAGGCGGGGACGGTCATTATCTAGCGAGATTGTTAACACAGAGTGATTAGCGCGTGGTTTACTGGTACGCGCAGCATTCTGACTCGCTCACGTGGGCCCGCCGCAGCTGCTGCCTGCCTGCCTGCCGTTTCTGGGGATCCTGGGGAAGCTGGAGAGGCGCACGACCCGAGGCGGATCGAGCGCGCGAAACAGTTGTTGCACGCACGGCTGGGCGCATCTGTGGGGTGATGGGCGGATGACGACTGGGCCAGGCCTGCGCCAGGTGGGCGTTGGTCACTGGGGGCACGAACCCGGTGAACGCCGGGACGGACGGGACGTGGTGGGGCCGGAATAAAGCGCGGGGGCGGGGCCGCGGGAGTGGGGAGCGCGTGACGTGGTGGAGGCACCGTCGTGGCCGTCAGATTCTGATTGGCTGGCTGACTGAGCCCGGCTGACCAGCGCACTCACAGAAACGCTGTTTATGTTCAAACAATATAACAGTATTTTTTTTAACAACAACAATTAAAATAATATTTTAATTTATTTTTCGGTCCGCCGAACAGCCCGTACATAAACCCTGATGGCGACGCCAGTCCTGGTCTTTTGGGGTACTGCCGCAGCTGCTCACTGTTCCATACTGCTGCCTGTCTTCGAAGCAATACAGGATACAGTAGGCTGCACTCCACGAGTCATTCCATTTGTCCCCGGGAAGAAGTCACCTCCGTCCGGAGGAGCTAATTCTAGATTTATCTCTAGTCAATTTCCAATATTTAGTCAAGATTATAAAATAAAAAAATTATATAACAAAAAAATCAGCGTGAAATATATATTTTATGATGATGAAAGTTTACGTTTTGTGTCATCTGTTCTAATAAGCTTTAGAATCAGAGACATACGCTAGTATAACTCTTATGAATATGGATTGTGAGTTCAGATCACAAACATGATAATAAAGTAAGTAGGACCCTAATCTCTAATCCATTACATTTATTACTCTTAGTGAAACCAACTAGGACTCATGCTCCGGAGAGTGAAGGGACACAAAAGAGAGAGTGCGATGGACCATCTCTTTTTTTTTGGAAAATTTTGCTCTTTAATATTATATTATTACATTATTAGATATAGATGTAGATTACTAATATTGATAATTATATTGATCAAGCTCAAAATGGTTTTACCCCATATATAGAAAGGATATAATTCTATTAATTTAAACAAGACTTCAAATTTAAGTTAACATATTTTTTATAATATAACTGTTTGAAGCCATAAACATCCATAATATTTTCAGTTAGGTGAGTCAAACTTAAGATATAGGTTTGCACGTTTCCGGGGATAAAGATAGTAGAATTCAGTAAAATTCTGGCAGTTTTTGTTTCTCGACGATCGTCCGTGCTCGAAAGTAACGTGGACGGGTCACGGTCTGTGGCAGGAAGGAACGAGAGTACTCCGATCAACGGTTTCACTTTTGCTCGATCGGCCGTGTCTAGCGAGTGCTCGAACCGTGGTGCATTGTTATTGCTACGGCTCCGGCGTGTCCTGGTCCGGGCCGTTGCCAGTGCAATTTCTGCATCCCGGTGGTCGGTGGAAATCTCCCGTGGAGAGCCGGACCGGGGAATTCTTGCGCTGGAAATGCATTAGTAGTATAGTGGCGTCTAGCGAAAGTGCACGTACGGGCTGGCCGGCCTGGTAGAGCTAACGCCTAGCAACCTGTTACCAATCTCTGTAGTTTTCTCTAGTCCAGCTCCAGCAAATGCAGTGTGTACTGTGTAGGTGCTGGGCAGGTTCCATACATGCATGCGTGACTCGACCGGTTTGTTTTTGTAAAGTAGCTCACACAGGTCGCATGCCATAGTGACTGCTATAGTGGAGTCCGATGTTCTTCCAGTGCTAGCTTAGCCAGATGATAATGTGATAGACATATATAGTACCATAGCATTAGCATGACAGCTTCATTTTAGATTAATTGCGATTTTGTCGATCTATAGATAGTACAATACAGTGTGTATTTTTCTGCGAGAAAAGAGAACAATGCAATACTAGCACGCAGAGAGTCGGCAGTACTACTGCTGGAGTACAACGATTCAAGAGAGCTAGGCTAGGATGTGATGGACTGATCTGATGGATGTAGCCTGGCCTTCCTCCGTGTGATGGATCGAGCGAGCAGGGGGTGGAGAAGTGGAGGTGGAGCACAGCACGAGCAGAGTGTCCAGCTCCTGTCCTGCCCGCGCGCCCTGCTCACATGGTTGGCGGCCTCTGCACGAAGGGAAGCCGTGAAGGCTGCGGGGCCGGCGGGACGCATCAGTGAATCAATTCAGTACGTTGTCACGCTTTTGCCGTCTCCCTCTCGCCGTTGCGACTTGGGACGCCAGGCACCACGCAGGCACGCACTACCGCCCGTAGGTCCACAGGGACACGCACTTGCTAGACCAAATGGATCGCGTCCATTTATTAGCGACCCTAGGTCTAGAAAACACGATACTAGCATGCTCGGTCCGATGCATGGTTGTCTAGGTCGCAGATCCTTTCTCGGACCACAGTGCCGTGGCACGGGCGTCTCAGTTATGGCCAGGTACTGTATCAGACCGATCCCTTCTACCATCGGATATTCTCGTGGTTACTCCTTCCAACCGTTGGATGTTCTTATAGCCGTCTATACCATGTTGAATGTAGCTGATGAAAAATCATTTTATGAAATCAGCCCCTCACTCACCCGCGGAAGCCCCGTCCCGAGATGCGCGCACTTCACTACTTTTGCGTGCAGTCTTTGCTACATCCACCCGTGCTATGTGTCATCGCTGCCGCCCCACCCTCTGCGCCACCGCTGTCATCCCCACCCGCCCTCTACGTCATCGTCGTTGTAGCCGCGCCCACACACCCAGCCTCTGCGCCACCGCTACCCGCGCGCCTCCCGCCCTCTACGTTGTCAATGTCCCTCGTGCCGCCCCTACCCCACCCTCTATGATCCGTTGCCCAGCTTTGCGTTGCCGACGAGCCATACACCAGTAACCTCCACACGCCGACGAGCCTCCATTCGCCAAAGTAGTAAGGAGAAGTTGCGCTAAAAGCTCATGTTGCAAACGTATATTTTAAATGTTTCAGGTGTTTCAGAGGTATTTTGCAAGTGTTTTATATCGATGTTGCAAAAGTAGATCGGGATGTTGCATATGTTGCAATGGTTATACACGTATGTGTTAGTGTATGTTGCAAATGTTTCGTCTGTTTCAGACGTATGTTGCAAGTGTTTCATCTAGATGTTGCAAACGTAGAACAGGATGTTGCATATGTGCAAGACATGGGGGCATGGCAGGGATGGGCGCGGCAGAGACGGGCGTGGAGGGGAACGAGGCGCGGCGGGGGAGGAACGTGGTGGGGAACGGCGGTGGGGCGGGAATGCGCTCTAATCGTTTTTTGTTGCGAGTTACGAATAGGTGAAATCAGATTGCGTTAGAGGTTGGGAGTTGCGTCTGGACGCGTGATGGGCCGGACGTTCGGGCGCTAGCTAGCCCGTTTTCATACGCCCTAGCCGCCAATTCCTTTGCCTCGTCCTGCTCGACGCTTGGTCGCTCCCTTTGGCTTTAGCCACCAACCGCCACTCACTAAGTTGCCATTTGTCGATTCCCTCCTCCTCACCCCTGTTCCCCAATGTTTTCTTCCTTTCTGTCAAGGTCTCTCTTCATGATATCTCCCAGTAGCGGCACGACACACAACTTCAGTTGGGCTCAGGCTACCGTGCCCATCGTGCCGGCATGGCATGTCGGCCTGGCATATCACGGCAGGCCATCGTGCATATAGCAAGGTCGTGCTCACGAGGAGTCAACTAATGATCTCAAATTTGACTACGTTTATAAAAAAGTAGTATGAACATTTGTATCTCGAAATATGTTTGCTATCAAAATATATAACGTGAGCGATCTAATGTTGCTTATCTGATATCATAAATATTAGTATTTTTTATATATATTTGGTGGGAGTTCAAAATCATTTGACTTCTCAGAATGCCCATACCTTTTTTATTTTTTTTTTTGCTTCGGGCATCACTTCCTACATTACATTACAACTGTCGATGCCAATTTCTCCCAGGTGCCTAGCAATTAACGAAGAATATTTTCTTATATTCGGTGAGAGAAGAGGTTTTGCCGTTAGATGAAAGATGCCAATTTCTCTCGTTTTCCTAGCAATTAAAGAAGAATATTTTCTTGTATCCAGTGAGAGAAGACAAGGTTTTGATATTAGATCAAAGAGAGTCGCGCTGTTTGTTTGGACTGGTTTGGTTTATAAGTCATGGCTGAAAGTACTATTGACTAATTTGGTGTGAGAAAAAAATACTATTCGTTGACTAATAAACCATGACTTATAAATCAAATACGACCCAGCGAACAAGCTGAGTATTTCCTCGTTCTGTCAGGGATAACTCATGGTTGGCCGTCATATGGGTCCTGGGCCTTGGCCTAGGCAAGCAGTCGCCTAGACCGCCGGACGTCTTCTACAGCTACAAGAGCACAGGAGCAGTAGGGGGGAATCCATTGAATGAATTATCTAAAATCACTGTAGCACACTGTAACATTTCGTTTGTATTTAGTAATAGTTGTCCAATCGTTGATTAATTAGACTCAAACGTTTGTCTCGTAAAGTACAACCAAACTATGTAATTAGTTTTTGATTTCGTTAACATTTAGTACTCCATGTATGTACCGTAAATTTGATGTAATAAAAAATCTTTTTGTATAGTGCCAAAGTTTGGACTTACTGGTTCTTCTTCTCTAACTCATTCTTCTTCCACTGTACCCGGTTCCTGTTTCTCTCTCCGATTCCTCTGCTTCTAGACCTCTCTCTCCCTGAGGTCTTGTACCCTGCTTCCTCTTCCTCTGAATCAAGTTATCTGTTAGCCAGTCTATTGGGTTGCTAACAAGTTCTGTAATAACTCTGCTAGCAGCTAGCGGGACACTGGATAGTGTACTCCTACGGCAAGCGGCATGCGTGTTTGCTCTTCTGGTCTACTCCTATAAACGACAAAACTGGGACAGCGACGGGTTAGCGACGCTGGAATCGGCAAAGCACAGCAAAAGCAGGAAGCATCTCTGATCAGGCTTGGGAAGGGGAAGGAATGCAGCAGCAGAACTTGGAAGGATTCCGTCTTGAATTGGACACCAATGCTCTCAGCAGGAAATAAGGCGCGTTTAGATGCAAAATTTTTTGGATTTTGGCTACTGTAGCATTTTCGTTTGTATTTGACAATTAGTGTCTAATTATGAATTAATTAGGTTCGAAAGTTTCGTCTCGCGATTTCTTACCCTATGCAATTAGTTTTTTTTTCGTCTATATTTAGTACTCCATACATGCCGTAAGATTCGATATGATGGGTACTGCACAAAATTTTTAAAAACTAAACAACCCCTAAGCTGACTCGTCAGTCGTCAAGTCTGCTCTGATGAATCGAGTACCTGACCGTGCTCACACACCGCTCTCAGGCTCTCAGCTACCACTGCTCCATACCACTCACCCCGTCCCAATATACAAGGTGTAACCACTTTTTACTCATGTCTCATAATATAGGCGTGGTCTCTCTAGATGAACGTACCATCGATGCAGGATTGAGAGAGAGAATTAAATGCGTTCTTGGTCTTTGAAGCAGAGATGGTTACGCCTTTGTATACTAGGACCGAGGGAGTACTCAACAGTCAACTACTCCGTCCGTCTCATTATAAGACTACGAAAGATGATGTTTTAGCTCTAGACAGAAGAATTAATAAAGAGTGAAAAAAGATATAGTATACAAAAAACAAGAAAGAAAAATATAGTAAGATAGAGGTGCATAAAAAAAAGCATTGTGAAATAAGAATGATAACTAATTTAGGGTATGTTTGGAATACGAGAAAACTTTTTTGTTCCCGTGTTTGTTTTGTTAAATTGAACTGATTTGTATAAAATTCTTGCATGATTCACGTATGAAGATCAAGTATCATACGACAACGAGGTGAGTGTAGTACGCGTGTGCGCCAATGCATTTGCGATTACAGTATCTGGCTATCTGTCATCGTGAGGCTTGAGGAGGCTCGGAGTCTCGTATGAGACGACAAAGCGATGCATGTGCCTGCTTCGGTGCTGCGTTGCTGGCTTGCTGCTGCTTGGATGCATCGTAGGACTAGGAGTACAGAGCAGGCGTACAGACTGAGAGAACGCATCGTAGTTTGTTCTCCTCTGTGGGCCTTTCAGAGCAGCTCAGAGAATAATTTCGTTTCTGAACGTCGTGGTTGTCGAGTCACCACTCACCAGTGCCAGGCGCTCTCGTCACTGGATATGAAAGATCGAGACTGCGAAGACGGAGTAGGCAGGTGGGTATTAAATTCGGCTAAAGTAAGTCCTGATAAGTTCAAACGAAGAGGCTATGGACCGTTCGGCAGGATTGAAAAATAAACAAAAAATATTGTTCTAGCTGATCGTTGTGAAAAAAAATACTGTTCTATCTAAATATAAATAGTGTTTATATAAGTGCGCCGGCCAGCCGACCCCAGCTCAGCCAGCCAGCCGAACACATCCTATATTTTGATACCTTGCTTGGCCTTAAAAAAATGGTACTCCCTCCGTCCCCTCTCCGTCCCCTGAAAGAACGTAAATCAAGATTAGCGTAGTTGTTACGCATTTACCTTTACTCTATCATTTTAGAAACTAAACAACGTTACATTCTGAAATGTTCTTTTCTATGATGAATAGAATATAATAGTTTTTAGACATATAGCGGTATTTTTACTAGGTGGGTCATGAAAAAAGTTGATTTCAAGTCTACGTTTACAATTTTTTCTGAGAAAGATTCGAAATTCAGCATTACATTTATTTTGGGAAGGAGTAAGTATACAGTCAACAGGCTATCATCATTGCTCTAGCCTCTAGGCAATGACAAAACGCTGCCCGGATGCCACTCATGCAAGGTATACACTACTAGTAGTATCGTATACTACTACTTACGAATTCGTATCTGTCACAGCACGAGCAGGAGGAAGTGCCATCGCGCGTCGACCACGGTCCACCTATTTGTCATGGACCGGCCTACCAATGGCTATGGCCCGATGGCTAGGTTCATCTGGGGATGGGCCTACTTATGGACTGAAAGGAGGCCCAGCAATACGAAGAGAAGCACCAAGCAATGCGAAGAGCAGCACGCATCCAGCAATGCCCTTTGTGTAGCTTCACCGGTTCAGTTCGGGGAATCCATCTTTCTTTTTCAGTTCAGAAGTAGTAACCAGAGTTTGAGCTGCCTCATTTTCGGTACTTTCTGCTGATCTGTAGCTTTTCTTCCGGTGCTCGGACTCTCTCAGCACCGATCCTTCCGGTGCCTCTTCTCTCGGTTTTGTTAGCTCTGGTTCAGAGTTCGTTCAGTTTCTCATGCTCGCTGCTACTGGTGAACGGACTACGTGTCTCAAATGCGTGGTTCAGCAGCAGCTCTCGGGCTAAACGTTGGATTAAATTAGGGCCTGTTTGGCAGGGTTTCTCTTCGGCTCCGCCTCTGGCTCTTTCAGAGAAGCCCTGCCAAATGTTTTTCTGGAGAAGCCGTTTTTCAGTAAAAAGCAGAGGAGCTGGAGCTGTTTTGGAGGAGCCACAATTCGTGGCTCCTCCAAAACGGCTCTGGTTCCTCTAGAGGAGCCCCTCAGGAGGAGCCCTGTCAAACAGGCCCTTATTATCTAGCTTGTGAAACGTTTTTGCCTAGCTACAGTAGCCATTCTTTGATTACGTATTGTTTTTGCGTGACAGTTTGTCTCACTGATTTGACTTTCGCTTGAGCTACTTTTCAGCTATGGAATAATGTTTTTATCTTACAACAGCATAAGTTAAATTTCAGCATAAACAAACAGGGTGATCTTTCAAGCACCATCGCATCATTTTTGTACCATCACGTCATTTTTTCCCATCACTAGCCGTTGGCGTCGAGCTCTGGTGGCGTTGCATTGTGTTAGCTGTACTCTGAACAAACAGTCTGCTATCTTGTGTTTTGACTATTCAGTGAGATAAATAATCTTGGTCTTATTCAGTTCAGTTCACCTGCAACTTGTGTTGTTCTTCCCAATTAGCTCTTTGTTTAATATTTGCTTGCTCGTTAGAGCTTTTGTTAGCCAGCTTTTTAGTGACTAATTTAATACGTGCTTTGCCGTTTTGCTTCCTCACAACTTTAAGAAGTTTCTAACTGTTCCTTGGATCGTTTTGCTACGGTACAACCTTTACCTCTAACGAAGTAAGAGTTCGAATAAATCACAGCCGTTGAATTTTGGAACATATTAGACAATTAAATAATCAAGAAAAAATGTTGGCTATATCTGTGCGCCGCTTTACTTGCCATATCTGACATGGGAGCATGCACGCCAGTTATGGCACGTATGTTGTACTATGCATCAGATGCGCATCTACGGCAACGAATTCTTTACTTGATTATTATCTCTTATTTCTTAATTTGAATGTGACTTAGAGATGGATATGCGTATGGATCCTCATTGCATTATGTGAGTAATATATGTCAAAATTTAAATACAGTCACGATCGTACAAATATTGGTATGTGTATATGTGTATGATATCTCACGTAATACTACACGCTTCTGTGTATGTGCAGCTAATCACTATGTTGCAAAAATAATTGGAATGGTCACTTGTCATTAACTCATTCACTAGTAGAGAAACGATCTTTGATCTACTTTGAAATTTGGCTTTAGTCCTGGTATTTTTCGTGCCTGAGACTAGGGAAACCTTTAGTACCGGTTGGTAGCTTCAACCGGGACTAAAGGTCCCTGCCTAACGGCTACCACGGCAGACTTTTGCTGCAGGGGACCTTTAGTCCCTGTTGGAGCTACCAACCGGGACTAAAGGTTAACTTTTACTCCCGGTTGGTTCCTTCAACCGGGAGTAAAAGTCTACTTTCGGCTGGAGGCTCCGTCCAGGACTAGAAAGGGGCCTTTAGTCCCTGTTTCTATCTTCAACCGGGACTAAAGGTCCCCTCCTATATACCCCTTCTTCCTCCCTAAGCTCAAGGCACTTCGAGCTCAGTGTTCTTGCATCATATCGCCGGCCTCTCTTCTTCCTCATCTCCGATAATCACAAGATTTCTTCGATTCCTCCATCGATTCTTCGGTTCTAAAGGTTACCAACTTTATATTCTCATATTTTATTAGTAGCATATCTCATTTTGTGGACTAGATATATGTGGTTTTTTATGGTGGATTTTTTATTTGTAAGCCATTTAAGCTCAAAATCACTTTAAAGTTTGCATATTTGGATGAAGGAAAGTTAAAGTAGTTATTCAAAACTAGTATTCAGCTTTCATTTCTAGCATGCATAGCACACTTCATGGTTTAGAGATATAGAGAATTTTAGAGTTTTTTAATTTTATTTGTTTATAAAATGAGAAATTTATATTATATTAAAAATGAGTATAGAGAGTAGATGGCAACTGCTTCCGGGTCCTTAGCCTCTCATCGGGTTCCAAAGCGACTGAGACCGGACCTCCCTCTCATTGTATGCGGCAAGTGTGAGGAGAAGATTATGATGGAGTACCGGGTGAGGAAGGAGTGTCCCAATAAGGGCCGTATCTTCTACAAGTGTCCGGATCGCAATGTGAGTTATTTTGTCGCATTTGATGATTATGGTTAATTTATACTTATTTTCATGATGATTGTGATTAAAGTTCTATTTTTTTGTTTTAATTTCAGTGGGATGGCACTGGATGTTCAGGCTGGTACTGGGAGGAAGAGTATGTTGAACACGTGCAAAACTCTCTTGCACAGGCGGCTACGGCGGCTGATGAGGCAGCGATCCTACGGAAGAAGCCCATAGATGTTGAACAAATGCATGATCTGTCTGTTTTAGTTGGGATTGGTCACGAAATTCTTATGCTGCTGAAGTGCATTTTAACTTTAGTTTTTTTAGTGATAGTTGGGATTGTCTACATTGTAGCGAGACTTTCATAAATTAATACCTTTTATGGTGGCATGCATATCGTATAATTAACTAATTATGTTCTAGGTTTTAATATGATATGTATGTCATGTAATGCAGATGAGCCGGCATTGGATGTACAATGCTGATTGCCGCTCCCAAGAGTTCATTGAGGACGTGCATTCTTTCTTACGTGTGGCCGAGGCAGACAAACGCGATGGTTTCATGTGCTGTCCATGTGCCATATGTAAGAATTTGAAGGAATATGCTAGCTCAAGGAGTCTTCATTCACACTTGTTGAAGTCGGGTTTCATGCCAAACTATATTTATTGGACGAAGCACGGAGAAATCGGGGTTGTAATGGAAGAAGGTGAAGAAGAACAATGGGATGATGATGACATTATTGCTGAATATGGTGCCTTCAATGATACTATAATGGAGGAAGCTGAAGAAGAGGTAGGGGCAGAAGATGAGCCCGCTCATGATCTTGGTCAGGCCATTCGTGACGCTCAAAGAGAATACAAAAGTGAAAAGAAGAAGATCAAGTTCGAGCGCATGCTAGAGGATCACAAGAAATTGCTATACCCAACTTGTGATGCGGGGTAGAAAAAGTTGGGTACCACACTGAATTGCTGCAATGGAAGGCAAAGAATGGTGTATCTGACAAGAGATTTGGGGAGTTACTGAAAATCCAAAAGAAGATGCTTCCGAAGGATAACGAATTGCCCACCACTACGTACGAAGCAAAACAGGTAGTCTGCCCTTTGGGATTAGAAATCCAGAAGATACATGCATGTCCTAATGACCGCATCCTCTACCGTGGCGAGGAGTACGGGAAGTTAGATGCATTCCCGGTATGTCATGCATCGCGGTATAAGATCAGGCAAGATGACCCTAGTGATGTTGAGGGCGAACGTCCCACGAAGAAAATCCCTGCCAAGATTATGTGGTATGCTCCTATAATACCACGCTTGAAACATCTGTTCAGAAACAAAGACCATACAAAGTTGTTGCGATGGCACAAAGAAGACCGTAAGGTAGACAATATGTTGAGACACCCTGCTGATGGGTCCCAGTGGAGAGCAATCGATAGAGAATTCCTGGAGTTTGCAAATGACACAAGAAACTTAAGGTTTGCTTTAAATACGGATGGTATGAATCCTTTCGAGGAGTAGAGCAGTAGTCATAGCACTTAGCCTGTTACTCTTTGTATCTACAACCTTCCTCCCTGGTTATGCATGAAGCGTAAGTTTATTATGATGCCAGTGCTCATCTAAGGCCCAAGGCAACCTGGCAATGACATCGATGTGTACCTGAGGCCACTAGTTGAAGAACTTCTACTTTTGTGGAACATACCAGGTGTACGTGTGTGGGATGAGCACAAATAGGAGCACTTTGACCTGCGAGCATTGTTGTTCGTAACAATCAATGATTGGCCTGCTCTAAATAATCATTCAGGACAATCAAACAAGGGATATAATGCATGCATGCACTGTTTCGATGACATTAAAGGTATATTCTTGAAAAAATGTCGAAAGGTCGTGTATCTTGGCCATCGTCGATTTCTTCCTGCAAATCATCCCTAAGAAAGAAAGGCAAGCATTTTGAAGATAAGGCAGACCATCAGACCAAGCCGGGCAACCGAACTGGTGAGGATGTACTCAATATGGTCAAGGATGTGAAAGTAGTATTTGGAAAGGCACATGGCAGCGAACCTGTTTCGAACGACGCCGATGGTCACACACCCATGTGGAAGAAGAAGTCCATATTTTGGGAGCTACCATATTGGCAAGTCCTAGAGGTCCATAGCGCAATCGACGTGATGCACCTGATAAAGAATCTTTGTGTGAACCTGCTAGGCTTTATGGGTGTGTATGGGAAGCCTAAGGACACACTTGAAGCACGACAGGACCTGCGGTGTTTGAAAGAACAAGACAACCTGCATCCAGAGAAGACAGATGATGGATGCCATTACTTAAGTCCTGCCAGCTACACTCTTAGCAAAGAAGAGAAGGAAAGCATATTTGAATGCCTAGCAAGCATCAAGGTACCATCTGGATTCTCCTCGAATATAAAGGGTATAATAAATGTGCCAGAGAAGAAATTCCTAAACTTAAAGTCCCATGACTGCCACGTGCTCATGATGCAATTGCTTCCAGTTGCATTAAGAGGAATTCTACCTCCAAATGTACGTCTAGCCACCGTGAAGCTATGTGCATTCCTCAATGCAATTTCTCATAAGGCAATCGATCCAATAGATCTAACTAAACTATAGAATGGTGTGGTTTAATGTCTTGTCAGCTTTGAGTTGGTGTTCCCTCCTTCCTTCTTTAATATCATGACACACCTACTAGTTCACCTGGTCAAGGAGATTAGCATTCTCGGTCCTGTGTTCCTACACAATATGTTCCTCTTTGAGAGGTTCATGGGAGTCCGAAAGAAATATGTTCACAACCATGCTCGGCCAGAAGAAAGCATCGCCAAGGGCTATGGAACAGAGGAGATCATTGAGTTTTGTGTTGACTTTATTCCCGACCTTGACCCGATTGGTGTTCCTGAATCGCGACACGAGGGGAGACTAAGTGGAAAGGGGACACTAGGGAAGAAACCATATATTGGTATGCAGGACAATTATTTTAATAAAGCACACTATACAGTTCTGCAAAACTCCTCCTTGGTGGATCCGTATATCAAGACATATAAAGAGTTGCTCCGATCCGAGTTTTTAGGAAAGTCTAAAGCTTGAATTACGCGTCAGCACATGGAAACTTTCAGCGATTGGTTGCGAAAAGAATGTCAGGGTGATGAGAGTATTGATGAGCAACTGTATTTATTGGCTAGGCAGCCATCGTGGCATATCCTCATATACAAAGGGTATGAGATAAACAGGAATACATTTTACACAGTAGCCCAAGATAAAAGGAGCTCCAACCAAAACAGTGGTGTCCGCATAGATGCCACCGACCCTAATGAAAATAAGCAAACATATTATAGCCGCATAGAGGAGATATGGGAACTATACTATGCACCTACTTTTAAGGTACCTTTGTTCAAGTGCCAATGGGTAAAGGCGACTGGAGGCGGGGTAGCAGTCGACAACCAGTATAGAATGACAATCGTGGACCTCAACAATATTGGGTACAAAGACGAACCGTTCATCCTTGCAAAGGATGTGAATCAGGTGTTCTATGTCAAGGACACGTCAACAAAACCGAAGAGAGGGAAAAACAACAATGACCTAATCAATGAGCCAAAGCGCCACATAGTTCTTTCAGGGAAAAGAAACATCGTCGGAATTGAATTCAAGTCAGACATATCAGAAAATTATGAAAATGATGACCAAATTCCACCCTTCACAGTGAACAAAGACCCAAGCATCCAGCTAAATGATGAGGACACTCCATGGTTACGGCACGATCATAACCAAGGGATATACGTTAAGAAGAAGTTCACTAATGTGCCCGCTTGATATATATAGTGATGTTTAATAGTGTGTATTAGAGGTATTATGTAATAATTGTGAATTCAGAGATGTTTATTAGGTGTTTCCTTTTTTTCTATGTTTAGATTAAATTTGTGTTTGATGGTGGGATTTCCATGTCCCACAAAGCAAAAAGCAAAAGCAATGCATTTGATGTGAAAAAATTAGTGAAAAATTTGTTTTAGTCCCGGCTTGATATGATGATGTGTTAGACCTATTATGTAATAATTGTGACTTCAGATTTTTTTATCGTGTTTTCATATTTTCTACGGTTTAAATGAATTTTCTGCTTGACGATGGATTTCCCGTGGAGAATGTGTGATGAAAAATCAAATGATCAACGCTAATAAGATGTGAAAACTAATTTCCTGTCGAAAAGAAATAGTTTTATTTATTTTAATCAAGTAGTATATTTTTGCATGGTGCAAATTGTAATTATTATTTACACAATGTAAATATTTATACAGTAAAACAAAAAGAGTTTAGGTTACAAATTTTTGTTGTGTATAATAATGCAAAACCAAGTTCAAGAATTTTTTTATAATTTTTTGGATAATATTTTATTTATTAGGAAATTAATAACTCTCTGCATATTTATATAAAAGAAATATATAAAAAAGGAAAAACTTCTGGAAACTGGCAACTGCAGCCCACCTTTACTCCCGGGTGGATCAACCACCCGGGACTAAAGGTGGGCTACGTTTTCGCGGTCCACCAAAATCCTTTTTACTCCCGGGCCGTGGCTACACCCGGGACTAAAGGTCATACCATACCTTTAGTCCCGGTTCTAACCATCACCCGGGGCTAAAGAACCTTTAGTCCCGGGCCCTGGCTTCACCCGGGACTAAAGGTCCCCCTTTATAAAACCACGCCCTTCTCCCTTCTCTAGTTCTCTTCCTCTCTGTTTCCGCCGCTCGATCGATCTAGGCCCAGCCCAACCGTGCCACCGCCGCCACGCTTCGCTTTGATCTTCGCCGCCGTCCCCTCATCTTCTCCAACCGGATCTAGGAGCGCGCATCGTCCTCGTCCCCGGCCCAGCTCGCTCGTCCTCACCGGAGCGCCGGCCCTTCACGCCCGAGGAGGACACCGCCATCATCCGCACCCACGCGCGGCTCGGCAACCGCTGGGCCACCATCGCGCGCCTCCTCCCTGGCCGCACCGACAACGCCGTCCAGAACCCTGGAACTGCTCCCTCAAGCGCAAGCTCACCGCCACCGCCGTGTCCAAGTCGGGAGTGGTCTCCGCTGACGCCGCCGCCACCTCACTTGTCCTCATCCACACCGGAGAGCGCGCGCGCCTCTATGGCTCTCGTCTCCGGCTATCCAGCCGCACCATCGCCGGGTAATCGGATGGATGCGTGTGTCGAGCCCTCGTGCCGACAATCTTGTAACTCTTCGATTTTTGTTGTGCGATTTTGCCTGCTGCGCCATGGCCGTAGTCATAGCCCGCCCGAACGTCGGAAACGAGCGGCGAAAATGTAGTCCAACTTCACGATCCTGGGCCTCCACAAGTCTCAACTCCCCCAAGCGACCGACACCGTTTCTTTCGCGTGCCGGTGCTTCTCGTGTTGGTGGCCAAGGCAAGCAAATTAAGGGCCGTGGAGTGGACTACGGTGAACAAGACGAGTAGACGACAATGCTAAAGGAGGGAGAAGTTTTGTTCAAACTTCTGTTGCGACGCTTGTTCTTCTTTATCCACCTTTTCGTAGATAATACAAAAAAAACGTGCGCATCGTATCCGCATTTTAGGATGACACAACTAGCTGGTCATACTAGCCAGTGAATTTTAGGATGTTGCGATAATTTTTTCGATAACAAAGTGTGAATCTACTGTATTCAAGGTAGAAAATTTTGTTCCGATGGAAAACAAAATTTCTAGGAAACCTATAAAGTTTTTTTTTTCTGAGAGAAAGAACCTAAAGAATTTCAATAATTACTTACTTGTTCCGCCATGAGAACAACGAGAGAACGACTCCCTCCGTTTTGCTCTTTTCTTTGAGCAACTCCCTCCGTTTTGCTATGATTGTTAGGTCATCACGAGATGCATTTCACATTGTCCATTTAGAATTTTATTTTAAAAATGCAGTTATTCTAATATTTTGACTCATTTTCCCCAAAATTATCTCGATAGAACAAAGACATACATGACAACGTTCGTTTAATTGTGTCTCACCCCTGCGAAACAATTTGGGTAGAATCTACTCCCTATATTTCAAATTACAATACGGTTTGATTTTTCTAGATACATGAATTTTGTTATGTACTTATCTATACAATATGTCTACAATGTATGTCGAAAAGCAAAACATCTTATAATTTTAAGCACATGACTCGATCCATTTTATAGATATATGGTTTTTATTTTTTATAGATATATCTAGTTGTGTAAAAGCTAGATGGTCGCCCCAAGAGACAACATGGATGAAGAAATGATGGATATTATCAACATCGGCGCTCAATTTGCCGATGGTGACCAGCAGGATGTAGATGACGGGAGTCAATACCTAGCTCTTAAAAATAACCAAGAAAATATTGTGCAAGAAAATACTGGCGAGGTATATATATATATATATTTGAATATATATATATATATATTTGAATATCTATCATCTATTATGTGTACACATGATATTTATTTATTCTTTTTTTATACGTAGCCCTCTGGATCGACGACCACAACGGTGAAAAGCAAAAATATTCGAGGCCTGAAAAAGCCATTAGAGGGACGCTACATAATATCGGAATTCAATATCGAGACAGGCGAACCACTTGGTCCACATGCAAGGAAATTCGTGCAACACTGTGGATGCCTTGTAAGGGACAGACTTCCGATCAGTGCTCGTGAATGAAAACAAAAGATCAATGAGCCTCATGTTAGTTTTGTCTCTGATCTTGATAATAATTTAATTTGGGATGATATCCTTCAACATTTCACGTTGCAAGCGGATGATTATGATGATATCAACGATGATGAATTGAAGGAGCTAGTTCGAAAGTAGGCTATGAATAAGATGGCCACACAATTCCAGACTTGGAAGAAATCTCTATACATGAAATACGTCAAGAAGAACCTAACGTCCAATTTCAATACTAGGGGCCCGCTCACGAAGTTGAGGCCCTATTAGAATAATTTTGTACAGTACAAGACATCGGAAGAGGGTGAGGAACGGGTGAGACGGAACCAAGAGAATGCCCGACAGAAGGTATACCACCATGGCATGGGATCAGGTGGCTACGCGACTGCCATTCCCAAGTGGAAAAAAATGAAAGCGGACATTCTTGCCAAGGGTATCACACCAGAATCTCTCAATTGGCTCAAACGCGTGAAGAATTGGTTTTTCGCTCATGGGGGAAGACTGGACCTAGAGACCAGGAAGCTGGTTAATGCCCCAAAACTCGAAAGAGCAACAAAAGATTTTCTTATGCTCTACAAGCTAAAGCTATTGGTGCGTTCAGGCCCAATAGAGAGAAGGATGAACTGACGTATGCCATCGGGACTGCTGAACACAGTGGCCGAACGAGAGGTTTAGGACGGAACATTTCTTGGGAGCATGGTTTCCCTAACGATAGAGATACCTACAGAAGCCGGCAGAGAAGGAAGGATGAGGAAGCAGCGTGGATCAGCAGGTTGGAGGAATATGTTCATGAGTCACGGGAGGCATTGCTTCAAGCACAGGAGCGCGAAAAAGACATGCAAGCTAGAATGCAGGACGAAATCATAAAGCAAGTGCAAATAGCAATGAGTGCCCAAAGACAGGCATCAGATTTAGGAATCAACATTAATATTAGCCCCCCTGATCAGTTGAAAAGCAGCTGCTCTTCCATGGAGTTGCCAAATCAAGATGACGCAATGCTACGTTTCCCCATGGATGACATCCACTAATATAGAGACGGGCTTTACTCCGGTGGGGAACCCCCTCTAGTCCCGGTTCCCCACCCGGGAGCAAGCATCCAGGACTAAAGGGGGGTCCTTTAGTCCCGGGTCAGGACTGAGACTAAAGGGGGACCTTTAGTCCCTGTGGGTAACACCAACCAGAACTAAAGGTCCTCCTAGCCTTAAAAAAAATAATGCCTCCCACCGCTGCGTCCCGTGAGATTTGAACCCAAGGCCTCATACATTGCCTCGCGCGTAGCTTACCACCCCACCTACACAACACATCTAACAATGGAAGTGATGCTTCCCTTTTGAACTAACCCATCGGGGGACCTTTAGTCCGGGTTGGTGTTACCAACCGGGACTAAAGGGTCTACCTTTAGTCCCAGTTGGTGTTACCAACCGGGACTAAAGGTTGGAGGACGTTTAGTCCCGGTTGGTGTCTCCAACCGGGACTAAAAATCCCCCGCCATGTCTTGGCCTTGATAGCCGTAAGGCGAGGGGACCTTTAGTCCCGGTTGGAGACACCAACTGGGACTAAGGTCTCTCTAGTTCCACGCGCAAAAAATGCTGGGACTAGAGTCCATTTTGATCTCGGATGAAAGGTCTGTTCTCTACTAGTGATCACTGCACTGTTTACATCATGTGAGCTACATATTCCAAAAGGGAATGCCACAATCATGGTGGTTCTCGGTGTTTTTTCTCCTCTAGATCCTACCAAGACACCAAGAATTCATAGGGCAATAATATCACCTGGATATGTTAGAGTCTCAGTGGATAGAGTTAACAAAGGTTTTAGTGATCTAGCTCTTGACATTTCAGGAGGTGATGAGGAGAAGTCTCTAGGAGAAGCAGAGAAGACATTCATACTATGGCACAAGCGCTACATCATTATTCCCAGGGTCTTCGCCAACCTAAGTCCAATTATTCAATCGCCAGATCATCACAGTGCTCCGGGCAATCAGGTGGCAACGCCGCCATCGCCGCCACCTCCAAGGAGGTCTCCAACGCCTCCATGGAGGTCTCCAACGACTGCCCCACCTCCCTTGATGACCAAGAAGCAGCCAGCTCCTAAGAGGTCCGCCCCGTAAATGAAGCCGTTGGCCCACCAGTCGAAAAAGAAAAAAGCCTCCTCTACTCCAGTTATTTCTCAGAAACTGTCTTACAAGAAAAGTGAAAAGGAATTAAATGCTGCAGTACATAAAAAGATGTGAACAGTTTCTTCAAAAAAGTAAGAAAGCAATGAGAAGCGAGGGAGAACTCGGAGAAACCGTACTTCTACCTACCTCTAGATCTTCTAAGAAAGAAGGCGGACCAGAAAAAACGGGAATCTCAAAAGACCCTGCCAAAATCGGACTATGACCGCTCTCTCACCAAGTCATTTTAGGCGGCGCAGAAAAAGACTAGAGCAGGGAAAGGTGTTGCACAACTCGGACAACAATCGCTACAATCAGTTTGGACCTTGCTGGACGTAATGAATATGGTTCAAATTTAGACTTACTGGACGTCGATTTTGAGGACCTAGCTTGGTTTTACGAGGATACTGATTTGGACCTTGCCCAAGTGCTCGCTGAAGGACCATCTGCTGCGAAAGTAGATCCTTGGAAGAAATTTGAACATGAAAAGAGTCTATACAACCCTAAGGCCTTTGGTGAACTGGGTACGCAAATGTACCTGCTAAACAAGTGGTACATGACGGCGTATGAACGGGGAGAGAACTTTGTTTCTGTCAGAGTTAGAAACCAACATTACTTCCGTGGCGATGACGTTATATATGTCGAGTTTTTAGAATTACACCAACTATGCCACCTGAACTCTCTCGACAAAAGTCTCATTAGCTGCTATTGTCTGTAAGTGTGATTATTTTCTACTATTAAAGTATATATATATAAAGCTACATGTATATATATAAATTATATATCCTCACACTATATTTTTATATATGCAGATATGAGATGATAGAACTCAGAAAGAGAAAAGATAATGATGTTAGTTTCGTTGATCCAAATGTCGTATTCAAACACCCTAATCCCCCGCCTCAATGGAAAGCTGAACTCGAGAAAAATCTCATGAGGTTCTTGGTGAACCAACAAAACAAGGACATACTCTTCCCTTACAACTTCAGGTGAGTGTTAAATAATTAATGTCGATCATATGGATATTTGTTCAATTATTTGTTTACTAGTTAAGCTATCTCCCGTATATATATATGTTGACTCTAGTTAATGTCGATCACATTTGTGTATAAAATCATATGCAGCAATCACTGAATATTGATGGTCATCGATATGGTAAATAGTCGGTTGAGCATCTTAGACTCGTTAAAAAAAGAGCAAACAGAGTACCAAGATATGATAGATATTATCCAAGGGTAATTTGGTCTCTTTAGCAACTATATATACCCTGATCTCTTAACTGCAACAATTATTAGTTTCATTGAGGAACACCACATGAAACATTGCAAAGCGTCACTGGATGTAATCGCACACAAAGTAAGTACTAGCTACATTTATATATATATAATTCAATTAACACCATGCATGCTTTCAATTCACCGGATCTTTTTTCTCGTAAAAGTGGGTTCTGAGGCAAGAACAGGAAACAACTACTGCGGATACTATGTTTGCGAGTTCATCATGGCGTACGCAAAAAGAACTCCTGAAGAGATCCTCAAAGTACGTTATATAAATATATTCATATATTCACAATTTCTTTTATTGCTCATATATATAAGTAATCACATGACCAACACACACACATATATATATATTAATACTTTTCTGTTAACTTTTACTGAAGACTCTATGGTTGAAGGAAAAAGTCATACGACGTGACCAACTGAAAGCAATTCAAGAGACAATAGCAGGATTTCTTAATGACCAGGTCTTAAACCCCGCCGGCGAGTTCTACAATGACGTGAATGAAACATGAAAGCCAAACCAGATGAAGTGAATTTGTTATCCCAAGGATATGATAGAATATACAATGCAAGATTTATTGGTAATATATATATATATATACATATTATATGTAAATAAAATAACGTACAATATATGTATATGCATGTAATATATACGTTAGTTTCATACTTTAGTTTGTATAAAATGTTCGAACATTATAAGCGTGTAGAATACGTATATTATTAGCAGCGTAGAATGCGTATTCGAAAACCTATTCGAAACCAAAATGAATCATCAATTGAAAATAGAAAAAAAAGAAAACCTTTAGTCCCGGTTGGTATTACCAACCGGGACTAAAGGGCCGGCCCACGTGGCCAGGTCGGGAGGCCTCTTTAGCCCCGGGCGAGAAACCGAGACTAAAGAAGAGGCCCTTTAGTCCCGCATTCTTGCTCCTGATTGAGAAACTGGGACTGAAGGGGGTTTCCCAACCGGGAGTACAGCCCATTTCTATACTAGTGATTATAGTATATTACATATAATGCAACTAACGTATATTTTTTCGATAATATGTCTTGTTAGGGTATATACTATTATGTTGTGATACATTTACACCGATCATGTTACAATATTTTTATATAAAATAACTATAATGGTAGGGTTCCATATGTTTTGACAAATTTGTCACGTACAAAAATGATATGGTTACATGCATGCTTTTTTCGTAGTTATCAATGCACGTTCGGCTCGTTCACATTAATTAAGAAATGTTAAAAAAGAAGTCACTATAGATGTCACGTCCAAATAAAAATTAATGCTAATCAAATTATGTCATATCCAAAGTTGCAAAATAAAAAGATTTACGATATCTAATAATAGATCACATATGCATCAATTATATCTATAAAAAAGATTTTTGATCTAAAACTTTTTCCTTATTTATTGTACTCTACAAAATTAAAAAAGATATATATTTCAACTATTACCTCCTAGGAAGTAATACATGATATCAACCATCCAATTTAATTAAATGAATGGCTCACAGTCATTTGGAGGTACCACAACAATGCCCTTGACATATGTGATCTTAACAATTAGAATAGAGACGTGTTGGGTTATAGACCAAGTTCTTCTCGTCAAAGAATTTCAATCGGCTCCCATTCATCTACTCTGATCGCAATTTCGGCCCTTCAGAAATTAATTATATTCTACCAACAAACAGATAAGGACTCAAAACTATATCAGCAGATAAAGCAGCTTGCTATGATTGATCCTCGCTAGTAATTAGGATGAGAGAAGAAGTGCAGCAGCTTCGCCATCTCCGGGAACATGCGAGTTGGACGGTAGTCTTGGTTGAGGCAGACGACAGTAGCCATCGCTTCTAGCACGAGCTGCCGTATATGCATGTAATCATGGTCATCGGCTCACACGAGAGTAGGAGAGACTTGTACCTGTACATGTGTGGCTACTGGCTGTGGCCAGTGGTCACTGGTCACCAAGCTAGTATACATGCCGAGAGACGACGACCTACCTTGCGGTCCGGCAGCGTCGCGATCAAGGCGCTACTGTTCATGCACTGTTTATAAGAGCTCATTTTCTGTCTCTTCTCACAAAGTCGGCGGAGCCAGTTTTTTTTTTCTTCACCGGCTTTGTGAGAGAAGGAGAGATGAGAAAAAAAGAGCTCCTGTGTAAACAGTGCATGCGTTAGAAAAGTTAGAGCTAGTGGGAGCTCTATCAAACAGGGCCTTAGACGCCACCTTCGGGAACATGCACGTCGGACACAGGGGCGAAGCTACTCTATGGCTAGGGGGGTGCACATGCATCCCCCAAAAATGTAAAGTCAATGAGTTTGTTTAAAAGCTCACCACATATGTACTCTCTATGAGACATGTCTATGCACTCATAACGCAAGTGCATCTTCCTCTAATTTGCTTTAGCTTCGCCACTGATTGAACATAGTCTTTGTTGAGGAAGACCACGGTGGTCGTCGCTTCCAGGACGTGCTGCATGCCGAGCCTAGTAATTGAGCGGATCAAGTGCTAAGATTTGTTAGTTCGTTGAATAGTACTCCCTCCGTTCCAAATTATAAGTCAGTGTAGCTTTTTTAGTGAGTCAAAATATCTCAAGTTTGACAAAAAATATATAGAGAATTACAAAGATTTATGACATCAATTATGTCTACTATGAAAATGTAATTAATTAAGAATCTAATGATACTTATTTAGTATCATAAATGTTATTATTTTATTATATAAATTTGGTCAAATGTTTTGACTCTTTAAAGTTGGAATGACTTATAATTTGGATCGAGGGAGCAGTAGATATCTTGTACTATACATTTGTTAGTTTGTTGCCTTTTTTGTTTTCTTTTTTTTTCTAAACATTTGAATTAATTAATAATTACTTAATTATTGCACGTGCCTTAAAAATCAAAAGCTAAGATTTATTTCAGATAAAGCCGGCTGAAGCTGATTTGTTGTGAGAAAAAAATACTGTAGATTCTAGTTGATAAACCGGCTGATATGTTCAAGTGAACAGGCCCCTTACCTCCTATGGGTAGTGGGAGTATCTTAGCAAAAGCCTTCAAAAAATTCCCTACAGCCAAATTCTTAGAAATTGAAACAATACATAAATCCAAGGGTCGTCAACACTCCGTGGTTAATTAACCTGGATTAAAAAAAGAAAAGAAGCTCGACCTAACCTTCGAATGTAATACTGGCGTCTTCTGCCCAAACCAGCAGTGCAGTACTGCATGAACTAGGAGGTGCTTGTATGCAACTTGTTCGAGAAAATGACTAGTACTACATGAACTAGGAGGTGCTTGTATGCATCTTGTTCGAGGAAATGACCAAGTGTAAGAAAGTAAAGAAGAAGATGCGAATGAGAAGGAAATAACTGGCATGTGGGATACAGGGGTGAAGGTACACTATGGTTATGGGGTGCACATACACCCCCCATAAAATACAAAGTCAACGAGATTGGTTAAAATTTCACCACATATGCATCATCTATGAGACATGTCTATGCACCCACATGATAAGTGCATCTCCCTCTAATTTACTCTCTAGATTCGCCACCGGTGGGATACGTGACCACGAGTACAAAACCACTGCCACATCAAACAAAGTTAGGGTTGAATCGAGTCACGGAGGAAAATAAGTAGTCTGTAAAGTTGAGGAGGACAAAATATATATCTGGTTTTGCACTCGATGAAATAGTTTCAGGAGGCAAAATGTTTTTTTTTGGTGCAAAAAAAAGTTGTCAGGCCTGACCGGATCACATCCCAATAGAGGAGCCCATTCCATAGCGGGCTGTAATATTCACGATCCAACTCCTCGGAGGGCCGGACCAGATCGTTTAGGGCGCGTTTGTTTAGGGTGGTTCTGGACAGGAATACATCCTGGTCGAGAGCAGCGTATATAAATTAGATAAGTGTTCCTACCCGGAACAGTTTCTGACCTTACCTCAGAACCCCAGAAACCGAACAGGCCCCTTAGGGGGGAGGACCGGTGGACGGAGTTTATCGGGCAGTCCATTCTGAGCTCCAAGAGCTGGAGAAAATGGGACTCGACCATCATCTTTGGAACCCCAATAGTGAGTCTGTCTGGGAGGAGGCCACGAGCTAACTGACCAAGCACGAACACGAAGCAGCAGAGACCTCATGCGTTCCAAACGATGCCAAAATTGCATTCATGTCCTGAAAAAAGGGGAAAGATAAAACTATGCATTGATTTCTCAAGGGCCGACTGCCAAGTCGGTCACATTCCGGACACGCATTTCAGCATGGGAGCCTTGGTTGTCTTTAGAGTCGCTGCTGCCACCTGCAAAGAAAAACCGCTGATGCTGATGGATACAGGGGACAGATCCACGGACAGGCGGCAGATGATCTGTCTGAACACATAATTTGCATGTGAATCGGCAACAGAGTACAGGAGAGGCTATAGAGAGGAAGAATGCAGATGCAAAGCATCCGTGCTCGTTCGTTAAGCATGGGCGGCCTAGGATAGAACAATCGGCTTTCAATCTGAGACGTATAACAAACCAATTAGACAAAAAATCAATGCCGGTAGCACTATTTTTCGAGATAATTTGCATACAAATCATTGGACTCATGCTTCTCTAAGGGCAAATACTTTGTTCTCATGGCTTGTAGCCCATATAAATATATCATCTGATTCTATCTTTAACATGTGAATACAACATTGACACTGTCCAGTGCAGTGTCGACGTCCGGGCTGCCGCTCGCTATCTGAATGTGACCTGCACGGGTACGCTTGTAGCATTGCTTTTCCTGTTAAGGAAAGACCGACGTGCTAACGCCGCGTTCATGAAAAAAACATTGACACTCTAATACATATTCGTGCAAGGTTTTGGCATTCATCAGTTGAATGCCCTTGGATCAAATGAGGTCCGACCCATGTAGTTACCCTTGGATCAAATATGCTCTAGTATACTCTATTGAACACGGTAACAGCAGGCACGAAGATGGAACATGCATGCTTGCTAGGGTTATTAGAAGAAGTGCAGCAGCATCTTAGACGCCACCTCCGGGAACACGCGCGTCGGACGGTAGTCTTTGTTGAGGAAGACCACGGTGGCCATCGCTTCCAGGACGAGCTGCATGCCGAGCTAAGTAAGTGGATCAGGCATAATATGAACACTACTACGTAGGAGGTATGAGTAGGTCTACGTGCACCCTGCACGCATACCTTGCGCTCCGGCAGCGTCTCGATGAAGTGCTCGATGACCATCCGCGCGCGCTTGATTTGGATGACCCTCACCATAACAACGAACCTAGCGCCACGCTGAAGAATTGTTGTTTATATAAAAACGCGGTAAATGAATTAAAAACCAGAGTTAGCTAGAGGTTAATAATATATAAAAGAGCAAACTCATGAGCTGACGACGCATGCATCCATCTCACCATCTGTCTGCAATGCGCATCGTCGTCGCGTACCTTTAGAGGCGTGAAGTAGTTGAGTTTCAGCTCGGAGAGTGCCATAGCGTTGCCAGTGCGTGCGATCGAGTCTCTGCCGATGCCAAGCCTCGAAGCAACCTCTTCCCGAGCTGAGACGGGATGGGACAATGTCATTGACTCATTGTGCAGGGTACGTACGTGGCAAGTAAAAAGGAGGTTAATTAATAAAAGCCGAAGTCGTAAAAGTGTAGGCACAACCCATACTATAAATCCATCCTACCACCGACCATTTTCGATGTAATCCGCGTATACAGCACTGCTGACAAGCCCGTACTGGTCAAGCTCGCAGTCACGGACCTCCATCTCCACTAGGCAAAATTTGTCCTCCCTGTATATATATGGCATCAGCCAAAGGATATATCATATCCACTTACGCTAGCTTTGGATCCTACGAAAGGAACACAGAAGATCAGAAAAACCAAGGGGACGGGAGAACCTCGGTTTTGTGCCCTGCTGGCCGATGTTGTTTGCGCACATGGTCTCAAGGGGACGGGAGTCGGGGCCAGCGACCTGCAGAGCTCCTGCGCGGCGGGCAAGCGGCCGGCGTCCAGGGAGGACGGCGAGGTGGCTGCTGCTGCAGAGACGCCAAGCCAGCACTGATCGCTCTAGCTACTAGTGGTTTACTGGTGTTTGGAGGCAGCTGGGGGCAACAGCGAAGCCGCATGCCGAGCTCCATGTTTGCAGCGATGGCTACCCTGTGCTGCCGTCTCTTTATTAGGCAGAGCGCGCGTAACCTCTTGCTACCTCATCACTGAAATAATGCTATTTTGGGCTAGGCCAAGTGCCCAAGTGAAACGAACGATGTGGCCTTTGCTGACATGCGGAGCACGTGGGCTCTGTTACGTTGGCCGTTGGGCACTACCCATACTAAAAGTTTTAAGGAGCTAAAATCTGAATAGAATTTACCTAAAGAACCAAACACCTTCTTCTAAAAGCTTCTAAAAACTTTAGGAGGGACCAAAAACTTTAGGAGCTCCACCCTCCCTAAAAGCTCCTAAAGTCCATCCTGGACCCCCACTACCCCTCCTTTATTGCCCTGCCCCCCCTCTCTCTCTCTCACCCTCCCTCCCACCCGCGCCTCCATCTTGCGGCCCGTACCCTCCACTGACGGATCCCCACCGGATCCCTGCCGCCGCCACCCACCGGGATCTCCTCTCCCGCGTGGCGCCCGCCGGATCCTGCCGCGCCCCGCCCGCCCATGCCTCCGGCCTCACCTCGCCGCATCCACCGGCCCCAAACCGGTCTGCCGCACCTTCGCGCTGGACCTGGAGATGGCGGCGGCGCTGCTCGCCTCCATGTACCCTCCGTCTTCCCCGCCGCCATGGGGCCCGAGTCGGCGCCGCCCCTCTGACCTCCTCCCGCCGTTCCCCGTCCTCGACCCTTGCGCCGCCGGATCTGCCGGCCCCTGCCGCCACCCGTGCTCCGCCGCCCATGCTCCCCGATGGGCAGGGGGAAGGCCGTGACCAAGACGAGGCGGTGGCACGTGGTGGAGCTGCTCACGCTCCCGTCCGTCGAGATGGACACCTCCGCGGAGACGGCGAGGAGGAGGAGAGCGAGGGCCACGACGGGAGCAAAGAAGGAGCAGGGGTAAAGAGGAGGGTTGCATGGTCTATTTGCTAGTGCATTTATTGCTTTTAGTTAGTTTTAGGAGATGGAACCAAACACTCTTTTAGAAGGTTTTGACAACCTCATAAAAACTCCTAAAACTTTTAGCTCCTAAAAATTTTAGAAGCTGAACCAAACATGGCCTTACAGTTCAGCTTACTTTTTTCCTGAGTTAAATTACAGTTCAGTTTACATTTTTTCCTAAGTTAAACTTTTTTTTTTTAATTTTGACAAAGTTCTTAGAAAAATATAACATCTACAAGTTCAATAAATGTGCTGTCAAGATATATTTCAAAGAGAATTTTATGAAACTGATTTGATATTGTAGATATTGATAAATATTTCAATAATTTTAGTTAAAGTTGGAGAAGTTTGAGCCAAAATGGATTATAATTTTAATAGGAGGAATGCATCTCACGACAAGCCAACTGCTTCAATGCATCTGATGTCAGATATTCTTTTTAACTTTGAAATCAATATCAGATAGTAGTAGCAGTTTTGCATAATACAACTTTGATCTTTCATTTCTTTTATTTCTATTGTAATTTTTTTAAATGAACCGGCATGAGAGCTGCTTGTTATATGAAAAAGGAGAAAGCCAAAGATAGCCGCAATAGCACTGTACAAGGCGTTTTAGCATGCCACACCCCCAATGTAAAGTATACCACAAAAGGATCAAGTAAAAAGTAGAAGAGTTGCTAGATGTTTTGCTCTGGCCACTTTCCAAGGCCTTGCTACATCTCTAATCTTGTTTAGTACTTGTTGATTTGTTGTGCAGCTACACTCAAAAATTTGTGCCTTTGTTTCCTTCCACACTTCCCAGCATGTTAAGATGATCAGAGAGGGCAAACCTTTTCTGTCCGCATAGTGAATTCGGGCCATGTTACTACACCATTCGAGGACACTTTCGCCATGGACCTAGTTGACGGGTAGTAGAACAGATACATCAATCCACATTGCAATGCCTTCCCACAACCGCCTAGTGAAAATGATAATCTTGGAAAAGATGCAAGACTTGGCAACTTATAGTAGAAGGGGCAATTTCCAGAATTTGGCCAACCACGAGTAACCAAACAATCCTACGTCCAAACTCTATTTTGTAAAACTAACCAACTGAAGAATTTGCACTTTGGCGGTGCCCAAGTCTTCCAAATAAGGGAGCAAAAAAATTGTCATGCGGTGGATTGGGGATTGCCGGTCGCCGGATCCGAACGAAGAAGAGAGAGGTAGCATCAGTGGGCGGAGATCAGCCCGGCCGGCGCGAGTTGCAAGTCATGCATCGGCGGTGGCGGAGTCGTTGCTTGGGACTTGGGAGTGCCTTTTCGGCTCGCCATGTACGTTGTGAGGTGGAGTGGGGATTTTTTTTTGAGAGAGATGGGAGCCGGCCCACTGCGCAGGTCGGGGAGCTGCATCTGGACGGACGCACACCTGTGCCGGAGCATTACTATTTTTTTTTCTGCTTTCTCTCTTTCTAAGATGCAATGATTATATAACGCTAGAAAGTGCACTTATTCTGGGACGGAGGTAGTACATATTGTTTTGCATGACAGCTTGTCTCAATGATTTGACTTGATCTTTCAAAAGCACCATCACGTCATTTTTGTCCAATCACTAGCTCCGTTGAACTCTGGTGGCTTGTTTCTTGCGTTGCATTGTGTTAGTTGTACACTGAACAAACAGTCTGTTATCTTATGTTTTGACAGGAGCATTAATTGAGAAATAATCTTGGTCTTTTCAGTTCAGTTCATCAGCAACTTATGTTGTTCTTCCCAATTACTCCTCCCAAAATAGATGACTTTTATTTAAATTTTGTTCCAAAATGCTTGACCTTTTCACTTTTCAATGTAATTTTCTCTTTTACCAATACATTTTTTCTCTTTTCCTAACGCATCTACTCCCTCCATCCTGAAAAAGAATTCTAGTAGAGTAACAAGTTAAAATATCTAAAAGTTTGACTAATAATATATATAATTATAAATAGTTATGATATCAATAAGTATCATTAGATTTGTCATGAGATACATTTTCATAATATATTTATTTGGCGTCATAAGCATTGATCTTTTTAACTGTATATATATTTGGTCAAACTTTGGGAAGAATGCACTTAGAATTGCATTCTTTTCTGGACAAATGTAGTCTATTTCTATTCCTTGAGGAGCATTTTGGTCTTTTGGCTTTAGCATTGATTTTTGTGAGAGATTATAAAATGTCATCTAATATGGGACAGATGGATTAGCTCTTAGTTTAGTATTCTGCTTGCTTATTAGAGCTTTTATTAGTCAGCTTTTTAGTGACTAATTTAATACGTCCTTTGCCATTTTGCTTCTGCACAACTTCAAGATATTTCTAATTGTTTCTAAGATCAACATATCGCTAGCTGACATGTGTGACCTTGATAATTGGAAAAAAAGACGTGTTGGGTTATAACCAAGATATAGACCAAGTTCTTCTGCGAAGACTTTTAATCGGCTCCCATTGATCCCACTCTGATCGCCATTTCTATCCTTCAAAAATTAATTCTATTCTACCAACAACAACAGATAAGGACTCTAAACTATGGTTGTGTTTGGTTGAGCTTCTGAAAAGATATTCTATTGCCACAAAAAGGAGAAATCCAACCAAAACATGCGAGTTCTAAATTAAAGCTGTTTTTTCGGAAGCAGCTGCTTTAATTTTGTGTAGTACAATTTTAGAAGCAACTTGAACTCTGGTTTTGACTTTTGACTTCCTGCTTTTCGAAATGGATGGAAATACAGAGCTATTTCATACTTGTTTGAAGGAAGATAGAGAGAGGCGATAGCTTTTATACTGGTTTCAACCAATCAACTTACAACTTTACTGTGGTACATAGCGCTCACGACAGTTTTTTTCACAGTGCATAGCAAAATCAAACAAACCCTCTATCATCAAATAAAGCAGCTTGCCATGATTGATCCTAGCTAATTACTAGGATGAGAGAAGAAGTGCAGCAGGTTCGCCATCTCCGGGAACATGCGAGTTGGACGGTAGTCTTTGTTGAGGTAGACGACAGTAGCCATCGCTTCTAGCATGAGCAGACATATGGATATAATCATGGTCATCAGCTCACGTGAGAGTAGGAGAGACGTGTACATGTGTATGTCTTTTTAGTTTTGCGTGGTGCGGGTCAATATAGATCCGTCCCTGTTGGCCTGTGGTCACTGGTCACCAAAGTATAGATGCGGAGACGAGCGACTTTCCTTGTGGTCCGGCAGCCACCAGCAGAGAACAGATCTTTCATCCGATGTTAAAATGGGCTCTAGTCCCGGCATTTTTTGCGTCCGGGACTAGAGAGACCTTTAGTCCTGGTTGGTGTCTCCAACCGAGACTAAAGGTCCCTACCCAACGGCTACTGCGCTCGGCACAGTGGCAGATGATCTTTAGTCCCGGTTGGAGACACCAACCAGGACTAAAGGTGGACCTTTACTCCCGGTTGGAACCACCAACCGGGACTAAAAGTCCTCAACCTTTAGTCCCGGTTGGTAACACCAACCGGGACTAAAGCAAAAGGGAAGCATCCCATCCATTGTTAGATGTGTTGTGTAGGTGAGGTGGTAAGCTACGCGCGAGGCAATGCATGGGGTCTTGGGTTCGAATCTCACGAGACGCAGCGGTGGGAGACATTATTTTTTTAAAGCTGGGAGGACCTTTAGTCCCGGTTGGTGTTACCCACCAGGACTAAAGGTTCTTGACCCGGGACTAAAGGACCCCCTTTAGTCTCGGATACTTACTCCCGGGTGGAGAACCGGGACTAAAAGGGGTTCCCCACCGAATGTAAAGCTCTGTTCTCTACCAGTGAGCGTCGCGATCAAGTGCTCCACGAGCATCCGCACACCCTTGATTTGGACAACCCTCACCATGACGACGAACATGGCACCGCGCTGAAGAATATATAAGCATCCATGCAAGTATACAACGCAAAGCGTGTAAAAAATTTGACCGCAAAAAAAAAACGTGTAAAATTCTTCGATAAAAAAGGATCTGATATTCACATGCATGCAGGCGTGGACCTTTAGTGGCGCGAAGTACTTGACGTTCAACTAGGAGAGCGCCATGGCACGGCCTGTGCGCACGATCGAGCCCGTGCAGACGCCGAGGCTTGCAGCCATCTCTTGACGAGCTGGGCATTGCATATTGCATATATTCACGGTTACCGTACCCGTACGGACCAGGGGTTTGGAAATGAATAACGAGAGACAGTACGTGCTTAATTCTGGGGTTGTTTAGATGGTATAGGTATAGCAGACCTGTTTCGATGTAGCTAGCATATACGGCATTGTTCACGACCCCGTACATGTCGAGGTCGCAGTCACGGACCGTCATCTCCAGCTCGAAAAACTTGCCCGCCCTGCATTTCGCACCGTACCAAAGAATCAAATATCGATCATCGAAGAAGTAAGATCAGACAGGATCCAAAAAGAAGTGAAAACCCTGCCTGCACTCTGCAGACTGCACCCGGCCGGAGAGCGATAAGGTACTATACACGCACCTTGGCAATTTCGTGTCCCGGATGATGTTCTTGAAGCAGATGGCCTCAGAGGAACGAGCGGCGTTCGTGGTCGAGGAGACGGTGACCTGCAGCGCCGCCAGGCTAGGACGACGTGACGACCAGCGGAGGAGACCAACAGCGGGGTGTCGGGAGCGCGGCCAAGCTGCTCTCGCCGTCGACGGTGCCGGGCGTGGGCATCGTTTGGTGCTCGGAGGCGGCGGCAGATGCAGATTGAAAAGCTGCTGCTGCCGCGCGCCGAATTCCATCTCCTCGCGGACGGTGCCTCTCCTATCCTGGGGCTTGGCCTTGTGTCATAGAAAATTAGGATCATTTAGCTGCAGATCTAGCGGGTGTAAATTTGCATTTGGGATAAAACCACCTAGAACAAGTACCGGAGAAAAGAGAGAGAAAAGATGGGGGAAAGGGAACATGCTACCGACCATCCGTAGGCTTGGTAGAGGAGGAGGCCATGGAGTCGGTGTCGAGGTCGACGCTGGGGTGAGTAGCTCCGGTGAAGGTGCTGAGGTGCTCGTCCCGGCGGCATAGATCCAGTGGTGAGGGCGGTGGCGCCAGCAGTGGCGTTTCCCGTCGCTGTCAACGCTGCCCTCTCGATCCAACTAGGGTTAGGATATAGGTGGGGAGTTCAGCGGCTGCGGTGAACCTCGTACCCAGTGCTCCGACCCCCACCTTACTCTTTATAGCACTGCGCGACGGGGGCCCACCAACCATGACTGGGTTGGACCCCCCGATCGGGGCGCGGATCAAAGGCCTAAATTGGCCGTTGGGGCAACTTGGTGGAGATCAACCTAACATTTTTCACATTGATCTCACCTTATGACTTGAACTTAAAATACTTATCTCCTTTTCCCATTCCATCACAGATTACCGCATAGAGCGTGCCTCGTCACAACAGTTAGTACATTAGATTAACAGCTACAACACACCTCTCTGTTTTGAAACAGATTCTCAACTAGGCCCTTATTGTCCATGAATCATAGGCTTTCCCGTAAACCCATGTTGACTAAGTGTTGTCTGAATACATTGGGCGGTAAGCCTTTTGTAAGCGAATCCATAGATATTTTCTTTGTACTTATATGCTAGAGACTAATAGAATGATCCTGGACTTTGTCTTTCACAACATAAAACTTTATGTTAATGTGTTTGGCAGCACCACTTGACTTATTATTGTGAGTATAACATACTGCTGGCTCATTGTCGTAGTACAACTTGAGTGGCTTATGAATGTCATCGACCACTTTCAACCTGGGCAACTTCTTTAGCCAGTTCACCTACCACGTGGCCTCGTAACATGCTACAAGCTTGGCATACATCGTGCACGATGTAGTGACGTTTTGCTTCGAGCTTTTTTACGACATACCTCTCTCCGCGAGAGTAAATACATAGCCTGATGTGGATTTTCTATCATCTATATCTCCTGCAAAATCTGAATCTGAATACCCCTCTATATGGAGGGAATCAGATCTTCTGTACATTAGCATGAGACCTTATGTGCCTTACAAATAACGCAAAGCTTTCTTTACCATTCTTCAATGTTCTATTCCTGGATTACTCTGATATTGGCCAAGTATTCTCGTAACAAAAGCTAAGTCAGGACATGTACATACTTGAGCATATTGTAAGCTTCCCACAGCTGAAGCATATGGAACTGCTTTTATTCGATCAAGATCATATTAGTTCTTGGGACGTTGGAATTCCTCAAAACTATCGCCCTTGACTATAGGAGTAGACGAAGGCTTACACGCATGCATACTGTATTTCTTTAGAACCTTTTCTAAGTATGTGTTTACACTAAAATTTGGGAAGAAGAGCGCAGGAACTCGAAGCTTCCAAGATTGAGTCATCAAGGAATCGATTGCATAAGGACCGATTTCAGATGATTCAAAAGCGGCATTGGAATCGGCTCTCTTCGAATAACGTCAGCAGATAACGACAATGAGCTACGGTTGGCGTCGAAAAATACATGTCGGACTTTACAAAAAGGAGAAGATTAGGATCCAAGTTATCTTAAACTAGAAATGTTTTCTTTTATAAAGATTGTAATGAGTCGTACTTGAGTAGGATTCATACTTAGGCTCTGGGTATAAATATTGGACCCCGACTATTGTAAAAAAGGACATCCAATCAATCAATACAAATTACTTTTTTTGGCTTTACGCCAACCCTTAGGAGTAGGAGTAGTGTAAATTTCAGCGAGTTCTTCAAGAAGCAGGTCTGCATCGGTCCGGCCGACCTCCGACTTGTCTGTAAGTACTATCATGGCTTATGCTTTGGTTTGTAAGGCTGCATCGGTTAAGTTCGACCTCCGCTGCGAGCTCTAACATAAGCTAGTTATTGATGTTTACCTAGTTCAAGTACGACTGCATCGGTTAAGTTCAACCTCCACTGCTCGAATTAGATTAAGGTCAAGTTATCGGCTCTACCTAAGAGTAGCATCATTTGGGTAGATTCATTAAGTTACCGATCTTGCTGATGTTCTTATTGCCATTAGTTTTAGCAACATCAATCTGCCCGGTCGAGATCGATCTAGATCAGCCTCATATCCTGTTAGTTCGTCGTTTGCTTTGTTACAACATGATGGTTCTTACTTTGAGCGACGGGTTATGTTTCATCGGTTGTTCTACGTCGATCTTGATCGTGCATAGTACGCGGTTAAGGCATGTCTGATCTTGAAGAGGTTTGGTAGCTAGTTAAATCTGCTCTATAGTTCACTATTATGGCTGTAACAATTTGGTCAATCCCCACTGATGGCACTTTAGATCGGAGGATGCTACTTGGTAGATTGGTTTTTGATCAGGCGTGACCTTGACTGTTTGCTATGCCTGCATCGGCTCAATAGCCGATCGTCTATGCTTTAACACCTATAGTGTGTCTTTATGATTCTGTTAAATGTGAATAGATCTGTTTACTTTAAAGGTTTGATTTGTTGTCTTTATCATGACTGCCATCGATCCGTTTGAACCCTACTGTTAGAGATAGCAGGTTAAGTCTGATGTGTCCATAGATTTGTCCATGTTAAACAGTCGATTGTTCACATGTTGTATTCCCTTTTCCACCTGAACCGGCTATTTCAGCCGATCCGCTTGAGCTTTCACACATATAACATGTCTTTCGGAAAGCATGTCAATGTATAGATGGTTTTACAGATTCTTCGGTTTTAGTTTGTTATTATCATCATAGCTGCCATCGATCCGGTCGAACCTCACTATTGATGGTAACAGATTAGATTCAGAGCGTTTGTAGATCTATTTGTATTAGACAGTCGATTTGTTTGTATGTTATATCCTTTCTCGTTAGATTCATTGACTCAATGCTTCACACTAGTAATATCCACCTAGCTGATGATTTTACTCACATCTGCGTGCATTATAAAATCAATCGCAACCTACAAGCTTTACAGTCTATAACAACCGATTTCTTCGTGTATCGGCTATTTAGTCGATTTTCCTGTCTGGCTGCTCCCGAAGTGGCACACTTGAAACTGTCTAAGTAAGACCGGCATGTTTCACCATAAATTACTGATAAACTTTCTCTCCTTGTCAATTACTGGTCAAATTGACTAGCACGCCTTGGGAGGAATTCGCTGGGTCAACGGGTCCTGCGATTGAAGCCAAGCGGATCTCCGGGCTCATCCTAAGCAGATCCTTCTGGCTTGCTGTGTGCCAGGCGCATTAACATGTTTTTGCACCGACAGTATGCCTTTTGCGATAATCCTAAAACCCCATTTCTTCTATCTCGGTGAATCTCTATTCCTAAAACGAACGAAGCTTCACCGAGATCTTTCATGTCCAAATTTGAGGACAAGAACTTCTTCGTCTCCAGTAGTAGATTAACATCATTACTTGCGAGTAAGATGTCATCCACATACATGATTAGAAAAATGAATTTCCCATTCTTAAACTTTGTATAAATGCAATTGTCCTCTACATTCTCTTTAAACACAAACTTCCTTATTGTTGCATTAAACTTTAAATACCACTGTCTAGACGCTTGTTTTAATCCGTAAATGGATTTCTTCAGGCAGCATCCCATATGTTCTTTTCTTTTTACGACAAAACCTTTTGGTTGTGTCATTAGACAAAACCCTTAGGAGTAGGAGTAGTGTAGATTTCGGTGAGTTCTTCAACAAGCAGGGCTGCATCGGTCCGGCCGATCTCTGGCTTGTCTGTAAGTACCGTCATAGCTTATGCTTTGGTTTGTAAGGCTGCATCGGTTAAGTTTGACCTCTACTACGAGCTCTAACATAAGCTAGTTATTGATCTTTACCTAGTTCAAGTACGGCTACATCGGTTAAGTTTGACCTCCACTGCTTGAATTAGATTAAGGTCAAATTATCGGCTCTACCTAAGAGTGGCATCCTTTGGGTAGATTTATTAAGTTACCAATCTTGCTGATGTTCTTATTGCCATTAGTTTCAGCAACATCAATCTGCTCGATCGAGATCGATCTAGATCGGCCTCATATCCTTTTAGTCCGTCGTTTGTTTTGTTACAACACGATGTTTCTTACTTTGAGCGACGGGTTATGTTTCATCAGCTGTTCTACTTCGATCTTGATCGTGCATAGTACGCGGTCAAGGCATATCTAATCTTGAAGAGGTTTGCTGGCTAGTTAAATCTGGTCTATATTTCGCTATTATGGCTGTAACAATCCGGTCGATCCCCACTGATGGCACTTTAGATCGGAGGATGCTAGTTGGTAGATTTGTTTTCGATCAGGCATGACCTTGACTGTTTGCTATGCTTGCATCAGCTAAATAGCCATCTTTACATCGATCTGATGTATTTCTAAATCGTAATGCACCACTAACGCCATTGTGATTCTAAAAGAATCCTTGCATGAGACTAGAGAAAATATCTCATTATAATATATTTCTTCTCTTTGCGTAAAGCTTTTCGCCACAAGTCGTGCTTTATATCTTTTCGCATTCTCTTTGGAGTCATATTTAGTTTGATAGACCCATTTACAGCCTACTGTCTTGGCTCCTTTAGGAATTCTTTCTAAGTCCCAAATACCATTGGTGCTCATTGATCTCATTTTATCTTGCATGGCTTCAAGCCACTTTGATGTGTGAGCACTTCTCATGGCTTCTTCAAATGAGGTGGGATCATCCTCCATTTAAAATTCTTCACATTCATAGACTTCGTAGTCATCAGGAATGGCTAGTTTTCTGGTTCTTTGAGACCTTCTGGGGACCTCATTAGTTGGCGCTTGTTCTATATGGGGTTGTTGTTGCTCTTCCTAAAAGGACCGAGTATGCCACCTAGAGGGGGGGGTGAATAGGTGTTTCTAAAATTTAACCCTTTAAAATGAGGAAACGATTAGTGTTGGAGTTTCCAATTACTTGGAAACCCCAAATCAGAGAAATAAACCCCTCACGAGTTAGCCATTAATGAATACAAGGTATATAGAATAAATCTAGAAGATACAACCCTGCAGCAAACAAGTTAGAGCAGCAGGTATACAAATTCAGCGCAGTAACCAAATACCGGACACGTCCGGTATTCACGGGTTTGCCCGGCCAGCTCTCAACTTGCTTCGATTGATTTCTCTTTTCAAACCAAGGTCCAGACCACTATTAGTAACCTGCAGATAAGCTCAAACAACACACAAAGATCACAAATACCAAATGTAGAGAGAGATCGAGACACGATATTTGTTTTACCGAAGTTCGAACTCCGCCGAGTCCTACTCTCCATTGAGGGGGCTGCGAGTGACCCAGCGAAGGTCAGCTCTAGAGGACCACGAAGGCCACTCTAGCCGAAGTCTTTTCCAACTCCTTTTCCTCCTTCCACTAATTGATTCCTTCCTTTGCGGCGGTGGAATCAAACCGTTACAAACTTTCTCGAGGCACAACACAATCTCTTGGGTGCTCTCCGACGATGCCTAGCCGTCTAGGACCGAAGAGTCTAAAAGTAACAAATGCAAATCATGAGATCAACAAATATGCACAAGTGCTCAAGGATGGATTGCTCTCAATTTTGAATCTCACTCAACCCACAAGATGATTTTGCAAGTTTGAATCAGTCACTCACTAAGAGAGGGTTGGAGAGTGTTCTGAAGGCTCAAAAACGTGTGAGAATGTTAGCAGAATCAGCAGCCTCCAAAGGTGGAGGCTAAGGGGTATTTATAGCCCCTTTGAAAAACTAGTTGTTATGTAGTCGTTGGGCAATACCGGATACGTCTGGTATTTGTCGTACATCCCCAACGGCTAGTATGTCAGTAAAGTGTGAGGCGTTGAAACTCTCGATGATTGCTGGAACTCCTGATCGTCGGAACTCCCGACTCACGTCGGAACTCCCGACGAACCAACCCTAGAACATCAAGAATTTTACCGTGGTTGGGTAAATACCGGACACGTCCGTCCGGTATTGCCAGACCAACAACACCAAGTTAGATCTTACGTCTCTCAAACACTCAAAAACTCACATGGGTTGGCTTGAGCACTTATGAATAGTTACCTATCAAGATGATGCACCCCTCTTGATAGTACAACATACCTATTAACTCAAGATCAAATAAAAATGGAGTTTGAAGCGCTTGAGTTGAATTTCCTTGAATCAAAATGCCATAGCCTTCAATCTTCATCAAGTGAGGGTGTCAACATGTCGACTTTGATTTTATCCTTGAGCATAGCCATCTTGAGCAATTGGACTTGATTCCATTCAAATAAATATGAGTTTACTCCAAATGCATCAAGTCACTTCCAATACTTCCTCTAGGATTTGATTCTTCACCTCATTGTGATCAACATGGTTTGATTGGTGCCTTGACTAAATGCAAGTACTTCCTTCTTCACCCTAGCTAGGTTCCTCGGTCGCCAAGCCATCGCTTGACCTTCACCCTTGCTTAGTACCTCAAAGCCTTTCCTTGCTATCATCATCATTTCAAGCCATCTAGTCACACTTGATGTTGAATCATTCATTAAATTCATTTGTATACTTGTCTTTCATCTTAGCAAGCTTCAATCAGTGAGACCAATCCATATGCAATCCCTTGTGTCTCATTAATTATTATTCAACATGCTTGCTTTCATATGAGTCATTGAAATCCCACAATGAATAAGCCTTGAATGAATTATGTTTGCATTGTTGTCTTGTGTTTGAACTAGATTATTTCCAACAATACATCATTTTGGCTTTCATTAAATACCTGTGAGACAACCTATTTCCTGTCTACACTTAGCAAACGGGCTAGACCTTTAATCACGTTGTCATTCAATCATCCAAAACCCACTAAAGGGCTAGATGCACTTTCACTTCCTCATGTGTGACAACTTGTTTGATTTATTGTTGTCATGGGAGAACTAACAACAGGTGCTGTCACAATAGTGTCCTATGATGTTGGTGCAGCAGCAACAGGTAGCGAGAAAAATGGCTCCTGAACCATCGGAGTGGGCACATATACCCGCTTCTTCTCAAAGTTAATTTCTCATGCTACCATGCTCCCCCTGACCATATCATCCTCCAAGAACACAACTTGTCTTGTTTCTATAAACTTCGTATGCCTGTCAGGACAGTAGAAACGATAACCTTTTGACTTATCTGGATAGCCAATGAAATGATAATTGACTGTCTTGGAGTTTAGCTTTCCAATGTTTGGGTTAAATACTTTAGCCTCAGCTGGACAACCCCACACACATAAGTGGTTAAGTGAGGGTTCCCTTCTTATCCACAACTTATATGGAGTTTTGGGCACCGACTTGCTTGGTACTTGATTGAGAATATGAATGGCGGTTTTTAACGCCTCCGTCCACAAACTTATTGATAAAGTGGAGTAACTTATTATACTTCTCACCATATCCATTAAGGTATGGCTGCGTCTTTCAGCTACTTCATTCTGCTGAGGCTCGTCCAGTGTAGAGTACTGGCCAACTATACCATTTTCTTGTAATAACTTTGCAAAAGGTCCAGGAACTTGGCCATATGGGGTATGTCGATCGTAGTACTACCCCCACGGTCGGATCTTACTATCTTAATCTTTAAATTGTGCTAATTTTTTACTTCAGCCTTAAATATCTTAAATTTATCCATTGCTTCTGATCTTTCCTTAATTGGATAAATATAGCCATAACAAGAATAATCATCTATGAATGTTATAAATGAATCATAATCATCCACACTTTTCACAGGACAAGGACCACATATATCTGTGTGAATTATTTCCAAAATTCCTGTGCTTCATTTAATGCAATCAATACATTATTCTAAATCTAAAAATTCTATTGGCAGAAGAATTGATTTCTTAATTAATCATTCTATTCTCCTCCTCGAAATATAGCCTAAACGATAGTGCCATAATTTTGATAATACATCATCAACTCTCTTCCGCTTATTTCTTACATTTATAGACGAGGAGACATTCTCATTCTCAGTGCTCACAACATTCACATTGTCACAAAGTGATAACAAATAAAGCTCGTCTTGTCGAAAGGCAAGACCAACACACTTATGATTAAACATATCTTACATTGGCCATTACCAAAATGGCAATCATATCCATCATCGTCTAAACGTGAGACACTTATTAAGTTTCTACACAAAGAGGTACATAAAGGACAATTGTAAGCTTAAGTAGAAAGCCATCATTTAATTCTAATGGGAGTTCTCCAATGGTTTCTACTTCAGCTTTGACTCCATTTGTCACCTTAATGTGTCTTTCTCCTCTTTGCAGGGTCCTTCTCGTATGGAATCCCTATAATGAATTTGCAACATGAATAGTTGCACCTGAATTAATCCACCAAGTAGATTTTGCATAATTTAAATACAAGGACTCATCTACAAATGTAACAATGTCCGCACCTTTTCTGATCAGGTGCTTCAGGAACTCTGGATAATCTTTCTGGTAGTGTCCAGTCTTGTGGCACCATCTGCAGGTGTCCTTGTCCACTTGAACATAGTTGGATTTCTACTGGTGATCTTTCTGAGGGGCCTTTCCTTGTTGCTTAGAGGAGGAGCTATTGTCCCACTGAGGTTTCCCTTGTGGTTTTGCATTCTTGTTGTTAAAGTTCTTTTTTTCCTTAACAACGTTGACAGAGTCACCATGTGAGCTCTTAAGCCTCTCCTCTTCTTGCACACATATTGCAATGAGCTTCTCAATTTCCCACTTATCTGGCTGTAAGTTGTAATTAACAACAATAGTCTCATATTCTTTGGGCAAAGATGCAAAAACCAAATGAATTAGAAACTCATCCTTGAGCCCCAAGTCCATTGGTTTGAGCTTGGATGCAGTGTTGCTCATCTTCAATATGTGCTCTCTAATCCCTCCACCAGAGTATTTTCTCATTGACTAACTTCTTAATTAGAATGCTTGCATAAGCCTTTGAAGAGCCAGTGAACTGCTCTCCACCTTCTTGAGATACCCAGTGGCGGTGGTATATTCTGGGATTGAACCCCTTATTGGATCCTCAATGGAACCCTTAATCACCATCAAACACTTGCGGTTTAAACTATCTCACTGCGCACGATCAAGGTTGTACTTCATTCTCACTTCTGCATGGTCACGCTATTGAGTAGCGAAAGCTGCATCAGTCTCATTTGCTTCCCTCACCGGGTCCACTGGCTCAGTGGGACATGAAGAGATAAGTGCTAGATCATTGTCGGACAACGCAAGTGCTATCTCAAGCTTATCTCACCATACGTTATTGTTGCTTCCATTGAGAGGCGGAATGGACAAGATAAACATCATTGATTGTAGCCTGAAACAACGTCAGAGAAAGTGAGAAACAGTTGACATAATAATTGCATGCCATAATTTAACGTTGGTTAAAATTAAAACATACAATATGATTCTACATTAATTCTACATCACCGTTGGGCAGAAATAGAACTAATGCATGGAAAAACTCATCAATAAAAAATTGTAATATTGCTATTATTAACATTGGTCAGAAAATAACAATATCATAATTTACTGAATAATATAACTACTCTTCAAAATTAAATCATTCCGTTGGTTCGAATTTAATTAGAAGATAATAAACATCAACTTTGCAGCCGAAACATAAAAAATAATCTTAAAATGATATTATCAGAAGCATTTTATTAGTACTTATCTACTCTCTAAAGGAGCATCTCTTGATGAAGGAGGATGAGATCCGACATCGATGGCAATAGTATTTTGACAAATTGTTCAATGGTGAGAATACGGACACAACCTTCCAGTTGGATGATTCTTTTGATGACACCAATAGGCGCTTTGTGCGGAGAATCTAAGAATCTGAGGTCAGAGAGGCATTGAAAAGAATGAAAGGAGGTAAGGCGATGGGACCGGATGGTATCCCAATTGAGGTGTGGAGATGCATTGGGGACATAGCTATAGTATGGCTAACCAAGCTGTTTAACCATATTTTTCGATCGAACAAGATGCCTGACGAGTGGAGAAGTATATTGGTACCGATCTACAAGAATAAAGGGGATATTCAAAGTTGTACTAATTATCGGGGAATTAAGTTGATGAGCCATACTATGAAGCTATGGGAGAGAGTTATCGAGCATCGTTTGAGAGCAATAACACGGGTCTCTATGAACCAATTTGGTTTCATGCCCGGAAGGTCAACCATGGAAGCCATTTTCTTAATAAGACAAGTTATGGAGCGGTATAGGGAAAAGAAGAAGGTCCTACACATGTTTTTTATTGACTTGGAGAAGGCTTATGATAAAATACCAAGGAATGTTATGTGGTGGGCTTTGAACAAACATAAAGTCCCAACGAAGTATGTTGGGCTCATTAAGGACATGTACAACAATGTTGTGACTAGTGTTCGAACAAGTGATGGAGACACGAATGACTTCTCGATTAGGATAGGACTACATCAAGGGTCAGCTTTGAGCCCTTATCTGTTTGCATTGGTGATAGATGAGGTCACAAGGGACATACAAGGGGACATCCCTTGGTGCATGCTTTTCACGAACGATGTAGTGCTAGTTGATGAAAGTCGAACAGGAGTGAATCAGAAACTGGAGTTATGGCGGGAGACTTTGGAGTCCAAAGGTTTTAGACTCGGTAGAACTAAAACTGAGTATATGAGATGCGACTTCGGCACTACTACTCGGGAGGAGGAAGATATTAGTTTGGAAGGTCAAGTAGTGCCTAGGAAGGATACCTTTTAATATTTAGGATCAATGTTACAGAGAGACAGGGATATTGATGAAGATGTTAGCCATAGAATCAAAGCAGGGTGGATGAAGTGGCGCCAAGCATCTGGTGACCTATGTGACAAAAGGGTACCACAGAAGCTAAAAGGCAAGTTTTATAGGACGGCGATTAGACCTGCTATGTTGTATGATGCAGAATGTTGGCCTACGAAAAGACGACATGTTCAACAGATAAGTGTCGCGGAAATACGTATGTTGCGTTGGATTTGCGGTCATACAAGAAGGGATCGAGTTCGGAACGATGATATACATGATAGATTAGGGGTAGCACCAGTTGAAGAAAAGCTTGTCCAACACCGGTTGAGATGGTTTGGACATGTACAACGGAGACCTCTAGAGGCACCGGTGTGTAGGGGAATCCTAAGCCAGGATAGTAACGTGAAGAGAGGCAGAGGAAGACCAAAGTTGACTTGGGTAGAGGCAATAAAAGGAGACTTGAAAGGATGGAATATACCCAAAGACTTAGCCTTAGATAGGAGTGCTTGGAAAACAGCTATTCACGTGCCTGAACCTTGATTGCTTCTGCTGGGTTTCAACTCTAGCCTACCCCAACTTGTTTGGGACTTAAAGACTTTGTTGTTGTTGTTGTTATCTACTCTCTGAACAAATTTTTCCGTTGGTTCAAATTTAAGCAAAGATTGAAACATCTAAACTCAAAAAAATCATCAAAATTGCTTCTAAAAATTATAAAACTTAAAACTATCGGTTACTGTTCATTTGGCCCGGCCAGTGTTATGCGGTCCGCAGCCCATCGTGCACGCTGCACTCCCTACGTCCAGGCCGCAACCTGGGCCTAGGCTAGGAAAGCACCTTCCCCGCATGGGTCGTCCTTTGGTCCAGCGAAAGCTGACCATCAGATCAGATCCGACGATAGTCCGTCGAGATCGGCGGAACGAAACCCGCGCAGCCGTCATCTCACTCGAACCCTAACTCCATTCTTCTCCTCCCCTCTCCTCTCTTAGCGCGTAGCCGAGGCAGTGGTGGCCACCCGAGGTAGCCAGAGGAAGGAGGGCCCACACCGCCGCATGCCCTCTCATCGGTGGGCCTGTGGGACAAGTGGGAGGCGGGTGGAGCGGCGCGACGTCCTCCTTGCCGCCAGCCACGGGTGGCAGTCGAGGCCTCGGGCAGCGGTGAAAGCATCTAGGACCCTAGTTGGGTTTTGATGATTAATGACAATACATGATTACTATGACTAATGTGTGTTTTGCAGAGACAATTAAGTTAGGTCATGGTAATGGTAATTGATTGGGCAATCATGGTTGTCATGCCCCTACGATGGAAATCCTTTCGGTTTTCAAAGGATGGACGACAAGGTTAAGGATGGACTAGTTCTAAGTGTCGTTTGGCGTTGAAGAGACACTTAGAGTAGTTTAGGACTTTGCTTTTCCTTTGGCCATACTATTAAGGGGGTATGGACGGGTAGCTTGACCTAGGTGAGTCTAGTGGGTTAGGTGTGATGCACACTTGTCAAATCTAGCACTAGGTAGCTCCTAAATAGCCCTTAGATTAATTGAAGCAAACTTCATTCACATATGATTGCAAGTTAGAAGTGAATGGAGGGTCAAATGTTGACCGAACGCTGGTTCTAGTGTGACCGGACACTGGCGTAGAGTCCGGTCAGTTCATTTGATCAAGGAGAAGTCATCTAGATGCGATCGAACGCTGAGTGAAATGTGACCAGATGCTGGGTGCTAGAGTTCGGTCAACTCCAGTAAGGTTCCAGAGAGGGAGAATCTTGATCGGCTGCGTCCGGTCAGTGCTGACCGGATGCTGGTCAGGTTCCGGCTACTGACCGAACGCTGAGCAGCAAAGTGATCGGACGCTGGGTGCCAGAGTCCGGTCAACATCAGTAAGGTTCCAGAGGGCAGTTTTTGTGACCGGACGCTGGTCTGTGTCCGGTCACAACTTAACTGCATAGTGGCGGGGAGAACTGATCGGAGCGTCCGGTCACCCCGCAGTGACACATAACGGTTCGTTTTGAATGAGGGGTTATAAATACTTCCTCTATTCACTCAAGGGATCACTTTTGCTCATTTCAACAGCTGAGAAACACCCTTAAGAGTGCCAAGAAGAGAAAGGTCCTAGTGAGGTGATTGAGATTTAAGAATCCAAGAGAGAGGCCTTGTTAGTAAAAGCAAGAGTAGCAAAGTGTGCATCCACCCTTCTCATTAGGCTTGTCGTTGTCAAGTGAGAGTTCGTGCTTTTTACTCTTGGTGATCGCCATCACCTAGACGGCTTGGTGGTGATTGGGAGCTTGGTGATCATCCGGCGGAGCTTGTGGATGACCCAACTCAAGTTGTGAGCGGTTGTGGGTGATTCACCGCGACGGAGTGTCAAAGAATCAACCCATAGAGAGCACTTGATCCTTGCGCGGATCAAGGGGGAGCTACACCCTTGCGTGGGTGCTCCAACGAGGACTAGTGGGGAGTGGTGACTCTCCGATACCTCGGTAAAACATCATCATGTTCATCCTTCTCTCTTTACTTTGAGCATTTACTTTGAGCAATTCAATTCTTATCTTTACATTTATAGAATTGCCATACTAGAGTACGATTGGAACTTAGGGTGCAAAACTTTTGTGCGGTAGAACATTAAAAACACTTTCTAGGCATAAGGAGTGAAGTGGGCTAAGTGTATGGTTTAATTATTGCAAAGAATTTTAGAATTAGCCCAATTCACCCCCTCTTAGACATCTTGATCCTTTCAAGCGGGATGGAGGTGATTAGGGTTAGGGTTTGAGCTTTGGGGCTCTCTAATGTCCTCTGAGCCTAGAAGGATGGTCAGAGGCAGCGGAGGCGGTTCGTGGGCGGCGGCGAGAGGCAAGGCGGCGAAGGACATCCGATGGGTGGGGTCGGTGACGGAGGCAAGGGACGAAGTTAGGAAGGGCAGGGTAGAAGCGATAGGGTGATTGGTGGATGGTGGGCGACACGGCCAGCGGTGAGGACACCACTGGCCAGGGCGGCAGCAGAGGTAGGCGGCGGCAGGGGAGTATGGCTCCACAAGGAAGAAGACTAGAAGAGAAGAAGCAGGGGAGTACGACTCCACAAGGAAGAAGACTAGAGGAGAAGAACAGTAAACCGTGCGCTCGTACCTGTTCGAGCACACTCGCGCTAAGGACAGTCTCGGTGGGGATTTTATGTCCCAGTTTACAACATACTCATATTTGAAAACAGTGTAGAAGAGTTTTAAAAGAATTAAGATGCCCAAAAGGGGGGTGAATTGGGCTAATCTAAAATTTCTTGCAATAATCAAGCCCTACGCTTAGCCAGTTTCACCACTTGTGCCTAAAAGTGTTCTCTATTGTTATACGGCACAAAATTTTTGCACCCTAGATTCCAATCCTACTCTAGCATGAAAATTCTAAGAATATAAAGACATGAATTGAATTGCTCAAATGTAAATGCTCAAAGTAAAGAGAGGGAGAGGAACACGGTGATATTTTTCCGATGTATCGGAGAGTCGCCACTCCCCACTAGTCCTCGTTGGAGCACCCGCGCAACGGTGTAGCTCCCCCTTGATCCGCGCAAGGATCAAGTGCTCTCTACGGGCTGATTCTTTGACACTTCGTCGCGGTGAATCGCCCACAACCGCTCACACCATGACTTGGTCATCCACAAGTTCCGCCGGATGATCACCAAGCTTTCAATCACCACCGAGCTATCTAGGTGATGGCGATCACTAAAAGTAACAAATACAAACTCTCACTTGACCAAGACAAGCCAAATGAGAAATGTGGATGCACACTTGCTACTCTCTATGAACTAATGAGATCCTTAATCTTGATTATCAAATCTCAATCACCCCAGTAGGTCTTGCTCTCCCTTGCGCTCCAAAGTGTTTCCCCAGCTGAACAAATAGGCAAGAGAGCTAAGTTGGACGAGAAGAAGAAGTATTTATACTTCCCACTTCAAAACATATCCGTTAGGGTCCAACTCAACATATTTCGGGGTGACCGAACACACCTGTCAGACTGCCGATGGCTACAGTGCATAAGCCTATTAGAGAAGACCGTTACTGTGATCGGACCCAGCGTGGAGTCCGGTCCCTGTATGACCGGATGTGTTCGGTCAATAAAAATGCTCTCTGGTGCCTTTCTGTTGATGACCAGACTCGGTCAGCGACGCGTCCGATCCTTGGCTAACCCTGCGTCCGATCTCCTTCAACACCGAAGCCGCGCTGGCACTGTTAAAGTGTCGCGTCTGGTCCTAGCCTAGCGCCAGCGTCCGGTCGGGCCTCTCTGCCGATCAAATGAACTGACCGGACTGCACCACTGCGTCCGGTCATAACCAAATCAGCGTCCGGTCAGTTGATCAGCACTCCATTCACTTCCAAAACAAAACCCTTTGTGAATGAGTTAGTCTCCAATCAATCTTTGGGCTGTCCCTGAGCTACCTAGTGCTAAGTTTGACAAGTGTGCACCACATCTAAACCATTAGACTTATCTAGGTCAAGCTACTAATTCATACCCCCCTTAATAGTACAGCCAAAGAAAAAACAAAGTCCTAAACTACTCTAAGTGTCACTCCAACGCCAAACGACACTTAGAATTAGTCCGTCCTTAACCTTGTCGTCCATCCTTTGAAAACGGAAGCGATTTCCATCGATAGGAGCGTGAAAATCATTGATTGCCCAAACATTCATCATTATTATGACCTACCTTAAATTGTCTCTACAAAACACTCATTAGTCACAATAATCTTACGTCGTCATTAATCACCGAAATCCACTAGGGGCCTAGATAATTTAAAGTTTTATTCCCATGAAGCTCTCCCTATTCTCATAAAACCAGCGTATTTAATGTCTATAAAACTTCACAAAACCCCAGTGAGAGTAGCCTAATAGCCTCGCAGCTTACCGTTGTCTCTGGCAACCCATCGGTCGCCACCACGCGTACTTCACGAGGCGCGCATCCCATCCGTCGTCGTCGACCAATCGTTAATGATGCTTACGAGTTACGATCCATGCACACCCCGGAGTGGTAGCAATTTTTTTCCCGAACAATCGAGTGTTAGCAAATGATAGTCCAGAAATGAGTCAAAAAAACGGAGGGGCTTTGAAAGGTAAGGTATGTACTCATTGTATAGGAGCGACGGGAGTGTTACAGTACATTAAAGAATATAGCTTCCAGAACCATAAAGAACATTGAACTCATTATATATTTGCAAGGCTTTACAGATTATCCAGATGGAAATTATCTTGAATCTACTAAAGCCAGAAGGGGGGGTTCGTACAGGTAAAGAAAACTTCATGGAATTTGAATCCCAAATGGAATGCTTTTGTTCTTCACATTACGCAACAATTTGGTGCTGATTCAAGCATCTCAGGAGACCTGTAATATAACGGAACCATAAATAGTTAGACATGGGATGTCATTCCGATGCGTACCATATATCATATGCTGTGATGAATATATTAAGATGACATAAGGCAAAACATCTACTTTGTGAATATAGTGCAACGGCGCGAACTCTAGTTATATTATAATAATACATTGCCACAGATGGAATTCGAGCTAAGCTAAAATTGATACTCAACTACGTCTATAACCATCCGAACCACCAATATTCAGCTTGCCATGTGCTACATAACTGTTCATATTGCTAGTCAACATCAATGACTGACCAATTTGCCATAAGTACAATCACCGAATAGCAAAAAAATGGCAGTTCATATTTTTTAAAAGAATTTGGACAAAAAAAAAACCATCCCACCTACTGACGGAAAAGTGAAAACTTTGATCTACAGGACAGCTACTTTCATTGTCAAACAGGGAAGTGGAGAAGACAGTTTATTTTTCTTTCAAACACGTTAACTCCACCTATGTTGTCTCAACGTAGCAGGTCCCAAGCCCAGATAAAGGAGGAGGGTTGTGATAGGCGTGGCGAGCCAACGTTAAATCTAGCCATTCTAATGGGGATGAAACCTGAAAGAAAACCGTTGAGACGTAACCCTCTTAGCGACACGCCATATCGGAACCCGGGTATGGTGTTAAATGGGCAAGGGCCGGGTCGGCACCCCCTTGGTGACGCGCCGTGTCGCGATCTAGGTATGGTGTCAAGTGAGCAAGAATCGGGTCGTTGCTTCCTTAGTGGCGCGCTACATCGGCGCCCAGGTATAGTGAAAAATGAGTAAGGGTCTTCACATCTGAGTCGACATGTGCGAAGAGTAAGGAAGCTAGTCGAACCAACTGGGATCCGTTTAGGTAGTTGAAATGTAGGGTCGCTTACAGGTAAGTTAAGAGAATTAGTTGATACCACAACTAGGAGACGTGTAAATATATTATGCGTTCAAGAGACTAAATGGAAGGGTCAGAAGACGAAGGAGGTGGACAATACAGGTTTCAAGCTTTGGTACACAGGGACAGTCGCGAATAGAAATTGAGTAGGAGTTTTGATTGATAAGAGCCACAAGAATGGTGTGGTGGGAGTGAGAAGGCAAGGAGATAGGATTATCTTAGTCAAACTTGTCGTTGGTGATATGGTCTTGAACGTAATTAGTGTGTATGCCCTAAGTAGGCCTCGACGAGAGTGCTAAGAGACAGTTCTGGAAAGACTTAGATGGGCTGATTAGAGCTGTACCTAGTAGTGAGAAGCTTTTTATAGAAGGAGATCTTAATAGGCATGTAGGTACTACAAGCGCATGTTTCGAGGCAGTTCATGAAGGTTTTGGGTATGGTAGTAGAAATCAGGTGGGGGGGAAGTTCTAGACTTCGCGGTAGCTTTTGACCTGATGATAGCCAACACTTTTTTTAGAAAAAGAGAATCTCATCTAGTGACCTTCAGTAGCGGACAACACTCTAGCCATATTGACTTTGTCCTTGCAAGAAGAAAGGACAAACGAGCATGCTTGGGTTGCAAGATGATACCAGGGGAGTGTGTTGTTTCTCAACATAAGCTTTTGGTGGTAGACTTTCGTTTTCAGGTGCGTGCCCGTAGGGATAAACAAGCTATGATTGAAAAAACAAAGTGGTGGAAACTGAAAGAGAAGACATCAGAGGTATTCAGGGAAAGGGTTATCAAAGAGGGCTCTTGGAAGGAAGAAGAGGACATAAACAACATGTGGGAGAAAATGGCAACCAACATTCGAAAGGTGACCTCAGAGGTGTGGAGGAACCAAAGAAAGTGGAGGCGAGGCTAAAGATACTTGATGGTGGAATGAGAAAGTCCAAAGGGTTATTAAGGAGAAGAAAGAATGCTATAGGCGCTTGTACCATGACAGGAGTGTGGACAACATAGAGAAGTACAAGGTGGTAAAAAAGACTGCAAAGCGAGCTGTAAGTGTGGCAAATGGTAGAGCGTACGAGGATCTTTACCAACATTTGAGTACGAAGAAAGGAGAGAAGGACATTTATAGGATAGCTAGGGTTCGTGAGAGAAAGACAAGGGACTTCAACCAAGTTAAGTGCATTAAGAATGAAAGGGAGTATCTCTTGGTGAAGGAGGATGAGAACCGACATCAATGGCAAGAGTATTTTGACAAATTGTTCAATGGTCAGAATACGAACACAACCTTTCAATTAGATGACTCTTTTGATGACATCAATAGACGCTTTGTGTGGATAATCAAGAATCTGAGGTCAGAGAGGCGTTGAAAATGATAGAAGGAGATAAGGCGATGGAACCGGATGGTATCCCAATCGAGGTGTGGAGATGCCTCGGGGACATAGCTATAGTATGGCTAACCAAGCTGTTCAACCATATTTTTCGATCGAACAAGATGCCTGACGAGTGGAGAAGTATATTCGTACCGATCTATAAGAATAAAGGGGATATTCAAAGTTATACTAATTACTGGAGAATTAAGTTGATGAGCCATACTATGAAGCTATGGGAGAGAGTTATCAAGCATCGCTTGAGAGCAATAACGCAGGTCTCTATAAATCAATTTGGTTTCATGCCCGGAACGTCAACCATAGAAGCCATTTTCTTAATAAGACAAGTTATGGAGCGGTATAGAGAGAAGAAGAAGAACCTACACATGGTTTTTATTAACTTGGAGAAGACTTATGATAAAATACCAATAAATGTTATATGGTGGGCTTTGGACAAACATAAAGTCCTAACGAAGTACGTCGGGCTCATTAAGGACATGTACAACAATGTTGTGACTAGTGTTCGAACAAGTGATGGAGACACGGATGACTTCCCGCTTAGGATAGGACTACATCAAGGGTCAGCTTTGAGCCCTTATCTGTTTGCCTTGGTGATGGATGAGGTCACAAGGGACATACAAGAGAACACTTGGTGTATGCTTTTCGCGGACGATGTAGTGCTAGTTGATGAAAGCCGGACAGGAATGAATCAGAAACTGGAGTTATGGCTGGAGACTTTAGAGTCCAAAGGTTTTAGACTCAGTAGAACTAAAACTGAGTATATGAGATGTGACTTCAACACTACTACTCGGAAGAAGAAAGATATTAGTTTGGAAGATCAAGTAATGCTTAGAAATGATACATTTCGATATTTAGGATCAATGCTACAAAGAGACGGGAATATTGATGAAGATGTTAGCCATAGAATCAAAGCAGGGTGGATTAAGTGACGCCAAGCATCTAGTGTCCTATGTGACAAAAGGGTACCACAGAAGCTAAAAGGCAAGTTTTATAGGACGACGATTAGACCTGCTATGTTGTATGGTGCAGAATGTTGACCTACGAAAAGACGACATGTTCAACAGATAAGTGTCGCGGAAATACGTATGTTGCGTTGGATTTGCGGTCATACAAGAAGGAATCGAGTTCGGAACGATGATATACGTGATAGATTAGGGGTAGCACCAATTGAAGAAAAGCTTGTCCAACACCGGTTCAGATGGTTTGGACATGTCTAACGGAGACCTCCAGAGGCACTGGTGCGTAGTGGAATCCTAAGTCAGGATAGTAACGTGAAGAGAGGCAGAGGAAGACCGAAGTTGTCTTAAGTAGAGACAATAAAAGGAGACTTGAAATAATGAAATATACCCAAAGACTTAGCCTTAGATAGGAGTGCTTGGAAAATAGCTATTCACGTGTCTGAACCTTGATTGCTTCTGCTGGGTTTCAATTCTAACCTACCCCAACTTGTTTGGAACTTAAAGGCTTTGTTGTTGTTGTTGTACATTAAAGCGAAATCAATGTTCAAATGCAAGAACATGATGTACATGCCATTTTCTTTGCATAACCCATCTTTGTAAGTGCTATAGGGTTTGCTCCTGTGAGGCTGTGATCCAATTATTGTCACTACAGGGCAGTGCCAATAGTTGTACAATTAAAAATTCACTAGCAAAAAGATAATTCACATTTGAAAGCCAGGTGACTAAAAGTTAAAAATGCATTCAAACTATATCACCATCGATGATCTGAGTGATGTGGAACATTTCATAAGAACTTTTTTAACCACATGCCGTCCTTATATTTCAAACTATCTGATTTTTTTTACAATCTCTACTTATTCAAATAATAACAAAACCATAATCCTTATTCCTTAGAGGCATATCCAGACTCTAGAGAAAAGTCTAGGAATAATATTCTAGTAGGACCAAGCCACTATGTATTTAGAACATTGTTGGACCAAAAAAAACCAAGATTTATCAAGAAAACGCATCCTAGGCTGTCTGAAACAGAGAGAATATAATAACCCCACAAGCCTATTGATTAGACTTCTTTTGACATGGACATGTATATAAAATTAATGGCAGAATGGTTTACAGGAAAGACATGAAAAACTCACAGTTGTCCCAACTTGCTTAGATCCAGATCAGGTACAATATCTTGGACAAGATCACTGGGGGGCTGACCACAGTCTTGCATGTTTTGCATGATGTCAAAAATCTTAGTCATGTTCTCAGGATCATTTTCATAGACCTCAATAAGCTTCACCATGAGTTCAAGCTGATTATTATAACGCCCATATTCTTCTTTGCTTATCTTATCTTTATTATCCTCCAGCCATTTTGGATATTTTTCCACAATGTCCTTCATGGGCTCATGAAGAATCTCCTTGGACAAAAGTTGCTGCATCATTGTTTCAACAATAGAGTCCATATCCTGTGGATGACAAAAGAAAATAGCACATAATTATACAGGTCCAAAGTGAAAAGTGGGCAGTGGATCACACGTTCCACATCAATCATTGAAGAAAACCTCGGCCTTTTAGTTTTAGCTAGTGTAATTATCCCAGGTTCAATGATGATAAGGTTTCACAAAAACCAAGAAGTTGCTAGTGGCACAAAATTGCATCCTGGTAAACAGAGTGGACCAATCAAAGGGCTAATGGGCTATTGAACTGCAATTAAATCGGGGTGATGGTTAATGATATATTATGTCCTTAGAATCTATCATCAGTTGCAATTGCCAACTAATCAAGAGCATGTAGTTTTCAGAATCCATGACCATAAAATATATGCTGTGAAATTTACTTTGTAAATTAACTATGCTCTAACATCAAACAGTAGTATGATAACTCCTTCAGATGAGATATAAAAGGAAGTGAGAAATATCTAATGTTCAGTCACATTGAATGCACTTCCCATAGTACAATAAGTAGCAGCCTTGGAGTTACTTCTGATTCACTTAGAGCATCTCCATCAGCTATGCCAAAGACTGGCCATTGCTATTTTTGGCCCCAAACCCAAAAAAAAATTGATGCTCCAGCTGTCACGGCTCATGACATACAACTTGTCCTCGCTGTTCACACGCCATTCAGTGAGCTTGCCATGGCACATTTGGCTGGCCAGTAGCACCTCACTGTCCCAACATCCCACACACCCTCCCCGTTCACGCGCTGCTGTTTGCCTAGCGTTGCTGGGCCTCTATCCCCACGTTCCATTGCGCCGCTCAGCCCCTGGCTCTGGCACAACTCAGCCATGGGGCACACGGTTGTCCATTGGTTGTTCATACTCCATTGATGCCAAACTATTTTCTTTCTTCCCTTCACCAGATCAAAACCATGGCATGCCGAGAGAGAGAGGGAAGAGAAGTAGCTGAGAACAAGGAACAGACCTAAAAGACGAGAAGGGGATGACAGAGAGAGGATAAGAATGAGTCAACGGTTGTGCTTCTATTTATTCGCACTGACGATGGAACCTGCAGCTTTGGGTCTTGTCAGTGGCTAAGTGATGCAATCACGATACTTGTGTGTCAAGGATATTGTTTAATTCAAGTGCAAGATTTCAAATATATATGTTGTTCAATGTGTTAATTCCAATGCAATTTAAATAATGGAAGTTTGAGCCGTTGCGAAAATTAATATATGCTATAAATTATACCCGTACAATCTAGCTGTTACAACTAATTTGAATACTCCCTCTTTTTCAAATTATAAGTCATTCCGACTTTCTTGGAGAGTCAAAGTATCTTAACTTGACCAAATTTATATAATAAAATAATAACATTTATGATATCAAATAAGTATCATTAGATTTTTCATTAATTCTATTTTCATAGTATACTTATTTGGCATCATAAATCTTTGTTATTTTCTCTATAATTTTGATCAAACTTGAGATGCGTTGACTCTCCAAGAAAGTTGGAACAACTTATAATTTTGGACGGAGGGAGTATCATTTAAGTGTAGGATAATAGGATATGCGGAGTAAGATTTGGAGCGTTTGCATGAGTAAGGAATAATATGGAGAGGGAATCTTTTGAAATGGATAGCCAGATGGAGATATGGAGGGTGAAATTTAGAGTGTCTCCTGGAGATGCTCTTATGCTAATTTCATAATAAGATAGGAACTTTTTGTACCACAAAGGCTTTCTTATATCCTCTGTAGCACGGATACGTCAATGAAGAGCCGTATCGCGTATCGGATACATATCCGATACGGATACGCCACTGATACGGCTCCGACACGTATCCTCCAAGTATCCGATTTTTATTTAATTTTTGGAATATTGAGTATGTGACCTGATACGTATCCACCTGTGGGATACGGCCCACCCAACAAGCGCTCCTTATCTCCCCGTCCCGACGCCTCGCACTGTCGCAGCTCGCGCCGCCGCCTGCGCAGGGGTTGCGCCCCGCTCGCCGGCCGCCGGCGATGAGCCTCCACCCCTTCCGTGCCATCAATCAACTTCTCCTCCTCCTCCTCCAAACTGCCGCGCTGGTAAGCACCCACCAGTCCGCCATAGCCATGGCCGCATTGCTGCGGCCTACGCAGGGCATGCGCCACCGCTCGCCGGCCACCGGCGACGAGGCTCCGCCCCCTCCGTGCCATCATTCGACTTCTCCCCTCCTCCAAACTGCCGCACCAGGGAGCACCCACCAGTCCGCCATGGCTGCAGCCAGCTCCCATGATGCAGGGGAGAGATGCAGAGGAGAGGACGATTCAACAACAAAGCAAGCTCCTGGTGACATCCCATGAGTACATGTATGATTGCATGTAGAGTACTGAACTAATGATAAATGATTACTCAAGTTAAGACTTTCAGAATTTTAATTTGCATTATTATTTATTTTTTAATAAATAGTAAAACGTATCTGCGTATCATGTTTTCTGAGAAATTGCTGTATCCGCGTATCCGTATCCGTGCTGCATAGCTTATATCCCATAACTGGAGCACAATAAGCAGAAACCCTATTGCATATAGGAAGCCACATAATCTTATTTGTGCTGTCTTAAATGTACTGACATTCATGAATGATAATTGTAACAATTTCATTGCATGGTTGAATACAGGGTCAGGGTAAACTGTAGCATGCTTATACATCAATATAATTATCCAAGACCAAATTGCCAATGTGCAGCTACAGATTCTTTTTCCCATTGGACTTATCAATTTATCAAATGGCTGTTTGAGTGATTGTAAGAGCATCTCCAGGAGTTTTGTAAAACAACTCCCTATTTTGATTTTTTTAGCAAAAAGGGAAAAAAGTGTCGTCCAACAGTTTGGTAAAAGAGCTCCTTAAAAATAAAAAATTGTCATCCTCTCCAACTCATAAGTTTCTGCAGTCAAGAGGAACTCTGTATCCGCTCCCCATCCAGCATTTTTCTCAGTAGATCGGAGTAAATTGGATGCATGAGTAAATTAAGAAAATAAAAGGGGTCCAGATGAGAAAGCAGTAAGAGACAAAGAAACTATTAAAAAAGTTTTAGTTGGTTAGAAACAGTTCGGGGTTCGCAATGCAAAGTTGTTTAGGAAGCTATTATAGAAGAATGTTGGAGAAGGACAAAATTTAAGGTTCCTATTTCTTCTGTTAACGTTTAGTATAAGTAAACTATACTGAACTCCAAGAGACGCTCTAACACATCCAATTTATAAATAGTAAATTAGTTAGATCACTACTGCAGCTGCTCACAAGCTGACCTCTTTCCTTCCGCAGGTAGCTTCATTTTCATTTCTCAAGTAAAGAGTCTTAAAAGAAACCTTAATACATCAATGCACACCAGTACTAATGCCCACCGCCCACCCCCACCGCGCAGACATCAAAAGCAGTCTGACAAAACCTTTCAACACAAAACATGAAATATCCAATAGTTCAGTCATACTCCCAATTGCAAATTCTAGTTCAGTTTACATTTTCCCTAAGTCAAACTTTGACCACGTTTTGAGAAAGAAACATAACATCTACAGTTCAAATAAATGCACTATCAAGACAGATTTCATGGGAAATTTAATGAAACTAATTTGATGTTGTAATTTGTAAATGTTGGTGTATCTTTCTAAAAACTCAGTTAAAATTAGGATAAGTCTGACATATAATTTGGTGCAGGAGGGAGTACCCACAAGCTTCAAGTAATAAACTATAAGTACTGTTTCGAAGAAAAAGAAAAACTGTAGATACTATAGTGAACAGAAGCAATAGGATACTCCTGCCAGTAATTTTCTTTGAACAGACAGGCAAGAGAAACGGTACCTGTGCCCCTGCGAACTCCTCGAACTGCTTGACGAACTCCTCCATCATGGCGTCATCGTCCAGTGACGGGACACCCCCAGTGGCCGTCTCGAGCCCGCGCACAGCCTCCCGCGTCTCACGCGTCAGCTCCTCGAGCGCCTCTTTCGCGCACGCGCCCCTCGGCGGCGGCGGCTGCTTCCCCGCGCGGCGCTTCGGCGCCTTGGGGTCCGGAAGCCCCAGCCCCAGCCCCTTCACCGTCCCCTTGCCTCCCGATCCTGACCCCGACGCCTCTCCGGCGCTGTAGAGCGAGACACGAGAGCCAGTGATTCGCTCAAAGTCCTAGCGGGAGCAGCTTCTGGCTCCGGCGACGATAGGACAGAGGCAGTACCTTTTGGGGGCGGCGGAGGCGGAGAGATCGAGGCTGGTGAAGTCGTCGAGCGCGCTGTCGAGGAGCTGGTCGAGGTCGTCGCCCCCGTCGGCGGCAGCCGGGGCGGCGGAGTTGGAGGAGGCCATCGTTCGAGCTGCCGCTGGCCGCGACGGCGTCGAGGAGCTTCCCCTCCGGATTTCGGGCGGCGCGGCGGCGGCGGCTGGCCAAGCGTGTCGTAATTGGTTTGGGATTGGGATGACGCGTGCGATTTGGGGTTTGGGCGTGAATAAACACGCGGGGGAGAAAGAGGAGGAGCAGAGAGTAGAGAGAGCACACGGCCCGACGGGCGGCCAGCCGGATTCATTTTTCTGGTCGGCAAGCAAAGGATGAGACCGCTCGCAGGCCGCAGCCGTTGGATCGTGATCCTTGAAGCAAACAGCGACCGATCCAACGGCGGCTGGGTACGCCTGGATCAAATTCGGGAAACAAATGTTCTGACTTCCGAGCGCGTCTGAACTCTGAATCTTCTTACTCGTAGCAGTGCAAAACCACTTCAATTGTTGTTGGCTTTCATCGCAAGACCCCTGTCCCTGTGTTCCTTCTTGCCATGGAACCCTTCGCCTTGTTTTTCAGCACTACACTTCAGGAGTACTTTTCAGCGAAGAAACCGTATTTTCCTCTTACAGTAAATCAGCATAAGCAGTAACATTGGCTAAATTTCAGCGAAACGAGGTCGTTTCAGTTTAACTTGGCAGTTGGCACAGAAGCATCTAGCAGGCTAGCAGCAAGCAAGCATCAGAATGACAGAATCCCACGGTCAAATGCATTACTTCTAAGTTTTGACACACGCTTGAACTACTTTAGCGGTACTTTTTAGCGAACGAACATTATTTTTCTCTCACAACAAATCAGCATAGGCCAAATTTTAGCGAAACGAACATGGAACGAAAATCGTCCCAGTTTTATTCAACAGACTGAAGAGGAAGAGGGGCCTCTTGTCTTGCTTACAAATTACGGTTGCAACAGGATGAGACAGCCACAGTGATCATTTCTCAGTGGCAAAGAACACGTACAATAAAAAAAATGAAAAAACACATGAAAGAATGAGCCACCATGTGCGTCCAACTCAACAAAATTGCCGCCGCACGAGCTACAGTTACTTTACGCCTTCTGGATCCAATCATCGTGTTTTCAGTTTCGTCACAGTGAGTGCTTCTTCCATCTCACCAAGGAATTGAGGAACCCCATCACCTGTGTGACAAGCAAACGCAGATTAGAGTCACAAAGGCTACATCGAACGAAACCGACAGGGTAGAAAGAAGTGCTAAGAAAGATCACGAGAGATTTACTTCAGATGGGTCTCTCAGCGAGTAGAAGGCTTCAGTGTCCTTGGGCACCTGCGAAACTAGGATTCCGTATCCACATTTTCGCTCTCGAAGTACCTGGACATAGGCAACAGAAGAGTCGTTTTAGAACGCCTCAAACATGCGAGTGAGATGCGCAAGTACAACCGCACAAGTTCCCTAAGAAGATGTAGCAACCTTGAAGGCGTCTTCGTCCGTTCGATCATCTCCGATGTAGATAGGAATCACATCTTCAGAGTCGTTTAAGCCGAGTGATTGAAGCAGAAACTCGACAGCCTTTCCCTTGTCCCAGTCGATCACTGGACGAACGTCTAAAACCTGCAGCATTGTAAAAGATTTTTCGTTAAATCTTGGAGCAATTATCAAAGATTTATGACAGTCGTAGGAGAACGGTCTAGGCTCCTACCATTCGCCCATTGGTTACTTTGAGACGAGGAAAGGCCTCCAAGACTTGTTTTACCAGTCCTGCAACCACTTTCCAGTCCTGAAAAACAATAGCATAAAACTCTCAGATAAATTTGCTACTACTTCCCTGTAATAGGTGTGGTCTGATGCATCCTAGTAAGAGGACGTCTGAAACCATCATCCATTTCTCTAAAAAAAAGGTAAGAGACAGGAGCCCTGAAAGATGAAAGTTAGTGGCACACAATTTTACCTTCTCTGCTACGTTGCGGTAATGTACAGATACACAGAACTTGTTGTTCTCAACCCTTGCACCTTCAATAACACTCGTGACCTCCAAGAGGGACTTGGAAACCTATTGAAGAAGTGTGGCTCAGCATTAGTACGAAGATTTGATAGATTACCCATCAAGAACAATAAGAGAATTCCAGATAGATCAAGTAGAGATACTGCGACATCTGGACTGAGGAATGCAGTTTATTGGTGCAGTAGTTATAAAATAAACACACCTCATCAATCATAGGAAGAAATTCACAAGCAGGTTGGAAGAGATTGGCTTGTTTGCACTGCAAGTGGAATTCAAGGGACTGTAAGTATTGTGCACATAACTGTATGCCAGTGAATAAGGAAAATGTTGAATTCAGTGCTATGAGCAAGAAGGACTCACCTTTTCAGTAGCATGTGCTGCTACAGATGTTACTATGTCCATCCCATGACTCCCAGCGTAGTATAGTTCCTTCAGTTTTACAAATTCAAATACCTACACGAAAATGAGAAAGTTACATAATAGATGTCAGATCAGACAACTTGCATATGACTAGTGTCTTCAGGTTCATACAGTAATACATGCAAACCTATAATTGCTCAAAAAGAACATGCAAAGATATCATTAGTACCTTCTTACGGGACCTTCCACTGACAATTGCAGTAGGGAAGTACTTTGCAACATTTCTGACAGCAGCTCTCATCTAAGAAGGTTTTCAGACAAAGTATAAGCAGTTGTTCATTAATCAAGTAATGCTAAGTACTTGGAACAGGCTGTTATGATTTACCACAGGGGACATGAATGCTTTGTCGGGATCGTCAACGATTGGCGACAGGGTACCGTCGTAATCCAAGAACACAGCAATCCTCCTGCCTTGTGTATTGGCTACTATCTGCTTGAAGGAGGTCAACGCAGAAGGGCATTTTGACTGCAACATCAGACCCCATGAGTAAACCATACATTCATGTTCAGAGAAAGTACGTCGCCGTGAAGTGCATAATGCAACTTACCAGCCATGCATTGTAAGCAGGATCTTCGTCGAGAGAATTATCTTGTCCAAAGGCGATATTTTGCTTCCTGCGAGGCGACGAGGATTTCATTGCATCTAGCAGGCCACTAACAAGGACCTCCTCGATTTTACGCCTACTGGCGTTCATACTAGGACTGGAGCAACCTCCAGACATGACTGAAAACGGCATCAGGTTTGATGTCAAGCCTCCCAACAGCGGTGGGCTTATCGATATCGGATCGGTGATAACAGGTGAGCTGCTGCTCATATCCATTGGGATCAATGAAGAGAAGAGCTGTGTGGTAGAGTGTTCTTTTGTTCCCTGAACTGAATTTAGCCTACTGTCTTGTCGATGAAAAACCACTTCTTCAGCGTTTTCTTGTCGTTGCAGGTGTGGAGGCAGTTCATCAACAGCAAAATACCTGAGAACTGATGATCAGGGAAGAAAAAGATAATGTCAGAGAAAGTGCATCAACTCTATGAGAAAGTAGTTTAGGTGGCTTAGGATATGTTCTGAACCTTCTCATGTTCAGAACAAGGAAACATCTATATCAGGAATCCGGAGTGCTTCATAGGGACGGCCATAAAAGTCCAGCTCTATGGCACTTTGATATTCAGAAAGTTTCACTGCACATAGTTAAGGAGAAACTGAGCAAAACGCTTGCAAAATTAAAACCTGTTATCATCAGCGCAGTTAGCTACTTAGCATAAGTTAGTAACATGCACTCTCTCCTATTTTATTCTTTATTTTGGACGTTAACAGTTTAACATGGTACTTGTTTTTTTAAAAGGATGGCAAGAGATTTGTCGTGATTTTTATTAGACGAAGAAAGAGCAAAAAAAAAAAGAGGATTAACAGATTCAACTCAAGGGCACTTCAGCCAGGGTCAAAAGAAACCCCAAAACAAGAAGGCAACGTATCAGGTGCAAACCAATCAACCTATGCAGACTTGAAAACTATCAATCAGAACCACTATATGCTGATCCCATGGATGGGGTGAGAGGTGGAATTTTTTTGCGCTTAAGCCCCCCCTATTGGATCAGCATCTAGTGATCCTGATTGGTAGTTTCTAAATTTGTACATGTTGGTTAGTTCGCACCTGATATGTTGCCAAACCAGAAAGGAAACCGTAAACCACCCCGAACCGAAAAAGGAAACGACTGAAGCGTACGTGTAATACACACTTTTGACACAGTTTTAGGGGGGTGTTCTGGAAAATATGACATTAAAAGCGTGATGTCATAGGAAACGTGCTGTTGATGGAAAATCTATTGAAAAATGTTTTATTTCACAAGTTAGATTCATTTGTTGAAGTTTCAAAAGGTTGACTATACATACATTTTACAATCAATAAAGAAAGGAGGTAGCATAATTACATGTTCGCCTAATCACTAAGGCCATGTGTGCTTGGGGCCATAGCTAGCTTAATGTCTTGATGAGTGTTCTGACCTAGAGTTATGGTCGGTAAACCTAACACTATGTTCAGAATGCAATTTAATAGGTGCGACCAACCATGCAAAAAGCAATTGTATTTGCTATAGTTAAGAATATATGAGAACGTCAGCTGTACTATGTTATAGCAAAAATGTGATGTAAGCACAAGGACACAGTGTAATTCGAAACAGTAAACCGTAAACAGTTGGTCATTTGCCATTTAGCCTTCATTCGGGTTAAACGGTGTGTAAACGGACTAAACAACGATTTAGACGAACAATACAGGAACGTCATGCTGCAGATCTTTATTATTTGAGAAAAATTGTCATGGAAACTTTTAGATAAAGAAAATATTTTATGAATTACTTGCAAAATATTAGGTGAGAACGTTGACATTGACTTTTTTGAGAGAACAGACACGCAGAGAAGAATGAAAACAACCACTCGTTATTCGTTAAATGGGCACAAGTCGTTGTATACGCGTGGTGACAAATCATAATGCATGCATCCGTGCGGCATGTGCAGAATGAATTTTATCGTCAAGAGGTCAAGAAGAATACTAGTACTAGACTTTGGGGAAAGGCAGGAACAGGTCAAGAAAAGAGAATGAGTGAATGACCCCTTCTTTTCAACGAAATGAAAAGAGAAGGAATGACCTGGTGCGTGCCTTTGAATGCAGTCACGCAGAAGCAAAACAACAGCATCTCTCCCACCAGGGTAGCTGTAGATCAACAGATGGTAAGTTGTTCCAAGAACTGTGGGGGTGGCTTGAGTCCTCAAAGGGAATCATACGTTGCATTTGTCTCTAGAGGTGGGCCTGATGAGCACCAGGTCCACCTGTAGGTGACAAAGACGCAAGTAAATCGATCTCATCCTCTCCCCCCCCCCTCCTCCTCCTCTAATTAACAAGTTCTGGCCATGAGATATTTTAACGCAATTTTCAGATTTGACACATTTTTGTAGGCTTGTGGCATTTCACATATTATCTGCGGACCTACTGAGAACCATCAAATAATTGAGCCAAATTCTCCCCACAAACAGAAATAATGTATCTCTTGTTTTGCAGGAAGGGGGGCACTGCAGTCTGTACACTTTTTGTGCCCAAATTTTGCAGAAGAAAAACATGAACGAACTCCCAAGAACATGGGACAAATATTGCATACCAAAAGGAAATAATCAAGACGGCCGAAATTAAAGAATCCTAGAAGAAGGAGATGCATACCTTAGTGAAGGGCTTGAATTGCACACCAGATGTGTGTGAGGCAACCCACAAAGAGAGGAAGAGGAGAACGGAGGACAGGAGAATGGCGTCGATGCAAGGGGCTATATATAGAAGAGGGGAAGGGAGGAGGAGAAGAAATCTTTGAAGAATTCAATGACGCCTCTGCTTATTTTGTTACGGGGTAATTGTTAGGAACCCTCCGCTTGGAGTCCACAGGAGTCTACTTAGATGGTTTTTATATTAGAAACTAAAATGTTTTGTGTTAAATGATCCTAAATTTTGACAGTTTACTATCTCAATTATCTAATGTTCTTTTTTGAACTCACTCAATTATCTAATGTTAACTCTTATAAGCATAGGCATATTGACTATATGCACCCGCATAATTATGGTAGTGCAATCATGTTAATATTATATTTTTTATATGAATTTTCTAAGAAAAAATATCAGAGAAAGACATCATTAGTAAATATGTACGTATTTTTTTAATGAATATGCATGTATTGTTTGAATGTGTTGAGTTACACCAAAAAAATTATCTGCGTTTTCAAATACAATTGTGTCCTTTTATAGTTATTGCAATGATATCACTAAACTATAGAACACCCATTTTTGTAACTTGAAAACGTCACACATTTTTTATGTCAAGTGTGAATCTGCATAAGTGACAAACTACATGTCATGCTTTTTGTGTGTAGCTGAGCGCTCAAGCTATTTTTTGAGATCTCCTCCCTCCGTTCCAAATTAAAATTTGCTTTGACTTTTTTTGAGACATCGAATTTTCTATGTCTAGATACATAGCAAATTCGATATAAAAAAAAGTCAAAGCAACTTATAATTTGAAATAGATGGAGTATATTATACTCTACCTAACTCGTATGTTTATAGAAAACCAGTATAAAATGGGAAATTAAACATCCATATCTATTTTCAACCTTTAGTCATATCTATCATGAAAGTACATACTGGACTTTTGTAGATATAGTAATATGAAAAATGATAGTACAATGAGTACTTGAAACTCATGTGTCGAGCCATTGAGAGAACAAAGAGAGGTCAGGCAATATTATTTCTCCAACACAAGACTCGACGGCACCAGCGCTGCTGTGCTGTACTACCACCCATAGGGGCAGGGAACTGGGGAAGACAGTTGGTGTGCGCCCAGCATTTTTTCGTGGAACTAGTTGCCAGCAACCGCACACCACCACCCACCGGGCTGACGCGTAGCGTAGCCCGTCCCCAGTCGGGGTCCACTGCAAAAGCGCCCGGGTGTCGCCCACCACTGACAATAGGACCACGCAACCCACGTCACCCTCAACCGTAGCCGCGTCCTTCTCAGCACGGAGCTGGCGTCGCATCAGCGTCGACGCGCCGGGCCCGCCGCGGTGGAGGGAAGCCGACCTCACCAGTCACCACACCATCCGCGGCCACCTCGGCATGGCGTGGCCCGCCCACCCTCGCCGCGGGCGCAGCCAGGAAACAACCACCTCGCGGAGTCGCGGTCCGGCCGCGTCCACGGTTACTGACCTACAAAGTGCTACTGCTAGTGCTAGCGATCGTGGTCGGCTGGTCGCCCCCGCGCCCGCGCCGTTCGCAAGCACGTTTAGGGCGGGCGGCATCCGCGGCGCTGGCTGGCGCTCGTCGAGCCGGGCCGGTCACGCTCACGCTCACGGGGCGCAGCGCGGGCGCGTTCGCTGTAGCGCTTTACTGCCTGTACCGCGACGGTTCCGCTGAACGGTGGAGACCGAGTGCGGCGTCGCCGTCGCCGACGCGACCGCCGCGAAATGCGGCACATCGGCCCTCATAAAAATACACATGAAAGGGTCTCGCCCGCCCGCCGTGGCTGTCCGCAGCACGTGGTCGTCTCGAGCACGACGGCAACTTGCAGTAGCCTGTCTTTTCAGTCAGTCTTCCACAGAAGGGGGGCTTGCAACTTGCGGCGGTTGATATTGCGGCGATGCCACTGTCAAGTCGAGCGAGCGCTGCGCAGGCGAGGTCGATGGCAAAGGAGCGGCGTATCCTCCTTGTAACTTGTGAGCGTCAGAGCAACGCCAGTCTGGCTCTTCGGCGGCGAGAAGGCCGCGCCGATAAATTTTATTTCGGAAACTGGAAGAGAGGAGACGCCAAATGCGCCTCAGGGACACCACAGCAGCTGGTTCGTGCATGAAACCCGACGAAGAAGATGATATAAACAAATGCTGATGTCTATCTTGTGCCGATAAACAAGGCATTGAACAGCATAGACCATGGGCATGATGTTCCCTTTGTCACCATAATGCTAATATGCATCTATAGGGACTCGATAACCATGCTGATGCTGTTATTTTATATATAGGCAAACCGAAACTATAAGCTAAGGAGCTCAAGTGTACTTCAAATTCTCCAACGCCCAATTAGGAGTCACTGATATGTCTCGCCGCTGCCGGGACCATGCAAGAGATTCGATAGCATATCTGTGTCACGAAACTTCTGTGCTCCATAAAAAGTACGCACAAAATACAACAGAGTACTGGAATCTTAACTGGTCGGTGGCCAGCCAATTTCATGCAGACGCTAACCCAAGTCATTATAAACGAACGTGCGACATCTTTCAGTCTTTCATGCATCACCTTTCGTTATTCATTGCCTTGCCCAACTAAAAGGTTTTTGGTATCACGTCAATTCGCGGAGGGGTTAACACTGAAGCGTCACTGCTGGCGACATGGTTCTGCTGACTGCTGGCGACATGGTTGGTTCCTTGTGGGGAATTGGAGTCCGAGTCGGATGCACGAGGGCGCAGCTGCCCACAGGATGCTGCCGCTAACGTTTTCGAGTCGCTCACCACCACCTAACGCCCAACTGGCCACTGCCAAGACAGAAGCGAAGAACATGAGCTCTGGTGAGCATCGGTTATGAAAACTTGCATATTGTGAACAATTGGCAGCCATTGTATATGTACCCAATTGTATCTAATAACTGGAAGAAGAGTATCAAACAATATTATATGCACCCAATCGTCTTGGTTTGGTTCTCACTGCCTCAGCACTTGCTAGCCCATCTCGTGCTTCCCAAAGAAAGATGCCTGCATGATCAACAGGCACAAGCAGTCAGTACATAGTAAGTAGTCAATAGTAGACTCTGAAATCCTTCACGCAGCATTCCAGATGTACTGATTCTTCAGTTACTAGCAGCATAGATGAAACTAACGACCAACGACAATATCAGCACCAATTGGAGCAGAACATGAAGTGTTGTAGTAATATGTCCATCCAGAACTTGTAAGAACAATGTTGTGAGTATGTTTAACAAGAATATTATTGGCCAGGAAATATTACTACATTTGAACATCTGTTTGTTCTGTGGTAGTTCGGATAAGTATGGAGCATAGATGACTAAACAAGTGAAACTTGCAAAGATTCTTTGGCAATATCGTCTTAGTTTACCTTATCATGATTACAAACCCCACATGTCCTGTAATAAAAAAGACGAATGCGATGCAGGGTTCAGGCGTTTCCTCTTGTCACGTTGCAAACAAACCCACACGACAAGAAGCAACAGCTTGCACTATACCAGCATATGGGTGCTGGACTTACTAGGGAAGGCTCATGACTGCAACTGAAAGTCAAGGCTAGGCTGTACAACAAATTGGTGCAAATGCAACTTGGCAGATCAGAAAAGAACTCAATGTGCAGTTCATCCCTCCTTTGCTCTGACACCTAAATGTGCATACGAGGGATATTCCCTTCTGATGTGCTTATATTAATACAAAGATTTTATAAGATCCTAAGAGCTTTAACATGGTGTTAAAACATGGCATCCTTGGTGAATGGTTCATGAAAAGATACACAAATGTAAACATGTGAAGACACCATGAACAGTTGGACACTTTGCATCTAAATAAAGAATAAAATGCAAACCGCGACCAGTTAGAGTGTTTACAGTATTTAATTTTCATAGCTTAAAACGAAAAAATGTAGATTCAAGAAACAGGTGTGAGAGAAATGAACCACCACTTGATTACCAACAACTTAAAAGAACATCAACAAGTGTCGTATACATTTGTGTGAACCAAGCAAGAGAACCAATTTCTGACCTTAAAGCTCAAACCAGAGGAAAACAACACAAACTCATGAACACTACTTCAGCGAGATCAGCTGTAAACTTATAATCACCTGTATGTGCAACTGCCAGACTGGAAACTACATGAACCCCAGAGGGCTTTATTCCAAAGTAGGACCATTCTACCAATGGATCTACTATGTGAATATCGGGACCTTTGGGTGCACTTTAGGAGACCACCACCTAACACAGCAGTGCGCTGTTCACGTCACATGGTAGAACTGTAAAGATACTGTTCTTTATGACCATGACAAGTTCCTGATGCTAACCAACACAGACTTCATTATTTACTTAGTATAAGACTCTAGATCACAGATTGAACTTACATTGGACCACCAGTATCCAGTATACATATTATTTGCACTACTATGAATCCTTGCTACTTTGGACCACATAAAGCATAGAATTTTGTGCTGACTTATCTTTTTAAACCAAATTCTACATGCTACAACTGGTCCAGTTCTTGATAAATAGTTCTTCAGGCTAACACAGATAAATGTAGTCCAGCAGCAAGAATACAATTATACAAAGGAAGGTCAAAAGGAGAAGTAAAGTAGAACTGTTGCCAAGGAAGCATTGAAGAATCTATATTATTGCATCTTAAGTGTGCACCCAAGAATACTACAAGTATACATTATTACATCTTGAAACATACTACTATTTGTTGATCCTACAATCATGTTCAAGCACGTATATATGGCTTGCACTTGATCCAGATATGAACAAGCCAATATTAAAATATATATAGAATCAGAAATGGTAGTTGATTCTAGAGACAACTTTCCCAGACAAGGTAATTGTCTGTGGAAGAATTCATCCCACACATAAGTTAGGCTTACAAAAAAAAAAAAGAGAGAACGGAACAATAACTCGCTTGGTAGTTCAGGCCCTCGCCCAGGATGGAACCTAATGGGCTCAGAGGTGTCATCAGGTCATGTTTGTACCTCCCTAAATAGTTCGATATTTCCCTCTCATAAGACAGGATGTATTCTCCCATGATCGAGTTTTTTTATTTAAGATTTACCAGATGTTGTGTCAGGTCAGACATTTCATGGTCGTAAACTTTGCTGTGCTCCTCTTTGAAGTGACGGGTACAGTAATAATATTTTTTGTGATGTGTTCTATAGTCAATACCTTTCTCAGCAGAATAATACACTACATGAGCACGGCACATGAATCAGTGATGTTGTTCTTTGTGGTATTTTAGCTGGTGATATAAACGTTTTACCTTGAAATAGTGCTCAGTTTAAGTCAAAGCACTAGTTTTCTTAAAGCTCTACATACCAGATTGTAACTAGCAGAAGTCCCTACCAAGCACTTGAAAACAAGCATCCCCAGGGCAGTGAAATTGACAAAATACATTTGATCATTATGTAAACATACAAGTGTTTTCCCTAGAAGGGAGACGTGTGAGTGTTGGGCTTATAGTACCAAAAGCCTTGTGCATTATCAATGAAAAACAGTATGCAAATATCTTTGCTGCTTCAAAAGATTGTAGAGCCTCTCCGCAGATTTTGCGGGGGAAAGGCTTGTCTCGGTTTATCCCTTCCCCAGACCCCACTCATGTGGGAGCCTCCGGCACTGGGTCTGCCCTTCAAAAGATTGTAGAGGTGGTGGTAGGTTGTCCTACTTAACTTTGGATAATTTTCTCAAGATTAATTTGTGTATGCATGGGCAAGTTCCACTAAGGATCCTCTGAAGGATAGATCTGGGCACAGATCTATTCTATCCATGTGATTTATCAGAATCCGTGTCTTCATGATCCATTGGAAGTGTTACATGTAATGCCTAGATCAGATGTAATGATCTATGTTATGTTTGAGATTTGTTACAACCAAGGCAATAGTGTGCTAATGAAGTAGGACCCACCATGTGCAGCTCAGCAGATAATGGCACAATTCCTAGTAAAGTTGATGATTCTGAGAATATATTTTTTGTACCCACAATTTAGTAAGTGATACTACAGAATTGTTCGCTGGTCTGAAACTTGGCTGAAAAACACTGTTCCGACTGGTTTGTTGTGAGAGAAAAACATTGTAGCGGCTGAAACTGGCTGAATCTCCAGAGGAGAACCAGCCGGCTGGTTCGCTGGAACCAAACCAGCGAACAAGTATATGCTTGATTACGAAACTAGGACTTGAGTAGAACCATAGGAGTACTAGTTACTCCTTACTAATAGCTTAACCAAGTGCTGGTTGTAACCAGCTAAACTGCAGCGATGATAATTTCATAGCTGGCTATACTTTCAATTGATGTACTAACAGTAGGAAGCAAATATTAGGAACCTCACTTAAGGCCTCTGCTACCAGAGGCATAAATACTTGTTCCAGAATACTAGTACCATGCTAGAGCATTGAAACAATGTACCAAACAAGTCGTATGTGTTGAACCTCACTTAAGGCCTCTGCTACCAGAGGCATAAATACTTGTTCGAGAATACTAGTACCATGCTAGAGCATTGAAACAATGTATCAAACAAGTCGTATGTGTTTGGAGGCAAATTGATGGATCTGGACAAAGAGGCACTTAAACAACAATACCTAATAACTCCGACAACATTGAAGCACTGCTGTCGTTTTCTTTACCATTTGTGGTGAAATTATCTGGTGGCATATGACTTATATGTAGGTATTACGCTTGAGACCCATTTGTCTAAGATATGGTGAGTTGCCATCATATTCATCTAGCAGGCAGCAAGTATTTCCAAATTACTTTTAACTGTAATGTACACCAGATCAGATAAAAGTGCATAAGAGGCAATTAAAACTGACTTACAAAGGACTGGCATAGGAATTGGCACTAGAAGCAACCAGTGCAAATTAGATCTCAGTTTCAGACATAAAAGATACTACTTGTAAGGTCATACTGCAATCCAGGCAATTATCTCCAATACAATGATGAGCAGCTGTCCTAAAGAAGGAAAACACAATCAGGCAAAACTTCCACAACAAAACAAGTGCTGTGTACGTCACTCAATACCTGCATAAGTCAATTTTAAATGTCACACAACAAATATTCACGCGAGCAAACTTTAACTGGGTGTTTGGTTTGAGGAATGAGGTGCACCTTCGCACTGGCATTTTTGTCTGATTTTGGAATGAAATCAGTTGAGCCATCACCATGTTTCCCTCACAAAGTTTCATGGTTAGCTTAATAATGAGGAATGGTTTCATCCCATTAAAATTCATGGGATGACCCCATGATGGACTATTCCATATTTCCATTCTAAATGAGGTGATCCCTCAAACTAAACACCCTACATGTGTTGTCTGCAACATACACAGATATTCAAATAAGATGCTCAAGTGCTCAAGATATTAAATTATCTCAAATTTGCAGACAATTGAATGCTAAAGCCTATCCAAATAGGCATTGAACAGTGGTGACATAAGCAGCATTTTTGTCACAATTCAACGGGCCTAGGTACCATTCCCTCATTGAGTTCATCGATGATTTCAGCAAACTATTTGCAGAATAAGGTTGTACACAAACTGTCACTAAGCTATACACATAATAACCATTGCACAATATTTTTGTGCGGCATTTTCTTGAAATATATACATGGACCTGCTATCCCCAAAATACAGAAACCAGAATTTCGCACATCCGAAAGAAGTGATCAAGTGAAGCAACAAAAAAAGAAACGCCACGAACCTTGGGAACAAGAAGGGTGACTAGCTACCAGGCGAGGCGCGGCACTGGTCGAAGCGGCGGAGCACCTCGGGGTCGTGCATGGACAACACGAAGCGCGAGAGCGCCTCGAGGTACAGCGCCGCCTGATACCCCCCGGCGGCGGCGACGAGGTCCGAGAGTACGCCCCGACGGAGCCGGTTGGCCTCGAGTGCAACGCCCTTGAGCTCCTCCAAGAACGCCTCCACGTCGGCGGCGCCGGTGGCCTCGGCGGCCACGAAGGCTTCCTGGGCCCGGCGGAGGCGGTCGGAGACGGCAGGGACGGCGGCGCGGATCCGGCGGTCGACGCGGTCGACGGCGGCGAGGAGTCGCGGCGAGGGCGAGAGCGTGCGGAGGAGCGAGGTAAGGAGGGAGGGGTGGACGTCGCCGAGCCACAGGAAGGGGAGCTCGAGCGGGGACCGCCAGTCCCCCGCGGCGATGACCCGCGCCGGGTCCTGGCGTGCGGCGGCGTCGAGCGCGGACCAGTGCGCCTGGAAGTGAGCCTCGACGGCCGCGGCGACGGAGGAGAGCGGGTCGTCCCAGGAGCCGGACGAGGAGGAGGAGGAGAGCGCGCGGCGGAGCAGCGGGAGGAGCGGGGAGCGGAGGGTGGCGAGCCAGGCGGCGAAGAAATCCCGGATCGGCCGCCTGGCGCCCGGACTCCCGCGGCCCGGCGGCGGGGGCCGCGGCATGCCTGCGGTTGCGGCGGGGAGGCCGCGGCGGCGGTGATTGGTGTCGGCGGTTGGTTCGCCGCTTGGAAGTCGGTGTTGGTTCTGTGGAGTTGGAGGGAAGGATGGGAGACAGCGGTGGGCTGAGACTGAGAGCCATCTAACTGGTGCAAGAAATTCTTGGCCCGGTCCAACTTTTTGGGCCTCGTGTGTGTCTTTGTCGTCGTACTGTTCACAATCGGAACTTTTCAGTTTGCTCCACACAATGGTGTCCCCCTGTTTTTTCTGCCAAACAGAGTGAGGTGAAAATTTCAAAAAAAAAAAAACAGAGTGAGGTGAAAACAGAAAACCTTACTTGGCACTTCCACTAGACATCCAGGTGACAAGGTAGCAAGCTGTGCCTCGTTAGTTTCACGACCACATATGACAGTGCGCTGTGCTTATGAGGCAATTATATTGCTAGGGTTTATTCTAGAGTACTCCCTCTATTTCAAATTATAAGATGTTTTGCTATTTCTAGATATATAGATGTTGCTATGTATTTTGATATACACTTATGTCTAGATACATAGTAAAAACAATAGATCTAGAAAATTCGAAACGTCTTATACTTTGGAACGGAGTAATAATTTATAGTGGTGGACCATAAACTACCTTGTTAACCTCATCCAAGTTCTCAAACTACGAAACTACTGATTGGGTGGGAGATTTAACATGATATAGACCGCCCACCTATGGCAAGTTTTTTTTCTAACATTGGACTAGATTTTAGGAATTTTAATCGTATGACTTATCTAAGAAAAATGTTTGGATATTTTTTTATAAGGTGAACCCTGAGCTATCAATGCAATCTAATTTACTATCTTCATGACTAAGTGAGGGCACATGTGTCTTTTGTGTTATCTCTTAATCTGTCCTAAAATCTGTAGAATATATATTATATTACATGATGGAGGGAGTAGTGCTTAACCATTCTGAATTTACATGTTTCCTCCCAACAATTTAGATTTAATATAATCAAATATGGTAATGAATCAATAATTGAGCCAGCTACTGGTACTGGTTTTTACATGTACTGCTTGAGCCCGAAAAAGTAACTAATTGTTGTCTTCATAACAATTTAGAACCTGTTTGACATAGCTCCTGCCTAAGCACTAAAGCTTTTGCTAAGATGAACAAAGAATAGGTGGAACCGTAGCCGCGTGAACAGTGCCAAACAAAACCGAGTAAACCACCCCAAAAGATACCGAAAAAATGGATACGCGCAGGGCAGGCATGCAACAACCCAACGCCCCAGATGTCAATAGAATGGCGATTGCGCGGGCTCAGGCTGTTTTCGGCTTCGCTTCCGGAACGATCCGCCGCAGCTCGGCCCCGCGTCTGACGACGACGATGGCCTCCTCTTCCCGCTTTGCGGCTCTGGCGTGTTAGCCACCTCCTGCCGGTTCACGTGCAGTGCGCGCCTTAGCCCGTGCTCGCTCTCCCCCAGATGCTTCACCTGCGCCAATCCGTGCGACCCCATCACTCATGCTTGTACGTGATCGATAGCGCAGCACGTACACGCACTGGTCAGGATCAAGAGTCTATGATCCTGTCGACCTGATGTGTTTTTTACCTTGCAGAAGAGTGAGCAGTAGTCGTGGCCGGAGAGTGGTCGCGCGCATGCGGCGCAGGGGTTCTCTGCGCTCGCTGACCGCTTCCTCGCCGTGCGCTCATTCAGGAACACCACCTCGTGGTCGCTCACCGTGTGCGACTGCATGCAACGCTGCGAATCAAGACCCGGATGGAAACGAAGCGCCTCTCAGCCGCCTCAGTGACTGTTGGTGTCCGCCTCGGTGACCGGTAGCGTACCTGAATGCCGGTGCAATCAAAGAGCCTCAGGTCGTCGACGCGCACGACAAAGCAGGACGCGTACTTCCATATCTTGGTTGGGTTCCATTACACACCGTCAAATAAATAAAGAGAAGAGTTTGAGATCGGTTTGTTGGAAGCAGGTGGCCACCCCACCCCGCATGCATGCCGATCATATCGTTGAACCGCGGCGCGGAAAGAAACGGTGCCGGCGGGCGGCGGCGCGGGTGGTACCTGGAGGACGCCATGTGCGTGTTCATGAGGGAGGCAATGGCGGCACAATGCCGCGGCGCAGTCGACACAGAAGTGGTTCTTGTCGTTCTTGCGCTCCCCCGGGTGCACGGCGCACGCGTCGAAGAACTCCTCCGATAGCAGGCCGCGCAGCCACTGCGGGGCGCCACGCATGGCCGCCGCCTGCATCGACATATCCGTCCTCACACGCGCTAGGTGGCTCCTGGGGTCGATCTGATGGGGGCCTTGGGAATAGATGGGTTGCTGCTTGCTCGTAGGTTCGGTTGGATTAGCGAGCGTGTAGAGGGTGCATGCAACGATAGGCACGGATGATTTCAATTCAAAGACCGAAAAGCCCGGGGTTCCACACCGTTCTGTGTGGTGCTAATTATCAACATGCGAGGTGTAATACCGAGATGGCATATGCCTATCAGCCTATGCCGTTTCCAAATTAATTAATTACACCCTACTCCAAATCGAAACTTGCCTTTCTAGACAATACGGCTTCCTTTTTTATATTGTTTGTCGTAGTCCTGTCCAACTTAACATTACCACGATCCTAAGTACTTAGGACACTTATGTTTGACATGCTCGAATTGCAGAATTACGATTCTATCATACTTTGAAAATGCATGTATATTTTATATAAACAGTAAATATCTGCTAAAAGTGGAATATTTATACCCCTGGTTTTGATAAATTTATCAATTTCTAAAGTTGAGAGTCCACTTATTCATGCCAAACTCAGTTGACGTTAATGTTTCACATTAGTTAATCATATAAATCATTTTGAAGTCAGATGTATTCAAACTTACGTTACTTGACATGTCATTCCATGCAGAAATACATCAAATTAGATTGATATAACATAATTTCATAAATATTACACAATTTTATACGATGAAAATTTAATGTTGGCTAGGGTCAAGATCATTTGTCATCCTACCAACTCTTGAGGATCGTAATGTTTGCCACACCTCGGAGGTAGGATGATGACGATATCTTGCTCGATCTACTACTATAATTGGATTGGATTCGATGCTCCACACAAGTCTCTCCACATTATACGTCGCACATAAGACACAATACATCTTGAAAATTATTGCAAGACACAACTTGCTATCTATTCACACTACTACAAAAAAAACTTAACCTAGGTGTTTTGCAAATGGGCTCGTAGGTGAGCGGATTTTTGAACCGCCTCGGTTAATGCCTGAGATTAACCGATGTGGTCATTTTTCATTAACAAAGGCGGTCACAATCAACCGCCTCATAAAATTGATTTACGGTGACGGTTATAAAATATATTAATGGAGGCAGGTCTTATAAGAGGCTCGCCTCCAAAAATACCCTTATTTTCACAGGCGAACCTCTTATAAGGCCCGTCTCAGTTAATATGGCCAAGCCCACCAGGAAGCCCGTTGTTTGAGCCCAGAAATCAGGTCACACTATATAATGAAATGAAACCCTAAATCCACTCTCTCCCTCAGCCGCACTCTCTCACTACTACACTCAGACCTTTCACAGCCACGTCGTAACCCCATCGCAGACGCATTTCGGCCTCGGCGGTAAGCTATCGGCAGTCAAGGTCATAGCCCTCACCGTCGCTATCTGAGACCGTCTGCGGTGTACACTCATACCGCCGTATTGGCTTACGATCCATTCGTGATAAGGTCCTTACTTCCATCGCATTGGAGCACGAACCGGCTGTGTGGGTATACACTAACACCGCCGTATTAACTTATGATCCGTTCATGATCAGGTCCTTGTTTCTGTCACATTAGAGCATGACCCACCTATGTGGGTGTACATTCACACCGTCATGTTGGCTTATGATTGGTCCGTGATCAAGTCGTTGTTTCCGTCGCATTGTACCACGACCCGCATGTATGGAGGACATCATCATCATTGCTTTGATGTATTATCCGTCTGTTTGAATGGCATTACCAAAGTCTCCTTGTAGTATGATCCGACCTTGATGAGGATGTACTAGGTGTCGGTTTACTAATCGAGACGATGGTGATAATTTTGTGATCCCGCCGCATCATAGGATGGAGCAGCGTTGTTGATGATGGCTTCGCCACCAGGTAATGGTACAGTGCGACGGTGACGAGGCTTTCATAACAGTCGCATAGTGGTATGATGCGGTGGTGTTGGCAACACAAGAACGACGGTTTAATACAAAACTGAGACCGTTACGGATTGGTACTGTATCTGGTATTGACAATAATTTTTTATTAAGATGGACCATAATAGCTACATGACACAACATGCAGATATATTTGTCAAATCCATACAATACGTTCACATACAAGAGTACTTTTGATAATAGACGATACGCTGACAGTAGTAGCTAGGATACAGAGATGCAGGATTTAAACTATTGTTGATAATTAAAAACCATACATGATAATTAACACACCGTGTGGTCTCCATGTATGGCCTCATCGAGGATAAAAGTAGCTAGGCGTTCTTGAAGCGCCGATATGTCTCGAGTGGTCAGCTCCCTTTGTATTCGACAGCAGCACAGATTACAAGAAGGCAGCGTTGTAGTAATGTAACATGGATTGCATTGTTCAATTTAATCAATAGATATTTGTGTGTTGGTATAATAAGAACCTGTTTGTGTTTCGTAGCTTTGATGATCCCTCTCATGTAATGCATTACATAGAACGCACTAATATCTCTGCCACCAGGACGTTGCTTTGCGATCATATCAACCTCTGTTACTCTGAACCCATCATTCCATGAAAGACCATAGAATCGGCTCTTCTTTTTGTACTTGTCGTAAGCCCTGTCATCATCCAGCAGAAAGATCATTGTGACGAATAAAAAAATTGTTACACATATAAATAATGAGATCTACGAAACCACATTGTAAAATGCATGGAATGAGAGCTGTACTTATTCATCATTTTTTGAAGGGTTTTATATGCTTCATTCCCCTCCTTATATCATACACGAAGAGCTTGGAATGCAGCAGGTCTACAACAATGAGGCAAGTATGTTCGCTGCAATAAAGAAAATCATATGCAGATTAGAGTCCCACCTGGTACACGTAATTACGTAAATGAATTACTCGCTTACCCGTCGTTGTATGGCCGGAGAATTAGTGATTTATCATCCTAGGCCAGAATGGAGTCGCACATAGCCTCCATCGTCGTTGTGAAGTCCACTATGCTAGAGTTAAAGGTCACCGAGTTGAAGAAGCCTATTGCAATGTTTTCGTCCATGCATGTATTTGCCTCCATCCTACAGATAAAAAAAGTTAAATTTGATAGATACAATGATTCAATTAAATGTACACACATGGGGCAGAAGCTCACATACATGATCCACAAGGACAAGATTTGGACATCCAGGGGGAAAACATTGTAAAAGTCAAACAATTTCTTGAACTTCACCCACGGTACCTCGTCCTCTCCATGATAGAAATGTTTGTCCTGGTATCTTGCACCAATCTAAAACCCCTTTTGGTTTAAGTACCACTCATTCAGAGCTTGCATTTTTGTCAACAATTTGTTGACCCGATTCGGATGCACTAGAGATTGAGCTAACTTAAACTGCCACTGTTGGTTTTGTTTTGTGTCTGTCTGCTCTATCTCTGTTGTTTTCTAGGATTGGTTTTGTTTTGTGCTTGTATGCTCCGTCTCTATTGTTTTCTTGGAGGGACAATGCAAGTTCTTTTGATTGCTATCTGTGGCAGTTTTCTTGTCCGATGCACTAATCTTCCGAATCTTATGGGGTCGCTCCCTAGTTTCAGAAATTGGTGGCAGTGTAGGTGTAGGCCTTGGATTGGTAAGTTCAACATCTTTGTTGGAACTGCAATCCTACATTGTGGCAATAAGGACTATGTTACGCTTCCACCACGGCACCAAGGACTCCATGTTGGCCGCTAGCGTTGACCTATCATCGTCCATGGTCATTTCCAACTCAACTATGTCATACTTTTCTTTGGCCAATGTATCTAGGATAATTCTGCATAACCTGGAGGCAACGGACATCCATTTATCATATTCCCTGGATGAACCTGACCGGCAGCCACCTTGTTCAAAATACGGCCTTGCATCCTTGCGACTCCATGTAGAGCATGCAATATGTAGGTTCGCTGATGTGATCCACGTCGAAGGTGGAATCTGCATCTATTTGTGGAAGTTGTGTGCTTCCACAGCTGCTGTGTACCCATTATGAGCTCAAGTTTCCACAGCAAACTAGTTCCACTTCTCTTTGAGCTTGGTATGTGGCAGTCAATGCCGCCTCCTTTTCTTTCCATTTGGCCTCGAACATAGCTAACAATTCTTCACGCACATTCGCAATTTTTCTAGCATTATGCCTCCCACGACTTCTATACGTGGATTGGTCAGTTTCGAAGGCAATCTGCCATGGAACCAGTCCTAACCTCATGCCCGACCAAGATGCTCTTTCGTCCCTAGTGCCTGACTCAGGACGTCATCCTCCCTATCAGGAACGAAAGTACCATTTGCCACTTGAGCCTGTAGTGCTTGTATCCTTTCAGCGAGTTCCCAGACTGCATCGTTTGGAAAACTTAGGGAGCCGTCATCGTTGTAGGTCATCTTTCTTGCAAGAAGATACCTCAACGAGCGGGCATCCCAACCTTTAGTCTGTGGTGTAACATCTTTTTGGAATAGCTCTTGTAACTTCTTCTCCCACTCAGGAACTTTCTTCGCGTACCCCCGAGAGCCGGTGCGGTGGGGGTTATCATTTCTACGGGAGTTGAGGGTATTTACTTTGCTAATTTTATGAGCTTCCTCTGAGTTCTTCCAACTGACCAAAGCTTCCCAATATGCTTGCTGAGTAGGGTGCTCACCTTTTTGCCAATCTGGCTCCATTCCCTTTAACACATGTTCTTTGTACAACTCATACTTGAAATACCACCATTTTTCCCATGCAGTGCAATGCCTGTTTCTTCACAATTTATGTATCAGTGGGGTGAAAGTTGAATTAAAACAAATTCACCATTTGATCCCAACATTTCTTCTTGATTTCATCAGTAACACACCAATCCTCTTGACCTTTCCTCTTCTTTCAGTACCTAAATTTGATTGGGACATGTTTTCTCACAATCGCACCCTGGGTGCTATGGTACGGCGCTATCACCGTGTCTGGTTCCTTGGGTTCTCTAATGTAATCGAAGTGGTTGATGACAAGTTAGTAAGAGCGCAGCTTGTTGCCACGTCACTTGGTCCTGTATTGAACTGTTGTGTGTTTGTTACAGGTTCCTTTGCGCCAATATCCTACACATTGACCGCAACGTTGCAATTATTGGCGGTAGCCGTTATGTATATCGACAATGTAATGAGTCATGAGTAATTACCTCCCCATTTCCTTTGAGCTTTAGATATGTTGAAGGTGAAACTGGGCAAATGTCATTGTCTCCACCTTCAACTTCAATCTGCAGGTTTGGGTCTGGAGCCCGTAGTAATGATGTTCTGTACCGCGTCAATACCATTGGTGTTGCAGATACCAATTCATAGAACATTGTCAGTGCAGGCTAATAACGTGCACTAAATGGAATCCCAGAAAACTATTGTTTCGGTTGATTTTGGATCAAAAGCATTCACCTAGATTTATTGAAAGCTTAACGAAGCCTAAGATCTAGAGGTGGGGTTACCAGCTTTTAGTTGATACCAGAAAACGCATCTAACAACCGTCCATCGCAAAGACAACGACTAAAGCAAAAAAGCTATAACAATCTATCAACTAATCTGAACCACTTGATAGCTAAAAACAAAACAAAACAAAATAAAATAAAAAACCCTAATCCAAAGTAAGAACAAAGGACCGGAAACTATTGAATCTCATTTAGAACTCAAATAATCCGCATTTGTACATATCGAACCAGAAGCATAGAATTGAAATATGGAAGCATGTGCACCTTGCTCGCTAGGGCGGGTTGACGGTGTGTTTGCGTCCATTTTGATGGCGCTTCTAGGCTGCGTGGGTGACATATGCGGTGGGCCGTGGAGGTGGGAAACCGTTTGTGGTCCTCGATGGTGATGCCAACACTCCAACTGTGAGTGGCCGCCGATGAATGCTTGCGGTGGTAAGGGAAAGGGGAGGGAAACCATGTTTTGGCTGGGCGCCGCCACCATGGGAGGACGGAGTGTGGAAGGGGATAAGAATGGGTTGTGTGGAGATAACACAGGGGCCAACCCTAGAAAAGGGATCCTATGACCGTCGGAGCTTTCACACAGTCCACAACAATGTTCGCATGTTGACTTTTGCGACACCATTTGCCATTGTTAACTGCGCATTAATTGCACAGTTCGATAACTATGGCACATCATATCACAGAGAGAAGCAACAGTGATGCACCGATACATACTCATCATTAAGCGGACGAAGTCGGGAGGTGCAGCCGCTTAATTGGATGTGCATTTGTCCGATCCGGCGTACACAGTAAAACAACATAATGCCTACATTAACATATACATTTACAACATAACTTAGTAGCGACGATTGAAGTGTGGTCACTGGTACGTTTCTTGGATCACTTGGATGACCGAGTCCATGGCAGTAGTGTCGATGCCAACCACGTCTCGCGGCAGGAGCTGCATCCATTCCCTGTGCCAGGCCATGGCCTCCTCTTTCGTCGGGCTGACATGCATCAACCAGCGGTATAGCTCGTCAACACAATTCTTCATGAAGTCACTCAGGGCCTGGTTCAATGACTGCAAGGACAAAACATGCCTCCACCTGGTGATCAGCCCGTGGAACATGTTGTATTCCAAATACGATGGGATGACGACCACGCTCCGAAACTAGGATGCCAAGTATGGTACAATGAGCTTGTCGACGAACTCCTTCCACCAATCCAACGGACCAAAGTGTGCTCATAGCTTAAGACCTTATTGTTGTCATAGTCATCCAAGAAGAGCCACCTGCACAGGGCACCCTGCCAATTGTTTAGGCAGGACTCCTAAAGAATGTGAACTATGGTGTTTGGCGATACCTCGATGCCCCATCTCATTAGACCGTCAAGACGCGCCACCACATGTGCCATTCTTGACATCGGCTTCTCACAGACCTCCCTTAGTCCGCACATCATGTACGGCACGATGACTCACTGGACAAACTCGCTCCAAACGTCATCCCAAGCAGCGTTCTTCCATGGAACCACCATGTCGTAATTTTTGTAGGCGCCTTCGCCAGTAGACTTGGTCAGGAGGTTCTCGAGGGATTTCAGCACCATGTGTACCAATGGCTCGAGGAACTGTCGCCGGATGATGGACATCCACGGACGCAGCCATACCCATCCTGGTTCTGCTTCCCATGCCACATCGAACCTCTCGACAGACTTGGACAGCTCTGGCTTCACCACATCCTCCAAGAACGACTGCATGGGTGGGAGCTACGGCGGTAGCCTCAGCAAGAATAGTACCAGTTCATCTTGCCGTGGGTAGTCGATTGTCCATGACCTCCTCAACTCCACCAGATTAGGGTTGACCACCAACTCCGTTAGCAATGTGGCGTACGGCGATGAGGTAGACCCGTCGTCCAAGAGTATTTCCTTCAGCTTGGTCACCACCTCCATCCACCACTTCGGGTGCTCGAGCGGTTCCCACAACTCAGCGAACATCTCTTGCAGCATCGGGACCAACTCCTCGCGCGCTTTGTTCACGAGGGAGCGGTTCATGTAGTCATTAAGATTCTTAATCTTCAAATCCGTGTACCGCTAGATAAGCTCATCTAAGTTCCCCTTGGCCTCACTGTTCTTCTACCACCTTCGAGATTTGATGACCTCGCCGGCATCAGGAGGATTCCAAGAACTCCTCCCCCCAATAGGACGGCCAAGATGCAACGCTAGACAATGACACGGGTTTGTTGGCTGTACCGACGAATCTGTCAACGTGGTCGATGCCCAAACCCACGTACCGGTGGCGTAGTCATTCCTCGATGCAGTTGATGTCCCCTTGATGGTGCCTGCCTAGGCCATGGCCACCCTTGTATCCCCAGCATTTCATCATTTGCCGCACCGCTATATTCTTGAAAAGGGACGGCGTCAAAGTGCCTTCTGCCGAGGTAAGTGTTCTCCAATGGCGGAAGATGACTCCAAGAAGGACTGTAGATCCATAATGCCCCCGAAACAAATTTGATGGGTTGATTGTAATCCATACTTGTGGCTAGCACGGCGCCAGAGATAGCCTCTGGTCCCAATAGTGCCAGCGCCGCATAGTCGCTATTGCCATTGGCATCACCGTAGTTGTACTCTGGTGATGCCGTATGCTAAAAGATGTCGCCGGTGAGCTCGTCAGAGTCCATGAGAAGAGTCAACTGAGGACTGAGTGGGATGCGATTGCTCAGCGAGAGTCGTGTAGCGGCAGTTCCCAACACTAGGTGAAATGATGGCCAGTAAATGCTTGAAGCAATACGGTCGAATTGAGATTGGGGCTTTTCCCCTTCTCGCACTAGGACACACGTCTCCTCAGCGAAAGCCTTGGGCTCCAGATCCATTGAACCGTGATAAATATGAATAAAATAATCGCCGATGGGTTATGTCGAGCTACTTCAACAGTACTTTTTAGCGAATGAACAATATTTTTCTCTCACAATAAATCAGCATAAACTAAATTTTAGCGAAACAAACAAGGCCTAATATGAATAAAAGTTCACAAACAATCTGCACATTCGAATCATACCAAAGGGCTGGCAAATCTTTAATTAGATTCATTACAGATATTGTTTAGGAATGGATGCAAATCTTATTAAAATTCATTACAAACAAAGCACTTATACTACAACTGACAATCTCAGAACAACACGTCTCAAAACTAGAAACGAATTAACAAACTCACATACAATTTACGTAGTCCGTCACAAAAACTTAGAATATAATAAAATAAAATGCCGATCAGAAAAATTAGAATCTTCAAACTGGCAGACCTTGCCAGCTTCACTCACCTATTCACCATTTGGTTCAACAACAGTTGTATTGGGCGTCATCGCTAGATCTTCACTCACCTCTGTATGTAGTACTTCACTGTTCACCAGAACTTGTTTGCTCTCAACTTCAGACGTATTGGGCTTCATCACTGGCGCATGACTCCCCTGTGTATGTGGTACTTTAGTATTCGGGTCAACTTCTTTGTTCACAACAACAGTCGTATTGGGCTCCACCATCGGAACTAGACTCCCCTCTGTTTGTGCTACTTTGCTATTCTCCTAAACTTCTTTGTTGCCAACATCTGTCTCCTGGTGCAACGGCCTTTCTATATACATCTCACCTGACAATTTCTGCGAATGATCGTCGCAAAGCATAGGACGAGAAAAATGTGAGAAAGGTTGAGTACTGGGTGGCATAGGCACAGGCAGCAGCATACCAGTCTTGTTGAAAATGTATGCAAACTAATAGTCATTGTGCGCTTTGTCCTCCCTCATCTGCTCAAGCAATTTCTGCTGGCCTAAAAATAACGAAGCCAGCGCCTCATCATGCTTCTGCGATTTCCTTATAACAACATCAAACCTGTCTTCATGTGACTTTCTCATATGAATTAGTTTTGATTGTAGGGATTGCATAAGCTCAAATCATGCATGTGTCATGTTTGGCATAGTCGGTGGCCTGGAACTAGATCCCGCAGTATCACCCCTCAATGTATAATCCTCGTCATTACTGTCGCTACCCAGTAGTGCATCACCAAGTAAACCCTAAAGCCCAGAACGTGCCTCTACCTCTCGCAAAGCTAGGTTAGCTTCCTCATTGTTGGCTATATCAGCTAGTGTCATGTGGTCATGCAATGCCCTCAAAGTACGCTCTCCTCTATGTCTGTCAGTCGGACCAGGAGGTTTATACTCAGGGAACATACTCTTTGATTCTCTTAGTACCGTCACCTATTCTGGGAAACCAACAGTCTTAGCTACTAGGTAATAGATGACATGAGCATATGGGATCCTCTTCTTGCCCTTGAATCCATCAGCGATCCAGTCTTCCCACTCATAAATCAGCAAGTCTACCAAATCGAACGGGGTGCGCCCCAACACCAAAGATAGCAACCACTATTGCATTACTGTGATTGCCTCAGCAAAACCAGCTCTGGGGTATAGTGACTTCTTGAAGGTGAGTAGGAGCACAGCTGCTAGTTGAGTGAGTTCTCTCGGTGACCTCAGAGAGTCAGGACTGAACGACTGTCTGAAAAGAATAGATACAATTTCTACGGGTGGTGGCGTCCTGCCTGCAAGGGCACGACGAGGAGGTACTGCTCCTAGGTAACATAATTCATGGACCTGAGTGGTAGGAACTAGATCAACACCCAGAGCTTCAATGATTTCTTCCCTATATAGCCGGTGACGATCCCCTCTGAACATGAATTCAATGTATTGCCGTCCTCGTGGTATCCACAAACTTGCAAAGAATATATTCACCCAATCTGGCACATATTCATGCGCTCAGCAGGTCCAGTAGTCCTGGCATGTATGTCAAATGACCCTTCATCTCTTCCTCGGTGACTCCGATGACTTTGCCATGCCTTCAACTGTAATCCAACGGTGTGCACAAAACTTGATGCCTCCTTCTTGAATGGTCGTCATAAAACTTGCCTTCATTGGAATCCAAAATGGACCTCGTGCAATGGGTCATGGTTCCAAGAACCAATCCTCTACCGAAACAAACCTCAGCTCCAAAATCTTGCTGCCTCTCATGCTCAACAACTGGTCAGCATGGGGAACAGGGGGAGTAAGATAAATCATATGGCCTACCTCTAGCTTGCCTTGTGCGTCCCTCGTTTCCCTATCATCCAACCTTGTCGAAGCTGAATGAACATGGCAACTTTAGACACGGCGTCACGAACTGCGATGGTGGGTGGTACGCCCTCCATTCTCAACGTCAACTGCTCCTAGACCTCCTCGTAATTGAACCCTTGCTGACCTTCTCAAAGGCTTGGTTATATTTTATTGAATGGATACAAGGGACTCATAGACTTTCTTTGCCTATGGTGATGATGTCTGTGACTCCCTCTCCTTGCCTGATGCACGCGTGGGTCCTCCCCTAACCATAGTGATGAATAATCCTAAAGTACCAAAGATACACGGAGCGCACAATTTACAAACTTTCTATTTCAAGATACAGTTGTCGGCAAGGGCAAGGATTGGACGTTACCTAGAACAACCTCATGCAGTTGTGCCTTGCTCAGGAGGCCAAGGGGACAACAAAAGGGGGCGTGTGTACACACAACAACATGGAGGTAAGGCAACAACACTCGATGCGCCGATGCGGCAACAACTTCCATGATATAGGGTTTCCCTAGCTAGGAACCCGGGGTTCCTGACTCCGATTATAGATCGGTGGACTCAGAACATCAGGTCCATCGTCAGTCGAATCAGAATCAGGTCTGTTTCCTCGGAGTTCGAGGTCGGCGGCGCTGCGGATGGTGAGATGTAAGTAGACTATCCTTTTAGGGTTGGGCGGTTGGGTACAAACTGATGGCCAAGATGAATCAAGGAACGATGGATGAAACATATTTGGGCCAGGGTACAGTTGTATAGGAACACCGGATCATACACTGGTGTTGTCATAACATGAAGAAAATTGTATTGTCCCCGCAGTATGATGGTACAATTTGTTACATTGGCAGTTATAACCATAGTACAAAACGTCAATAACAACGAAATTTAGGTACAACAAATGTTTTCAAGGCACGACGATTATAGCCTCATCATGATCCACTCTCACGTACGTAGGTTCCACACGCTCTTCAAATAGAGGTAGGTCGACATCTGCTCCCACTGCAGGCATGTCCTGATATCCATTCCCTTCTTCCTCAGTTGCATTGTCGACATCGATGATCTTCCATTTACCTTAAAGAACGATATGTCTTCCCTCATTATTTTCTAGGTCTGGTGCATATAATACTTGGACTACATCTTTTGCCCATACAAAAGGTTCTTCTCTGTATCTCATGTTGTTGAGATCAACGGTAGTAACACCATCCTTGTTCATGGATACCGCTCTGGGTCTAACCCACTTGCACTAGAAAAGTGGGACCTTTAATTCTCCATACTCTAGCACCCATATTTCTTCTATGATTCCATAGTAGGTGTCCATTTGCTTATTTTGTTCATAACAAGCATCAATCTGGACACTGCTATTTTGGTTTGACTCTTTTTGTCTGTTTTCTAGTGTAAAATGTGTATGCATTTATGTCATAACATTGGTACATCACCACTGAATCATACGGTCCCATGGCCAATGCATCAAGGTCAGGGTCATCGGATCTAACCTCCAGTAGATGTTGCTATAGCCATGTGGCAAACTTTTCTCTATATTGCTTGTCGATCCACGCTTGGGACCTAGAAATGTTAGCTACAGCTAATTCTTCCTTGTGCTTTTCAACATAGGGTGAAACTACATGTGCTTGTTGTAGGACTGTGAAATGAGCTTGCATTAGAACACTGAACTCACGAGCATGGACACGCTTCTCTCCGATAATCCTCTTTTCTTGTAGCCTTCCCTCATGCCATGACACAGGAACGCTAAGCCCAGTGTGACCCAAATATTGAATGTAGAACCCTAGTGCTTCCTCTGTTGACCATCCTTCTGCCATGCACCCTTTAGGCCTATATCTGCTTCGAACATACTTCCTAAGAACGCTCATCAACCGCTCGAAATGAAACATCTAGTGCAAGAAAATGGGGCCAAGCTGTTGTATCTAGCGAACAAGGTGAACAACGAGATGCACGAACATATCAAAAAATGTTGGTGGCAAATGCATCTCGAGCCAAGTCAGTGTGTGGATCAGATCATCCTATAGCAATTTAAGCTCCATCGGGTCTATGACCTTGTGTGAGATCGCATTGAAGAATGAGCAGAATTTGATGATCGTCTCTCGTACCTTCACCGAAACAACACCCTTGATTGCAACAGGAAGGAGTTGCATCATGATAACATGGCAATTGTGGACCTTCAAGCAGCTCATGTTGAATTTCAAATCTTTCACGTTCGCTATCCTCCTTATATTTGATGAGTATCCTATAGGCACTTTTAGTTCATGGAAGAACCGTAAGAGCCTCTCTTTCTCCTTTGTTTGTAACGATCACGATGCAACTAGTAGTTTCTTTTTGCCATCAGGTAGTGTTAAGGGATGCAGCTCTGCCCTCACACTCATAGCTTCTAAGTCCATACGACATTGAAGTGAATCTTTCCACTTGCCCTTCGATTGCATTAAGGTACCCAGCAAGCTCTCCGTGATGTTTTTGGTAATGTGCATCCCATCAAGTGTGTGTCGAACATGCAATGTCCTCCAATAAGGCAGGTTCCAAAACATAGATTTTTTCCACAAAGATTTCGTCGGAGTAGGTATGCTTCCTACGCCCTTTCCTAGGATGACCTTGAATTTGTTTACGATTTTGATGATCTGCCTTCCAGTTTTGAACTGAGGCAGTTGTTGATCTTCTACTGCCCCACCAAAGGATTTTTTGTTCTTGCGGTATGGGTGCATAGATGGTAGGAACCTACGATGACACATGTAAACTATCTTCTTGCTATGTTTCACAAATTTAGCGGAAGTGCCATCCAAGCAAACCATGCATCCTTTGTAACCCTTTCTCACTTGTCCAGATAACGAACCAAGGCCTGGTAGGTCGGTGATTGATACGAATAGTAGCGCTTTCAATTTGAAGTGCTCTTTCTTGTACTCGTCCCACACTCCCTCACCTTTCCTCCATAATTGCAGTAGCTCCTCCATCAACGGCTGCAGGAAGACGTCGATGTCGTTTCCAGGTTACCTTGGCCCTTGGATCAGTATCGGCATCATAAGGTGCATTTGTTTCATACACAGCCAAGGTGGATGGTTGTATATGCAAAGAGTCACTGGCCAAGTGCTATGATTGCTGCTAACCATGTTAAACGGGTTCATCTCATCCATGCTCAAACCAAGCCTTATGTTCCTTATTTCATTAGAAAACACCCGCTTATAACTGTGATTAATAGCTCTCCACTGGGCACCATCAGCCAGGTGTCGCAACTTTCCATCATTCACTCGATCTTCTGCATGCCACCTCATCAGTTTCGCTGTCTTTGTTGTGGCAAACAAATGCTTCAAGTGAGGAATTATAGGGAAATACCGCATCACCTTCGCGGACGGTATTTTCTCGTGGCCAGCTTGCATCATAGCATCATTGCCAGTTTTTGTATCGTGAGGCATGGCACCGAGGACATGAATCCAAGTCTTTGTAATCTCCGTGAAACAATATGCAGTCATTGGGACAAGCATGTATTTTCTGTACTTCGAGTCCCAATGGGCAGATCATTTGCTTGGCCTCGTACGTGTTCTGAGGCAACTTATTCGGGCTTGGAACAAACTTCTGCAGTAAGAATAAGACATCATTGAACCCAGTGTTCAACATTCCATTCCTTTCTTTCATCTCCAGAAGCAAAATATCAGCTTTCAACTTTGCCACAGTTGAACCATTGTACAGCGGAGTTTTTGCATGCTTCCTCATCTCCGCCAACTTCTTTCAGTTTTTTCATCAAGGAAATCTGGCTTCCCAGCATCAATCATCTGGTCTAGAGCATCTCACACTTCATTATATGCCAAACTCTCATTCCCTAGGATGGCGACGGTTTCTTCCACACCTTCATTCATGATCTCTAGGACTGTCTCATTCTCGTTCACGTGCCATGTTTCACCTACATTTGTATCCTTGTTGTGATTCCGTATACCCGTTGAAGCTTGTTCGTCAGGTGGGTTCTCGCCTTCTTCCCTATGTTTCATCCAAACCATATAGTTTGGCATGAAACCCCTCCGAAGCAGATGACCCCTGATCAGCTCCATGCTATCCCACTGCTTAAGATTTTTGCAATCCCTGCATGGGCAATTTATGAAACTAAGAGCCTCAACATTGTGCACCATGTAAGCAGTCACGACATTGATAAACGAGTCAAGGCCTTGCACGAATGCAACTGAACTGCGATTCATATACATCCATCCATGATCCATCTGTGTACAACAAAGGCAGATCTTATAGCATGAAGAAATAAAAAATGAATGTGGAGGTGCCGTTGAGCAAGAACATCGATAACACAGTCATAAGCACAATAGCAAGAATCAAGTAATTGAATCTATGAAGAAAATTTTGCGAACCTCGAATCAGTTAAGTGATGAGCCGGCTTCGATTCGGACACAACCTTCAACAGATATTGGGGAACTAGCAATGGTCGAGCAAAGGGGAACAATGGTATTTGCTTTGGGTATGGCTATGGTAGCAGACGGCTTTAAATAAGACAACCTACGTCATCGACCCGGCGGTGGAAATCAGTCATTATCGCCGCCTGGATATGCAGTACGACGGGGAAATACTCTTTACCGCCGGCTTTTGGCATTGGAAAGAACGGACACCGCACCAAACGTCGTTATATCAGGCATAGGGGCCATACGAAAGTGTGAGTAGCATGACCCGTCAAGCACTGGTCCGTTATGACCCTGTTTGGACCAGTTTTGAATTCTTAAAAACTAGCCTGTTTGGATCCCACCCAGTTTACAAAGCCCGATTCTTAAAAACTGCCAAAAACTAGAGGGATCCAAACATGGCCTAAGTTGATAGATTTGTAACGAAATTATCATCAATTTACTCTATTGCTAAGCATTTTGAACAAATTGGTTTATAGGCCACCATAAACATTGGTCCGGCGACATGACATAACACTAAGAGCGATGATAGCAAAAGAAAAAAGCATTGGTCGGACTAGAACTTGTGTTTATTACTTTATAAAATATATAGATACATTTCCAATGAGTGGTTGTACTCATCCACAAAGATAATACACCTAAAAATTATCCACTTAGAGCGAGGATGATGGTCGCCTTGGTCGCTTCGGAGGAGGCCCGTCATCGTCCTCAGGCTCATCGTCGTCATCGTCCCCCTCCTCCTCCTCCTCGTCCTCCTCCTCCTCGGTGTCGAAGCTCCTATCAGGAATCAAATCAGGATCCATGTACTCCTTAGATGCCGCCTCAAACGATAGCGCTGCTGGACCTCATCCTCATCAGAGGACGAGTCATAGCTGGGAAACTTGACAAAACTATCCACCGACATGGTTCTAGTCTGACGGAAGAATGGGATGAACATGGAAGAGGGGTGGTTTCAGAGGGCAGCAGGCTTGAAGAATATGTAGAGCAGGCCAGGGGGGTGTTGGTACGTAGTTGGGCATTGGGACCTACTCTCGTTTACTCACATTCAATACTTACCACCGGTACACCAAACGGTCGTGTAGGTGCGGCGGCCATAATGCGTATCTCAGTCGGCTCAGCGTTCCAAACGATGGTGGAATTCAACCCCACTAACACTGCCACATTGATGGTTTTTAACTGCGGTTTTATTCCTTACGAGGCCTCCCTATCAGTCCAACCGACGGTGGAAGTAGCACACAGTCGCTTCTATCGCTTCGGCAGTTAAAGTGGCGACATTGAAAAGTCAATTTGTAGTAGTGTCTCCTCCCCTCCTATCAACCGCGCCCTCCCTTCCCCTCCCCATTCTAGCGGTGCCCCACCTCTCACCCGCGCCTCCCTTCCCCCTCCCCATTCTAGCGGTCCCCACTGGTGCCCTCCACCGAAAGGCATCGGCGGTAGCGCCTTCCTCCTTCCCTCTCTCATGGTGCTTCTCAGCACCGAGCCACTCGATGCGCTATAGCGCCCTCCCCACTAGAGCAATGGTGGCGGTGCATCTCCGAGTGTTGGATCCATCTTGCACGAGGTTCTCCTCTCCTCCCTAGCCAGTGAAAGGTCCTAATATGGCTAGAGGGGGGGGTGAATAGCCTATTTAAAAACTACAAATCAACTCCAATTTGATTAGTAAGACAAATAGAAATGCAAACTTGCACTAGCTCTACAAGGGTTGCAAGCCACCTATCCAACAATTCTAGTTGCAATGATCTATTGGCACACCTACTTGACCACTACTCACTAAGAGCTCTCACAAATGCTACACTAAAGGTGGTGGCGCAAGCCTCAATTCTAATTACACTAAAGAGCTTGCTATATCTAGTTTATGAAATGTAAATGAGCGATTCTCCCGCACGGGTCGTGGAGTGAACCAATTACACGAGAATACTCCAACCGGGAGAATGCAAATGACAAGAGACAACCAATTTTTTCTCCCGAGGCGCTTGCCAACACCTTCCCCCAGTGTCGACCAACACTTGGCAATGGCTAAGAGGTGCATCTCCAGCGACACCGCAAGATCCATCTTGACATGAGCAATTTACTAGAGGTTCGGCACTCACGGGAAGGGTGGTGGCGAGCACGAAAATCTGGCGGATCTCACCGCTCCAACTGGCTCAGGTGGTGGCAACCACCAAGAGAAACAAGCGAAATGGATCCGAATACCAAGTGTCTAGTGCAATCACTCAAGCAATGACTTGAGCTCTCCCAATCTCACAATGATGATGCTCAATGATGGAGATGAGTGGGAGGGCTTTGGCTAAGCTCACAAGGTTGCTATGTCAATGAAAATGTGCAAGAGAGTACCTTGAGCCAGCCATGGGGCTATAAATAGAGATCAAATGAGCGGGTGGCCTCCTCACGGGCAAAACACGCTCGAGCGGATGTGGCGTCGTCCGGCGGATGGACGCCACGTGTCACCGGCTTTCAAACGTTGTTCGCCGATTTAACGGCTATGAAGCCGACGCGGCCCATGGATGGGCTCGGCGGTCCTGTGGATGGGCTCGGTGGGCTTGTCCATGGGTTTTCATTTTTTATTATCCGGTCGATGAGGCGGGCAAAGACATCATTTCGACCAACTCCATTTCAACTCACTTCTTCACCCTTGCTCAAATGTGCCAACCACCAAGTTAAGCAATATAGAAAATAGACATTTCATTTCTGATTAACCATGACCTTTTGGCGGAGGCAAATATTTTCAAGGGTGTTGCACCACTAGATCCTAAATGCATATCAATGGTTAATGGCACTTTGAAAGCGTCCTCTTTGGTTAAACTTATTGATAGTAGTGTCACTAAAACAAAAATGGCTCCTACATTTATACACTTTAATTATCATTTACATTTGATCAATAGCTATTGTCATGATCATCATTGCTTCATCCATGCTACACTCATAATCATCTTGATAAACTAGGTTAGCACTTAGGGTTTCATCAATTAACTCAACTAGAGGAGATCTCATCGACGGTGGAATAGCCGGTGTAGTGGATTCGGATAGCGGCCCCAAAGGCGGTGCTGGTTCAAAGAGGTGGCTCGAAGCGGTTTGCGGATCGGTGGTAGAGAGCCCATGGATGGGTGGGCTGTGGATGGGCTCGGTGGGCTTGTCCATGGGTTTTCATCTTTTTATTAAGAGAGAGAGAGAGAGAGTTGAGAGAGAAAGTCCGCCTTGGTTAAACTTATTGTAGTAGTGTCATTAACTTTAATTATCATTTACAATAATAGCTATTGGTGGCTCCATTACTTACCAAACTCAACGAAAGGTGGCTCAGTTTACCTGGGTGAGCTAGTCTGAGAGCTAGCTAGAGAGAGAGAGAGAGAGAGATATGTGGTTGACGATAGCTACCCAAACTCAAAGGCCGAATGCTGAGGCCAACGATGATATGGTGACGATAGCTAAAACAATGGCCATGCGTGGAGGATGTGGCTAGGGTTTAGGATGCTTGGGAACTGTGGCGAAAACTCGTCAAAGCCCATGCCTAAGATATCGAGACTTCCTTTTATTCTGAAACTTCAAACAATTATGGTTGAATATCATGTTCTGCATGCATGGGAAGTTTCATGCTCAAAACTATGTTTTATTATAAAATACACAATGAGAAAGAGAAGTTACTCCCTTCGTCATCAAATACAATGCATTCTGACCATTTTCAGACAAAATAAGGAAGAGTGATGTATTGAAATCTGATTCTTTTTCGCATGATTAAAGAATGAACTATTAGTCTCCTTATACAAAATATGGCAAGTACATGAATTACTTTCCTTATACGAAATAATCATGTATTTTATTTAAGTAAACATTATCTTCTTGTTCCCCGAATGTACTGTATTTAAGTACAAATTTCAAATGCCAGAATGCACCTTATTTCAGGATGGAGGGAGTACCAGGGAAAGAAGTAAGAAGACTTGCAACAAACTTCGATTCTGTCGTGTAGTTCTATTGTTTTTTTAAAAAGGAAAAATATTGACTTTTAAACCAATGAAGAAATTAAGCTAATGTGGAAATAAACGAAAGCACCATATCCGGTTGCAAAATTGTTTAACAAAACCTCGAGGGGAGCACAGTACGACGCTCCACGGTTACTAGATCTCTGGTTAATGAATGGGGGCTCTAGCTGCTTCATTTTCACAGAAATGGTTAACTCTGCAAACAAGCCTCAGTCACACACACCGTTGAGAACACATGCATACTGTGACGATGCACGAATCAGGATTAACCATCAGATGGAATCGGGCTCTGTATAGCCTAATTTATTGGGCTTCATGGGCCTGGGATGGCACCGGGGCGTCACATTTTTTAGGCCCATCTACACTGACTTCCTGATTAGCTGCATTTTGACAACACAAACGCAAACTCATCTAGCTTTACTTCTTACCAGATTGTATGTTCTACCGATACTGTATATTGCTGTTCCATACTCAGGCCGTCAGGCCTGCTCCGGTGTCTGGTCAATATAAGTTCTCCAGGCCTTCGTGTCTGGTCAGAGGAATAGGTACTCCCTCCGTCCCAGGAAGATCGTTGTTGTTGTTTTTTAACCTTTAGACATCTTTTGACCATATGTTTTATTTAAATTTTTATATAAATATTATCTATTTTGTTATGACTTATTTTATCATTAGAGATACTTTAATAATAATTTATTTATTTTATAATTTACACAAAAACTTTTGAATAAGACGAATAGTCAAACACGATATCTGAAAGTAAAAAAATGTCATTCTTTTTGGGACGGAGGGAGTACATCTGAAAGTGCAATCAAGCCCTAATTGTGGGTTTTTGTGATAATGACCACGCAGGGAATCTATATTCGAGGATGTTACACGAAATGGAGGAGCCCCAAATTACAAATGTTGATGGCTTCAAACTCAAAGGAGGTTTAAATTCTTTTATATTTTAAATTTGAGTATAAGAAAAGCCGTACTATAAAGAGGGACACAATGCTTAAGCTGACATATCCTACCAAGTGCTCAATCTTACACATACATCATCAGTTACTCAGCCAAGATAGCCAACACTTCACTCTTACCCTTATTGTCTTTACAGTGCGGTAGTGGACTTTTCGGAGAGAGAAACCTTTGCCAAGATGGCGACATCTGCCAGATACTTGAGCCTGCTGACTTTCGCTGTGACTTAAGTGACCATTGGGACTAGGGGTACTTATACCTTTTTTCTTCCTCCCCAACGTCTCTTTTCTCTCTCCCACTCATTCAGCTTGTCCAAGAACAGAAGAGTGTCCTTCTCTCTCTCCTTCATTGGTGACCTTGAGCTCACAAGCATTCTCCCTTTATTTCTTCATCAATCTTTAAGAAAAAAAGGTCTCAAACTCAAATAGAGAGCAGATCCTTTGATTTCTCAACTCAAAAGAGCACTTGATTCATGTTTTGGTCGATGGTTGTGTTTATTACTCTTGGAGTTTTACTCCTAGTCGGCTAGAGCGTCGCTCGTGGAGCTTGCCAACTTATGTGGCAGTCCTGGAAGGTTTGTAACCACCTCTTGAAGCTAGTAAACTCACCCCTCATCTCAAGAGTTGAGTCTCTTGACTTGAGAACGATGAAGGGTTGCAAAGCCCTAAGCCTTAGTGGCTAACCTCAACAATGTGGACGTAGTCAAGCCTTGGTGGTGAGCTGAACCATGGGTTAAATCATCGTGTCACATTGCGCTTGATTTACATCATTTGCATTTCATATTGTTGTTGAGGTGATTTTTAGGGTTTGTGGTCGATCTACTTGTGTGTTGTGTTCCTACCACTTCTGGCTCTCTATCTGTGAATCTCATACCTGCAGGAAGCTAAGAAATTTCTCCGATTCAAGTTTACATTCACTGATTTTGAACTGTGACTCGAAGTTCCTACCACTGCAGGTGCTGCAGGTTGAATTTGATCAAATTTTGAGTGTTTGTTTTGACAGACCTATTCACCATCCCTCTAGGCTAACCAGAGATCCTACAACATCACAAGCTGGCATGTACTGCAGCTACTGCTAAAAACATTAAACGGTTCCTTCCTCTACATCCTGCAGCCATATTTGCATTTCTGCAGCGGAAATGCTACCTAGGGGTGCGTCCGGCCGTCCGAACGACCGCTTCTCAGGCCTACGCAACGGACCGGCCCAACAGGCATGTGCTTCTCTATTAAAAAACTGTTGGAAATTGATTCCCCAATCCTCTTGCTCGCCCATCGTGGTATTCTCCACCACCGCACAACGCCATCGATCATTGCGGTAGATTCCGTTGTGTCGCCTGCCGCTCGCCTTCTCCAGCACGGGGGTCGCTCGCCGCGACGTTCTTCGGTGCGGGGGCTCCTCACTACGGGCATGGCACTAGCCCGCAGCGACCTTCCCTTCTCTAGTGCAGGGGGTGCCTCGCTATGGGAGGCGACACCCGTATGACCGCCGCCGCTGCCTCCACTGTGGGGGCCACTCGTTGGGGCGCCACCACTCATCGCGATGTTCACAAGTGCTGGATGCTAGTGGTTCTCGCGTGCCGCCGCTAGCCGCCGAGCTCCCACCCTGCCGAAATCGACCGGCACAGACGCTCCCCCTCGCCTATGTTGCAAATATATGTTTCAAGTGTTTCAAACGTTTCAGAGGTATGTTACATTTGTTTTATATGGATGTTGCAAAAGTGGACCGGGGATGTTGCACATGTTGCAAAGAGTTTCATACGCATGTTGCAAGCGTTTGTTCAAAATGTTTTATTTGTTACAGACGTATGTTGCAAGCATTTTGATTTGGATGTTGCATATGTTCACACATATATTGCAATACTATGTTCCAAATGTTTCATCTATCCCAATCTTCTATTGTAGCAAGTGTTTTCATGTTGCAAAGTGCAAGTGTTCTATCTGGATGTTCCATATGTTTTCACATATATGTTGCAGATGTTTTATTTGTTTCAGACATATGTTGCATTCAAGTGTTTCATGTTGCACGTGTTTCATGATGTTCGGAGAGTGGGCGCGACGGGGAGTGATGGTGGCATGGCATGGGCGCCGGGAAATGGCGCATGGCGAACCGGTGGCCGACGGACGTGGCGAGCGGCGCGCTGGGGCCAGCGGTCGGGGGCACAACGGGACGGGGGTGCGCCTGCGGGGCGGGCGATCAGATGGAGCCAGGGTGCGTGGATGGGGGTGGGTCGAATCGAGGTGGACGGGGCGGATTGCCAGTGAGTCATGACACGACGATGGCGCGGGCAAGGCAGGTAGCGCAGGCGCGCGGAAAAATACCGTCCGATGGAATCCTATCCCGTCGGATGTCCGGACGCCAGCACGTCCCTTTCTGCAAAGGGCATGGAATTTGAAGGCCAAGCAACTGGGTGCGATCAGGTTATCAGCAGTCGACAGTAAGTGAACGTGACGATTAGATGGGTAGGAATTTACCTTTTGCGACCATTTTGAGTCTTCTAACTTTCATCACATATAGGTTCTATTTTAATGGACTAGGACTAGTTGTTAGTCATAGCTAAATATGTAGCCAGCTAGAAATTAGCCAACTACTTCCTTTGTTCCAAATTATAATTCGTTTGACTTTTTAATCTTAAATTTGACCGCTTGTCGTATTAAAAAAATTATGCAAACATAGTCAAATTTAAATCATTCTTGAAGATCTTTTGTTAAGAAAGCAAGCCACAATAAAAGAAGTGACATTTAGCACAATTTTTTCAATAAGACGAGTGATCAAATTTAAGATCAAAAAAGTCAAACGAACTATAATTTAGAACATATTTAGTAGTTGTTAGTCCAACCTGTTTGGATCCTGAACTAAGAGTATCTCTAAGAGTACCTAATATTTTCTTCCTAAAACATGAAGTTTTACTACTCTAAAAAATATTGGAAGGAATAAAGAACGTCATCTCCAAGAGTTTTTACTAATCCACTCCTAAAATATAGAAAACAATTTTATATCAGGAATCATATACTATTTTTAAATTATCTCAAACACTTTTATATATTTTTTCTCTCTTGTATATTTACATCATGAACCTTTTCCTACTCTTTATTCTTTCCACGCCCTTTCACCTTTAGATTGGCCGACAAATATGCGCGGGAGAGAGAAAATACGCGCCACTCGAAAGCGCGTAACTTTACGCGGAACAAGGTGACTTTTCTCAAGTTCTAAAAGATTAGGAGGATGGATTAGGAGTTGTTGAAGAGGAGATTTTTCTCGTCTTGTTAAAAAACAAGGATTAGGAAGGGATTTAGGGAACTCTCGGTGATGCTCTAATTGTTGGATTCTATAGACTAGAACTAGTTGTTAGCCCCTGATAGTTAGGTTCTATGGGCCAGTGAACTAACAATTAATTAGGGCTTTGTCTAAATTTTAGATCACCCATTAGTCCTCCTATTTGGATTCTCAAAGGCTAAAGTTTAATTAACTAGTTGTTAGTCAAGGAACCAAAGAGGGTCACAGTATATAAAAAACAAAAGGCTCCGTTTCTGAACATTACGTGCATTTACCTCTACTGAAACTTTGTAATGATTTCTCTGTTCATTTGAATTCTCTCCTGAGCAGTAAGCTAGATGAGCCACATCAGTGCTCGTCGGACTGTGATCTGATGTAGCAAATGTCACAGCGATTAAATCAATTTATTTAGACTCAGTATATTTGGTTATTTAGACTCAGTATATTTGGTTATTTGCAGAGCGAGTGAAAGCAGCTGTGCCATTAACCCGGGGAGTAGTACAGAGCAGTTGTTGAGCCATAAAAATTCCAGGACACGATCTGCACCGCTGTGTGGGCTGTACTCCGAAACAAGTCGCCATGATGGGTTCTCCAAACCCTTGGTCCATCTCCATCCAGGCCGAGGCCGGGGCCGAGCTAGCTAGCTGCTTGTTGCGACAGTAGCAGTACACGGACACATTCCTTCATTATCCACTGGTATTCTGATAAGGACTGTGGTCAGTGGCCGCCCAACTCAAGCAATCATGCTTGCTCCGGTCTCAAAGCAGAGCTCCTGAGCCTTGCCCTGCTTTACAAGCCTTGATCTCTTTCTGTTCCTCCGATGCCAAGCAAGAGCTCATGGCCTGTCGCAGCCAGCACCACTTTGCGTCAATGCAATTGAATGGAGAACTAAACCAGCTTTCCAGCAAGACTGAGGCCCTGTTCGGTTAGTCTGGATTGCCCCAGGAATGGTTCCAGATGATGAGAGGTTATATAAATTAGAGAAGCAATCCGGCTAGGAATTGTTCCAGGAGACAAATGTGTGATAACCGAACGAGCACTGAAATAAAACCACCGGTTTACTCACAGAGCTCGCTCAGCAGTTAGGTTTAGCGGATGTTTGTTCAGTACGTACTACTAGACAATAGAGAGTACTGTAGATCACAATTGTAGCCGCCCAATAAATGAGGTCGCTGCAGGTTTGCTGGGAGGGCACTTGACAGGGAGAGACTATTCAATTTGGGGAAATCATTTGCGTGTCAGTAGCCAGCTACGAGTAATCAGTTCAACCTGCCACTTAGCCATGCAGCAGGGGAAACAGGTTGACATCGGCCAAGAGGAGTTACTATGACCACGTGATGGGCCGATGCGATGAACTCATGGCCGCTCATGTGCTCAGTTTTTTCTCGGTCAGATACGCGAGGAGAGACCGTCCGGCGAGGTGAAGAACAGTGCCGGCAGTTGCTGTAGGCCTGTAGCTTAGACCGAACTGAAGGCCATTCATGGTTCATGTGCTCGACTATTGATGCCTTCTGTACTCTGTTATCTTCAGGATTAAACAAACCGGGGCTTCTTCCACTGCAGGTGCAGTAATGTTGCCTCGACCCTGTCAGTTTAATCTGCCTATGATTCTGTGTCGTCCTCTGATTAATATATGCAAGCAAGAAGATGGCATCATGTTGCAAGTAAACTATTTGCCGATGGGCATTCCATCATTCACTAGTGGTGAAAGAAGGGGACCGGAGAAGTAGGACCCACTGCTCTAGCTCTACTGCGTACATCTACCACTGCACAGTATAAAGTTATGCTGTACATATTCCCCTATACTACATTTAAGCAGGAACTGACATTTCAAATGACTGCTGCATTCTACGGTCCCCAGCTAGCTCAAGAAACAAAGAGGCGCACAAGCACAAAGCAAACTGGAGCGAGTCATGGCACCTTGAGTTTGCTACTCGTTCGGGTTCAGGTTGCCTGCCTTTTGAGGTCTTTAGAAGTTTGAGCTTTCCAAGCGCTTTTGTGTGTGCAGGTGTGCTTTATACGTGGATTCCCCCCTTTGCTTGTGCAGATTCAGTTGAACTAGAAAGCGAGAACAAACTATCTGAAAGGGAATTGTTTGAGGACTACCAGCCGGCGATTGGAAGAATGGATTCAAACTTTGGACAGGCCTGAAAAGTGCGTGTACGGTCTGAATGCTTGCTGGTGCTCTTGTAAGTTAACATCTGATTATTCAGTTTTGATTATTCAGCATAGTTTCTACTGCAGGTATGTTAGTTTCCTAGCAACGTAACACCATTCGGATCATCGGAATGCTCATGATTCTCGTGGGCACTGATCCATTTCCTATGAAAATGGTGTATTGATGTGCTTCAAATGAAACATGGAAAGTTCCAGTTGGCTTCAGATTGAAAACAGGGCAGATGATTCTGAGGCTGTGAGCGAATGGGCTGCTGCTGCCTAAACTCAATCCAAACACGACGAACCTTGTACTCCAGTCAAGCTCAACGTTTTCGGGGACGTAAAAAGCGCTTGCTCATCATCGCAAGCCCACAAAGAAAGCTACGCCGGCGATGATGCGCGGCAGCAGAACGTGATCGGTATGAAGCAACAGCTACAGAATACTATGTGTGTGTGTGTTTTATTCATGGAAAAACGGGGAGCTAGGAGTATACTTGTGTACCTGGTACTTGTGCTACCTTTGAAGGAAAGGCGGAGGCGGCATAGGTTGAGCAATAAGCCAATAAGCATGCGGAGCATACACTACTTGCTGTACTTTATACAATCCGACTGGAAGAACAGTTCGAAAACTATTTCTGAACCCGGCAAAGGCGATCTGTTTCTGAAAGAGAAAGACAGCAGCCTGACAATACGCGAACGCGAGTCTCTGACAAGTCGTATCTATTTCAATACTTCTTCCATGGACACCCATATGGCAAGCAGCAACCTGACAATAATACGCGTATATCACAAGATCTGTAGCAGGCTAAACAGCCGCAGTACACCCATATGGCAACATCCTGAGACTACTGGATCGTCTCTGAAAGCGCTGCCCGCTGCCTACAGGATCGTCAAAATCTTGCTTCCAGCCTTCCAGTTCCAGTTCCAGTTCCAGGTAGCCTATAGTCCATCTGAATTTCATCCGTATCCTGCTACAAGATCATGGGTCATATGGAGCGATGTAAATGAAACGACGCTGCGCTGCCGTAGTGGGCATTGCATGCAAGCTGCTGCTCCATGCATATGCATGGGGTGGCTCACCGCTCACATGATGCAAGGCGACGCCTGAAATGAAGGCGAGCAGTGACAAATCCAAACCCGAACGCTTCCTTCCTCTAAACGCGGCTGTCTATTCCTTTTGTCTCTGGCTCCGGCGGGGCACGGAGGCGGAAGGCCTCAGAAGCCTCCCGCCCGCTGCCCGCATCGAACGCGACAACGCCAGGTAATAAGCACAGTGCTCTCGCTCGCACAGTCGCAGTGCACGGTGCGCGCGCAAGAACGAACGCAATCCGCGGACATGCGCAGCCACTGTGCCTGTGCGCGCCTTAAACTCGCGCAGGGACTGCACGAGCACAGTGTCTGCAATTGCGCGGCTGCTGCGACTGCGACTCTTCGAGAGAGGCACGGGCACTGCGGCATTGGACGCAAGTACTGAGATTATCACACCTACAGTAGTATGCAGTTGTCTGGTTTAGAGGCTCTCCGTGTCCTTTCTAAACGTTAATAATAGAGATTTTGATAAAAAACTATCCTCCAACAGCTTTTCTAAATGGCTATCAAATATAGCTATCTTCTATTCCAAATTTTTCGGTAGCCAAAAATAAAAGACGAGAATGACTCTCTAGAGAGCGCATGATATATAGAAAAACTATTGGAGACTGAAAAGATATAGAAAACGATTTTTATGCAAATAACTCTCCAAATGATGATTTATAGAGCGTGATTTAAAAAGATTTTCTCTTAGCAGGCAAGTGAGAAAAGAATTAGCAGCATGGTTAATGGACATCGATGTTTTTTTTCATCTCTTTTTACAGCTTGTAGATGATGAGGAAGCAGGGGAGCACGGCGCGCCGATCGAACACCACCAGCTCGCCGCCCCTGCCGACCCGGACGGAGTCGAAGTGCTCGTCCTTGCCGGCCGCCGCGTGGTGGGCGCCCGTCCCCTCGGCCGCCGCCTCCGCCGCGCGGCCGGCGATGACCCTGCACAGGAACATGGCGCGGCGGCTGGTCGCGGGGGACCCGCGCGCTGCGCTGGCGTGCGCGCCGCCGCTGCCGTCGAACGTCCGGATGCGCGGGGGGCCGTCGTCCTCGCCGCCCGTCGTCGCCGCAGCCGCCGAGGAGGACGGCGAGGAGCCGACGTACGGCGGCGCCGGGGAGAAGCGCATCATCTCGTTGCCGTCGGCGGCGCTGCGCGAGGCCCCGCCGGCCCGGGCGCGCACCGCGGCGCGGTAGTCCTCGAACCGCGCCACGGCGCGCGCCGGGTTGTGCACGCGGAACAGCATCTCCACCACGCCCGGGAACGCGCCGCTGCTGCTGGTGGTGGGGGTAGGGGTGGGCGCTCCCGGTCCCGGTGGAGGCGGAGGTTGTGGGACCGGGACCGGAAGCGGAGACGACCACGAGGAGAGGAAGATGATCTCCACCACCTGCCGCGACGAGTGCCCCGCCGGGAGCTCGGTGAGCGCCGGGACCGGGCCGAGAGGCCCCGGCGGCGGCGACGGCGGCACAGTCGTCGCCGGCTTCGGCTTGGTCGTCTTCTTCTTCTTCGCCGGTTCGGGACTCGACTTCGTGCCCGGCTTGGGCTTGGGCTTGGTCCTGCTGGTGGGCTTGGACGAGACGACGTGGTTGAGCGTGTCGCCGGAGCTCCCGCAGCCAGCGCGCGGGAGGAGCGGGTGGAGCTTCTTGATGGGCGCCGTCGTCGCGACTCTGGCGGCCACGTCGTCGGCCGCCATGGACTTGCAGTGGAGGGACCGGACCCAGCTCCCCGCCGCCGTCGGGCGGCGGCGGAGCGGTGGAGGCTTCTCCGGCATGAGGCGCCCCGGCGGCCGGCCGGAGATGCAGCGGTCGTTGTGGCTGACGCCTGACGGCTGTGCGCTGCTGGCCTGCTGGGTGGTGTAGCAGTAGCAGCTACGGTGGAGGCTAGGACACGTTCGTATATATGGTTAAGCGAACAGAGCGGTTACTATGCTAGCTGCGTCCGCGTTAAGTTGTGCTCGGCATGCAGTCTGTACAACTGCCTTAGCTGGTCAGCTAATATGGCGCTGATTGTGGACTGTGCCTTTCAGTGCCTGCGTATCCTGGCAACTGGCTAGGTACCGCATGCAGTTGTCAGTGTTAGAGGTGTTCAGACAGAGAACTCGCCTGATTAGAGTAAAATTTACTATTTACAACAAGTAGTACAATGCTTGGTGTCGATGTACGATTCTATAGGTAGGCATCCTGGTGTGGAGACAGTTCGCTGGTCGGTTTATGGGTTGATAAGTTCAACTGGTGCTGATTTGTTGTGAGAAGAAAATATTATTAGCTGGCTAATAAACCCTGGCTAAAATCACTAAGCAAACAGAGCTTTAGGCTGCAGTAGTATTTGACTGTTGAACGCTTTAAAAAGACTGGCACAGGGATCTCTTCGGTACTGTTTGCATGCAAAGCATTCGGGGTAACTAGGGCTGTTATTAATTTGATGAAGGCTGAACAGAGCACTATTTAAGCTTGCGATCAATTTGTACTGTATTTGGGTTCCAAATAAAAAGGGCTAGTACTATGTGTATATACATCCTAGTCATCAAAATACGAGACGTTAATTGGAGTTACGCTTAAAAACACTCGTTAAAATCACGCCATGTTACTAGCTTCTTGTTCTAGCTCACATGCCTTTCATCTGCCTTTGCATGTTTCATGTAGCTGCCTAGCTTTCCGGCACTATCCTCCAAAGCACATGTCATTGCATTGGTACTAGCTAAGCCTAATACAGATACCAAATGTTTAGAACCGAACCGGCATTATTGGCACAGAATGATGCATGATCGGTCGTCGTATGCTACCCGTCGTGACATTCCATTCCGTTGGCATTCTATATACGCCAACCCGCGAGGTCACGCCATGCACGCAGGGCACCCGCTGAAAAGCGGGACGAGGAGGACCGATCGAGGCCATGGAAGCGGCACGTGAAGCGGGCGTCCAATCGCGCAACTGTTGTACATGCCATCGTTCTCGGCCACGCAACACGTACCTGACGCCGACGGTTGATTTGATAGCACTCGGCCACTCGCATGCTCAAGCACTATCCTCGGACGGGTCTACACCTATCAAGGCAAGCGGTTCGGCCCTTGCTGGCCCATGACACCGCCGTGCGCGCCCTCGATCCAACGAAGGCGAACCGCGATAGCTGCTGGCCTGCAGCCTGCTGCTGCTGGAGAGAGACGCGGGCGCCCCCGCGCCCGGTACACGACGATGCAATGCAATGGCGCAATGCAATTACCTCGACGGCGGGTTGTTGTACGTCGTCGTCGTCGTCTCCTGCTGTCGTCGCGACCGATGGCGTCGTTTCTTTTCGCTGGTTGTCACACGCGTGACGCGTGCGCCGTGCGGGCGATGCAATTTTCACCCGGCGGCGTGCAGGCCAAAAAAAAAACGGGCTAAGACGACGTGTCTATGAAGAACGTGATGATTTCGTTAATCTTAAGATTCGTTAGATTAGTAATTTAAAATGTTAGGTACTCGTACAAATAGGGTATATATATATAGAGAGAGAGAGAGACACACACTCCCTCCGTCCCGTTGAAATGCCGTTTCTGACTTTTAGGTCAAACAAAAAATTTAAAAGTAAAACACGACACTTTTTATGGGACGGAAATAGTATCATATAGACGGATGCGTATACATATAAGCGTCCATGTGTTCGTGGTGTAATTTGTGAAAAGATCCAACAGTGGTGCGGTTTGGCACGCAAGGTTGGCAGGTTAGGCTGGAAGTAAGTATGACCCGTTGATGACTTCAGAATGATATGAGTGAGCGGGCAAAATTACGAACCATTAGCTGATTTGATTTGATGTATACCCACTGTCTCTAACATAAGCCCGTACTAATTGCCTAGCCGATTGTAAATGCTGGCCTAGTGCGGTGCAAGACCATCTCTGGTTACTTTGTTTTCTTGCGCACACGGCTCAATTAGCTAACAGGCTCGATAGCAACCTATATATGCCCAAATTACCTGCCAGACAAGGTACTAGAAGTAGTACGTCGTACTCTCTGTCGCGCCGGAAATGCGGATGGATTTACGGTTAACTGTGGGATGTTTGTCAACAAAAGGGCAGGCAGGCTCATTCACTGAACAAAGTACGCATGCATGGCACGGTACATACCCCTGACGTAGGTTGGTTCGTTCGTCTAGTCGTGTTTGAACTAAAGGCCGGCAGGTATGGTGCCAAAAGCGACCTTCTTGCCCTCGCGCGCAGAGGATATATATCGCCACCGCACTTTTTCGACGCATTCGCACCAGATTGCGTGTCAAAGGCTCATGCGTGTGCGCTTTCTGTCGATTCAATTTGATTTGATTTTGATCCCACGAGGAGGGAGGTGGTAAAATAGGAGTATACTAGTAGTAGTTGTAGAAACACTACAGTACGCTGCAATTTGAATTGGTCCGATCAGCTTGTGAGAGTGAAACTAAGATAATGTGGGGGGACAACGCGAGATCATTCATCAGCAAACCCGAGTTTAAATGCTTCAGATAGTACTGCACTGCAGTCCGTATATATGAGTTTTAAATTTCAAACCAAGTCAAATCAGCGCATAATCAACGAGCGATCACTGATCAGCAACGTACGTAATGGGAAGCCCAACTAGGCGTCGGAATCCGGTCACCGACCATTAGATACTCGCAGCCCAGACCAGTTCGAGGGGGATTTGAACGGACGGGTGTGAGTTCCGATGCATAAGCATCGCTACCACGGCCCAGCCTTTGCTTGCTCACGCCCTGCCGCATGCCGCTGGTCCTCTCCGTGCGTGCGCCACCGTGCCAAAAGAGGCCCATGCGCGCGAGGAGGCCTGCCTGCCGCGCCCACTGCCCCATGCGCGCCAAAGTCGCTGACCTCTCGATCCGGCGGCCGATATCCCGTGCCCGCCGTATCCTGTGGCGGCCTCGTCCTGGCCCGTCAAATGCTCTGCAGAAATGCAGAATGCCAGCGTTGGCCGTTTTTGCCCTTGCCCACGCAGACGGCAGACGCAGGCAGCACAGACCACAGACGCACAGTGCTACGCTGTACCGCCACTTTGCTCCGGATCTTCCACGTAAGCCTTGATCGCATACATGTATCTAGTTTAATCTATATAGGTTGGAGTGAAATAAAATAGAATTTAGTTTAATTTTACTTTAGTTCACTTTAACACACACGTGGATTGAAGGCCCGAAAGAATGGCAACAAACGTTCGTATATGCTCAACTTTGTCACTGTTTCTCTGAGCTCAAACGCACTACGGGCAAGTACACTCCTAAGGATTTTGAGAACTGGAAGCCCACAGTACAGTAATTCGAATACGAACAGGTTCACGCATCGGGAAAATCCATATGGCCTCCCTAACTAGTTTTGAAGTTCTCCTGCAATCGAAAAGCGTTTTTTTCCTTATTTTTTTTTTTTCAAATTATACGGTACAAACACAAGCGCTCACAATGAACGCAAGCTCACTCCTATCAACACATGCATGCAAACCCTACGCACTCTATGAGCATCTCCAGAACACTGTGCTGGTAGATTATCGAGATTGACGATGTTCCCGTCAAAAAAATAGTTTTTTACCTCCTCTAACTTTTAAACCATCCAAATTTGATCTCTAAGTGAATTTGAATGTGATTTTAGCTGACGTGACGCCACGTTACTGTACCCACTAGAGTGAATTAAAGAGAGATGCACTTGCCTTGTGGATGCATAGACTTATATTATAAGTGATGTATATATGTGAAAATTTAGTTATAATTATTGCTTTCTAAGGGCACTCACAATGCAGACTCTACTATCGAGTCTAAGTCTATTTATTACCCTTCTATTTATTATACTTTGCTGATGTGGCAGTCTATTTATTGAAGAGAGAGGGAGAAAAAACTAGACTCCAAGTCTTATTTAGACTCCAAGTCTATGATATCTTCGAGGTAATAAATGACTTAGACTCTATAGTAGAGTCTGTATTGTGAGTGCCCTAACCTTTTTAGCGGGTGTATTTGCACCCCTGGCTACTGAGTAGCTTCGCCCTAACGGTGCTAATGTACTTTGAATTATTATAACTTAGTCTGATTTATTGCTATAACCAAACCGCTTTCGAAATCATTGCACGTTTAGACGGTTTCAACAATCAAGGGGGTCCAATTAGAAGAGTTTTTTTTTAGGGGAACCAATTAGAAGCGATAACAATAAGATTAAGATGTCTGAACAGATGGACGCCTCGCTCACTCCCGCAGCGCTTGTGCCCCTCCCCATTCTTATCCCTTCACGTCCTGACCCACACCCGACGACGCGCCCATCGCTGCTTCCCTGGTCGGCGGCGGATCCTTCCCCCACCCCTGACGTCCTCCTCCCCCACCCGGCGGCTCCTTCTCCCACCACGGCGTCCTCTTCCCCAACCTGGCGCCCTCCTCCCCCACCCCGGCAATCGACGTGGAAGCGGTGGCCGCACCGCGGCAAGCACGCAGGCCTTCTCCCCGGGCTCAAGCTCCGCGAGGTTGACCGCACAGTCCCCGCCGTTCCTCACGCCCGTGTCAACCACTACCACCGGTATCGCGACGAGTACCACGGAGTCGAGGCTGCAAGGCGAAACGCGCCCCCGTGCCGTCGCCGTCGCGGCGGTCCTTGTCGCCACCACCGGCGATGGCCAAGCTCCGGAGCAACGCCGCTAACCCCCGGCGGCCGAAATCGACCGGCGCAACCTTCCCCTTCGCTATGTTGCACATGTATGTTTCAAGTGTTTCAAACGTTTTCAGATATATGTTGCATTTGTTTAATATGTATGTTGCAAAAGTAGATCGGGGAATGTTGCACATGTTGCATATGTTGCAATTGTTTCAGAGGCATGTTGCAAGTGTATGTTTTGAGTGTTTCAAATGTTTCAGAGGTATGTTTCATCTTTGTTTTCCGGACGCATGTTGCAAGTGTGTTTATTTGGATGTTGCATATGTTTCACACATACGTTGCATGTGTGTTTTATTTGGATGTTGCGTATGGTTGCCATGGTTTTCAAGTGTGTTTCAGGTGTTTTTTAAGTGTTTCAACTGCCTTCAGATGTATGCTGCAATTGTTGTATTTGAATGTTTCAAAAGTAGATCGGGTGTTGCATCTCTCCTCCCAACCTTTTTGCTGCATCGTCTCCTGGAGCCGGCAGGGCATCCATACGATGCTGCGGCCAGGTCCTTCTGAAACGAAGGCGTCACGTGCCCTTCCCCTCTTGTCGCACGGGCGGCACGGGCCCCGCGTGCAGCGCGAAATGGGCGCAGCGCTGCATGGCGCAGCGGGGGGTTTGCAGAGGGAGCACGCTTGAGATGGCAGCGCGGTGGCAGAATGTGGGTGTGGAGGAGATAGGCTGCGGATGTGGACACGTGCACGCATGTTGGTGTTGTTTCTATACGAGGGTGCTATTTTGAGAGGTGAGTCCGGATGCGTCCCGGCGCCGGACGTCTGGACGTTAGGCGTACCGAAGTAGAAGAGGTGAATTAGACATTCAGACTTCGGCGAAAACTAGGATGTCAAATGGACTTCTTTTCTCGTATAACAATCCCATTTTGAGCCCAATATCTAAGTGGCAAGAAGGCCCAATGGGTCGAACGCACAGAAACCATCTTGCTTCGTCGGATTTCCCCCTCGGCCAATCCCTGATCTGCGATTCCAGTTCCAGCTCGACAAACTTCCCCATTCGCCCCTGCCGGCGCACATGGCAACCGCAACCACCACCTCCGGCGCCGTCAAAGCCCACCCTCCTAGGCGGTGTCCGGGGCCTCGACGCGGCTGCGTCCCTCCGTTTGCACGCCCTCTTCCTCCCGGTACCGCGCCTCCTCCTCATGGCGTTCGAGGTCGCCGGCGACGGCCGCATCTGGCTGCCCGTCCCCATCTCCCTGCTCCTCCTCTCCGCGTCTCCCGCCAACGCGTCCGGAGCGGCCTCCCCGCTCCTGGCAGGCCCCGTTGCTGGCCTCGTGCTGGACCTCATCCTCGTCGGCCTCGTCAAGGTCGCCGTCCGCCGCCCGCGCCCGGCCTACAACGCCAAGGACATGTACGTCGCCGTCGCCGCCGACCACTGGTCTTTCCCCAGCGGCCACTCCTCCCGCGCCTTCCTCGTCGCTTCCTTCCTCGCCGCCGGCGGCTTCCGTCCCCGTGAGGCGCTGTTCCTCTGGGCCACCGCGACGTCGGCGTCCAGGGTGCTCCTTGGCCGGCACTACGTCCTCGACGTTGTCGCTGGGGCGTGCCTCGGCGTGTTCGAGGCCTGGCTCAGCAACTTGCTCTTGGGATTCATGTGCGCTCAAAGCACCTTCCTTGTATGCTAATCCTTGTTATTGTAGTACCACTAATCCGCCACACTGTGATACAGCATTGCTGATTGCTGTCTGTTATTGCGAAGTTGCAATTTCGGCAAGCATTTCAGGCATTAAGTGTGGCGGTCTTTCGCAAACTTGTGGTGCGCTTGTAATTGCTTTGTTCTCAATACAAAGCCTGTAACGTGTCTTTCAGAAGAAAAATATGGTAAGCAATTGAAGTTTGCTGAGCAGGCACGCTGTGTCTACTTTCTAGGATTGATGCAAGTCATAATCTTATGCTCAGTTACTGTGATGATTTTGTTTCCACTTCCAGGTGCGGCTACATACCTGCTGCTAGGTTGTTTGTCTTCACTACTGGTTGCTCTGTATTGGAGACATCCAGTATCATTACTAGGCTGTTTAAGTCTTCACTACTGGTTGCTCTGCATTGGATACGTCCAGCATCAGTGGTTAGGTGTCATGTGTATAGATGCAACGCACATAATTCATTTAGATGCACCCATAAACAAGATGACTGTGATACACTCGCTGTTAGTTTGATTTGTAGTAGTTATCAAACTAGTGCTAAGGATGTATATGAGGAGTGCTGCTCTCAGGCGAGGGCGCCCCAGGAACTGTTAAAGTTGAAGTAGATCACTGTGTAATCAGCACAAAAAAACGGGACATGGGAATTGAACCGCTTGTTGATTTTGAAGATGCAAACTAAATCAACATGGTTAAATCATTTTTTTATTTCAAATGGGGTATCAGAGTAGGACATGGGAATTGAACGCCATCGCTGGCAAGAGAGCTGGGAGTGAAGGAAAAGACTGCTACGAAATTTAGAATCATTGTTTGCGAGACCTCCAATAATGCAGCAACAACAGTGCATCTAATAATATCTTCAATCCTGTTAGATCGTGGGACGCATTTGAGAAGGGCAGCAAGTTTCTGGCGTCTGAATCATCATTCTAACGAACGCTTACCGACAGCAATGCGGAGACACAGACTTTCAGGTAAAACGACCGATCCTCAGATGAGGTGGACAGCAAAACTCTGTCAAAGTTCACTGTGGCGCCTGCAGAGGCCTGGCCAGGCACCGTCAGGCTCACAAAAAGATGAGAGATCCCCATCCAACAGTGGGAGCTGACCTTTTTGCAGTTTACGGTAAAAGGTTTACTGATGAAACTTCATTCTGGTATTCTGGTGTCTCGTTTTCGTCGACGGCCGCAAGGACAAGGCAACACGCTAGGGCAAGGCAACACGTCCGCCAGGGTGGGCGGCGCGATCACCAGACGATCCTAACTGGCAACGGGCGGTGCTCGCGGACTTGGGGAGGGTTGCCCGAATCCAACCACTTCTGCCAACCAACGAGCGAAACGGCGAAAGGATTGCAGTGGGGAGACCCGGATTAGCACGGACGGCGCCACCGCCGCAGCCCGCAGCCCGCAGCCCGCAGCCAATCATTACTCGGCCTCCTATACCTTAGTTTATGCCAACCTAAACTCCAACCTCCTCCAGAGTCCGAGCCCATCTCATCCTCCGATTCGGTTCTTCTTCTTCCCTCTACTGAAAGGACCGAGCGAGCCCTCGGCCCTGTGCTGCCAACCGTACTCGTCATAACCTAGCCTTAATTTGTCTCTCTCGTGTCCCGATAGTTTTGCTTCCGGGAGCAGGAAACGTCGCGGGGGCCCCCGTCTTGGATATTTCATCAGTTTTCGGGTTCTTGGATTGGATCTTCCAGATTCTTGGTTGTCGAGAGGAAAGGATAGAGAAAGCGGGGCACTCAATTTCCCCTCCTGATCCTTGTTTCTTGATCGCCGCCATGAGTAACACGCTGCTTCGGGTCCACCCTTCCGACTTGAAGATGCCATGTAAGTGCCTATATACTTATCCTGGTTCGTCGTGTTTCTTGTTGCCTGTGCTTTGGGCATATCAGACTGATCGGGTCCTCTGTGTTTGACGCCGTGAGCAGTCGAGCCTAAGAAGCACAATTCAGCATGTCTTGAGCTCATCAACAAGACCGATCAGTGGGTGGCTTTCAAGGTGACAAATTTGATGAATTTCGTTTTGGTGAAAGATGCAATCTTGTGCATCGGAGTCAGGCTAAAGCGATTGATTTTTTATTTTCCCTGTATATCTCGCCGAATCTGCAGGTCAAGACGACGAACCCAAGGAAGTACGCGGTGCGGCCTGCCTCCGGTGTCGTTCCGCCCAGGGGATCCTGCAGCATCACAAGTGCGTCTGCTTCGCCCGTATGCTTTGTGTTTCTTTGTCGTATGGTTGATCGATCGTTCTCATTGCTATGCTGAAATTGTTGTAGTTACGATGCAAGCGCCCAAGGAGATCCCCCCGGATTACCACTGCAAGGACAAGTTTCTTGTTCAGAGCATTGCCGCGGAGGAGGGGACGACGCAGAAGGACATTGTCCCTGGCATGGTAAATTCTTTCAGAACTCGAGTTTATGGAGTCTCAGTGGCACTGTGCATTGCTTATTTTTACAGTCAAAGAGTATCGTGTAACGCTAACGTTGTGGCTTGTAGTTCAGTAAAGCACCAGGCAAGTTAGTTGAGGAGTTCAAGGTGAGGGTGGTCTATGTCCCTGCCAATCCTCCCTCACCAGTGCCTGAGGAAACAGAGGAAGAGGATGGATCTCTTGATTCAGATGTGGACCATGAAGTGGGGAGACCATCGACGTCCAACTCTGTAAGTACTAAATAACCTTACTGCTTGTGAGCAAATGATCTCATGTTCGTTCCTAGTGTAATATGATCGGTGTCTTCCATTGTTTTTCAGGCAACAGGACAAGGGCATACATGTAGACCACAAGCTTCAGATGATGAGGTGACTCTAGTTCCACCTAAATATCGTTTGTCTTTGGGTTCTCTAAGATTCATATAAGCTCTAAAAATTCGTCAACAGTTCTTTCTTCTTTTTTGATCCTTGCACTGAATAGTTTCGTTTTCATGAAATTCTATCATAATATCTTCACCCCCTCACTCAACCCAAAAACAAAAGAAGAGGGCAGGAAAAAAAACTATACCATAAGAAGACTAACATGCTTTGTAATGTGAATACCTTTCTCTTTACAATTGTTATTGTATCAGAATGACATTTGACAATTGAGAAATTTGATTCCTTATATTAATTCCACCATGATTATCGGCACCACTAGTCCAGGATGTTAGAATTTCAAAATATTGTATACTGTCTGCCCTGAACATTCACTTTATCCCTGACATGTCATTGATTGTTTTGTGACTCTTCAGGATGACTCTGCATCCAAGTTAGAACTGGAAAGTAGATATGCAGAGGAAAACAAGAAGATTCAGAAAGAGCTGACAGGACCTTTTCAGGATGACTCTGTATCCAAGTTAGAATTGGAAAGTAGATATGCAGAGGAAAACAAGAAGATTCAGAAAGAGCTGGTAAGACCTTTTTCTTCTGATGTGTTTCTCTCTCTATTTTCTAGAAATAAAAGTATTGAGGAGACTAGTCGCTTTATTATTTCATATTTACATTATTTTTCTTAAGTAACCCTTTTTATATTTTTGGAAAAGCTCAAGTTACACAAGTTTGTCCTTTATCTAGATAACCCTTTAACATTTGGTTCGATTTACTCCCCCAACTATTTCACTCTGTCCAATTTATCCCTTAACAAGACTTGTTTCTTTTTGGTTTCTACACTTACAAGTTGAGTTTTAATTACAAATTTTGTGAGGTGATAGCGGACATTACAATTTATGCTAAAAATACATTTTGGGTTTTCCATCATTATGTTTCATACAATTTTGTATTTCTAGTGTTAATTTACTATTATTTGATATCCTCAACTATCAAAATAATGTTTTGTCGAAAAAAAACTATCAAAATAATGATAAAAAAGTTGTGATGTATTTTTTTTAACATAAACTATGATGTTTGTCACCTCACATAATTTGAAATTAAAATTTCACTTGTACATGGAGAAAAAAATCAAATGGGTAAATTGGACCAAGTTGGGATAGTTTGGGGAGTAAATCAAATCAAACATTAGTTTAGGGGTTATCTAGACATCAGAAACAAACTTGAGGAGAGTAATTTGAATCTTTCCCTTTTACTCTTATGTGATAGTTTTATGAGTTCCATAATATTTTTGACGCTTTACAGTTTTATTAATCCTTTTAGAAAAAGAAACATTTAAACATTTAGGAAATAAATGAGCAATATGTTTTTATCATCCTGATAAATGAAGCTGGTTAAATTACATTAAGCAGACCACCAAGTTCAACGAGATACTTTGGATGTTTGGAGAATGATCATTCTACAAAAGATAATATAATGCAAGATGAGATGAAGTCATAGCCTCTATTGCTTTTGTCTGTCGCTGTTTGCCAGCATAGCTTTCTATGACCAGAAGTCCTCCAACCTCGGTGTTAAAAAAAAAAGTCATTCTCCAACTCTGTTTGCTGTTTCCAGCTTTGGTTTCTGATCACTAACGGTCGAAGGGGTTCCTTTTCAGGATCTCCTCCGGAAAACAAAGGCATCTGCTGGCGGCTTCTCAGCGACGTTTGTGCTGCTTGTCTTCTTGTTAGCTTCACTTCTGGGATACCTGATGTTCGGAAGCAAAGCTTAGCAAGTTAGCAGATATAATGGCAGCACATCATTTTGCGGCACCGGCACGGCTCTAGCGTCTTTTGTCTATTGCTCCTTTTAGTACAGATACGTGATGCAAGATCTATTTTTCATTTTAAATTTATTTTTTGTATAAGGGTAAATCAGTCATTCTAGTACTATCATTAAGGGAAAACCTCCAAAAGAGTGAGCCTGGTACAGTGGTGCCGATCGTGGCTTCACGGCAGCACACATATTAAGTACTGTCATTCAAGGGAAGGTGACAGAAGGAACCGCAGAGTCGGCTAGGACGTGATTCTCCGTGATTACTGGTGACTCACCGTGATAGACTGATGCACCCTGATTACTAGTGATTGTTGGGCCTTGATACAAGGGTTTGGTAGGCCCACGTATTGATGGTGCTGGACTTTTGGGCCTTTTTGTGAAACCAAGCAATTTTTCATTTTTTATAAAATTAGTGTACACATGACATGAAATTTTTACAGTTCTAAATTTGAAAAAAAATTATCACATTTTTTAATTTCACGCCTACTCTTACATAACATATCGCTTCCGCGGAGTATAAGGTCCCCTTTGGTAGGACTCCCAACCCACTCCCACCTGCTCCAGCTCCTGCTCCCTCACGCTCCTAGCTCGAAGCCCAACCGTTTATTAGAGCTCTCGCAACAACTTCAGCTCCCAATCCTGCAGAGGAAGAAGATGACGAGCTAGATCTTAGCGATTGCGGGCTCGGAGGCCACAGCGACGGAGGCACACAGGCTTGGAGGCAACGGAAACGCTGGGCACGGACTCGGAGGTGAAGGATGGGTGCGACCACAGCCTCTAAGGTCACGGCGTCAACGATGGCAGCGAAGGATGGCACTCCGGCAGTGAAGGAGGGCGTGGCGGAGGCAGAGGAAGGTCGAGAGGCGGCGCGACGGAGGCGGGAAGGCCAGCTCAAGGGGAGGACGCTCGTGACCACGTAGGGAAGGCGAGGGAGCAGCGGGGAGCGGTGGGGAACGTTTTTTTTTCGCTCCTCACTCGCAGTGTATTTTGGGCAGAGTCGCGGGAGCAATTCCCAGATAGAGCGGCGCAGAGCGGAGCCCTTTGGCAGCAATTGTCTCCTCATATTACAAATGCTCTTATAATTGTGTTAACTAATCACAGAAGGCAAGAGAGGACGTAGAAAATGTGTACTAGAGACAGGAACACGAATATGCTGTCTAGAATTAACTTTCTCACAATTTTTTGATTTCTCACAATCTGCAGTCTAGCATAACAAAATTTCGATTTCTCATGATCGTATTAGTTTGCTGCATGCCATTGATTTTGACTTGGCTACCAAATATCACGTACAAATTTTTGGCACGGGCACTCCTCTAGTAATGACAAAAAATATGATGAAGGCTAAAAGGGCCGACAATACCGGCTCAACCATAATAGGGAGCCGGAGCAAGCCAGGTATGACCAATATGATCAGCCCAAACTGTTCCAGTGACCATGGTCGAATGGGCCAGCCCACTTACAGCCGCAATTGCTAAGATACCCTCTATAATATATTTTTCAATTAATTATTTAGAAAATAGAAAAAGATGAAGAAACCTGAAGGTACCAAACCATTGTAAAAGATCTCTTTTGAAACACGTGTGTGTTTGCTAGTTCCGTTCATTTATACTCTTCTTATCAAAATATATGTTGTCTAGAACAAGCTAATTAGTTCGAAGAGTAAATATAAAGAGATTCTTAAACTTTTTATAATTATATTTTGTCCTCAAAGAACAAGCTAATTAGTTCGAACTAACGGTCCAGAACACGCCACGCATGCGCTTAGGAGCTGACATCCTGCTGCTCGGGGACCTTCTCTGCCGCCCTAGCTTGCATTCGGGATCGTCGTGCAGGAGGTGGAGTTCTGCCTCCTGCCGGTCCTCACGGCCGCCGCTGACGCCGGCGAGTCGCGACCCACAACGTGTTCCTCCGCTTTGCGGCTCAGCGCCATGCGGTGCACAGCCGCATAGACGTCTGGAGGCCAAGCGCCTGCTTGCGGGTAGAGGGAAAGGCCATCAAGCTTGTTTTTTTGAATCTGCAGTCAAGACGCGGAAAGGAATTTGAACGTTGTAGCGGAGATCGGAGCAGTCGATGCTCAGATTGGCCATGCAGACCATGTACCGTGAGAACCACAGCAATGGCTGGGAGTGCAAGGTCGAGGTCGCGCGTGGTGGACGACCACTTGCCGCTGCGGGGGTGGATGGTGGAGTTGCTCAGGTTCAACGACACGTGGGGCCGGCGCGCCGTGCTGGCCGGGAGGGAGCGAGACCGCCATCGCGCAGGTGATCTGCACCTGCCCTTCCTAGGCCTCCCAGAGCGACGCGACTGTCCAAGTGCCTCCGGTTACTGGCCTGGGCCTCCTTGTACACGATACAGGGCCAGAGTCAAGTCCCGGGAAAAGCGTGTTCACGACATGCTAAATGGAAGAAGCTAGCAGTTGCAGCACAGATTATCTTTACGACCGCCATTCAATTTTAGACGGCAGGCAGGAGGAGAGGAAGCCAACGTATACCTAATCGCGACGCCCAGTTCTGTCGAAGCCGGAGGAGACGCACGCCGCCGGAGAAAAGCCGGAGGAGGATCAACCAGGCGCCGGACGTGGTCTCCGGAAACAATGTTTAAAATCGCATGGTGCATGCACCTGTTAGCACGCATGTGTGTGTGCGTTTGAAGATCCTGCAAGGAAGATCCACGGTGGTTAGCGCAGGCGTGGCATGTTTTGGACTGTTAACGGATAGATTTCGAGGAAGTAACATTTTAAGTTCTTTTCAAAGTTTTTTTACAATTTTTATTTTGGTTGAATTTGCGCCAGAGCAAGAGGCACAACCGCACAAGCATAGACGTCTTCCTTTGCAGTAAGAAAGGATTTTTTTTGAATCTGCAGTAAGAAAAGGAATTTGCTTGTATTGGAGATCAGGTCGATGCTCAGATTCAGCCTTCCTAGGCCTCCCAGAGGCGCGACTGTCCAAGTGCCTCCTTCCCTGGGCCTCCCAATAAACATATAATAAATGGTTTGCTTTAATACCGGATTTTACTAAACTTTTAAAACCGTTCGCTTTTACCTCCTTGATCGGTTATAACGGTTTTCAAAAGGCAGTTTTTTTTCTTTTTATTTCGATAATTAATTCATAGTAAATCATAGTAAATCATAAAATGGTCCAATTGTTGGTGAGTAGATCTATCTATTAAACATATATATGGTATGCTTTAATTGCTGTTTATTGAATTATGTTTTTAATTGATTGCAGTTTCTAGCTTATGGTTCAATTGTGGTGAAATTTTTATGATGTGCTAATTATTGTATGTTGAACTGCAGTAAATATTGCATACTCATTGTATCATGTATAAGTTAGTTATAGATTTATAAATAAATTATAATAAGTTATACATGATCCAATAAGTATGATTTTTTTACAACAGTTCAAGTATACAATAATTAGCCCATCATAAAAATTTCACAACAATTGGACCATAGAAACTGCAGCTATGAATTAATTATAGAAAACATAGATCTAAAGCTACAAAAAAAAAAATTATACTAAAGCATACATATTATATGTTCAATGTGTAGATCTACTCACGTGGAGTCCAACAAAATTAGATTTTCTATTTTATGGTTTTTCTGTGATTTACTATGATTTTTTTAAAGATTTAGTCAAAATAAATAAAAAAGAAAAAGATAAAACCGCCTTTGGAAACTGCTTATAATTGGCTAGGGAGGTACAACGAACGGTTTTAAAAGTTTAGGGAGGTGGTTTACCCGGTTTTAGAGTTCAGGGAAGAAAAGTAGACTTTCGCAAAAGTTAAAGGAGGTAATATGAACTTTTTCCCCAGCCCTGCACAGTTTGTTAACTGTTTTGGTAAAAGCCCAACATACTGTATACTTTTACTGCCAAACTCACCACGACCCTGATTGGCAATTCGGTATTCCCTCCAACCAAAAATAAGTTAATTTCTAAAATCATCTAAAGTCAAACTATCTTAAGTTTAATAAATATTATATGAAATGTAACAACATCTATGACACCATAAGTACAATATAAAAATATACCTAATGATGTATTTAGTGATACTAATTTGGCATCATAAAAATATGTGCCATTTTCTATAAATTTGGTCATACTTAAAATAGTTTTTTTGCGATTACACAGTACAACATAAACACTCATAACGCACGCACACTTACCCCTATGAATGCACGTACGTAAATCCTACCCCTACGAGACTTAGGACAACTCTAGAAGTTGATTTACTTTGGGATAGATGGAGAAATTTTTTGACATGTAAATGTTTGTACTTGTGAAGATATGGCAAGCCAAAATGTGTGAAGAAAAAGAGACATGGACTTATGAATATATATAGTATAATTGTGTTGGCATGCATTTATATTATGGAATATCATTGAACTAAGTTAAGACAAGCCAAGTCAAACGTTGCAATGGATAATCCTCGTTTAAATATAACTTAGACATGATTAATGATTGACTTGGAATTTCATATTGAATCAAAGGCAAACACAATTCTCAAATATAATGAGACATTAGGTAATGCCTATGAATTGGTCTCATTCAAAGAGTTTGTTGAATCAAATCAAGGAAGAAAAAAGATGGATATTCTCACAAATATTCAAGCAAGAATAATTTTTTGATGAAATGGATTTCAATTTTGGCTTAATGTTGATTCAAAAGAATATGTGATTTGAGGATGGCTTGATAGAGTGAAGATAGCAAGGAAATAACTTCCAGATACTAAGAGAAGGTGAAGGGCAAGCGATGGTTTGAGCGTCGAGTACCATGGCTAATTAAGGTGAAGAAAAGAGTACTTGCATTAAATCGATGAACTAATCGAGCTATTATGAGTCATATTTTGAGAACAATATGAAGCGCATTGACAAGTCTCTAGTCCAACGCTGGCTATGTTTTTTTGAGAAACACCTCTATTTATTCATTATTCATAGAGAAAGAGCTACAAACACCAACATGTTTAGAAACCAAATATGTCTACCTAGCGACTCATAAACACAACTTCTCGCCAATGTGTGAGCATCACCATTGGAACTGCACCCGTCGCGAACAATCTCCGCTGGGGTAAAATTCTCCACTCATCTTGATGTCCCTGATCACCTGTCCATAAGGCCCATAACAGCTCCACGTATATTTCTGACAAGATTGACACAGTCACTTGCATGCAAGTGTGAAACTCTCGATGCGGTCAGAGGTCAGCGACAGGCCTTCCTGGCATGCCAAGGCTTCGAACTGCTCCAGGTTTGTTATGCCTGACATCACCGCAGCGGATGCTCCTGGGAGCAAGTACAATAATTGTTTTATAACCAAAGAAATGTTGATGTGAAAAAGAGAAGAGAGAGAGAGAGAGTGGAGAGCTTAACTCTTATGTAAGCACCAAGCTAGCCACAAAAGCACATACAGGTGGTGGGCCATACGTTAAATGAATGTGAGGAGGATTAAAAAAGATAACGTGAGATATTGATATAATTAATAATAAAAAAGTTTCTTATAGATAAATAAAAAACTATTATTGTATAGTTTAGCTCTCACAACTTGACTAATACCCAAATCGCTTAGCTCTGTTACTGACTTGCTCTGAGAACACGCCGTTGTCATTCCTCGCCACCACAGCTGCCGAGCCAACTGCAGACCTCTTTGACAGAGCTGCATCAACGCAGGCCAATTGCCTTGGGATTTGGGAATCGCTTCTTTCCTCCCTTCCTCGGTCCCCCATGGCCTAGGCCTGCCACGCTGTAGGATGGTCGCTTTCCTGAGCTAAGAAGGCCGGTCCATGTGGCTCAAATTAAAGTTGATAGGTCCATCGGAACAAATGATCAATGTAAGGCCCAAAATTTGTGTGTGGAATGTTCATTTACGTTTCCAAGGCGAACAAAAACATAGGAATTATATAGTTTTGCTGGTGGCTTAGAAACTTGGTCCATAATCGTGCTAGTTTAATCTGTATACCTGCACCATGCTATTCCTCTGGCCTTGGTTTTCTTGCGCATCCATGCCAATGGATGATTGCAGCCACGCCACATTCATTCTTAATCACCATTTGCTTGACATCCAATGCCCTCTGCACCACTTGCGCACGCTACGCACCGTCTGATACGCCAAGATCTCAAGCTAAAATAACACCCAATGATCATATGAAAACAAGCGTGAGTGCGAGCCAGCCCATGCAGCGATCTTGTGCACAAAATATTCGAGACCGTATAAAGGAAAACACTAGTTATACGCCAGTCTGGGAAAAAAAAACCGAGAACCGAGAACCGAACCGAACCGACCGAACCGAAACCGAACTAACCGGAACCGAAATATTCGGTTCCAGGTTCGGTTCCAGATTCCCAGGACCGAAATTATTATGGTTCATTCGGTTCCAGGACTCGGTTAACCGAAATAACCTAAAATAACCGAATTGAAGCTGAGCTCGCCTCTACGCTCGTTGATGGCCGTGACCCATAAAAAAAGCCCAGCCCAAGGTAAACCCTAAGTCCTCAGCGAGTCAGCAGCGGTCACTCACTCACTCTCCTCAAGTCCTCGGTCACTCTCTCAGTCCCCACTCCCAATCCCGCCGCCGCCGCTTCCCACTCCCTTCCTCGGCTCCTCGCTACCCCGCGGCGCGCGGCCCTCCCGTCGGTCCACTGCTTCCTTCTCCCCCGGCGACCGACGCATGGCCCCTGCTTCCCCACCCCACGCCGCAGCAAGCAGGGCGAGGCGAACTGCGGGGCGGCGCTCCTGCTCCTTGGCCCAACCCGCGGCGCTCCTCCTCCTTCCCCACCCCGATAGCCAGCGCAGCGGGCTAGCCCCGCCTCCTTCCCTACCCCGACGATCGACGCGGCGGCGCGTGCCCGCTGGCCGCTGCTTCCTTCTCCCCGGCGACCGGCGCATGGCCCTTGCTTCCCCACCCCGGGCCGCAGCAAGCATGGCGAGGCGAACTGCGGGGCGGCGCTCCTGCTCCTTGGCCCGACCCGCGGTGCTCCTCCTCCTTCCCCACCCCAATAGCCGACGCAGCGGGCCGGCCCTGCCTCCTTCCCTACCCCGGCGACCGACGCGGCGGTGCGTGCCTGCTGGCCGCTGCTTCCTTCTCCCCCCGGCGACCGACGCCTGTGTGCACGACGGAGGCGAATGATCTACATCTTCTTCTTTTTTTTGTTGAATTTGGTCATCGATCTATGTATTTTCTAGATGTTCAATTTAGAATCGGTTACTTCGGTGATAACCGAAACCGAACCGAAAAGAACCGAAACCGAATTGCTCGGTTCTCACTTTTCAAAAGAACCAATCGGTTAGCAGTTTCTAGGTAACCGAATTTACTATAAAACCGAAGAACCGAACCGATCGGTTTCGGTTAACCGAATGCCCAGGCTGAGTTATACGCATGTAGGCATAATAATCCAGATCGACTCTTCCTAACCGGGTTCACATGGATGCATATATGATGGCCGGCCGGGTTCACATGAACGCTATTGTGCCTAGTGCACCGATTTCTTAAATCCCAAGGCTCGACTATAAATATCCCTGGTATTTGCACCGTGATCAAAGCATCGCAAACAAGCTAAGAGCTCTCTAGCTAACTACATTGATTAGAGTGATCTGCGCTAGAAGGAGCAGGCTAGCTTGTGATCGAGCAATGGCGTCCAAGGCGTTCGCGCTGTTCCTGGCCGTCACTGCTAAAAAAAAAGTTTGTAGCAACAGGATAATTTATTTTAGGGGCGATGGGTGATGGAGCCGCCCCTACACTGGACGTGTCCGGGACCCATGAGACCAGCCGCCCCTACAAATATAATAGTAGGGGCGGCTGGTGATATGAGCCACCCCTACAAATAAGTCGATTTGTAGGGGCGGCTCACTCACCAGCCGCCCCCGGTGTTACAATTTGTAGGGGCGGCTCAATCACCAACCGCCCCTATAAATGCCCCACGTATAAATACCCGTGATTTATAGGGGCGGCTCAATCATCAGCCGCCCCTACAAATGATCCACGTATAAATACCTGCATCCTCTTCCTCCTCCTCAGGTCACTCACTCCAAACCATGAAAAAAAGGTAGAGAGGCCTTGGACATCTCCTAAAAATTGCTCTACTAAGGGAGGAAGATTTTGGTCTCAAATCATTTGGTGGAGAGGTTGTAGAAGGTAAGAAAGTGATATTCCACACTTTTTTTAAGTTTTAATGGTTAGTTAGTGAGTAATTAGAGTTTTGCTTTTCTCACTCTTCTATGGTGCTTGAGCTACTTATGAAGCAAATTAGACCCAAGTTTTGAATGTACTAGGGTAAATTAGGTAGGAGAACAAGATCATACCCTTATGTGGTCTATGTTTCTTGATTTTAGTGAACAATTAGTTAGTTTTATGGATGTTTCATATGCATGTAGATCTAGATCTAGGTTTTTTATTAATTTTATTTTTGTAAATTTATGTTTGATGAAATTAGACTAGGGTTTGTATGAAAGATATTGGGTAAAATATAATTGTTACTAATTGTTGTCTTTGAAATTGTTTATTGTAATCAATAAATATATATTTTAATTATTTATAGATAAATAGGCCATTAATTAATTTTTCTCTACCATGGTGTGTTTGTATGCTTCATGTAATTATATTTGATTTATATTCATATATATCTGAAGTATATACAATTATTCTCAAGTAATTATTAATTTGATTCATATATATATATGAATAAGTAGTCCTTTAATGTTTATTTTGTTGTTGTTGTAAAAGATGGAGTACAGAAACTCTTGGATGTATGGTTCGTTAAGGTTCAAGGCATGTTTCTGTGAAGAGGTGGATAAATTTATTAAAGCCATAGAGAAGCGTGCAACGACGTTGACAGAGAATAATGATACAATTATTTGTCCCTGTAAAGATTGTAAGAACCATATGGCATGAACAGATGTGATTATCATCAGATCACATTTGATTATGCAAGGATTTGTTGAGGACTACATAGTGTGGATTCATTATGGTGAAACGACTATTGTTAACGACGAGGATGAGGAGGAATACGACGACGAAACCCTAGAATCCCTGTCACAATATTTAGCATAGCTTGATGCACAAATGAATCTTGAGTTTGGCAATGAACAAGGTGGTGATGCTGGTGGTTGGGATGATAACGACGAAGGTGGTGCCAATAATGATGGAGGAGCACGTGTCGGGGATGAAGATGATTTGGAGGACATGATTCGAGCCCTTGGACTAGAGATTTTACTAAAGAGCCCGAAAGGTCTAGAAAATTTGGAAAGGGTGACAAAAACATCAAAGGAGACTATATGGTGTTGCAAAGGGCTGTCCGACACATTGGACATTGCTATATTTTGTGCTTGAGCTACTCATCCTGAAGGCTAAGTACGGCTGGTCAAACTGTAGTTTCAATGATCTATTGCATCTCCTGTCATGGGTGCTGCCATAACCAAACTCAGTTCCTACCAACACATAACAAGCGAAGAAGGTCATAAGTCCATTGACAATGGGGGTTGAAAAAAATCCATGCATGCCCCAACCATTGTATCCTTTTTCGTGGCGAAATGTTTAAGTCACTGGATAAATGTCCCTGGTGTGGGGCCAGCCGGTACAAGAACAATGACCTTTACGGTGGGAACAAAAACTCCACGGGGAAAAAGAGGAATAAGAAGGGTACAAAAAAGGGGTACAAGAATCTCAGCCCCTAGAGGACACTCCATTAGGCAACGATGCAAAGCAGAGAAGAATTCCTTCCTTGGTAATGTGGTACTTGCTAGTGACCAACCGCTTGAGACGTATCTTCCTAAACCCTAAAGAAGCCGCACTCATGACATGGTGGGATGATGAGTGCAAGGTGGATGATGATAAGATTGCACACCCGGCTGATTGTAGTCAGTGGCAAAGGATCGATGAGAAGCACAAAGAATTCAACGATGACCCAAGGAATGTACGGTTTGGCTTGAGCACCGATGGAATGAATCCCTTCAATGAGAGGATGAGCGACCACATCACTTGGCTAGTGATCTTGACCATGTACAACATCCCAACGTGGTTGTGTCAGAAGAGAAAGTACCTTCTCCTCACTATTCTTATTTCTAGCCCTAAACAACCATGCATTGATATAGACGTGTTCCTCGAGCCTTTGATGCAAGAAATGGAGAGGCTATGAAGGCATGGGGAGCCAATGTACGATGCGTTCCGAAAGGAGGACTTCATATGTAGAGCAATAATATTTGTTACTACCAATAATTACCCCGCGTTGTTTGCTTTGTCTAGACAGATCAAAGGGAAGACAAGATGCTTAGTTTGCTTGGATGGTGCTACATGGGTGTTCCTGGATACATCCAAGAAGATAGTTTGCCTTAGGAACCGGTGCTTCTTAAAGACAAGTCATAAGTACCGCATCAAATTGTTCTTTAGATTTTATGACAACACCCCGGAGATTGAACCCCCTCCGGAGAGACGTCATAACGGAGAACACGTGTACAAAATGGTGAAAACATATGCGTCATCTATGGAAAGAAGAATTTGGATGCGACGAACAGAGATAGAAGCACACCTCCTATCGAAGGCGTACCTTTCAAGAAACAATCGATCTTCTTTCAATATCTACCTTATTGGCCAGATTTGGAGGTCCCCCATGCCATTGATGCTATGCACATACAGAAGAATGTCTTTGAGAGTCTCATTGCAACCTTGATGGACACAGGCAAGTCAAAGGATGGTCTGAAATCACGGAAAGACATGGTGCAACTAAACGTGATGCCACAACTTCACCCGATACCTGAGGCTAATGGAAAATACACTCTGCCCGCGGCGTGCTTCAACCTAACACCAGAAGAGAGGAGAGCTATATGTACTTTCCTGAGGGGGGTCAAAGTTCCGACTGGGTTTTCAGTGAATGTGAAGAAGCTAGTGTCGATGAAGGATGTGGGGGGGTACGACCCTAAATACCCACGGCAGACCACATGGGCTGCGCCCCCAGGGGCGGCCCAGCCCACAAGATGAAGCCTTGCGGGGCACGACTCTGCTCGGTGCCTCCCGCAAGACTCTGGGAAGATATCCTGAAGATACTACGAGATCTATTAGGATATGTATGATCCCAAGATTCTCGTAATCTGTTATTACTTTTTGGTTATATCTCAGATCTAACCGACTTGTAACCCTACCCCCCAGACTATATAAGGCGGGCATGGACCCCCTCCAAACTCAGGCAATATCATACGATAGCTAATACAAACCAACAGACCACAGGAGTAGGGTATTACGTCATACTGACGGCCTGAACCTGTCTAACTCATGTGTCTATGTTGCCTTCTTGTTATTGATCACACGCATCTCTGCCGATCAATCTACCTGGGTGGGATACCCCTCGGAGGACTGCCGACAATATTCTATCGACAGTTGGCGCACCAGGTAGGGGCTTGCATGCTGTTTCCTTGTTGAACAAGATGACTTTTTCTGCAGGCTCTTCGTCCCTCCCAAAGTCCGGCCAGATCTTCATGGTCGGATCGATCTCGTGGATCATCAACGCTAACGAAGTCAGAGAGCTCCTCGAGCCAGTGCAGATCGATTCTGCACCGATCACCCCCGTGCCTATAATTGCAGATCTGATCTCAGAACCGCCTTCGAGGTCGCCTTCATCAATGACTCACCGCCCGCTTCCTCGCTACCAGAGGAGACAGATCAACAATAACGATCTGATCGCATCTATCGATCGGGTTGGTCTGAAGCTCGCCGATTGCCTCCCCATCGCCGAATCGGCTCTAGACACTCTGGTTCAGTGCCAACCACCCTCCGATCTAGATCTATTGGAGGCTACTCGGAAAACTCCAGGGGCTATGGCTCTACCCTTCGGGTTCACCAGCGCCGCCGCCGCTTACCAAGATGCCCTAAGGGGTAGATTCATCGACCAGGTTGGAGATGTCCATCCTTCTGTCGACCAGATCGCCGACCAGCCTCCGCCGACCGTCAACATGCTCCACATCGGCCGACGCTCCGGAGCGTCCCTCCGAACCATCCCAGAGGAGAATTTGGACTCTGAGTCCCAGGGCTCTACGGAGACCATCGCTGAAACGACCACCGAGCTACTTCTTCCCCTCTGTTCTATGGCGGCGCAATCTTCAACGTCAGCGTCGATAGCCCCTCTCAAAATGGCGAAACCGAGGAGGAACGCGCCGCTCGTGAGAACCAGAACATCAACCGCGCACAACGCCGAGCAAATGAGACGACCCTTGCGATGGCCGAGCAGCAGCTTGACTCGCAAGGAAGGCCACTCCAGCGCAACCTCGACGACGAGTTTCTCCATGTTGATGGCCACGATGTCTACAAGACTCCAAGCGCCAACCTGGCCGTGGCCGCCAATGAGCTCGCTCGGCTCCCGCAGACACCGAAGGTCGCCGCAATGCTTAAAGCGACGCATTGCTAGGTCAATGAGATCCTCTAGGATCAGAGACCTTCTTACTCCACAACCACGATTCACCGATTAGTCACCACAAGATTTGATCACCGCCCAAGTCGCTTCACCGACCAGCGCCGCGACGACAGGAAACCCCTCCAGGGCGGAGCTAGGGGCAACCGCATTGAACATCACCGCCAGCCCGACTAGGAGGTCGACTAGGATGTTCGAGTGCACCTCAACAATCTCCAAGATGCACGATGACGTATCGATGAATGCCGCTTTGGTTGCCATGAAGAAGAAGTACGCCATCGCCAGGAGTACGAGCAAGAGTACGATAACTCGGACTCAGCTCTCGAGCCACTCGCCGATGGCAATGCTGCAGACGATGGCACCGAGAACCCCAAGGCCCCCCCAACATTCACAAGGGCGCTCCGAACACTTCAGTGGCCCTATGGTTTCAAAATCACTAGGGTTGAGCCCTACGAAGGAAGGATGAACCTGACATAGTGGCTATTGGCTTACGCCACTGCTGTCCACGCCATCGGAGGAGACACCAGTGTCATGGTGAACTATCTTCCCATCATGCTCATGCTGGCCGCCATGAGCTGGTTTACAAGCCTTGCCCTGGACTCCATCGGATCCTAGGAAGAGCTGAAAAAAGTCTTCACTGACAATTACATGGCTACGTGTACTCAGTCGGACACCAAGCACGATTTGAACTGCATCAACCAGAAGCTATCCGAGCTCCTCCGTAGCTACATCCAACGCTTTTTTGAGATGAGGAACTCTATTCCCAACATCACGTAAGCTGAGGTCATCACCGCCTTCATCCGAGGACTCCACCACCACGAGCTTCGCTCCAAGTTCAACCGCAAGCCGCCCACAGGGATTGATGAGATGATCACGACCGCCAACCAGTATGCTGACGCCGAGGAAGCCGAGGTGCGATTCAACGAGGATGCGGGTACTCATCGCCCAACACGTCGCTACGACGACCGCCCCGACGACCGATGCCACAACGACCGCCGCTACGACGACCGCAGTTACCATCATGACAGCGGCCGTGATCGGCCTGAAGGACCCAAGTTTGGCCAAAATCGCCGCCGCCAGCCAGACCACATCGTCGCTGCCATCAATGAACCTCGAGCCAAGCGCAACTACGATGAGCAATATAAGAAGATCCTCGATGGCCCGTGCCCTCTCCATAAGAACGCCAAACATAAGATGAAGAACTGCCTCGGCTTGGCTAAGGCCAGGACAAAAAGCCGGATGACGACACCAACGATGGAGCTAGAGGCTACCGACCACCTGGGGGCAATAACAATGCCTTCTAGGACCATGACAAGGTGGTCGCCACCATCTTCGGGGGCCTCGCCTCCACCGAGAGCAGAAGAGAACGAAAGCTCGCCCCACGGCGGGTGCTCGCCGTCACTACGGAAGACGCCGCCGCTAACCCCAGCTATCGCCCATGGTCCGATGTCCCCATCACCTTCAGCAGGGCTGACCAGTGGGTGGACATTCCCTACACAGGGCATTTCCCCCTCATCCTCGACGCAACCATCCAGAAGGTGCTTTTTAGAAAAGTGCTTATCGACGGTGGGAGCGCTCTGAATCTCCTCTTCGCCAGAGCCCTAAAGGAGCTGGGCCTTGGGTTAGAAGATCTCACACCCTCCGACTCCTCCTTTTGGGGTGTGGTACCTGGCAGGGCCTCCAAACCGCTTGGAGAGATCACCCTACCAGTACAGTTCAGCACGACAAGCAACTACCGCATCGAGCACATCAACTTCGGCGTTGCCGACTTCAACACCACCTACCACGCCATACTTGGTCGGCCAGCTCTGGCCAAGTTCATGGCTATACCGCACTATGCGTATCTGGTGCTGAAGATGCCCTCGCCTACAGGAGTCCTGGCCCTGTGGGCCAACCTCTCCATCGCCTACGCCTATGAGACAGAGAGTCTCGCCCTCGCCGAAGCCACTGACCTCTCCATCCAGATGGCTAGTGTGGTCATCGAAGCCAATACGGTGCCCGCCGACGACATGGAGATCCTAGAGCTAGAGCCTCCTCGCGCCTCCGCCAAGTCTAAGGAAATCAAGGATGTCGGCTTCGGCCTCGACGACCCCTCCAAGACCGTGAAGATTGGGGCTCACCTTGACCCCAAATAGGAAAGAGCGCTTGTCTCCTTCCTACGTGCCAACGCTGATGTGTTTGCTTGGAAACCTGCAGACATGCCGGGGGTACCACGGGAGAAGATCGAGCACTCCTTGAATGTCTCGCCGACCGCCAAACTGATCAAGCAGAAACTCCACCGATTCACGCCAAACAAGAAGGAGGCTATTAGGGTAGAAATAAAATGACTTTTAGCTGCCGGATTCATAAAAGAAGTGTATCATCTAGAGTGGTTAGCAAATCCTGTTCTCATTCGAAAAAAGAATAAAGAATGGAGAATGTGCGTTGATTAGACTGATCTTAACAAACACTGCCCTAACGACTCCTTCGGTCTGCCTTGGATAGATGAGGTTGTAGACTCCATCGCCGGCTACGAACTGCTCTCCTTCCTTGACTGTTACTCTGGCTATCACCAGATCTCCCTCAAGGAAGAAGACCAGATCAAGACATCGTTCATCACGCCCTTCGGTGCATACTGTTACACCACCATGTCCTTAGGACTTAAGAACATCGGGGCAACTTATCAGAGGGCTATCTAGATGTGCCTCGATCAACAGATTGGCGCAACGTCGAAGCTTACATCGATGATGTGGTCGTCAAGTCCAAGACCGCTGATGATCTTATCGCTGACCTCGAAGAAACGTTTGCCAACCTTAAAAGGTACCGATGGAAGCTGAACCCTTCAAAGTGCATCTTTGGAGTTCCATCCGGTATACTCCTAGGCTACATTGTCAGCGCACGAGGCATCGAGCCCAATCCTGACAAGGTCTCCACCATCACCAACATGAAACGGCCAACATGCGTCAAGGATATACAGAAGCTTACGGCCAACATGCGAAAATGGGCTACCGTTCTTCAAACTCCTCAAGGCCTCTGAGCGTTTTTCCTGGTCGGAAGAGGCAGACATAGCCTTCAAGCAGCTTAAGTTGTTCCTAACAAAGCCTCCGATCATGACGGCGCCACGGCCAGACGAAACTCTCCTGATCTATATCGCCGCTACTTCTCATGTCGTCAGCACAACCATTGTGGTCGAATGTGAGGAGGCCGGGCATGCCCATAAGGTACAACGTCCGGTATATTTCATCAGCGAGGTTCTTAACGAGCCCAAGACTTGTTATCCTTAGGTCCAGAAGCTGCTATACGCCGTTCTGATTACGTCGCGCAAGCTTCGCAAATACTTCGAGTATTACAAGATCACCGTGGTCTCCGAGTTCCCTCTAGGGGACATCCTCCGCAACAAAGAGGCCAATGGCTGTATCATCAAGTAGGCTATTGAGCTCGACACTTACTCTATTGAATTCAGAAGCAGGCCTACCATCAAGTCTCAGGCAGTTGCTGATTTCGTCGCTGAGTGGACCAAGATCTAAGAGCCCATCGCCGCCACCTGACCCGAGCACTGGGTGATGTACTTCGACGGTGCCTTTAACATCAACGGTGCTGGTGCGGGTATTCTGTTCATTACATCAACCAAGGATAAGCTCCGATACGTTCTCCAGATACACTTTCCGGCCTCCAACAACGCCACCAAATATGAAGCATGTCTCCACGGACTCCGTATAGCCGTTGAGCTCGGCGTCAAATGCCTCATGGTATACGGGGACTCCGCGCTGATCATCAACCAGGTCAACAAAGATTGGTCTTGCTCCAGTGAGAAGATGGATGCATATTGCGCCGAAATCAGGACGCTTGAGGGGAAGTTCTACGGTATCGAGTACCACCACATGGTATGCGATCAAAATCAGCTCGCCGATCACCTATTCAAGCTAGGCTCCTCTCGCGCCGTGATTAAGTCGGAGGCCTTCGTTCAAGATCTTCTGGCGCCATCCATTAAGGAAAACAAGGAAATTCAGGAAGTTCCTCCCATCGAGCAGTTGGTACTTACGGTACCTTCGCCGGCCGCCGATTGGAGGGAATAGTTCATCAAGTACCTCTGTAGCACCAAAGTGCCCACCGATAAGACTAAAACCGAATGCCTAATCTATCGAAGCAAGCATTATGTGCTGGTGGACAACAACTTGATGAGGAAAAGTGCAAAGGAAGGGATACTGCAAAAATGCATTACCCAAGAAGATGGAGTGATGCTACTTCTCAAAATTCACTCTGGTTCCTACGGCAACCACGCGGCCTTGAGAACACTGGTCGGCAAAGCTTTCTAAGCTGGTTTTTACTAGCCCACGGCCATCTCCGATGCAGAAGACCTCGTCCGACGTTGTGAAGGGTGCTAATTTTTTGCCAAGCAGATACACGTGCCGGGACAAGAGCTGCAGACCATCCCAGCTTCCTGGCCCTACGCATGCTGGGGACTGGATATGATTGGGCCTTTCAAGCCAGCGCCAGGTGGTTTCCAGTATGTATATGTCGCAATTGACAAGTTCTCCAAGTGGATCGAGTATAAACCGCTCATCTCGGCTACTGCAAAGAAAGCAGTCGAGCTCTTCGAAGATATCATCCATAGATTCGGTCTCCTGAATAGCACCATCACTGACCTCGGAACTATGTTTACTGGCCATCACTTTTTGGGACTTCTGCGAAGACCGGTGCATCTCCATCAAATACGTTTCCATTGCCCACCCTAGAGCCAATGGCCAGGTCGAACGACATGATCCTTGATGCCCTCAAAAGAGGCTATATCAGAAAGAAGAAAAGCATCCGGGCAGATGGCTCAAGGAGCTACCAGTTGTAGTTTGGGGATTGCGCACTCAAGCTACTCGCAGCACCGGTGTGTCTCCATATTTCTTGGTTTACGGCTCAGAAGCCATACCACCAGCGGATATTGCTTTCCGAGCACCTAGGGTGGAAAATTATGATGAAGAGCAAGCCGCAGCTGTTCGGACAGAGGACGTCGATAGGGCCGAGGAAGAACGCCTAATCACTTGTGTCCGCACAACCAAATATCTAGAGGGCTTGCAGAGGTATTACAACTGTAACATGAAAGGTCGTTCATTTGCTGTCGGCGACCTCATTCTCCGTAGGAAACAAAAAACCAAAGGGATGCACAAGCTCTCCTCCCCATGGGAAGGGCCTTACGTCGTTAAAGAGGTTATCCAACCAGGGTCTTATCACCTATGTGACTTAGACATAATCGATGTCCCCAATTCATGGCACATCGAGCACCTTATACGTTTCTATCCTTGAAACGCTCCAGATATGTACTCTCCATTTCATGATGAATAAAGTTTTGGTCTCCATAATTTGTCTCCATTATTTCTCCATTATGGTTTAATCTCCACTTACGGTCATCGAGCTTTCAGCTACTCCATGATGAACTCCAATACGAAATTGTCATAACGGCGCCGCCCATGTTTCTCCAAATCTCCAATGTTTTCGCCGAATGGTTTTTCTCGAAATCGCCGAACATGTTTTCTCCAAAGCGCCGCCCATGTTTCTCCAAATCTCCAACATTTTTGCCGAACAATTTTTCTCCAAATCGCCGAACACGTTTTCTCCAAAGCGCCGCCCACGTTTCTCCAAATCTCCAATGTTTTTGTTGAACACGTATTCTCCAAATCACCGAACACGTTTTGTCCAAAACACCAAACACGTTTTTTCCCAATCGTCGAACACGATTTCTCCAAATCGCCAACGTATATCACCGAACACGTTTTCCCCAAATCGCCAACGTTTTTCACCAAACATTTTTCTCCAAATCGTTGAAGACTTTTCTCCAAATCTCTAAGATATTTCGCCGATCAGCCAACAACATACGTTCTGTTCTGTTCTCTGTGGAAAAGATCCAGTCTCCGATCTCTCCCTACACGTGCTATGGGCTCCGCGCTCTGTGTTATGGGTGGTCGGCTATGGTTCCTTAGTCACACCTGTTCCTCCTACACGTCTACGGGCTCTACGCTTGACATTATGGACTATGGGCTAGCCAAGGCCGAGAGCTCAATAAGGAACTAGCTTCTCGGACGCCACTTATATTACGTTTATCTCCAAGTTATTTCGCCAGCCATTGACCAGCACACGTTCCGCTCTGCGCTCTATGGAGAAGACCTAGTTTTCGATCTCTCCCTACACGTGCTACGGGCTCCACGCTCTGCGTTATGGGTGGTCGACTGCGGTTCCTTGGGGACGCCTATTCCTCCTACACATCCATGGGCTCTGCGCTCGACGTTATGGACTATGGGATAGCTAAGGCCAAAGAGTTCAGTAACGAACTAACTGCTCGAATGCTATTTATACTACGTATAATTGCATTAGGGCTATTACTACAATGATTTTTTGTCGCAAATACAGTCAAGCTGCATAAACATGCACTTTATAACATTTATACAAACACATAAATGTTTTCTGTGCTCTCGCGCGTTCTAACTACCCTCTAAAGATGTTACAGACAATACCCTCCGAGCAGATCACTATGCTCCGCCATCACCGTCCGTCTAACCGAACATGTCTATATCGCCGGGTAGCTTTTTCACCATGTCCTCCACCTCATCCTCCAGCTGCTGGGTCTCCGCCATGCTCAGCCCTTCGACAAATCCGTCCCCTATCGCCTGAAGGTCAATGGCTGGGTAGTGGGACCAAACCACCGCAAGGGCATGAGTAGCGGCGGTAACAATGGCATCGCGGTTGAAGTTCTTGAAGTTCTCCCACGCCGCCTTGCACCTCTAGATGATGGTGTCCAAACACTGTGGTCTGCCATCGGGCTGAGGAGCCACCTCCATGTCGATGCAGTTGAGCACCGGTTTAACTCCAGCGACTACGGTGTCGAGCTTGTCCCTTTGGGTCCTGGCCTCCTGCACCAGCACATCAAACTGTGCCTTGACTTTATGACGGTAGCCTGCAAGCATTACAAGGTTCCATCAAACAAGAAAACCATTTTAGCAGTAACTCTGACTAGGAAGTATTCACCTTTTAGCTCCTCGACCAGTTTGTCTGCTCGTTCTGACTCCTTCGCCTTCTCCTCTTGGAGTTGTTCGAGGGCCTGGCGTAGCTGGCCGAGCTCCATGTCTTGCTCTGCAAGCACAACAGTCATCACCAAAGATATAGCTATTCAGCAATACAAAGCACCTTCACCGATATGACATACCTTTCTTCTGCTCGGAGACTTTCCACAGCTGCTCCAACTACTCAAAAGCACCTGTCAGTTGCTCGGAGACAGTGGCTAGCTGCTCGGACTTGCTCCATAGCTGCTCGAACGTGGTCGCCAGCTGCTCAAATAGGATGCCCTTCTAGTATTCTAGGTCCCGCGCGTTGGACTCTATATGGTCTTGCTTACGCTAGGCCCTCTGGATGTTTCTCTCCATGAGGTTCATCGCCGCTTTGAGTTTTTCATTCTCCTCGGTGAGGGGCTCCATCCTTTTTATCAGCTGGCGCCGCTGCTCGGCAGTCTGAGTTATCCCCTGCAAATGCATAATGATAATGATGAACTCCGATCTCCAATGTCAAAGACAAGCTCTCCAGATGCAGTACTGACCTCAATTTGTTTCATCACACTGGCAACGGCGGACTTCAGTCTCCTCATCTCCTTGGTGGTGTCCTCCTCCTCGACAACCACCACCTCGTCATCGCGCTTGCGGAGGATTCAGACAGATTGGGGTCGAGGTTTAGCACGCTCGATCTCTTCCACCTCATCCTCCTCCGCTGTAGCTGGATGCACCACCTAGGGGCTCGGTCGCCGGATAGCATGTCCGACCATGCCCTCTGATGCCTCAGGCAGCGCCGCCTGCTCCTCCGGCACCGTAGGCCCCTCCGTTTCGAAGATCTGATGGTTTCCGCCGTTGCCCCAGGCACCATTGCCGATCCGTCAGCCAACCTCTCGCCACCGCCAAGTCCGCCGGTAGCTGTGGTTGACTCCTCTCGTAGGCCACCGAGCAACTGGGGACTCCAGCATGGGGTCTACCAGCACCTTTTCTGCTCTGAGATTAGCCTTCAATTGCTCGGTAGTCCGGACGGGTGGGGCCGGATCCTCCGCACGCTTTGCACTGCATCAGATCACCTCGTCAGTCACCAAAAAAGCTAAGAAACGACAACAAAGAAACTCCAAGGCAAGGATACTTATGGTTTAGTCTGCCGGTACAATTTCTTGAACTGGTGACGCCTACCAGAGCACCCAGGTGTGGCTGCAGGGTCAACTTCCGTGCTCTAGGTTGGATGTCCCAACTCCTCCACTGTCGGCCTCTGTTTTGCTCGTCGCTCTGGGACTTCCCCCTCCTGCTGCTCGGGGACTCCGTCATCTGCTGCGCGAGGACTCCCGTCGCCTGCTGCTCGGGGGCACCCGTCGCCTGCTGCGCAGAGACTCCCCTCACCTGCTGCTGGGGACTTCTTCGCCTTTCTCCGCTTGTTCCTCCGCCCGCGTCCTGTGCGGAGGTGCTTCAGTGCTCGGTGGAGGAGCCACCGGACTTTCGTCATCATTCGACCACTCAAACACCGCGGTCCTTCGTGTTCGAGTGGTCTGGTCACCACCAAGCAAGATGCCACCTAGTTTGAGGGGAGTGGCGGCCGCCGTCTTCCTCTTCTTCTGGGCCGGCTCGTCTGCCATTGCCCTCTTCTCTTGGATTTTCTCCGACACCAGGGATGGACTCTCCGACCAGATGCTGATTGCTCCCTCCTCAGGCTGCGGTGGTGGCCGAGCGTCTACTCCCTTCGGCCGTTCACTCCTCAGCACGCCCAAGAAGTACACCGCTCTATCCTGCGAATGGATCTTTGCATAAGTGAATCAGTCCAATGCTCAGAAATGACAAAAGGTAAAAAGCATCAGGAAAGTACAACTTGGATATTTACCTAAGGAGGCAGATTCTTACAGTTAAAGGGCTTCGTATACCCTAACATGCTGAATGAGGCAAACGGAGCAAATAGCTCTGCAGCCCGCTCTTCCACCCCGTCCCTCGATAGCATCTCCGGCCTCTCCCGGGTACCGTCGGTCTCCCCCTTGAATTCAAAGGCGGGGTGGGCTCTCTCCTTACAGGGCTGAATGCGGCGCACTATAAAGCTCACCGCCACCAATCCGTTGTTAGTCTTCACACCCTTTATTAAGCTAAGGAGCTCGCTTACTTGCTCCATATTAGCGCTGCTTGGCATCTCTGACCAGCTCTTCTGGCTCTCTGGGATGTGATCGGTGTCGCAGTGGATGGCCTGATGGCTCTGCCTCATGTAGAACCACCTAGCGTTCCGCCCCTTCAGTGATGTGTTCAGCGGCACAGTAAGGTACTCCCCCGCCATTCCATCACGCAGCTGAAGGAACACTCCGCCGACCACCTTGGAACCACCACCGCCTCTCTTCTTCAGGCAGAACAGGTGATGGAAGAGGTTGAAGTGGGGAAGGATTATGAGATATGCCTCATAGAAATGGATGAAGATAGAGATGTGTAAAATGGTATTTGGGTGGAGATTGCACAGACTAACCACCCAAAGCTCCAACAAATCCCTCAGGAATGGATGAACAGGAAATCCCAACCCACGCCAGAAAAAATCCTCCAATACTACCACTTCATCGGTATGATGCGTTGGGAAGGGCTCACCGAGGGCCGGCCGCCATCCGGTGGTAGCGTGGTCAGGAAGAACGCCAGCTTCCACCAATCTGTTGAGCTCCGCTTCTCCCATTCGCGACGACACCCACTCTTCGTCACGCCGAGCTTCGGCGCTCGCCTTCTTGGGGCTCGTCTTCTTCGATTTGGCAGCTCCCTTCTTCGGCGCCATCTCTCAGATCTGATTAGGGTTTGGCGGTGGAAGCAAGTGTGGATGTGAATATGGAAATGTGACGGCTGAGGGGAAGATGAAATGGCATAGTGGCAAAGGTGGGAACACGGGATGCGGTGGCGCAATTATAAAGCACTTTCCCCACCCTTTCGCATTTGAGGGTTTTTGGGGAACTGTTCCCGTGATTTACGCCACTCCGAATTCTCCGCGACAACAAGGTGGTCCGTTAATTGGGCTTTTGTGCGACCGTAGCCCGTATCGCCGATTTATCTCTGCAATTTGTTATGGCCCGCCGAATTTTTGCCGACTTCTCCGCCAATCGGTTACGGCTCAGTAATTACTACTGTACAACTGTTACTCTGGTATTTTCTCAGTGTTTGGTTTTCTCCAAGACTTCCTCTTGTGGCACGGGAACTGCGTCAGCATTACGTCTCGGTTCCTCTCCACATAGGGGATTTTACTTCAGTTGACTGCTATTTCTGACCCTGGCACCACGTGACCACGTCACCTACTGTCAGGCTCGGGGACTAAGTGGCACACTTCACCTTGCGGTGAATGTGCTTTTCGGGGCTACGCCCGGGGACTGGCTGCCTGCTCAGTTGGTCTTCTATTTTTTCTACTTTGGACGCTGGCACCACATGACTATGTCATCTACTGTCAGGCTCGGGGACTAAGTGGGCACACTTCATCTCGCGGTGAATGTGTTTGCTTTATTCTGGAATACTCTGAGCCTCTTGAAGCTGAAGAAGATTATCTCCTTTTCTCGTGGTCGGACACTAAGTGGGCACACTTGGTCCACTACAAAGAAATTTTTGATTCTGAACTTGAGCTCCTTACACCCTTATGGCAAGCCGTACTTGGGTTATACTGCTCAGCTACGGTTCATGCTGCTTGGCTATGGTTCACGCTGCTCGGCAACTGCTCACAACTGCTCGGCAACTCATCACGGTGGTCGGACCATGAGTTTGACTGCTTAGCTTTGTTTGCACCTGCTGGGACAAGCTCAAGACGGCGTTGCACAACGGGTACAAGGCGCTCGGGGACTAGCTGTGGGGGGTACGACCCTGGATACCCACGGCAGACCACATGGGCTGCACCCCTAGGGGCGGCCTAGCCCACAAGACGAAGCCTTGCGGGGCACGACTCTGCTCGACGCCTCTCGCAAGACTCCAGGAAGATATCCTAAAGATACTACGAGATCTGTTAGGATACATATGATCTCAAGATTCCTGTAATCTATTATTACTTTCCGGTTATCTCTCAAATCTAACCGACTTGTAACCCTACCCCCCGGACTATATAAGGCGGACAGGGACCCCCTCCAAACTCAAGCAATATCATACGATAGCTAATACAAACCAACAGACCACAGGAGTAGGGTATTACATCATACTGATGGCCCAAACCTGTATAACTCGTGTGTCTTTGTTGCCTTCTTGTTCTTGATCACACGCATCTCTGCCGATCAATCTACCTTCGTGGGATACCCCTTGGAGGACTGCCGATGATATTCTGTTGAGAAAGGACTTGTCAATAACACACTACAAGGCTCACAGTTGTCATGTGATGCTGACAGTGTTTCTACCTATTGTAATCAGGGCTATAAAGCTAGAGTTCTTGAAAATGGCCATCACCTGCATGTGCTACTTCTTTTCGAAGATCTCACAGAAGACGATTGGCAAGAAAGAGCTGAGTGACCTACATGAATTTGTGGTGGAGACACAAAACTATCTAGAGATGTGTTTACCTCCTGCTTTTTTTGATATAATACCACGTCTCATGATTCACATGGTTCATCAGATACAAGCGCTAGGCCCTTGCTACTTGCATGAAATGTGGTCCTATGAGCGGTTCATGTTGGTTCTAAGCCGATACATGCATAATCGAGCATACCAGAGGGCTCCATGATAGAGGGTTACAGTACTGAAGAAGTCGTCGAGTGCTGTCAAGAGTACCTAAAAGTACAGAAAGGGATTGATAAACCCGATTCTCGTCACAAGGGTAGGCTGGCTAGGAAGGGCAGCAGTGGTAGAAAAGTGTTCATCAACCATGATTACAAAGAAGTGAGTTAGGCGCATTACAGTGTCTTGCAAAATACACAACTAATGCAACCGTACATTGATGAACACTTGGCTATCATTATGGCGGAGAGAAATGGTCGTTCAGATGATTGGGTCATAAAATAACACAAGCAACGACTAACTACATGGTTGAAAGACCAAAACATACCGCCTGGAGAAACCATAGACTCTATTACCATCAGTAGGTTGGCGGAGGGGCTATCGAGACAAGTGACATCTTGGAAAGCTTATGACATCAATGGGTACACGTACTATACCCACTCAAAGGATAGTAAATATGTGAACCAAAACAGTGGCGTTCGAATAGAAGCTCTCGATGGAGTGGGGCGAAAGATCCAATACTTTGGCATCATTGAAGAGATATGGGAACTTGACTATGGAAGGGATATAATGGTGGCCCTGTTTTGATGCCGCTGGATCAAACAACACCAACTTAACGAGATCGGATTGAGAGTCCTAGACCTCAAGAATCTAGGATACCAAGATGATCCTTGGGTGCTCGCTTCATGTGTCGCACAAGTTTTCTATATGCCTGACCCACAAAGTAACCTCCCCCTGAAGAAGAAGACAAAACATGTGGTTGCCTCCGGGAAACAACACATTATCGGAGTTAATGGCGTGGACGATGTTGAAGCTTACAATAACTACGATGAGATGCTGCTATTCACAGACTTTCCTAAGAAGATCAGTGTTGTGGAAAAGAACCTGCCCAAAGACATATTGCCATGGGAACAAAAAGGTGTCAAGGGAAAAGTCGTTACAGCGGGCTAGCTAGTTGTTGAACGTGGAGTGTTTGTGTAAGTGTGTGTGTTTGTAAGACTTCATTTATGCATGTGTGTGAGGCTATATATTTATGTATGTGTGTGAGACTATATATTTATGTATGTGTGTGAGACTACATTTATGCATGTGTGTGAGACTACCCTTTACAACATCCAGATGAACCTATTGCAACATCCACTCCATTACTACTAAAATAGCTGTAACACGCAGACACTTGAAACATGCACTTATTACTTCTGCAACATGTTTGGACTACTATTGAAACACTTAAGACAAGCACTTAACACTTTATGAAATGAAGAAATGACCAAAATAAAAGTTGGAGATCTTGACGAGTTATACAACTTTTATATTCATCACCTTTATAGCTGAAATCATTTAGTGGTTGAAATTCAGGTTTGAAGTTGTCATTTTTGGAAATTCAAAATTTGAATTGTCCAAAATTAGTGTCAAAGATAGATGACCAAACGAAAATGATAGAGCATGATTTTAGAATTTTTTTTGGAAAAAACATCACATTTGGAGTTAGTATGAGGGAGAAAAACTAGTTACAAGTTTTAGCCACAGATTAAAAAGAGAAATCACACTTTTTCATCATTGATCATCATGAACAGTTGTGATTTTTCTTTTTAATATCTGGGTAAAATTTGTAACTAGTCTTTCTCCCTCGTATTAACTCCAAATGTGATGATTTTTTTCCTAAAATTTTCTAAAATCATGCCCTATCAAGTTACTGTGTTGATTTGGTCATTCTTTTCGTTTGACAAAGTTTGAGCAATTCAAATTTTCAAATTTAAAAAAATTGACAAGTTCTAACAAGATTTTAAAACACCAAATGATTTCAGCTGAAAAAGTGATGAATACCAAAGATGTATAACTCATCAAGATCCACAACTTTTATTTTGGTTATTTCTTCATCTGACAAAGTGATAATAAACATTATTCACAAATCAACATGTCTCTCATATAGTTCATGAAACTATGAGTGATATGTGAATTTGTGAACAATGTTTACTAATACTTTGTCAAATGAAGAAGTGGCCAAAACAAAAGTTGTAGATAGTGATGAGTTCAACAACTTTTATGTTCACGACTTTTATAGTTGAAATCATTAAAGGTTTCAAAATCTTGTTTGAAGTTGCCATTTATTGAAATTCAAAATTTGAACTGTTCAAATTTTGTCAAATGAAAAGATGACCAAAATAAAAGTTGTAGATAATGATGTGTTCAACAACTTTTATGTTCATGACTTTCTTATTTGAAATTATTTAAGGTTTCAAAATCTTATTTGAAGTTGACATTTATTAATTTTCATAATTTGAAAAAATATTTGTTGGGGCGGCTTAATCAGGAACCGCCCCTACAAATCGATTTGTAGGGGCGGTCTGTGTTGTAAGCCGCCCCTACAAATCGCACTAACTATATATGCCGCCGCGCGCCCAGGGCTGACATTTGGCGAAGTCCTGGGCGCGACTCTTTTCACCGACGCCGACAGGCTACCAAATCTTCCCGCCGCCGCCTCCTTGACCTTTCTGCCGTGGACGCGCTCCGCAAAGCTGCAACCCCGACGTTGGTGCCCGATCTCCTCACCCTCGGGCCAGAGCTCGACATCCCCAGGCCGCGACGGTGCCGCCCCATCTCCATGGCGGCTAGGGTTTGAGAGCCCAAGGCCGGCCGGCCCACCGCCGCCCCATCTCCAACCTCAACCTTTGACACTGTGACCTCCATCCCTTGGCTCTGTCCTTGAGGTCTCTCAGCCCGCTACCATGCCATTCAAGCATCGCCGCGCGGGGTTCTTCCTCTGACCTGGTGTAACATCCCGGTTTTTCAAGTGACCAAAAATACGAACTTTTTTTTCTTTTCCTGCAATTGAGTGAAGCATGTAGATCTAGGTCTAACTCGAGTCTAACTCGCTAACAAATCGTTGCATACATGTAGGTTGTTTGTAGGAGTGTGCTGGAGTTCTTTAGTTGGTTTAGGGTTTTGTGTCGGAGTGCACAAATCCATAACAAGAGTTCCTCCCAATCTCTCTCTTGAGCTGCATCTCTTTTCCATCCGAATATCTTCTCAAACTTCCCTTTGAGTTCTTCCCAAAATTCTCCCTCAAATCCTCCTCCAAATTTTCCCACTCGAAATCTCCTTTGAAAGTCATCTCAAATCCCATTTGTAACTCTTCCGAGCTTTAGCTAAAATTCCCCTTCCCAAAATTCCCTAAGTCACAAATGATTAAAAGGGAAAATCCTTTTTCCTTTCTTCCTCAAACCAGCCTAGCCGGCTCTCTCCCCTTTCTCTCATCTCGGCCCACGCTGACAGCAGCAGCCAAGCCTAGCTCGCAGCTGTGGCCCAGCTGGCCCAAGCCGCCCCGGGGAGACCTAGCGAGAGCAGGGAGCTCCCAGCTCCGCCGCCGCTCGCACACTGCGCGGCGCGCACGCTGGCGCCCCCTCACATGCGCCTCATCTGCTCCGCTCCTCGATTCGCGTCGCATGTCATTCCCTGGGCACGGACGCTGAGGATGACTGGAGCCTCCTAGAAGCCCTAGCGCGCAGCGATATAAAAGGCCACCACAGCGCCGCCCCTTCTCCTCCATTTCTCAGCCGCCGCCGCCATCCCTCTCCCTCTTCCTTCACGCGAGCAGCCACTTTCCGACGCGCCACCAGTTGCCTTGCCACCACAAGCCCCTACTCCACCTTGCCATGCCCCGCATCTCACCAGAGAGCACGCCAAGCTGGAGCCGCCGCCGAAGCCACGGCACCGCCCGCGACGCCGTGCTCCCCGGCCGCCCGACGAGCGCTGTCCCAGACCTAAGGCTGAGCCCGAGGCGCCGTCCTCCGTCTCCTCAACTAAGACTGTGTCGCGTCGACATATGTGGCCATGACACTGGCCTCGCCACGTCACTCGACGCTCATGGCCACGCCAAGCCTGTCCGCCACCGCGCGTCTACCTCTCGTCCGCGAGCACCATCTCGCCCCTGCGTTCGCGTTGTCCTCGACGTCGTCCGTGGCCGCGTCTCCACGAGCGCGTCCGCAACAACCACCGCAGGCCGAGCTTGAGGACCCCATGACGTCCACGCAGCTGCACCACCTCGTCGACGTCCACCTCGAGCCTCTACTCCGCGCCTCGTCCTCGGTCGCGGCCACGCCAAGCCTCGACCCTGTCTCGGCCACGACGAGCCTCTCCACGCCGATGTCATCATGCTCCACCGAGGCCGCACCGGTGCCCTCCACTTTGACCCGCACTGACGTCACCATGGCCGAGAGCAGGAGCTGCATCGCCTGCTGAAGCTGCAACTAGAATAGCAAGCCTTCGCCTTGATGCACTGCCACAACATGTTCGTCCATGCCCCAAGCACGGTGGCAGCACCTCGACGCGCCCCCGTTCCAAGACCGCAACGACTTACCCGAACAGACGGTGAGCACCCAAAGCCTAGGACCCCATCCTTTCCCCTCCCTATCGTTACTCGTGCTGAGCCCGGCCTTCGTGTTGCTGTTCCCACTATCGTAGGGAGGAAGCGACCCCACAACGCCACCATGCTAGAGGATGACAGCACCACCTGGCCATGTCCATCCTTGTGTCTGGCCTTCGTGCCGTGAATCCTTACCTTGCCGGGAGGCTACGCCTCATTTCTCTTGCTGTGGCTACCCCGTCCTACAACACAGGTGCTCCGTCGTCTCTCGGTCGCCTGCTGCCATGTTCCGAGATAAGCCGCAACAGCCCTCCACCTCCCCGCTTTCATCAAGGTTGACCCCCTCGAACCTAGTCGACGCCGTACGCGACGTCGACAAGACCCTTGCCTTTCTTTTCCATGTTCTCTTCATACTTGTTGACTTTGATCATCAGTATCATTTATCTACACTGTTACTTGATCTATCAATATCCATTGTCTATACATCATCATGATCTTTATTTATTTTATGCCTATGCCGTGCCTTTGTTGCCGGTCTATCTATCTTCTTGTGATAGCTATGGAGAACTACTACTCCACGTCGTGTCGTGTGTGGTCGGTTGTCGAGTCGTGGTTCGTTGTTGTGCCTTGTGGTCCTTCGTGGGTTGTTCGTGTGTATTATGTGGACCATGCCTTCGAGCCGGTTGGGAAACGTTGTGTTCGTCCATCTCGGTCGTGGGTTTATCCTGCCGTGGCCATGGTGCCGAGCATAACTCGTTCCCTTGTGTTTTGTTGTCTTCGTAGTGTCATGATCGAGAGCTCCTACCTACGTCCCTAGGATGCAGTCACCATGGACTTGATATCGTTATCGATGCGGTTCTCATCCGCACCATTCGAGCCCTATGAGACCTAATCTAGTGGGATATGAGATAGGGGACGACAATCGTGGTACCAACGGGAGCAACTCGTGTAGGTACAACTTGTGGCCGCGAGTTCACCTCGCCATGACCATCGGGCTCTACCTCTCTTTCTCTCGTTCTTGTCCTAACCACCTCGTATGTTTGTACCACTTCTACCACGGCGTTCCTTTAGGTCTAGCGATGACAACCACATCACTACGAGCCGCAGGAATAGCCTTGTGCCATTTAGTTGCATGGTTGTGGTGCCCTATGAGTTGGTTTGGATTGTGGATCGTGCCTCCTTTCGTCCAACTTTTGTCCGTTCCATGACGAGTTGGTCGGAGGAGTGTGGGTTCCATTCTTTCTTCTTCCTCTCTTGTTCTAAGTCCCCGTCGATCTAGTAAGATGTGGAATGAGCCTTTGGCTTGTTTGGTGTTTGTTGCTCTTTAGATTCCACTTCCCTGATTCCCATCGTTGCCATGGCGAGTGGATCAGAGGAAGGTGAATCTTGTGTTCCCCTCTTTGGTTCTATCATGCTTAAGATCTTGTATGCTTGTACCTTCTTCGACCGTAGCATTTCTGTGGTTCTTGCGGTGACAACCGCACCGCTAAGAACCCTAGGGATGTCGTAGTGCATTTAGTGCACCTAGGTCATGGTACCCTACAAGTAACTTGGACACTAGTGTTCTTTGTGTGTTGCTCCCTTCTAATGCCTCATCTCTTGCCATGGCGTGTGTATTGAAAGTAGACTGCCTCTCCTCTCTCTTCTCTTCTCTCCCCGTTCCACCCTCTCTTGGTTCTCGTCAAGTATAATGGCGTACGGATTGAGAGAGAACAGAACTTCTCCTGCTTGTAGTCCTTTTGGTTCTCGACAGTCTCCATGGCGCACGAATCAAAGACCGCGAGCTGTGGTGTTTGCTTGGAATGAGCTAGGGCCTATGTCATTTCTATTTAAGCCGTACTAGTCGACACGATCGACCCATGAAGTACTGGCTAGGCTAAGACCTAAGTTTGTGCTTAGCAAATCACCACTTGCATTTCTTTGGCCCAGGGATCAGACATCCGCCAAGAGGGCTAAGTCGTTTCCCCTTTTTGTGTTCTTTTGGTGTAGTTTTTCTGTGCCTTGTTGCCTCTCTTTCCACAGTCTTTCTAGGTTTAGTGGTCTGAATGCTCTTTCACTTGTCGCTGTTTCGAGGTAGTTGCGTCAAGGATAGCGATGATTGGATCGTGACCGTTAGAGGAAGGACATGTGGGTGGAGGAAGTACCATGGAGGAGTATGACTACAAGTGCACCGAGGATCTCGGAAAAGACATTTAACAGGTGTTCCACGTCCCACCCAACCTCGTAGAACCTATTAGACATGCTACAATGTAGATGCTAGTGCTTTACTTTTATGCAAATGAACTGTGATAGGTTGCATGGTAGATTGCTTGTGAGCCATTACCTTGTCGCAACCTATTCCCCTGCACACCCGCTGTTAGGCTAGACGCTCGCATTCTACTTACCGCTTTACTTTCACTACGCATTATACCTGTGATGTGATGTTTGGTGAAGGGATAACGTGAGTGGATAAGGCACGTGGTGCCGATAACTTGGTAAAGCTGGATAATGAACTTGGGGAGATCTTGGCGTGCGTCTTGGGTGTGTGGTGAGGGTTGAGTCGATCGGACATGATCCTACGACGAGTCTTTGGGGCAAGTCATGCCGGTGGGGTGCGACCTGGGCATCCCTCGTGAGAGGTACCTGTGGCGGGTGCATGTGAGAGCAGACGGGGTGTTGGTTATCCCCGGTGGAGGTGCCGTCGAGGCACGGGGTGTTGGTTATCCCCTTGAGAAGATATCCTGTCCGGTCCCCCTAAGGACTGGTATGTCTTGAGAACCGGAATCATAGGACCCTTCGTGCACACCACTCACTCCTGATGGGCGGAAGACGATTACCCGACTGACTAGGGCGGTGCCACTACTACTAGGTTGGAAGGTGATAGTGTAGGGAGGTACGGGCATGGGGGCCCACACCCTCCTAAGACAGCGTAGTGACCTTGGGGGCCCGGTACTACATCTCACAGTCTCAGCGTTTCGGTGGACTCTGGGGTGGCCCAGGGCTGAGTGGTAGGGTGGTACCGTACCGGTTGGGAGGCAGTCGGCATCAGCCTAGGTGGGGCACCACCGATGATGGTGATCTTGTGGATTTCCAGGTGTACACGCTCTGCAGAGTTGATCAATCTATACGTATAGCCGCGTCCGCGGATATGGACATTCCTATGACCTATGTTTCACTTGACTAGTGAGAGGAGTCCTTTCTACCTTCCCCCTGGGTTTTGGTGTTGGATCCGGCATTGGCCATTGAGGCAAGGTACGAGCGGGAGTCGACCTTGCCGCCTAGAGAGTAAGAGTGTGGTGAGATGTGTGATGGGATGGGTGAACGTGTGGATGAGATGGGTTAAAACTTGATGAACTATTATTATAAAACCTTGTTGAACATGCATAGGAAACCTACAGCCATATATAGGCCTTTTCATCTACCCTTGCATTCCACTTACCACAAAGCATACGCAAAAGCATAGGGTGGGAGACAGTGGCCAGTACAAATCGTACTGATAGATTTTGGACAGGTTTGGACGAAATCTACGAAGACCACGAGGACTTGGATTAGGAGTAGATGGTCTCGTGCCTACGCTCAAGTGTGGTTGAGAAGATGGAGTCTACGCCTGCTGACATTCTACGCCAACTCTGATGACTGCCGTGAAGGAGGAGCCTTCACCCGTTGATGCGCTACAACGACTCTGATGAAGATGTGTGTGCGTTTTCGCTAGATTAATCGATGTAATAGGTGTGTTAACCAGTGTTGTAAAGCTTGTGTAAACTTGTAAATCTATGATGTATGACTATGATATCAGCTGATAATTGATAATGAGATGGATTGTTCTCGTGATCAACTACATTATAAATCGTATATATGGATCTTCCCTTCGAGGAAAATCGAGATCGTTTCACTTGGAGAGCCACCGCCGCCCGTCTCCATCCTCGACCTCCCTCGCTAAGGCCTCCGTCCCTTGGTCCGGTCTTCTCTAGGTACGCCAATCCCCTTCTGCATTCCTGCTTGTTTTAGACTCATGGCTTCTAGGAGGACTCACAATAATAGGTATCCATGTCAGTGTAGCTTTTTTATTCTGAATTTTGTGATAATTTGATATGGGCATGTAGTCTGCCATTCCCAACTTGTTTGATCTGTAAAACTGGCAATGTTTCAGACAAAGAGATTATTTGACATAGGCTTGTAGGCTACTAGGCTCATTTTACTTTGAGTTGGTTATGGGTTGATAAGCAATCATCTTCTTCCAGTAGCTTCAGTTTATATGAAAATATAGTTTTTTGTATGATTAGTTTGTAGTCATTTGTATGATTAGTTTGTAGTCATTTGTAGTCATTTGTATGATTAGTTTGTTGATAAGCAATCATCTTCTTCCAATATGCAGACATTTGTATGATTAGTTTGTAGTCATGTTTAGTTTCACTGTCTTAATTATTATGTCTATCTCGAGCTTCGGATATTGACCCAACTGAAGTCCGTGTGCACTACCTGTGTATTTCCAGGAGGCTTTGGTCATTGTGTTGCATTAGTCTTATATGTATGTAGTAGTAAATAGAAATATTTTCGGGGCCAATTTATTGCTACCATTTGTAGACCATGGCATGGCAGTAGTCAGAAGAGAATTCATAAACCCTGTTGCAGCCCATAGACAGAGCTAATATGGAAAAACGTTAGATGATTTTCTGTTTATTTAGTGATTATTTTCAATTCTAGTTCATACTTGTAGGTAGCCATAGATGATTTTCTATTCCTTTACACGCTACAAGTGAAATGCAAAACAGAGATTTTAATTCCTCTTTCATCCACTTGAAGTTTACTTCACCAAACTAATTATCATTCATATTACAAGAAAATACTCATTTTTCAAAAGTAATATGAATCCTGATAACAGTGCAATAAGAAACTAAACATTAACCTACCACCCCAGACACAGGTTAAGCAGTCAACAGTGGTGTTTTTCCTTTGATTCTATTGTTTAAACTTCAAGTTAGAAGGTGATTCTATTGTTTAAAAGGATGTTAGAAGATACCTTCTTAAGCTCACAATTTTCACGAAAGTGCCTATTTTTCTCATAAATCTCATGAGTTTAGTATAATCATGATAGAAGGAAATTTCATGGATTGTTTTAATATATAGAAATTAATTTTAGATAAGAGTTTCTACAGCTAACATGCTTGTTTTATCATTTCATCATCTAGAAATTAAGATATGAAATCAGAGTTTTTTGGCTTGTGGATTTTAGAGTGTCACCAAGAACCGAACTTTGGGAACTGAAGCCTTTTGGCTTGAGCAGCAAAGAAAGTCTGGAGTCAATGTTGTTGCTCGCTGTGACACAGCCTTTCCTGGTTTTCAGCACATCTACTTTTGTTGATTCATAATCAGTGCACATTCACCGTGCATCAGTCATCTTGCATAAGTGTTTATTTTCAAGTTACAGAGTTTTTTTTGTCATTGTGCAACCTGTTACTTGTCTGAAAATGGCTACTTCCATGTTTCTAATTTTTGTTTTCCATTGTGCAAGCTATTACTTATCCTGTTACCTATCTAGCATTTTTTATCATGTTACTTGACTACCACCTGATGCTATGTGAATATGCCATCGTGTTGAACTAGTTGCTGGAATGTGTTGCTCGTGATGAGGCAAGGCTTTGGTTAAAATTTTATTTGAATTGGATTTCATTGGCCATGTTTGGTGATACTTTCCGTAAGAAGTTGGGCTGCAATACTCTTTCTAAATTTTCCTGCTTGCCTGTGTTATCTACTGCTAGTACTACTGATATTCCTATGTATTACTATGCATCCCTATGCTCTCCTACTACTAGTACTACTGATATTACTATACATAACTCCACTACTTCTCTTCCCTACTACTCTTCTCACTTCCCTCTACTTCTACTACTACTCCACTACTACTCTTTTCACTTCCCTCTACTTCTACTACTATTACTATTGTTGTCTTACTACTACTCCAACTACTTCTACTACTTACTATTGTTGTCCTACTGTTAATACTACTGTTGTCCTACTACTAGTACTACTGGTTGCTGTTTTTCCTATGTGTTAAATCCCTGGTACTATGCATTACTATGCATCCCTATGTATTAACTTGCTGTTTTTGTCCTCTCTTTTGCTCTCAAATCCTTTGCGACTGAATTACCATGCGTGACTGTCCAACGGGTTATTATCTATAATAGACTCGCCCAACACTTGTTGTCCTATCTTTTGCCTATGTTAGCTATCTTTTGCAGCTGAAATGGATGTTAGTTGTCTTTTGCCATCAGCTGCTGCTCTATGTTTGCTAAGCAGCTGTTGCTTTTTTTTGCCAAATCTCCCCTCTCCTCTCCTCTCCTTTGTTTTGCCGATGATGAAATTGTCCAAGTCCATACATTATATGGAATATGAGCTGATGATCAAGAACTTGTGAGGAACTTGGCATCATTAGCAGCCGCCCCTACATTACCTTCTCCTCTCTTCTCTATTATGATGCCTTGATGCTCCAAGTTCATGATCAAATGATGATGGACATGTTTCTGAGGCCTCTACTACTGCTACTACTCATTTTTTATATATTGTTGTTTTATAGGACTACTTTGGTTTATAGACCTTTTTGATTTCTTATACCTTCTCGCGTACCTAAAGCACACTTTCTTGCATCTATTAGAGAAAAGCGCAAAATAATGTCGCGGACATCAGACAGTGCAGCCCGATGCCCCGAGCATGATGAGCAGCCAACCTATGAGGAGCAAGCACTAGAGGACCAGCTTACTCAGGAGCAGTTCGATAACGAGTTAGAAAAGGATCTAGAAGTGATGCTTACTCAGGAGCAGTGTGACGAGGAGGAAGGGGGAGCAGAAGGAAGAGAAGGAGAGGCTGCTGAAGGCGAAAAAGAAGAGGATGCTGATGATGAGGACTCAGAAGAGGGATATGTAAGTCCCGAGGATCCTTTCCCACGTGAAGCTAGAGTGAGGCCAACGGAGGAAGATTTGGACAAGGATTTTGACCCGAACAACAGGCACATGTACAAGAAACATGGCATAGACTGGGAGGCTAATCTTGAGCTCTAAGTGAAGGCTCTAGTTGCGAAGGCGCTGGAGGAGCAAGGACCATCTACGGAGCCAAGGACATTAATGACGCCGCTGGGAGAACTGGCATTAGTTGGCAGCCCTCCGAAAGTTCCTAGCAGCCGAGGTTCCACTACAGCCACAACCCCCGTCGTTCGCATACGTGAACCAACTAGGTGCACCTTGGTGTTTCTTAGCGGCTGGCAGAATATTGTGATGGAGGTGGCAACGGGTGTGGCACATCCTCCCGGTGGCTTACACCACAATAATAAGATACCGCCGGACTACACTAGGGTCGAGGTGCATACCGTGAAGCCCGAGTTCATGCAGTGGAGGATAGACTACGCAACTCCCGAGGGGCTGGTGTTACTCGGAGATGTAACGGGGTAGTTCATCCTCTGGCACAAACGAGACATTATATTGATTGCTTCTTCGCCGCCTCCCCCTCTCTCAAATTTGGAGCGAGTTATTGAGGACAGGGAGATATTTTTACCGTCTCATGACCATTACATTTCTGAGATGCCACATTCTTCCCCGCCTCCTAATGAGCATGTGCCTGATAAGCCACAACCTTCTCCAGCTCCTACTGAGCAAGTGCATAATGAGATGCCATAGTCTTCTCAACAAGCATAGTCGTACATGAACAACGAGTGCCTCTTGAAGAAGGTGATGCACAAGAAGATGAGGACGTGCCTGAATGGGAACTTCAAAAGAAGCATCCAATCACCATAAGACCAATTTATGTTCTGATGAAAGATGTCTCGTCGGTGCACAAGTGGTATTCCCATGACCAATTCAAGCCTGAGAACCAAGTTAAAAAAGTCCCATCATGGGCTTCTGAGGAGGCCATCACTAGCAAACTCCACCAAATAGCAAAACAGTATCCAAATATTGATGCCATCAAATGATCAAAGGATTGCCCAAAAACATATGAAAGAGGCAAGCCCTTCCTACCAAACCGGGACATCCAGCGCCTACCACTTAGAATGAGAAGGTTCTATGATTGGTACTTGTGTGTTCTCCTAACGAGCATAGACCTGGTACAAGCATGCTTCCCCACCGGCACATTTGGAAGCCCAACCGGAAAAATTATCTTTGACATCAATGACATGCAGACATGCTTTCACCTCAGAGCAATGGAAATGAATCTATTCGCATGTGGTGCCTGTAAGTCCTTGTCCTCCTGATATGATATGAATGTAATCTTTGAATTTTGTTGTAACTAACCCATGCCGTGATTTGTAGAATGCAAGTGCACATTGTAAAACAAATGTCAAGTATGAAAGCCGGGTATATAGACCCTCAAGCTATAGCACAAACAAATTTTAATTACCCTAGACAGTGGAAACTGGATGACAAAGAGCTAGCTGCTGGAAAGACCCTTCGGGAGAAAGAGGATATCCGTGCGAAGAAACTAAGGCAAGAGTCCCTTAAGGTTTCGGCATACATTGCCCTGGCTTTTAAAAATCTCCAACAACACTCTACTATATGGCTACTATACAACTTCGAGTAAGTTCAACTCTATACTTAAAGCTTTGTTCGATATATTTTATTCGATGCAAAAGAGCTTATCTAGTTCTATGATTAAATCCATGCAACAACCACTGGATTTATATAGGCGTCGATGTCGGGAGGAGCATGGCATGGGTCTTTGATTCAATAGATAGGGACCCGGTGACATACAAAGACTTCATATCGATTCTCAAGACATATACATATTGTAACACCCCAGGTGTTTGCCACCAGTTAAGCAATGGGTTGAGCTCAAATATGGCATGTTAAGTAGTGATGGAGATGGTAGGTTAAACATATGAAAATGAGTCACCACTTAAACTTGGACCATGCACCATTGCTTACATGCTGCCCTTTCTAAAAAGTATGCTTGGGAAATGTTGGATGTACTTGTTTCATGTGTCTTGCATCAACATCCATCTATATTGATCACTGGAAAAGTTTCATGAAGTTTGGAATCAAGAAGTCACATGAAATGACAAGTTATGTCCTTGCCGGAATTGTCTTATTAAGTGAATGGAATTATAGGTCATCAACCAAACCTTGAAACCTTGCCCAAATGACACTAATTAAACTCTACAACAAAAGTCATAAAGGGTTCGTGTTGAGCGGAGGACAAGAAAATACCTCCATCGGTCTAAAACTTGGATTTAAGCTTTACCGTGATGCTACTTTGACCTATGTTGACCAATCACTTATAGTGCTTGCATGGAGTTGCACCTTAAATCAAAGTTGAAGTTTGAGTGGAGTAGAACAAACTTTGTTTTTGGACCAAGAGCTGGATCATCTTGTAAGCAAGTCAAACCGAGGCTCCAACTTTGAATCTACTGTGGTTTTCAGAGTCCGAAAAATTGGCTAAGTCTGGGATGCCTGAATTTCACGATTTCAGTTTTCATGTACCCCTCTTCGTAGCCGTGTATCTCTCCAACCAGGCTGAATCAGACTTTGACGCTTTAAGAAAAGTTGTAGATGTCGCGTAGCTCTACAATTTTGATTACTACGGATTGTGCCAAAACTAAGTGATTTAGAAGTTACAGAGGCACGAAATATGGGTTTCAGTGGTATGTTTGAGGTAGAATTGGAAATTTGAAATTTCTGAACAGTATCGTCACCGTGCAGGCTGCTCGCGCCACGTGGCTCGCCTGTGCTGACCTCGCTGCCACCTTGCCGTGCTTAAGTCCAGGACCAGCACCCTCCTCTCCACTCTCTCCCTCTCCTTTCCCCATCTGCTGCTAGGAACTTGTACCAAGCCGGGCCGTCGGGTGCTTCTTCGTTCTTCAGCAAGCGATAGCCACCATGCTCCTCTCCTCCTCCTTTCTCAAGCTGCTCTGCCCGCCGCTGCCAGCCACGGCAGGACCGCAGCCAGCCACCGCAGCCTTGACTCGTCGCGCCTCACCGTTCCCTGCACCGAGCCTGGTCGGCCGCAGCAGCTAGGAGTTGCCGAGCCCGGCTAGCCGTGGCCTGGCCATGGCGTCATCAGGCCGGCTGCCAGCACACCTCGTCGACCGGTGCACCTCAACCTTGGCCTGCTCCTCGCCGACGAACAGCCCGGCCACCTCCCCGGTGACCTCCCCGACCGCAGCCGTCGTTTCCTGCGTCCAGCGTCCAGAGGAAGAAGAAGAGGGAGTAAATCGGAAATAGACGCTTTTTCATGTGTTCACTTTGCATAAATGCCAGACACATATATTTATAGATATGGGCTTAGTTCGTTTCTGAGATCTCTAGGGTTCCGAATGCAAAAGTATTTTTCCTTTTTCGTTTTAATCTTTTCTTTTGCAGATTTCTGTGCTGAACTTTGGAAAATCGTAGTAATTAGTAGAAAAATAGTAAAATAGTAAATAAGGACATTTTGGAATCCTTATGAAATTATCTATGCACTAGATCTATAATATGTCATGATTTAGTTTAAAGTTTTTGCTGTAAAAATCAATTTATGCAGTTAGGTTGGTAATACTAGTTATGTCTTGACTTTTTCATAACTGTAGTTATTTTGATCAAATAAATGTGAAATTTTTATGGAGTGCTCATAAGGTGATTGATGTTGTCTGGTAAAAATTTCAGGAGTTTAGAATTTATAGTTTAAGATCTATAAAAATAACAAATTACCTATATTGCCTTGCTCCTATTCTGAATAGTCCTGGATATTTGAATTAATTGGCTTAGTTAAGTTATGAATCATAGCTTGATGACAATACATGAGTTTTAGCACTTTTCTTAAGCTTTTCAAAAAGATAAATATCATAATTTTTGGTTAAGTAGATCTTGAGTTATAGTTGCTTGAATCTCAGTGGCTGTTTCTGCCCAAACCCAGAGAGGGGTTTCCTTGTTCTTACCGTGAGGCCTTCTTAATAGTATAATTAGATTGAGGTGTTTACAATAAAGTTGTTTAGAATTTGACAAGATTTCTAAAAAGTCTAGAACCACATTTATTGGACATATATAACTCTATTTATAGCTGTTTAAAATGGCATGTCAGTTTCTATCTATGTTTTGGATAGAGGTGCAATTATTAGATTAATTGACCCTTCTAACTGTAGAATCATCTTAATATGAGAATAAGAAAGTTGTAGGTAACTTCCTAATATTTTAAAAAAGTTATGGTTCATGTTTGTTGGAGGTCTAGAACTCTAGTTATGCTTCTCTGAAGTTCCTATCAGTTTTCTATACCACTGCTGTTGGGCTGGATTTGCAGTTTTGCTTGTGCAATTATTTTCGTGGTGTAAATGATGTTTGCTATGGTTGTAGTGAATACAAAAGTTGTAGAAAATTTCATAATCTTGCTTGTGTTCAAATTGTAAGACCATAGGCCTAATAGTTTAGGAGTTACATGACTTTTAAGTCTTCTGTCAAGTTTTGATTTTATTCTGAGCAGATCTGAAAGATGCTAGTGTTTGATCTAGTTAGGATTTGAATGAGTTTTTGGTGATAATAACAAAGTTGTAGATAATTCATGTATCTCGCTGCTGTTAAAATTTGGTGGTATTTGGCGAAGTAGTTTGTGAGTTATGCCTGTTTAAAGTTGGGTTACAGAATTGATTACTCTCTGTCTTGTTTAGACCTGTTTCTGTAAATGGGTATATTTGACTTAGTTAACTTGAGAATCATGCTAAGATGATTAAATATGAATTGTCAAAAATTTCATAAGATTTTCAGAATGTCTTCTTGCAAGTCATTTGGATTTGTGTAACTCCAGTTATAGCTAAATCTTGTAGCTGCTGTTTGCATGTCCAGAAATTGACATATTCCAATTATAGTTGTTTGCTTGTATATTGCTAAGTGTGGCTCATACCTTTGATGATGGTTGAGTTAGAGTACCTGAGATCTTGGGAAACTTGTGTCATGCTTGGTGTTGTCGTCTTCTTTGCTATCGTGGCATGATAAATTGTGCGATATTTAAAGTAAGCAATGCGAAGTGCTTGTGCATGTTAACGTAACCTTGTGCTTGTCTTACTTACTACATGCGATGCATTGTCTATTGCACTTCCATGTATTCATACACATGCATCTTGCATCTCATTTAGGTACGCTAGATGAACCACGTGAAGGATGTGATGTGGAGTCAAACCCGAAGACGGTGTTTGGTGGATATATCCCGAAGATGGAAGGACTAAGCAAGTGCTAGGACCGGAGATGTCACCAAGTCGGTGCAAGCTAACTGAACTGACTTGTGTCGGATCCCAGGCAAGCCCCGGAGCATTCTAAGTCTCCCAGTAATTTACAAAATATTACTCAAAGTTCTTATGATTGATGCATTAGGTTATAAGAGTTGATTGGAACCACTTGATGCATATAAATTCCTTGTCCAGATATATACACCGTTAACCCTGTGTAGGTCCAGGATCGAATATATGCTTAGCCATGCTTAGACCGGTAGAAGTCGGGTGATTTCTTATCACCTGCGAGATATAGGTGGATACCGAAGCACGGTTGACTATATTTGCTATCGTGGAAAAGAACCATGGGGTAAAAGTAAATCGAGGCCGGGCGGAGTCTATGTGTAGGTTGACTCATGTGATTCCGTCTGTGTCGATTAAGGACCGTACCGTTGTTGGCGCTTCTGATAAGATTGAACGCATGCCTATCACTTAGCTGGCCGGATAACTCATTCCGACCGCGAAGCCGAGTAGCTCAACTCAGGTCAGGCCCCGTTCTGTTGTGCGCTCCTTGTGGGGGGCGATCAGACTGAGCCCAAGGGCAGGCTAGACCTGAACGTCCTAGCATCTGGTGTCCCAGATTGTGCGGCGTAGTACGGACCCGCGAAATGTGGACCTGAGTTGTACCAAAGGTGACCATTGATCGGGTCTGCCTGGGTTTGTGTTAGGAATAAATTCCCAGCTGGTTGAAAACGATTCAAATCGCCGTCTCTCCCGGATAGTGAGAAACTTGGCTAGTCCCAACATCGTAGTAATTGGATTATGGAATGTGATGGTTTGGATAAACATGGAATTACTATACCTGCTATGGTTACTATTGTATGCTCTAAAAAGATATACCACATGTTTGGCACAGGATAGTTGCTAATCTAGAGATGGATAGTTCTAATTAACTTGATGATAGAATTATAATTGTATAATTGAGTTAATAACTTTTTATGCAAAATGTTGTCAAGCTACCTCCACTTATAAAGCCTTGCATACTCTTTGGAGTCAATTTTATTTCTGGTTATGACGGGTAAGTCTAGCTGAGTACATTCGAGTACTCAGGGTTTATCCCACCATGCTGCAGGTAAGGTTTTGGCCTGCTGAAGATGGTGGCTAACCACCGGTGGGCTCGGTGACTCTATATTCACTTCTCATCTACATGCTTTTGTCTGAGGATGTCACTTATGCTAGCAATGTATTTGGAACTCATATTAATGAAATCCTTCGAAAGCAATGTTGTTTTCACTAATCGATTTGAAAACCCAAACTTGTACTACTAATTGTGACTCATTGTAATATTATTTCCGCTGCCACTCTATGTATGTGATGTGTATTTGCTTAATCACGCGATCTTGGTTGTGATGTTGATTTACCGAGGTCCTGCGTGACACTCGGCGGACTACCGGGTTTATATAAGTGAAAGTATGCGCGTGTCAACGTGTTAGCGGGGACAGCCGTACTTGATCTTGTATAAATTGGGCGGTTCTGTCACAGCTGGTATCAGAGCGAGATTAAGCATAATACTGTCATGTACATAGTTTTAAAAGCCAAGTTTTGGTTTTAAAAAAGCCTATTTTAACTAAAACTTTAGCTACAGGCAAATTTGTCAAAACTTATTTGCAAAACTATGCTAGCGACATCCTCCTTTATGCCCAGTTAAGGACTATTAGGTGGCTATCTAAGTACTAACTGTGGGGGTTTACTTCTTGCAAATTTTACTTTCGTCGTCCATACGGCGTGCTATTGTATGGATGCCGTTCACTTGAATGGTAATGTATGGATCAATTGCCTCTACGCCTAGGTAAGTGTGAGTTGTGAGAGCATGACCGTCCAACTATCGGTCTAGGGGAGAGTTACCTATGGTTACTGGAATATTTACATGTTACACACATGTATATATGAAGGTACTTAATTGCGGGTATATTTATCGGGTAGCTATGGATATCAAAGTATATACATTTGGGGATGTGTATATGGAGAGTATCTTAGTTTACTGCTTTCATTGTGTGCTTATTTATCTCTTGTGGGGATGGGCTGCAATGAATTTGCTGCAGTGCACGCTAACCACGAATCGTGGAGATTGAATATAGTGACGACTAGCTATATATTGAGAAAGTACGTGTTATGCCACCGACATAGAACGTGATTGTCGCCTTAAAGGTGGCAATTTTGTGAGGGCGAATAGGACGAGCATGCATCATGATTGTGCTTGTGCATAAATATGCTTCCCTCACCTTGTTCTAATACTAAGTAACTTGTGACCAATGTGATGCTACTATCTTCCTTGTGTGAAGCTAGACAAAATGCCTTGTTCCATCCGCTTGAATAGTCATGTGCTTGAAGATAGTGTGTGATTAGCTTCGCCTTTTATATGTTTGTTTCAAAGGAAATAGATGACAAGTTAATAGTTAGCAAAAGGTTCACCCCTTTGAAAACTAAATTTCTAAATGTAAGTAAAACTTGTTTTGTAGAGATATCCACCTACTCAGTAAAAAAGAAATAAAAGATAACAATACTTTACCACCATGTTTTGCATGATATGTGTAGCGGTGTTGTTGTAGGTGACTAGTTGTTAGGTGTGAGCTTTGTGCTTAGTAATAGTCGCTTAAGCTAATTAGATTGAGTATTTCTAAATGCTTGCTTAAGACCATGATGTAGGTGTGGATGCTCGTAATCTAGGTAGTGCCGTAGCTGTCACTCCTTTTGTCCTCAGAAAGCATATGAGTGTTGAAGAGCGCTATCCTGGAACAACGTCCAAGTTTTGGTAATCTCATGGTTGTCGTTTTCAATTAAGTTCTCTCTTAGGAGCCTGAGCCTGTACATGTGGTTGCTAGCCATTGAACGTTGTGCTATGAAGACCTTTATCCATGCCTTTGCTTGACCTTAGGCCCAAGCTTAGCTCCCTTCTTTGCTTGCATGTGTCGTGGTTGTCCCACTCTTGTGTGGAAGGACCTTGCTCTGAAATCCTTGTCGGACTTCATTGCTCCTTCTCCTACTGATGATCTGGTACAACGCTAATCGCTATCTACCCTGGCTTTGGAAACTTTTCCTCGTAGATCCTGTCATTGCTTTATCAACTGAATCCCTAGTCAGTGCAATGGCTCTGTCCCTTGAATCTCGTTTGTTTTGTCTCCAACCCTTTCAAGTCTCTGAATATTTATCAGTCTTGATCTCATGTTGCTACTCGACAAAACCAAATCTCATGTTAATCTTTATTTGGTAATCACTTGGGTGGACACAAGACGTATATGGAAATTTGGCAAGAAGTCCCCTGTTCAGTTGTCTTTGGCAATTAAGCTATGCTCTCTTGCGTTGTGTTTTCCGCTGCCACTCTGTGTATGTGATGTGTATTTCCGCTGCCACTCTGTGTATGTGATGTGTATTTGCTTAATCACGCGATCTTGGTTGTGATGTTGATTTACCGAGGTCCTGCTTGACACTTGGCGGACTACCGGGTTTATATAAGTGAAAGTATGCGCGTGTCAACGTGTTAGCGGGGACAGCCATACTTGATCTTGTATAAATTGGGCGGTTCTGTCACACATATCGACATTCCTCATTAGTTTACATGTTTGTATACATACTTGTAACGTTCACTTTTGGATACTAACAAGTTGTATTTGCTAAAATAATTCGAACAGGGCATTTAGGTTCTATGTCAATAAACATCACGGACGGCGTGATCCAGTAAGGAAGGAAAGGCTGGCTATAAAAACACTATGTGTGGTAAGTATAACTTACTTTAGTATTCCATTATATGGCTGTCAAAAGCATTACTTAACATTTCCATATGCAAAACACATAGTGCCCCAAGCAGAAGTCTGGGAGTGTACATTGTGGATACTATGTATGTTCTATGATGAGTAACACCGGTGCCTACAGGAGACATCCCTTAAGGGTAAGTTTGAACCTCTTCACCCGTAGTATAAAAACTTCACACATGGTATGAAATACTAAACCGAAACTTGTTCTCTTGTAGTGGAAAGAAGAGAGAAATGAAAAGAGACCCGTACAAGGATGACCAACTCTTAGAGCTCGTCGGCGACCTTTGCAACTTCATATTGGACCAGATTGTACACGTCAAAGGCACCTACCATGATCGAGATTCTGACTTAGGTAGAAATCATCAGTACCAACACCTTCGTGAGACTGAAAGGCTAGCTCTACGCCATTGATAACAATATGTATGGAATTTTATATTGGTCTTACCTTGTGGGACACCTACGCCGAGTGCCATAGCCACCAAGGTGCCACCCTTGGCCCACCGGTGAACTCGCCGTGAGCACATGAAGCCGTAGAGCCTCCTAGCTGCCCTGCCTATCCACCCTAGTGGGAGAACACGCGAGCTCGCCGCTGGCGAGGAGCGCCGCCGCGAGACAGAGAGGAGAGAGAGCTGCTGCGCCACTGTCACCCCGTTCACCCAGTGCACCGTGTGCCAGAGAGAGGGGAGGGAGAAGTGGAATGAATTAGACTTGTGAATTATGTCTATTTGATGATGAATTGTATATATTCTTGTGAATTAAACTTGTAATTGTAGTTTATATAATACTCTTGTGCTTGTGGTCAGATTTGAATTATATATGCATATATATATATGTGTGTTCTGGTCGAATTTGAATTGTAAATTTGATTTTTTTTACGGAAAAATGTACTGTAGGGGCGGTTCTAGACTGAACCGCCCCTACAAACAGGTATTATAGGGGCGGCTCGTACTACAGCCACCCCTAAAAATTGATTTGTAGGGGCGGTCTGGGAACCGCCCCTATAAATCGGCGATTTGTAGCCACGCTTTGGTAGGGGCGGCTAGCCAAACCGCCCCTACAAATACCCATGAGCTGCCCCTATAGAGCCTATCTGTAGTAGTACGTGAACCTAGTGGTGCTGGGCGTAGCCAGCACCTGGACCCCACCGACGCCATCGGCGCCCTCGCCGTCGTCGGCCGGCAAGTGCCCCCGCGACGCGCTGAAGCTGGGCGTGTGTGCTGGGCCTCATCAAGGCTAAGGTGGGAGTGCCTCCCAAGGAGCCATGCTGCCCACTGCTAGAGGGGCTCGTCGACCTGGAGGCCGCCATCTGTCTCTGCACCGCCATCAAGGGCAACATCCTCGGCATCAACCTCAACCTGCCAATCCATCTCAGCCTCATCCTCAACTACTGTGGCAAGAAGGTGCCCACCAGCTTCAAATGCTGAGCGCCTTGCGTGCTCGCCGTGCGTTGCCTCGCTGCCGCCATGCAATGCATGCATGCATGGGCCGGCGACGTACATCAGACATCTTCGCCTGTTCGTTTGGACTTGTTTGGCTTATAAGCCGTACTTTTTTAGCCAACGAACAATATTTTTTCTCTCATACCAAATCAGCCAATAGTACTTTCAGTTATGGCTTATCAGCCAAACAAGCCTAAACGAATAGGGCGCTTGTCTTTTGGGTTCAGTTTGAATGATGCATGGTTTGATTGTTTTTCCACGTACGAGGTGTGCATGACTAGTCTGCATGCACGCATGGCCGGCCGTGCTGTCGATTTGTATCTTTCCTGCCTCCTCTGTCCCTGTGCATTTGTTGTGAAGAGCCGGTGATCACTTGTATGCCGGTGCTAATTCCAATCAAGTTTGGTTCGCGGTTTATTTAAATATATATATCATTATTAATTAGTTACTAGTCTCCATTGGGAACAATGCAAGTTAATATATGTATACTACGTGCAGAAGCAAGCACAAAGTTATAGAGGTTTGGATCCGTGTTTACAACGGTTTCCGCTTGAGCTTAAACATAAATGAATAAAAAGCTGCGAATACCACAAAGTAGCCAAACGCCAAACTGTTTGGTTAAGCACTTAGGGCACGTACAACGCCGTCTCTTCCTCCGTCTCTTCGTCACCGTTTTTGCAAAAAACACCCTCGTTTCACTTGGAGACGGCTGCCCCGTCGCCTCGCGAGGCGACGGCGAGGGCCCGTGCTCCGAGACCGAATCGCCTGATGAAGCAGCGTTGTAGGAGTCGTCTTCTCAACTCGACGAATGATGCGGATCCCGTGTGGGCACACGCGGAATCTGGTATTCGCGCGCGTGGCAGGATGTTGCGCGCCTCGGCCGCCGCGAGCAGCGCGGTCGAGCTCCGCCGCGCCATGGGCTCGCGCGGCAACCTCCGCCGCGCCGCGAGCTGCGCGTGGCGACCTCCGCCCTGCCGCCGCGAGACGCGCGGGCCAGCTCCATCGCACCGTGGGCTGCGCACGGGCGAGCTCCGCCCTGGCTGCCGTGAACCGCTTAGGCGACCTCCATCGCTCCACCCTGGCCGCCGGGAGCCATGCGGGTGAGCTCCGCCCTGAGCAGGTCAGTGTCAGTCCCTGGGATTGTTTGTCCTATCAGCTATTGCAACTTGAGCACCCTTCTGGCTTGTGTGGTATGGATATGTATGCTGTATATTCTTACCACATATCTCAAAGTATAGTACATTGTTCCATGTGGATTTTTTCATTTCTTCCATCTGGCCAAAATTTTGTTGATTTAGCAGGAAGTGACGCCTGCTTACAATGGGAAAGGTCATTCGCCAACTCAGGTCTGTTGTGCTCTAGTCATCTGTCTTTGACAGAGAAAACTACAGTCCCAATCATATTAGTGCTACTTTTGCAATTTGTCTTGAACCAAATGCCCTTCAACATTGCAACTGTTGAATGCCTCAATTTGGACATCTATATGAATATCTTCCTTGGAGTTGGAAGTTTACTGAATTGGAAGTAGACTAGGCACAAGTAGGCAGAATTGATTTCAACACAGTTTGGGCTTCGATGATTACTGCTTGCTGCTGCATCTACTTGTGTATACCACTCTGAAATTGTTTGAGTCTACACTCTGAAATTGTGACCAAGCAAGTAAATTGCTTGCTGGAGGTCGTACTTCTGTGGTGCTTGGCATGAGGAAGAGTAAAAGGATGTGCTGCTGGACTGTTGTAGCTTGGATGCTCACATTTCATCTGATTTGGGCAAAAAATAAAGAGCAGGAGGGTGAGGTTGTAGACTGCATGTGTGTATTGAATTTTCAGTGTGAATGTGCTGCTATTTTTCTGATACTGTGAACATGTTGCTATTTTCTGAAAATTCAGCAAGTACTATTTTGGTGTTGATTCAATGTTAGTACACGTGCCTAAGTTTTCTTTTTATATATAAGAAATAGGCCGATTCACTTCATCTTGATTATAACTGGAACAACCATAATCTTGAATCTGTGACATACCTGTGTGCCGTACCAACCAGTTGAAGTGGTGCATGGCTGTCTGTGACTGTCTTTTTTTTTTTTTATTTTTGCACAGTTTGGTCTTTGCTTCTTTAGGAGTGATTCTGTAATTGTCGGTACAGAAAGTGACCAACTAGTGAATATTTGTAGTTTTGTTGTACGTTGTGATCGGAGGTGGCCTAGCACTTAATGACACATGATATATATTGGTTCAGGCAACGTGCCCTATGTCCAGTCTGGGTCAGTCAGTGACTTTATTCCTGAGCCCAGATGCTCGAAGTCTGTAGTGGGGTTACAAACGAGAAGGAGAAATGAGGGGTGTACGAGAGGCCCGGTCGGGTCCGACCGGAAGGGCCGAGGGCGACCGGAACTCCGCTATGAGCTAGGTGTTCAAGCGTGTGCTTGAGGGGCAGCGAGTTATCGATCTAGTGAATCTAAACTTGAAGAAGAATCGTCCTCCTCCGTTGGAGGGAGCGCACCCCCTTTTATAGATAAAGGGGATGGCTTTACATGTGAGAGGGAGAGAGTACGAATGTTTCTAAGCCTTGTTGCCCACGTCGACGAGGGTAGCGATGATGGTAGGCGTCCACAATACTGTTGACGTCACTGTAGAATGTCAGGTGCACATAGGAGGTTGTGTTGGCTTCTTCAGGAAGGGTGGATGTTGGTATCTGCAAAATACTGTTTGGTGTGTGAGGAGCCCTACCACGTGTACCAGGTATGGTGAATCCTAGCGCCTACTACCGATGCCCAGAGGCATGTGGGGGGCTTTTTGCCGTACGGGAGTCCAACGACGCCTACAATACTGTAGACACAAATGTCGGCACCTACAATACTGCTTGTGTCAGGGCGGTCGTGGAGCACTGTTTCCGCAGGCATACAGGGTATGGTCCCGGTATCGTGGTTTGACTTAGTGCGCTGCGTTCTTCGTTCGCCCCTGGTCCCTTCCGAGCGGGCGTCCCCGATCGAATGGCTCCAGTCGGCCCTGGCCGCGCCAGTCGGAGAAGAGCGGTACGCAGGCTTCCTACGGGTCCCCGGTCGGAGTCGCGGGGTCGGAGTAGGAAGCAGCGTTTTGGGCCAGGCCTTCCGATCGGAGAGACCGCCCGGAGGCGGCTGGTGCCCGAGGCGAGCGCTCCGGTCGGAGGTGGGCCGAAGAGGTTGATGAGCGGGCGTTCGTTCTTTAGGGCAGACCTTTCGGTCGGCGACCGAACTGTCCTTCCGGCCCGTCGTATTCTTAGACCTTCGGGCCGGCCCGTGAACAACATGCTGTTTTCTTGGGCCGAGCCCTGGCGTAGAAGCCGGTCCCCGAGGGACCCCGGGTTTGTGAACCCGACAGGAGCCCCCGAGCCCTCGAGCGATTCGAGCAGAATCGTCCAGAGGATTTTTTGTCTTGCCGGCGGGTGTAGCCCCCGAGCTCCCGGGCGGTTCGGGCAGAACCGGCTGGGGGGTTTTCTGTGTTGTCAGCGGGAAAGGTTTTTTTGCGTTGTGTCGGCGGGTGCGCGCGAGCGCACCTGCGGGTGTAGCCCCCGAGCCCCCGGGTGGTTCGGGCAGAACCGGCCGGGGGGTGTTGCTTCGGTGGACGTGTGTTTTTGTTTTGAGACGATTTTTGTTCGACCCAGGCGTCGTTGTGCAGCCGTGGCGTTTTTTAGGTGCAGGGCTGAGATAGATCTTACTTATCCTGGCGTCGGTGCGCGCCACAGATGGAGATAGCCTGGTTTGGATGTGACAGAGTTCACTGATCTTTGGCATCGATGCGCGCTGTGGGATCATGAGAGTTAGTTTTAGTTAGTTCAGGAATCGTACGAGCCAGAGCTCGCGGATCCTGGGAGCGCAGTCGAAAGTGAAGCTGTTATGCGAGTTTAGGTGTCGCGGTCCCAGGTTTTATTGGAGCGCAGTGAAGCCGTCTGAAGCCGTTACGCGAGTTTAGGATTCGCGGTCCCAGGAGCCATAGCCGGATGTCATAGATCCTGTCGACGCGAGTTCGGGGTCGCAGTCCCAAGAGCCATAGCCGGATGTCGTAGATCCTATCGACGCGTGTTTGGAGTCGCGGTCCCAAGAGCCGTAGCCGGATGTCATAGATCCTGTCGACGCAAGTTCAGAGTCGCGGTCCTAAGGTTTTTTGGAGCGCAGTCAGAAGTGAAGCTGTTTTGAAGCCAAAGCGTAGTTAGTTTGGTTAAAGATCGGACGAGGCGATGCTCGCGGATCCTGGCGTCGGTGCGCGCCGCGGGACCGGGCGAGTCGGAGTCATGGATCTAGCGAGTTCGAGGTCGCCGTCCTTGGCATTTTTATCTTGAGCCCCCGAGCCCTATCGGGCCTTTCGTGGAGGTTGATGTGAGTATTGTGCATTACCCCATCCTCGGTTCCTCACAACCGGAGGGGCTGAGTTTCATCACCTGTCCCGATCGCTCGGGCTCGAAGACTAGCTCAGTGAGTTCGCTAACAGGTGTGATCGAGTGGAATCTGGGTCCGTCGTTCTTGACGGGGTTGGCATAGCCCTCTTGTGACATTCCACTACTCCTTTACCTGCAACCCGATAGATGCCTAGGTCGTTCCGGAGATTGACCTGGGTGGCCTAACGGTCTCCCCTCGATGGGGATTCTGTCGGCCTGGCAACAGGTTTAGGATCGAACGAGAAGGTTGAGATGACCCGATCTACCAGACCAGGCTAGGGCCGCATGGTGCTCATCTACGGTATTCTCCCCTGGCTCTATTGGTTGCCCATGTCGAATGAGGCAACCGCTGCTTCGTGACGCAACACGGAGCGTTCTGGTACATTTCGCTGCATGTGCGATGCTTAGTTCCCGAGCCCCCGGGCGGTTCATGCCCTAACCGTCCAGGGGGTTTAGGCATATGAAATGAATGCGCGTATGGATGTATGAATGATTTATAAAGAAATAGAGGGGGTTTTGATAGTGTTTACCTTGATGACTGGAGTGACGGGGTTCGGAGAGCTTTCAGTCGAAAACGTTCGACAGGGACCCGTGCTCGTCGTTCGTGATGGAGTCGGCATGGCCTGCATGGGGCGTCCCTTTGCTTCCTACCTGTGTCTTGGTGTGGATACTGAGCGACTCGATCGACTTAGGGGATCGGTTTGGTCTCCCGGCGGAGATTTCATTTTTTGGTCTCCCCAGGCCCAGCCTGGGGAAGCGGGGAGCCACCCGCATGTGGTGACGCTTCGGTTTTCGCGCCCGGTCGTGCAATAGTGGTGGACCATACCCAGGCCACGTTTTGCCCTGCCAGGTGATGTTTCGTCTAACCCGGCGTTGCTCCATCAGTCAGTGTGCGTCCCTTCGGCCAGGGCGTGTCCCGTCGTTTCCCATCCGCATTGAATGGGGGCAGAGTTTTGCGCTTTGATCGTCTGCTTTTCTTCTTTAAATAGGGGGAGGGAGAGGGCTCTCCGTCGTAGTCCTTTGCCTGTTCTCCAACTATTGTCTCTCCTCCTTCCTTCTCACCGAGAGTGCCTATATGACACGGCGGTTCCTAAGTGAGAGAGAGAGTGAGCGAGGGGGAGGACTTACAGATCCTTTTGTGAACCCGGGGCGTGATGTCGGGCTAGAAGTGATGCTGGATCTGATCTGTGAGGCCTTCTTTGGGATGGAGCCATGTGTAGACTCCCTCTGGTGGATCTTTTTCGGGTGAGCCTCGTCGGAGGGGAGGTTACTCACGATTGTGCCGGTGGAGGGTTCCGTGCCTACAGCTGCTCAAGTTGGCCAGTTCATAAAGTTTGATGAGATTTCTTCCAGCCATGGCTACCATACCTTGGGAGCGGCGCCCCCATCAAAGAGCTGCCTCGACTGCATGAGAAGGTCAGGAGCTCCATGTTCTTCTGCTGAGCATCTATAGGTGCGACGCCCTTGAGGTACCCGTTGCATTTTGCCAAAGTTTTGAAGGAGCAGAACCGAGCGATTCCTGGCGTTCAGGCGAAGTCGTCGAGTGGCCGCAATATTATTTGTAGTAGTAGAAAATGTAATAGTTAAGTTTTGTGGGTAAGTCCCCGTGTAAATAGTTTCTTTGTATCAATGAATACAACCGTACTGCCCTTGTGACGACACCACCATATCTGTTTCCTTGTTTATGTCCTAGTATGACCTTTGTTTTTATCCTTTCTCTCTCATACCTACCCGTTTGTCCCGTAGGGTGCGATCTTGGGAGCCCGGGGCGTGGCCCGCGAGGCTCGGTTGCTCGTATCCATAGGGAAAGGCGGGGTGCGTTCGGTTTGGGAGTAAGAACAGGGTTATGTAGGGTAATCAAAGGAATGTAATGTGTTTCCATTCAGGGAGAAAGTTGTCTACCATGTGATAGTGAAGAGAAAGAGAGGTAATACTCAATATTTGTATACTTATGGAGCCCCCGAGCGACCCGGGTTGAAAGTGTTTGGGCGGGGGCGCTCTTACAGGAGCATGTGTTTTAACCGAAAGTATTTAGACAAAATTTATGGGAAAAACGACGTAGCTGTTCAATGTTCCAAGTGTTGTTGAGAACATTGCCATTGTTGTCCTCCAGTCGGTAGTTGCCCGGTTGGATTACTTTGGTTACCGTATAGGGTCCTTCCTAGGGTGGAGAGAGCTTATGTTTTTCCTTCGTCAATTGGGTCCTTCGGAGCACGAGATCGCCGACTTCGAGTATCCTTCCTCTGATCTTCCTTTCGTGGTACCTACAGAGGGTTTGTTGATAGCGAGCGGAGCGGATGACGGTCATCTCATGGGCCTCTTCGAGCAGGTCGACTGCGTCTTGTTGAGCCTCTGTGGCTCGGTCGCGGTCGAAAGCTTTCACTCTTGGTGCGCCGTGGTTGAGGTCGGAGGGCAATACCGCCTCGGCTCGATAAGCTAGGAAGAAAGGTGTGAATCCTGTGGATCGGTTTGGGGTCGTTCTCAGGCTCTAGAGGATCGCTGGGACCTCTGCAACCCATCGCCCGACGTGTTTGTTGAGTCGGTCGAAGATGCGCGACTTGAGTCCTTGGAGGACCATGCCGTTGGCGCGTTCGACCTGACCATTAGTTCATGGATGTCCAACTGAAGCCCAGTCGATTCTGATGTCGTATCCATTGCTGAAGTCTAGGAACTTCTTCTCGGTGAAGTTAGTCCCGTGGTCAATGATAATACAGTTAGGAACGCGGAATCGGTAGATGATGTCGAGGAAGAATTTGACTGCCTCTTCCGAGCGGAGATTGGTGATGGGCTTGGCCTCTATCCACTTGGTAAACTTGTCGACTGCTACAAGTAGATGAGTGAAGCCGCCTGGGCCCTTCTTGAGGGGTCCTACCATGTCGAGACCCCAGACCGCAAATGGCCAGGTGATTGGGATGGTTTGGAGCTCTTGCACCGGTAAATGGGTTTGCCGAGCGTAGAACTGGCATCCTTCGCACCCGCGGATGACCTCTTCTGCATCTCGTAGCACGGTGGGCCAGTAAAAACCTTGGTGAAAGGTTTTTCCGACCAGGGACCTTGGGGCCGCATGATGCCTACAGATCCCGGCATGGACCTCGAGGAGGATCTGCTTCCCCCAGCTGGCGGGGACGCACTTCATGAGCACTCCTGATGGACTCCGTTTGTAGAGTTCGTCACCGAGCACGACGAAGGTCTTGGCGCGTCGAGCGATTCGTCGGGCTTCAGTTCTTTCAGGTGGGAGAACCTCCTCGAGGAGGTAGGCGAGTAGTGGTATTCGCCAGTCGGTTTGATCGAGTGCCACTACAGCGATGTCCGCGGATGACGTCGTTATAGAGGTGCTGGGATCGGAGCCCCCGAGTGCCGAACCGGTGTTGGGGTCGGTCTGGGTTAGATCTTCCAAGATGCGAGTGGATGGTTCGTGGACGTCGTTGATGAAGACCCCGCTCGGGGATGGATCCCGCCTGGCGGCTAGTTTTGCGAGGAAATCGGCGGCGTCGTTGTCCCTTCGAGGGATGTGATGAAGTTCGATTCCCTGGAATTTGTCCTCGAGCTTACACACCTCTTGGCAGTATGCTGTCATGAGGGGGCTTCTGCAGGAGGACTCCTTCATGACCTGATCAACAACTAGCCCCGAGTCGCTGTGGACGTAGAGTCATGTAGCACCAAGCTCGATGGCGATGCGTAGTCCGTTGATAAGGGTTTCGTATTCCGCGGCGTTGTTTGAAGCCGAAAAGTGGAGATAGATGGCATAGCGGAGCCTACTCCTATCTGGAGAGATAAGAACCACTCCTGCCCCTGAGCCGGACGCCATTATGGACCCGTTGAAGTACATTGTCCAGTACTCGTGGGAGACGTCCGGGGTCGGTAGCTGGACCTCCGTCCATTCGGCGATGAAATCCACGAGAGCCTGAGATTTAATTGTGGTGTGGGGGTATACCTGATGTCATGGCCCATGAGTTCAAGGGCCCACTTAGAGATTCGTCCCGCGGCATCATGGTTGCGGATGATGTCTCCGAGTGGGTATGAAGTGACGACTGTGACTTCGTGGTCGGTGAAGTAGTGTAGGAGCTTCCTAGTGGCCATTAGCACGGCGTATAGGAGTTTCTACACCTATGGGTACCGGACCTTGGGGTCGGTAAGCACTTCTCCGATGAAGTATATGAGTCGCTGTACCTTGAGCTGGTATCCCGGTTCCTCCCTTTCGACGATCAGGGCAGCACTCACCACATGGTTACTTGCCGTGACGTAAAGGAGGAGGGGTTCTCCCTATTCGGGAGCGATGAGGATCGGGGCTGATGTCAGGGATGTTTTGAGGCATTCGAGAGCCTGCTGGGCTTCCTCAGTCCAGATGAAGGCGTCCGTCTTTTTGAGGAGCTTATGGAGTGGCATCCCCCGTTCGCCGAGCCGAGAGATGAAGCGACTAAGGGCCGCCAGGCAGCCGGTGAGCCTTTGTACGCCCTTTACGTTGCGTATGGGGCCCATGTTGGAGATGGCTGCGATCTTTTCGGGGTTGGCCTCGATGCCGTGCTCGGACATGATGTATCCAAGCAGCTTCCCCTTTGGGATCCTGAAAACACATTTTTTGGGATTTAGCTTGATGTTGAACCTTTGGAGGTTCTTGAACGTTGCGGCCAAGTTTGCGATCAAGTCGCAAGCTCGAGCCGTTTTGACCACTATGTCATCAACATAGACGGCGATTGTTGGTTTCAGCCGTTCAGCCTGATCGGGCTGATCAGGCGGGTCGATTGGGTCGACGAAGCATTGCTGCATGCACCTTTGGTAGGTGGCACCAGCGTTCTTCAGACCGAAAGGCATGGTCACGTAGCAGTACGAACCATATGGGGTGATAAACGAGGTTGCGAGCTGATCGGAATCTTTCATCGCGATCTGGTGATAGCCTAAGTAGGCATCCAGAAAGGAGAGGATCTCGCAACCCGAGGTGGAGTCGATTATCTGGTCTATGCGTGGTAAAGGAAATTGATCCTTCGGACACGCTTTATTAAGTCCGGTGTAATCGACGCACATTCTCCACTTCCTAGTCTTTTTTTTGATAAGGACGGGATTGGCGAGCCAGTCGGAGTGGAAAACCTCCCTGATGAATCCGGCTACCAAGAGCTTGGCGATTTCTTCACCTATGGCCCTACGCCTCTCGTCGTCGAAACAACGCAGGCGTTGCTGGGCGGGCTTCGAGCCCGGGATATGGCTTAGTGCATGCTCGGTGACCCCCCATGGTATCCCCGGCATGTCAGAGGGCTGCCACGCGAAGACATCACGATTGTCGCGTAAGAAGTTGACGAGCTCGCATTCCTATTTGGCCGGGAGCTGGGTCCCGATTCGCACCGTTTTGGCTGGGTCGGTGGGGTCGACACCCACCGCCTTGGTTTCTTCGAGCGGGCGGAAGGCCATCGAGGAGGTCGGTTTGTTGCAGTCTAGGACTGCTGGGGTTGACGACTCCCCGAGCTGCAGCAGCTCGGAGGAGTTGACGACCGCGGTGGCGAGCTCATAGTGCTCGCGGTCGCACGCGTAGGCTTGCGAGAAGGCGCTACTCACGGTGATGACACCGTTCGGACCCGACATCTTTAGCTTGAGGTAGGTGTAGTTGGGATCACCATGAATCTCACATAGCATGGCCGTCCTAAGATGGCGTGGTAGGACCCTGGAAAGTCCACCACTTCGAAGGTGAGGACCTCCGAGCGGAAGTTGGTCCGGCTGCCGAACGTGACGGGCAGGTCAATCTATCCGAGCGGGTATGCCTGCACTCCCAGTTTTACCCCGTGGAAGGGGGAGCCCACCGGGTGGAGCTCCGATCGGGGGATGCGCATGGCATCAAGGGTGTCGATGTACAGGATGTTGAGGCCGCTCCCCCCGTCCATTAGAACCTTGGTGAGGTGCTTTTTGCGGACGATGGGGTCGACGACGAGCGGGTAGCGGCCCGGTCTTGCTACGTAGGAGGGATGGTCCCTCTGATCAAAGGTGATCGGGGGCTCTGACCAGCTGAGAAAGGAGGGGATGGCCGTCTTAGCGGCGCTCGCCTCCCTGTAGCGTACCTTATGCTGGTATTTAGTCCAGATGGCATCGGACCAGCCGAAGATTATGATGCACTCCTCAGGTTTGGGGAAACCGTCTCCGTCCTTGCCTCCCGCGCCTCCCCTCTGGCTGCCGGCTCCTTGCCGTCTCCCTCTTTTGACCCACCGGTCTGTCAGAGGAAACGTTTGAGGAGCTCGCACTCCTTGTAGAGGTGTTTGACAGGGTAGGCATGGTTGGGGCATGGACCATCCATGAGTTTGTTGAAGTGGTCAGGTAGTCCCTGTTGGGGCTGCCTGGGCGTGCGATCAGCCGCGGCGACCAACACAGCGTTGTCCGACCGGCGCCGATCCTTTTTGTTCTTCTTGCCCCTCTGAGTGGAGGGGCCTTCGTTAGGATCCGCGCGCTTGGGTTTGCCTTGGTCCCAGCCTCCGCTGAAGACTGCTCCGACTGCCTCCTCGCCAGAGGCGTGGTTGGTGGCGACATCGAGCAGATCGCGGGTGGTGCGGGGTTTTAGGTAGCCAAGCTTGTGGATCAGGGACTCACAGTTTGTCCCAGAAAGGAATGCACTGATGACGTCTGCGTCGACGACATCAGGGAGGGAGTTGCATCGTTGAGAGAACCTATGGATGTAATCCCACAGGGATGCACTGGGCTCCTGCTGACAGCTCTTGAGGTCCCAGGAGTTCCCCAGGCGGACGTACATCCCCTAGAAATTCCCAACGAAGACCCTCTTGAGGTCCGCCCAGTCGCGGATGCTGTCGTGTGGAAGGAATTCAAGCCATGCCTGAACATGTTCCCCCACGGAAATGGAAAGATATTGGATGATGAAATAGTCATCATCCACTCCTCTGGCTCGACAGGCGAGCCGGAAGTCTTCGAGCCAAATGCCTGGGTTAGTCTCTCCAGTGTATTAGGTGATGTTGGAGGGAGGCCGGAAATGCTGTGGGAACGGTGCAATCTGGATGCATCGGCTGAAGGCCTGTGGCCTCGGGCCCCCAGGGCTGGGGCTCCGGTCGTTTGGCCGGCGACCGCGCCTGGGGCGTGTTTCACCGCTTCCCTCGATGGTTCGGCCGGGATCCGTGTCACCTGCTGCCATTCGGCGGATGTCGTTGTCATGTCAGGCCCGATGCCGGTCGCTGATGACGCTATGAGCGTCTTGGTGTGGATTGGGCCGCTCGCATCCCGGCGGTCGGTGTGGAGCAGGCGCCCGGTCGGACCGTGGCGCGGTTGCCGCACCCCGAGCCGAGCCTGATGGCTGTAGTGGCGAGCGAACGGAGCGATCCGGCTGGCGCGTCCCTATTCCCCCGGTGGGGAGAGAGGGCGCGGGTCGGAGTCGTGATGTGGAGCTTTCCGCCTGTTGGACGGCGGTGGCCTCTACTAGAGCCTGGAGGTTCCGGTAGACTGCCCGCTCCTGAGGGTCAACGGGCTCGGGAACACCGCGCAGAAGCATTGCTGCAGCAGCGATATTCAGGCCGGTCTGGGCGAATTGTGGGACATCATTCCCCTCGTTCACAATGTCGTGATGGACCTGACGAGCGCAACCCCGGGCGCCACCCACCAGGCCATGCACATGGGGCGCAACGTGCCACACCGATCATGCCAGCGCAAGTGGCAAGTTCTGCCGTCGTTGTCGTAGTTCTTCGGTGTGTGCTTGCGCAGACGCGAGGGCCTCCGCACGCGTGTCCTTAGGGGTGTGAGTTTGCGCGGACTCGGCAACCACCGGCGGTTGTGCTGGACCATCCGCCATAGCGCATTCCCGGGATGGATGGTGGCGGGACGCCACATCACTGATGCTAGAACCATCGCTCTCGCCCTCGTTATCCGGGAGTTCGTGGAAAACAACATGAGCGGAGCCTGTCATTCCTATGAATTCAAACGTGAGGGGAGGATGGTGCCAGCGTTCTTCGGAGCCCCCGAGCGCAAGCGTCTGCGGATGACGTGAGGCCATAGGGGAACCAAACGTACGGTGTTCGTGGCGTGGGTGGTGCAGTCCCTCCAGATGATCGGTGGGAGGTAGTAAATAAAGGGTGAATAAAGGTACGCGTATTACTTACAGTGGGGTTTGAGCAGAGAGTTTGCTCGGAGTGAAGCGCAGATGCCGTGCCGTTGAGGTCGCGCATCCCAGAGTCGATGGAGAATGTCTCTCCGACGGGTGCCGAGTCGTGAGTCTCCTCACGGAGGTGGAGTACGCCGAGCTGGTCAACGACGAAGTCCAGGCTTCCAAAGAGGAAGGCCTTGGATGGCTCGAAAACGAGTGGAATCCGCATCCCCGCAGGCGAGAGTGCGGGATACTCCAGTGAGCCGAGGCGAATCGTATCGCCCAAGCCCGCCACGGTGGGGGTGGCAGAAAAATGGGCCATCCGATGACCAAAAAAGTGTTGAACGTACAGCGTCTTCCCCACGGACGGCGCCAACTGTCGGTACAGAAAGTGACCAACTAGTGAATATTTGTAATTTTTGTAACACCCCGGGTGTTTAAATATTAAAAACTGGACATGTCATCATATGCATTGCAAGGCATTGGTCATATTGCAAACTTTGATATGCATTCACTAAAACAAGTTTACATTTATGTTATAAGTGTTGCTTGGTATTGTTTGAATCAAGTTCGAAGTCTTTGTATTGGTTTGAAATTCTGAAAACCCTGATTTTCAATGTTTAAATCCTACCCTAAAAATTCATTTCAAAATCTAAGCATATTTTGGGGTTGAGCCTTAAAGCAAAATTGTAGAGCTTGTCGAGTTGTACAAAGTTTGTTTTTGGAGTTTTTCAAGTTGTTTAGTAAAATTTGAAGTTATTTGAAAAGGCGAAATTCCTTAAATGTCCCCTATTTGAATTCAAAAGTTCATTTCAAAATGTAAGCCAAATTGGGGGTTGGTTATAAAAGCAAAGTTGTAGAACTTTTTATTTTGAACAACTTTTGTTTTTGGGGATTTTTGAGTTGTTACAAAAATTTGGGAGTAATTTGAGTTTCAAACTGGATGGCAATTCTATAATTTCGATAAACAGTGTTCACCGCTCTTGCTACACCGCCGGCGACCTTCGGTTTGCTTCCAGGCATGGTCGTGGCCGTCTTTGGCATCGTGCTGGCGCGGTGAAGGCCACTGCGTAGCTTCCTTGCGCTTCTGAGCCACTCTATTTAGTCTTGGCCGTCGCCGTTTGCCCCCGCTCTCTTGCTCTGTTTTCCCGATGCCACGGCCATAACTCCGGCGAGCTCTCACCGTCACTTTAGCGCACTCGAGCCACTGCAAAGCTTGTCACAGCTCCACCTACTTCTTGCGCACCCAAGCAACCTACTTTTGTCGCTTGTCTTCACCGGAAACTCGCGGTGCGCGTTCTTCTTCCTTGCGGCCGGCAACCTCACCCGCGATCTCGTTTCATCGTGGTCAGCGCGTTCCGGTGAGTCTCTGTCCTTGCCGAGACGTGATTCAGTTTCGCCATGATGCCGTGGTGCTTTGTACCTTGATGCTTGATCAAATTGTTCACCGCAGCCACCGGAGCGTCACCGTCGCCGTTGCTTGCTCTACCGTGACCGCTGTGTCCGTCGAACGGTGTCTCCAGTGCTCCTCCGGCCTTGTGCTCTACTCAGTCGCGTTTGGGGTGAGCTGCTGATGCTTCCTGGGCCATCTGTTTAAGCTTTACAAGTCTCACGTCGCCAGCGTAGCATAGCCGCGCCGTCGTGGCCGCCATGTCCGGCGTAGTGCTCGGTCCAGTCCGTAGCTGGTCCAGCTTGTGCCCCAAATCGATGCGCCTAGTCAAGGGTAGTGTTTTGGTACCTTGGTCGTCACCGATGGTCTCGCCGTCGGCGAGATATCGCCGGTCAGCGCGCGTGTCGCCGGAGTCAAAGCCTGAGGTTGAAGATGACATGTGGGGTCGAGATGTCAGTGACTGTGTAGTTCAAAAATGGATTTTTCTATTTCCTAGAATGAATGAATAGTGTCTGTTTTTGTTATTTTTGTGTAGATTTATTTAGAGCTCCAAAAATTATGAAAAATTTTATGTGACCTCTTTGTGATGTATATTATTTAGGAAAAATATGAAATGTTGTTTTTCAGTAATTTTTAATTGTGATAAAAATTGCTCAATTAATTAATAAATGAGTTTTCAGGATTTTTCTAGGCTTATTTATGTATCCAAAAATTATGAAAAATGTTTTGTCACTTAGTTATCATGTGATGAACATTTAAAAAAAAATTGAGCTCAATTGGGACAAGTTGATTTATTTCATAATTCTTAATTAATTCATAAAAGCAAATAGTAACCTTTAGTGATTTAGGTTTTGTTTGAATTTTTGATTAAGTGATGTCCTTGGGTCAGTAGTTGGTGATGATCCTTGGCAATTGATGTGAGTGTTGCGAAAGTGGTTTAGTTAGTTTAACTTATAACTGTACCGCGAAGGAAAGTTGTATTCAAGTTGTTAATTTTGCATACATCATCAGGCATCATGTTTCGTATTCCGCATCATGTTAAACATGGCATTGTTATTACGTGTAGTGAACGAAGGTGAGCACGTGGTAGTTAATCAAGTGGTTGAGGAGGTTGATCCGTCTGTGGAGGTTGGTGTTGATATCGGTAGAACGACTCCGGACCCGGACTTTTCCGTCAACGAAGGCAAGCCCCGGATGCATACAACCCTACCTTGTATTTTACAAATTGATTTTGCTTTTGCTTCTTTTTACTGCATTAAGTGATTAGGAGTCAAGTGAAAACTGAATTGGTACATTACCAACCTTGTTATTCCATATTTACCATATTACTAGTTTTAAATTCGTATATGCCTAGTGTTGCTTAGCTATGCTTAGAACGATGAAAGTCGGGTGATTACCTGTCACCTGCGAACTTTAAATGGAACTTTGGTTAATTATGTTAACATGTGATATGAGATTGTGGAGTAATAAATCTAGACCGGGCGGACTCGGTGTGTGTGAGCCACAAGACATAGAGGTCTTGTGAGCGGGTTCTTTCCGCCTGTGTCGATTAAGGTCTGTACCGTTGTTGAATTGCATGAGGTGAGACTTTGTAGTACTAACCACATACTTCGGTAAGCCTTAACTTGGCTATTCTATTACGAGAATGGCTACTCGCGCACTGGGAGTGGAGAGATGGCGGGAATAGCATGTACCCACGTGGCTATGGGCTGGAGTGGTGGAGTACTATATTCTCGGGTGGCGCGGACCCGTTCTTGTTTTACAGGATCCGAGGGTAGGTTGGTATATGTAGGTCGGGGACCTACATATGTCATGTGGTCTGGAATTCCCAGCTGGGTTTTTAATCGGTTCGAATCGTCGTTGCTCCTCGATTATGGAGACTCAACTCACTGTTCATCATCGTAGTAATAAATAACTGGAACTTGAGGATGGTCTGTGAAGGTGTTGGTTATGAAGTTTCATGATCTCATTTCAGATCGTGTCAGCTTTGTATATGATCTTATGAAGTTTTAATGTTGATATAAAGAATTTTATTAAAAAGCTTTTACGCAAAAGAACTTTGATTATTGCTAAAGCCATACCTTAAAGCCTTGAGCCTGCATTCCTGCGCTTTATTAATTCTTATTTCAGTTAAGTCTTGTTGAGTACTTTTGTACTCAGGGTTCGTTGACCCTTGTTGCAGGTGAGGCTCATGAGCAGATCTGTTTTGGATCGTGCTGCATGACTGTTGTTCAGTGCGATGATGATAAGTAGATGTGTGGCCCTTGGGCAGGGCAGCTTATTTGTGTGTTCTGTAATATGTTATAATGCCACTCCACTACTTTGTTTTATTTTAATTATCAACCTTAGTTGTATGGTTTGAAACAAACGGTTTGTAAACTATGTTATTGTAAGACTTCCGCTATTTTTACTCTGGTGTATCTATTTGAATCAACTGTTGTAATACTACAATGACTCTATAATGTGATCCTGCTCGGAAATCGTGGATGATTCGGGGTTCCCCGAGGACACCCGACAGTCTTCTTAAGTTACCGGGAACGTATGCATAGATGTCAAAGGTTGTTGGACAGTGACAGGTGCATGTGGGCCCTAGGAGGTTCTGCCACAGTTTTGCTATACGTTGTGATCGGAGGAGGCCTAGCACTCAATGACATAGGATATATACTGGTTTAGGCAACGTGCCCTACGTCCAGTCTAGGTCAGTCAGTGACTTTATTCCTGAGCCCAGGTGCTCAAAGTCTGTCGTGGGGTTACAAACGAGGAGAAATGAGGGGTGTACGAGAGGCCCGGTCGGGTCCAACCAGAAGGGCCGAGGGCGACCGGAACTCCGCTATGAGCTAGGTGTTCAAGCATGTGCTTGAGGGGTTACGAGTTGTCGATCTAGTGAATCTAAACTTGAAGAAGAATCATCCTCCTCCGTTGGAGGGAGCACACCCCCTTTTATAGATAAAGGGGATGGCTTTACAGGTGAGAGGGAGAGAGTACGAATGTTTCTAAGCCTTGTTGCCCACGTCGACGAGGGTAGCGATGATGGTAAGCGCACACAATACTGTTGACGTCACTGTAGAATGTCAGGTGCACATGGGAGGTTGTGTTGGCTTCTTCAGGAAGGGTGGATGTTGGTACCTGCCAAATACTATTTGGTGTGTGAGGAGCCCTACCACATGTACCAGGTATGGTGAATCCTGGCGCCTACTACCGATGCCCAGAGGCATGTGGGGAGCTTTTTGCCGTACGAGAGTCCAACGACGCCTACAATACTGTAGACATAAATGTCGGTGCCTACAATACTGCTTGTGTTAGGGCGGTCGTGGAGCACTATTTCTGCAGGCGTATAGGGTATGGTCCTGGTATCGTGGTTTGACTTAGTGCGCTGCGTTCTCCGTTCGCCCCTGGTCCCTTCCGAGCGGACGTCCCCAGTCGAATGGCTCCAGTCCGCCCTGGCCGCGCCAGTCAGAGAAGAGCGATACGTAGGCTTCCTACGGGTCCCCGGTCGGAGTCGCGGGGTCGGAGTAGGAAGCAACATTTTGGGCCAGGCCTTCCGATCGGAGAGACCTCCCGAAGGCGGCTGGTGCCCGAGGCGAGCGCTTCGGTCAGAGGTGGGCCGAAGAGGCTGATGAGCGGGCGTTCGTTCTTTTGGGCAGACCTTCCGGTCTACGACCGATCTATCCTTCTGGCCCATCATATTCTTAGACCTTTGGGCCGGCCCATGAACAACATGCTATTTTCTTGGGCCGAGCCCTGGCGCAGAAGCCGGTCCCTGAGGGACCCTAGGTTTGTGAACCCGACAGTAATGTAATATGGTATGTTATTCCATCAAATGGCAACATATCAGTATACAAAATGGTGTTCATAATTGATCTTGACTACATGCAAAGTATTAAATAACTTGCAGACGACCCCATGCCTGTGGGTTGTACGACATGTCCTTTCAGTTGTCTATACGTTAGATTCGAGGCTCTTGGAGACGACCCCCGTCTGTGGGTTGTACATGCCCTTAAGCTATGCATGGGCCGGCGCACGTACATCAGACATCTTGTTTTTTTGGTTCAGTTTGAATGATGCATGGTTTGATTGTTTTTCCACGTACGAGGTATGCATGACTAGTCTGCATGCACGCATGGCTGGCCGTGCTGTCGATTTGTATGTTTCCTGCCTCCTCTGTCCCTGTGCATTTGTTATGAAGAGCCGGTGATCACTTGTATGCCATAAATGAATAAAAAGCTGCAAATACCACAAAGTAGCCGAACGCCAAACTGTTTGGTTAAGCACTAAAGGTAGAAAGTGTTTCTGCTACTAAAAATCAAAACTAGGCGACGTGTGGATTGGCTCGGTGGGCCTCTTCGACGGGCATGCCATTTTTTAATTTGTTAACGGAGGCAGGCACACCATTTACGTGAGCGTTGAAACGGAGGCGGATTGGCTGCCCGCCGCCAAAAATCGATTTTGGTCACCTATGGTGGTGGAAACCAATGAAACACCTAAAGCTATATTTTCAGAAGCTACTGCTTTCACGTAATATAATTTCCACAACACCTTGAACCCTACTTTTTGCTTACCGTTGTTCCAACTTCCAAATGGGTGGAAATAGAGACATTTCACAATCATTTCAAGAAAGATGAGATAGGCTAGGTAGGAGGGGTCCATCCTCCTTATTTTCTACATTTAACCTTTTCTTTTAAACTTTAATGGCTACAAACTTGTAGGAGGGGCTCCATACTTCCAGCGGTGGTAGGAGGTGCTCGACCCTGATCGACTTGGTGCTAGACCCACCCCTGATAGGTTTTATAGTTGCTTTAACCAAACAACTTATAATTTTTCCAGAGCACACATAGCTCACATCAACTTTTTCATAGCTCGCAGCTAAACTAAACAGACCCTAAGTTAATTAAGTGGTGTGCGAACTAAGAGCCACTCAACTGCCTCCTCTCGTCCTCATCCATGCATGAGCCACTAAGGCATCACTCACCCTTCCCCACGTACGTTGCACGCCGCTTCGCCACCTCTCTCCCTCATCCATGCTTGCGTTGCTTTGCTACCTCTGTCCTTTCTCCACGTGCGTCATTCCTCCGCCATCTCCCTCTACTCCACCCAATATCCACACTGCTCGCAGTGCATTCTCCCTCCACCATGTCTGCCTAAGAGATCCCCTCCACCTAATATCTTCTCCATGTACCACCTTCTCCCTCCTCCAACCGAGACACTGTTTGCCCAAATATGTTGACGCGACATCAAAGAAGAAGGGAAGCATATAGTGGATCCAGTTACAGCACGACTCATTGGCATTGAGGATGAATCTCATGCGGTGATGAGTTGCCCCAGCATACCTTAGCTTCTACACCCAAAGTTGACATGTGGGTTACACTAGCCGCAAGCCTTATCTCGGCCATCCGAGCCGTCCGAGCCGTCCGATTGACTTGGGTGACCTGTTGGCCTCTCCTTGATGGAGATTCCACAGGTGGGCCCCTCCAAACCCTTCCTAGGAAGGTGGAGGCTAAAGCTCGGGGTGCGGGGATAAAAACTCTTATCACGCTGGTGAGCAAAAATGCCGTATCCGCTGGGGCGTAGGTTTCTTGTGGTCCGACCAGATTTACTCAGAGTTTGTTTCCGCACACCTTGCCTCTAGGTTTTAGCGTGAGAAAGAGGTCAGGCTTAGAGAATGTGAACCAAATAGACACTCTTGCCAACCCCCGAGTGAGGCCCGACCCCTTGCCTTTGCTAGGGTTAGGGGCTCGATAGCGAAATTAATAAGAGAAAACGTGCGTAAATTAAGGGTGGCCCATCTCTCGACAGCGGCTTTGAGCCGTCCGATCATCTCAGGTGACCCACTAGCTCAGGATTTACCTGGATGGCTCGAGTGATGGGTTCGTGGAGCACTTACCGGATTCGTCCAAGTGAAACCCGGGTCCGTCATTTGTAACGGGGTCGACATAATCCACATGGGGCATCCTACTGCTCCTTACCCATCTCTTGGTAGCGGCCAAGCCATTCGATCGACTTGTGTGACCCACTGACATAGGACTTACCTGGGGAGATAGAGGATGAGATCATCCCCCCCAATAATTTAGTTAGGCAGATGAGCCAAGCGGTGAACTCGTAACAAGTGAATAAGCTCTTAGATTTCGTTATGGCCAAACAGCTTTTTAGCCCTTCTCCCCTTTTTGTATAAAAAAGTTAGTGTGTTCTGACCCTTTCCATGATTGAGGCCATAAAGCTCATGGTGTGGGCAAACAAACTTAGATCACACTGGTGAGCAAAGATGATGTAGCCGCTAGGGCATAGGTTTATCGTAGTTCGACCAGTTTTACTCATAGTTTGTTTCTGCAAGCTGGATAGACTCTTAAACGTGTACCAACTCTTTCCGTAGCTAAGGCCAGAAAGCCCGGGGTGTGGAAAAAAACTCTAATCATGTTGGTGAGCAAAGACGCAATGGCCGCCGAGGCGTAGGTTTCTCGTAGTCCGACCAGTTTCACTCAGCGTTTGTTTCCACAAACTTCGCTTCTAGGTCTTAATGTGAGAAAGGGTCAGGGGTAGAGAATGTCTACCGGATAGATACACTCTTATTAGCCCCCGAGCGAGGCCCGACCCCTCGCCATTTCTGAGGTCGGGTGTCACTAAAGATCGGGGAGTTTGAAAGCGAAACTAATAAGAGAAAGTGTGCGTATATTAAGGGTAAAAGCGACATAGCTGCTCGATGTTCTAGGCATTGATGAAAACTTCACCGTCGATGGCCTTGAGCTTGTAGGTGCCTGGTCAGAGCACCTCTGTGATGACGTACGGTCCCTCCCATGGCGGAGAGAGCTTATGGCGATTCTTGTTGCTCTAGACGAAGCGGAGCACCAGGTCCCCGACGTTGAAGGCCTAACCCCGCACTCAATGGCTGTGGTACCAGTGCAACGCTTGCTGGTACTTGGCCAAGTGGAGGAGGGCAATGTTGCATGCTTCATCTAGCTAGGCTCCTTCCTATGCTCCCTCTTGTTGGAGCCTTCAGACAAGAACCGCTTCAAGAGGTTGCAGTCCTTGTATAGATGCTCGATGGGGAAAGAATGGTTTGGGCATGGCCCTTCGAGCAGCTTGTTGAAGTGGTTTAGGGTACCCTCGATAGTCTTTCAACCCTGTTTGTCATTGGCGGCGGCCACGAGTGAGCCCTCATGCCATTGCCTATTCTTCTTCTTGCTAGGACGGTTGGAGGAGCCTTTGCCGGTGTCCTTGTCCCGCTTCGCCTTGCCTTTGAGGCAGTCAAAGATCGCTCTGACTGCCTCCTCACCCGAGGCATGGCTGGTGGAGATGTCGAGGACCTCCTTGGTGGTTCGCAGGCCCTTACGTCCTATCTTGTGAACCATGGACTTGCAGGTGGTCCCAGACAGGAAGGCTCCTAAGACGTCGGTGTCGGCGACTTTGCATAGCTCGTTGCACTACCGGGAGAAGCGCCAGATGTACCCGCGAAGAGTTTCCCCAGACTTTTGTTGATAGTTTTTGAGATCCCAGGGGTTCCTAGGATGCACGTATGTGCCCTAGAAGTTCCCCACAAAGATCTCTTTTAGGTCTGCCCAACTTTAGATTCGATTGAGTGGAAGGTGTTCCAACAACATTCGCGCTGAATTGGCTAGGAACAATGGAAGGTTGTGGATGATGAAATCATCATTATCCGCTCCACCGGCTTGGCAAACAAGCCCATAATCCTCCAACCATAGTCCGGGGTTCGTTTCCCTAGAGTATTTCGAGATGTTAGTCGGTGGTCGGTACCATGGTGGGAAGATGGTGTTGAGGATGTGTTGGCCGAAGGCCTGAGGTCTCGGCAAGCTGGGGCTTGGGCTTTGGTCCTCGTCACTGTCATAGCATCCACCACATCGAGGGTGGTAGCCATGGCTAGCCCCCTCCCTCGCATCACCGTGGACACGTCGGTGAGCGTCGAGGGTGTCGCGCGCGTCATGGTGGCGTCCGAGATGCTCATGCACCGGGACCACGGTGCACGGCCTGCTGCCTTGCGATGCCTACTGGACTGATGTGTCCTTGTCAGGTCACTCTGAGGGCGTGTGCTGGCTGGCGTTGAGCTTGCATCATCAGGACATCGAGCTCTCGGCCTACTATGCCGCCACACGCTCAAGTAGCATGCGAATCTTGCGATGGGCCCGACGATCCCCGGGCGTCACGGGCCCTGGAAGCCCACGGAGCAAGGCCACCGCAATAGTGATGTTCTGGCTTACCCTGGCAAAATGTGGGAGTGCTTCATCCTCCTCGATGACCCTTTGGTTTATGTTGTGGGCCATGGTGCGTGCACGCCCACCGTCTCCATGGCGCTCGATCTCTCGATCGAGCTCCACATGTTCCTGCTTGAGCTAGAGTCGCGCTTCCTTGAGCTCTTGGTGTCGGGCCTTCAGTTGCTCCACCCATAGGAAAGGTGGGACCCCTACATCCCCCTTAGCCTCATCGTCGAGGTCATTAGTTGGGGTAGCCTCTTCCTCATGTATGCTTTTGACTTGTCCCTCAGGGGTACCTGCCATGAAACATTCACGAGAGGTGTGATGGCTCCCCCTGCTAGAGTCAGAGCTGGAGGGTGACTACGATTCTTCCGTGCGGAGGTCGTGGAAAGACTCCATGACATATTCGGGCATCCCCATGAACTCGTCGTTCATAGGGAATAGAGGAGTGCGTTGCACCACAAGCTGGCTAACAGTCTCTACATCATTGCGTAGACCGAGCAGGAGTGCCATCGGGGTGCTCCGGATGAGGTATTCTGGAGAGAGTGGCTCTCCTCTGGCAAGTTGTGCCATTGTGTTGGCAAACAAGAAGGTGAGGTGGAGCAGGTCCTCCTGGGATGGTCGGGATCCTAGGAAGGCGCTGAGCTAGCGCTCTAACCTCCCGTAGTCGAAGCCAAGGAGCTGGTCACTCCCGGGGGTGTGTGCCTCTGGTGCGTGCAGCTGCAGCTCCTCAAGCGCCTCAGCGATCGCATTGAGGCCAGTGGAGCAAAGAGTTTGGATGACGACGGGAGCCTATGCCAACTCTCCCTCCATCGTGACGATGAAGTCTAGGTCCCCGAAGCGCACGTGCACGCCCGAGACCCAACTGATGTGTGGCTAGCCATCCGAAGCTTGGTGTGGATGTCGAGACACCAAAAGGCCCTTACCTGGCTCGCCAACTGTCGGTGTTTCGAGTTACCACCAACAAGTAAATTTCTAGTATTGCACGTCTGGCTTGGATGGTGTGCTTAGAGGACACAAGGTTTATACTGGTTCAGGCAGAATGTCCCTACGTCTAGTTCATCGCTGCTGCTCGTGCTACTAGCACTAAAAGTTTGTAGTAGGGGTTACAAATGGGCGAGAGAGGGATAGGTCCCAAGTCTCTAGTGGAAAGAGTGAACGGGTGCTGAGAGCTCGATTGCTGCTCGGCCGTGTGCTTGTGTTGTGTTCTGATCGGTTCGAGGTTTGTTGGGTTCATGATGGTTCGATAGGGTCTGGCCTAGATCGATCTGATTCAAATCCCCCTCCATGGGACACCCTGCTTTCCCTTTTATAGACCAAGGGAAAGCACATGTTACAGCAGAGGAAAATAGAAGAAATGAGAGGGAGAGGATGGCCTTCAGGAACTCTGGGTCCTTATCCTTCATGCGAGTCCCGCTGACCCTATAGATTTCAATAGGGATAGCTCCACCTCACTGCCCTGTCCGCCACTAGCGCCATGCGTAGGCATCATCTGCCGATCATGGTGTTCCATTCCATCACAGCAGACATCATGGTGAGCTGACATGCCTGCCAGTGTGCGTACGGGGGTTAGGTAGAACAGCATCGGTACACCCGACGCTGTTCTTGATGTGAACCCTTTGGTATGCCCCCCATAGCCATGGGTTACATCAGGGCATGCTAGCCTCTTCCCTGGTGTCAGAGCTTTGACCTAGGCCCATATGCTTGGACCTGGAGTGCTTGGCGGTGGCATTGGTCTCCATCAGGTGAGACAAAGTCCACAACCTTGGGGTCGAGCGAGGTGGAACCCTCCCCCGGAGGTCAAGCAAGTGGCCTCGAGGTCGGGTGAGGCGGAGCCCTCCCCCAGAGGTTGGGCGAGGCGGAGCTCTCACCTAGAGGTCGGGTGAGGCAGAGCCCACGGCCTCGATGTTAGAAGAGGCAGAGCCCTCCCCCAGAGGTCGGGCGAGGCAGAGTCCGCCACCAGAGGTCGAGCAAGGCAGAGCCCGTGTCCTTAGTGTCGGGCGAGGCGGAGCCCATGGCCTCAGTGTTGGGTGAAGCGAAGCCCTCCCTAGAGGTCGAGCAAGGCGGAGCCCATGGCCTCGGGGTTGGGCGAGGTGGAGCCCTCCCCCAGAGGTTGGGCGAGGCGGAGCCCTCACCCAGAGGTCGGGCGAGGCAGAGCTTGCGTGCCTGGGGGTCATTTGGAGCTGTAGTCATGCTCTTGACTACTTGAATGAATCAATGTTGATGGTCATTATCTTCTCCTCTTCGGGTACCCTAGTATTGGTCCCCGACAAAGTGGTTGTGCTTTGGCTCTCAGAACTTCCTCTTCTTGATTGGGAGAGGATTCCTTCTCTTCTTTGAGGAGTTCATAATGAATGCTAGTGCATGGAGTCTTTCCACTAATTCTATCAAGCATAGTCCTTGCTTCACTAGCAGACAAATGAAGGAAAGCTCCTTTAGAGGCTGCATTAAGGGAATCCCTAGAATCCTTGCTAAGACCCTTGTAAAAATATTGAAGAAGTATAGGGTCTTGAATGGCAAGGTCCAGGCCATTTATGATTAGTTCATTAAAACGATCACATGATGTACCAAGAGATTCATCTTCTAGTTGTCTAAAATTTAGAACCTCATTTTGAAGGCTAACTACTTTAGAGATGGGAAAGAAACGTAAATAGAATTTAGAGCATAACGTTTCCCAATCTCCTTGCATACTTCCTACGGTTAGACTATACCATTGTTTAGCTCTTTCCATCAAAGAGAATGGGAATAACTTCCATCTTAAGGTTTTGTCAGACATGCCAGCGATATGCAAGCATGTATAGGTCTGTTCAAACTCCCGTAGGTGTGAGTATGGGTTTTCATCGCCTTCTCCCAAGAAGGATTTATCCCGAATCAATTTTATTAAATATAAGCGCAGCTCATAACCAGGTGTTATGATAGGGTCTGAGGATTCTGGTGGCTTTAGGCTTGCGCTCGTGGGTTTAGCATATTGATAGATAGGAGTGGAATCCATGCTAAATGAAAAAGTAAAACAAAAGAAAGAACAAAAGATAAAATGTTCAGCTAGGCTCGAAGTTAATTCAGCAATCATTTTTCGGCAATGGCGCCAGAAAGCTTGTTAGTATATTTTAACACACAAATAATAAATCTGCAAGCACACAGATACCGCTGTAGCTTTCACCCGAAGGTATTCCAAGTATCGTATTCATATGGAAACATGTGAGACTAACTACAGTCTAACTTAACTAGGGGTAGCAACAAGGCTTAAGATAATAGGAGTATAGAGGAGATCACAAAGGTCTTCTAGTTCTAACTTCGGTAATCTATGTCTTCTATTGTTCAACTGGAGATATTACTAAGGGAAGCACAAGGAGAGTATGTTTCCTATAGTAACTAAATCCTGCTAGGCCTACAAACGGGAGGTAGACTATAGAGGATTCAACGAGGCTATAAGAGTCACCCTCGTGAGCTACCACCGATCCAGAATGTAGGGTACATCCACAAGTAACCCGGTCTAAGCACCATGCTTACACCTACAATTACTACTTTAACCTAGAGTGTCTTATAGATTAAAGCACTCAAAGAGTTGTGAACCTGATGAGCAATATAAACACGATGCTTACTTGAATTAGAAGTTGATTACCAGAGAATCCTCATAAGCAAGCTCAAGTAGAACTTGGATCCACCAAGGTACAAGCCGTAGAGTGAGCACCGACAGGCCGACACCTCCTTCAAACTCTTCCCTCACTCTCTATCTCACTATTCTATTTATAAGACTAGATCCTATGGAGGACTAATCTTCTCTTGCTTGCTGACTCTGATCCTAAAGATATGAATTAGGGTTTTAGGGATCTACTGAGGGAGGGGGGTACAGGGTTATTTATATAGGCCGAAGCATCCATCAGGAGCCCTTGGATCAAACTGACTTAAAGAACAGCGTAGATGCAACCTAGGAGGCGGTGGAGAACTGACATAACGAGGCAAGGCTGATGGGTGGCCCCAAGGGCTAGGTGGCCTACAGGTGGGGCTGGCCGGCCTCACATGGTAGCCCCTCAGCTCCTGCTTTAGTGTGGTGTCCTCTGGAGTCCTCTGGAACCTTTTGGTGCCCATTTCGTAGCGGATAAGCACGATTAATTCTGACATGTAGGTCCACCTTGATGGTTTTCTGGATAAACCCTGCAGAAAATATAGATTCACCAAAACTCATGGAATTTGTTAGTTTAAACCCCTAGACCTTTGTTGGTGATCACAATTGTGCCCTTATACATGTTTTATTGATGGTTTATAATGATTGTTAACTACCGTCAACAGAATACAAACTAGATAGAGTTTTTGGTCCTATCAAAAAGTTGCAAAGCTATGTGGGAGTTTGAGCTAGGAAGCAACAAGAGAAGCAACATTGTTAGGCTAGTCTCAGTGAGAAGTTTCATGGCACTATTTCCAAGACCTCCAAATCATATAGAATGAAATGAAATTTAGATGAAACAACCACTATCAATGGAAAGTTTAATTCTATGATTTCATAGTCATTTAATTTCATGACTCATTAGGAGTTGATATTCGTGTTGTCATGCGCCTAATTTCATGAGGAAGGTTTAGGGGTAGATTTGGGGAATTAGAGGGGGATTAGAGGGAGGAATGGCAGCCCTAGGGCTGGCCGCGCCTAGAGAGAGGAGGGAGGGAATGCTGGCAGCAGCAAGCTGTAGCCGGCCTGGTTGATGGTGACTAGTGCAGTCACAGTGGCTAGAGCGGGCGGCATGGGTGGCGGCGGCGGCGGCGGTGGCTGCCATCACTTACTGTGGGGAGGGGTGGTGCGGCTAGGGCAGGGTGGCTACGTGAGCGTAGGGAGAAGAGAGAGGGGCGGAGGCGCAAGAGAGAGGAGAGAGAGAGAGGGTTTTACCCCAAATTATTGTCGCTTAATTTCAAAAGATACATCTCCCTTTATATTTATAGGGAGGACTCGACTCGACTTGACTTGACTAACAAGTAATCCTAGCTTCTAGACTCTTCCTAATCCTAAACAAAGATGGATCTTGCAACGTGCTAATAAAGTGTGCGCTACAGTACCTGTGCTAAAGGATTGGAATGTGTATAGCATTTCTTTAGGAATCTAGAGGGGCAAAATCCCCTAGAGTGAAGATTTTAAATTAAAGGTAAGAGCGAAAGTTTGCGAGATAATTCAACAAGAAAAAAGAAAAGGAAAAAAGATGCTCCTTGAGCGACAACTAATTACAGATTTCGGAACCATGAACCAAAAAGGTCTAAAGCTCTTGCTTTCACCTGCAAGGAGACAAGCGACAATTCTCTAAAAAAAGTTCTTCTACAGTCTTGAATGTTCAATTGTATCCCTTTGAAGATTAACTCATTCCCCGCTATCCAAATGACCCAACACATAATGATCATTGCATTGATGAAGTTTTCTAAATGTATTTTGCTCCTTTACAGTTAGGAGGATGTCACCGGAAGAACTTAGGCAGAATTGCTATGTTGATCAAATTCCAATAGGACTTTACAAAGGGGCAGTTCAGAAAGATATGATCTGAGGTCTCCTCAATTCTCAACTGTTAGAGGACACAACTATAAGATTCTGAGTACATGTTTTTCCTTCTAAGTATGTCCCTTGTACTTAATTTGGCCTTTATGAGAAGCCAGCGAAAGACTTTGTGTTTTGGTTGACAGAAAGAGTCCCACAAACATTTGAAAGCAATATGCGGATGGTGCTGGTCAATTAGACATTTATAGGCACTGAATGCAGAGAAGAGATTTCCCCAAACATAACCCCAAGTGTTATTAATGATTGGGAAGTCCATCTCATCCAGAAGATTTTTAGTGGACTACAGTTGCTCAAAGGCGATTCTAGATAAAGGTAGTTGAAACAAACGAACCAAGTCCTCTTGTAAATATGCTTTGCTAACTAAAATCCACTTAATTTTAGCAAAGGAGGAAAGTTCTGAGAACTTGTCTTTTAGGATTTCATCCCCCCATTTGTCTTCCCACAACATACAAGATTGTCTGTTCTTTATTTGCACAACTAAAATCCCCTTAAAGTTCCTTTCAAAAAAAGAAATCCCCTTGAAGTTGTTTATGTTTTTCAGGTTATCTCTCCACCAAAATGACCACTTCTTTGAAGTGCTTGGTAGTTTCCCATTAGGGTAAGATTTTTCCTAGACCAGTGATACCCAAGGAATGTCAGGTTTGTTATATAACTTGTGGAGTTTCTTTATCGATCATTAGAACTTCATTGTGTTTTTTTTTCAAATTGATGCTGGCAAGGTGAAAGAGCTCATATAAAAAGTTGAGAGGAGAAAACTGCATTGGTCAGTTTAAGTCTGCCAACCTAGGACAGGAATGTGGAAATACTTGCCAGCATGCGCCTCACACATTTGTTTACCATGGTAAAAAATCTTCTACTTTCGGTTTTGTAGGTGAAAGGTAAGACCCTCTTGCACACCCAAATGTTCTTCTAAGATGGTCCAGTCTTGCTTCAAAAACATCTTTCAGAAACATCATTGATTTGTTGAAGTTCACTTTTAGGCTAGTGTATACTATGTGGAGAAGCGAGCACAAAGTTATAGAGGTTTGGATCCGTGTTTAGAACGGCTTCTGCTTGAGCTTAAAAATCAATAAATAAAAAGCTACAAATAACACAATGCAGCCAAACACCAAACTTCTCTACTGTGTGCCACGACCATGAAACACTTCTCTGGATTCTACAAACTAAAGATGTGTTTCGTTTAGCTAGAAAGTGTTTTTGCTGCTAAAAATTACTCCCTCCATCCCAAATTATAAGTTATTCCAACTTTATTGGAGAGTCAAAGCATCTCAAGTTTGACCAAACGTATATAATAAAATAATAACATTTATGATACCAAATAAGTATCATTAGATTCTTTATTAATTTTATTTTTATAGTATACCTACTTGATGTCATAAATCTTTGTAATACTCTCTCTAATTTTGGTCAAACTTTGGAATGGATGGAGTAGAATACAACCGAACTGATGGAACCTGAAGATACATTTTCAGAAGCTACTTCTGTTCCAAATGAGTGGAAATAGAGAGACATTTCACAATCATTTCAAGGGAGATGAGAGAGGTAGGTTCTAGTGATGGATTTAGAAACACATGTTAGGAGGGGCTCATCCCCCTTATTTTTTACATTTTTAGCCTTCCCTTTTAAACTTTAATGGCTACAAACTTGTCGGAGGGCCTCCAAACTTCCGGTGGCAATTGGAGGGGCTCAACCTCGGTCGACCTGATGCTAGATCCACCCCTGGTAGGTTCTATAGTTGCTTTAACCAAACAAATTAGAACTCCTCCATAGCACCTAGCTGAAATCAGCCTTTTCATAGTTAACAACTCATAGCTGAACAAACAGACCTTAAGTTAAGTGGTGTGTGAGCCAAGAGTCACTCACTACCTCCTCTCTTCCTTATCCATGCATGAGCCACGCTAAGGCATCACTCCCCCTTCCACACACATGCCGCACACCGCTTCCCCACCTTTCCCCCTCATCCATACCTGCGCTGCTTTGCCGCCTCTATCTTTTCTCCACGCGTGTCATTCCTCCACCATCTCCTCTCCTCCACCCAAGATCCGCACCGCTTGCAATGCATTCTCCCTCCACCATATCCGCCTGAGAGATCCCCTCCACCTAATATCTCCTCCACGTACCACCTTCGCCCTCCTCCACCTGAGACACTATCCACCCCAAATATGCTGGCACGACATCAAAGAAGAAGGGAAGCATATAGACTATAGTGGATCTAGTTACTGCACGGCTGAAAGCTCTAGTTTGGTTTTGGTGAATTGATGAAACCCTAAGTGCTAACCCTTTGACTCTAAGTGATCATAAGATAGGGAAGCACATTCCAAGTGGTGGAGCAAGTGAATAAAGATCATGATGATGGTGGTGATAGCCATGGTGATGATCACGTGCTCGGGCTTAGAAAAGAAGAAAGAGAAAAACAAAAAGCTCAAGGCAAATGTGATATCCATAGGAGCACTTTGTTTTTGGTGATCGAGACACTTAGTGAGTGTGATCACATTTAGGATAGATAGTTGTACTATTAAGAGGGGTGAAACTCATCATGAAATGCGGTTGTCAAAATGCCACTAGATGTTCTAACTCGTTGCATATGCATTTAGATTCTAGTGAGTGCTAACACCCTTGAAAATGTTTGTGAAAATATGCTAACACACATGCACAAGGTGATACACTTGGTGGTTAGAACATTTGAGCAAGGGTGGCGAAGTTGGAGAAGAGGAGGCGCTGTTTTTACTTTCTGGACTCTAGTCCCTGTGTGACCGAACTCTGGAGGAGTGCGTCCTGTCAGTAGAGGTGAAGTGGCGTGGACTCGGTCTTTGACCGGACTCTGGCGTGAGGAGAGGACCGAACGCACAGGCCCTGTGTCTAGTCATGCGTGACGTACACTGACGCAGGCGGTGTTGCAAGGGCAGAGAGGACCGGACCCTCGACTGCGTCTGGTCCTACAGAAGCGGATGCGTCAGGTCATGAAAAATGTGCTCGGGGAGCTCTCTGGAAGTGACCGGACAGTACGTTGTTGGCGAGTCCGGTCATTCCTCAGTGTGTTATGTCATGAGGTGTAGGTAGCGCGGGTTTGCATGAACGTACGTGACATCGGGCGCGTTAGGTCGTTGGTCGGCGCGTCCGATCATCACTTAACCATGCGTGGGGAGGCACTCGACAGTTGAGATCGAACGGAGGCGCTTGAACACGGGGGACACATGGCTGAGATCCAGCGATCGGATGCTGGGTGGCGTGCGTCCAGTCACTTTGCCCGACGCATCTAGTCGCCCTGATTTCAGCACTAACTTGCGCCCAACGGCTCTATTTCATGGGGGCTTCTATTTAAGCTCCATGGCCAGCTCTAGCTCACTCTCTTGGCCATTTTCATTGACATAGCAGCCTAGTGAGCTGAGCCAAAGCCCTCCCACTCATCTCCATCATTGATTTATCATCTTTGTGAGATTGGGAGTGAATCCAAGTGTATTGTTTGAGTGATTCCATCTAGAGACACCTGGTGATTGTGTTTCATTGTGGGATTTGCTTGTTTCTTTTAGTGGTTGCCGCCACCTAGCCGGCTTGGTGTAGCAAGGATTGTCAAGCAGAGGAAGGTGATTGTCTCCGGCTCCGATCATAGTGATTGTGAGGAGTTCTTGACCTTCTGTGGCAGAGTGCCAAAAGGTACTCTAGTGGATTGCTCGTAGTTGTGGATCCCCATCTTGTGTTGGTTGTGCGGCACCTAATTATGGGTTAGGCGTGTGATGCCTTTTAGCATGTAAACCTCTAAGTGGGTGAATCACTACAACAAGGACGTAGCTTGCCGGCAAGCAAGTGAACCTCAGGGATAAATTGTTGTGTCATCTTGTCCTGAGGATTTCATTGGTCTTCTTGTAATTGATTGATCATCTCTTGCCAAGGTGGTACAAACATCACCACCTCTCTTGTATTTACATTTCTAGTGTAGCTAAGCTCTTTAGTGTAATTAGTTTTGAGATCTAGCTTGTGTCTTGTCTAGTGGTTAGTGAGGCCCTTTAGTTAGTATTTGAGAGCTCACTAACTTAGTGGTAGTGACTTAGCCTCTTTGTGTGAATTAGAGATCATAGCAACTAGAATTGTGGATCGGAGGCTTGCATTTTAAGTAGCCTAGCGCAACACTCCCTTCGCTTCATAATTGTCTAACCACTTGGCTTAAGTGTTGTTGTAGAAATTTTTATAGTCTATTCACCTCCCTCGAGCCATTAGTACCTTTCAAGTGGTATTGGAGCCATGGTCACCATGATTTGAGGCTTAACAACTTTCGACATCAAAATGGCTCAAATCAACAACACCAAGAAGCCACCCCAATTTGATGGCTCCAATTATCCTTATTGGAAGGCGAAGATGATAACATAAATCAAGTCAATCAATAGAAAGGTGTGGAAGGTGGAGGAGACCAAATTTGAGGTAGCCAATCCAGAGAATCCCACTGCGACCGAAGAAGTGTGCTCCAAAACAATGACATTGCTCTTAGTGCCATTCATGATGCATTGGATGAGTGGACATTTGAGCAAATCAAGAACATTGAGATAGCTTATGATGTATGGAAGAAGTTGGAGGAATCATTTAAGGGCACTCAAGCGGTGAAGGGCGCCAAAGCTTACATCCTCAAAGAGAAGTTGGCTAGCTTCAAGATGAAGTATGATGAGAGTGTGCTGGAGGTATTTCATAGGCTTTAAGTGCTTGTCAATGATCTCAAAGCACTTGGAGAAGATGTGAAGGAAAAGGACTTCTCCCACAAGTTCTTGAGATGCTTACCATCAAGATTTGACACATTGGTCACCATTCTAGTGAGGAGTGGTTTGGACACCATGACTCCAAACCAAGTGTTGGGAGATGTGATGACCGATGACACATATAGAGATGATGATGAGAAAGAAGAGAAGAAGAATGAGAAGAAAGATGACAAGAAGGATGACAAGAAGAAGAGTGTGGCTTTCAAGGCTTCATCATCCCCTAAGGGCAAGGCAAAGCAAGAAACATCAAGTGAAGATTGTAACAGAACCGACCAATTTATAAGAGCACAAGTACGAAAGCAATCACCGGAGTGATCAAACCGTCATACTTGAACCCATATAAACCCGGTAGTCAACTGAAACCACAAAGGATTTCAAACCAACTTGCATACAACTAAGATCACAGTAATTCAACATAACAAGCCACATGTTACATCCATTTCACAAGTAGTTTGCAAGTACCTCATACATCAGAGTACACATAGTTATTACAAAACGAGTTCACAAATAGCGGAAGCAAAGTAGTTTGAGACCATCACACACACTTAGTTCAAATACAAACCAGCACCATAGTCATATCCAGCAAAAGCAGTAAGATAAGATAACATAGATGATCATGCCCATGATCTAGTCTTCATCCCCAGCAGGGTGGAGACAATACTTGTAGTAGCCGTTATAGAGCACGTCATCTGCAACAAGAGGGAATAAACCCTGAGTAGGAGAATGTACTCAGCTAGACTTACCCGCCATAAACCAAAAATAAATGACACCAAGGAGTATGCAAGGCTTTATCAGTGGATCTTACTGGACAACCTTTTTGCATAAAAGCTTGAGTAAGTATTAGCATTATTCACCTGTATTAGCAGTGACTTTTAGCCATTTCCTACCATCTATATTAGCACCTGTACTAATCAATCATTTGATTTAGTTGCAAACAATAATAACCATATCAGGTATTTCATTGTATCATCATCATCATCGATTTAACCATCAAGTTCCATTAAGTGCATCTACGTTGCCGCTGCTCAGTCAAGTTCTCACTATCTGGGAGAGACGGCGATTCGAATCGATTCCTATCCAGCTGGAGGGGTATTCCTAACACAAACCCAGGCATACCACGCGAAGGCAGCCTTAGGTCACCTTTGGTACATCTCAGGAATCACGGCTCCGAGCAGCGCCGCACCCTCAGGGAGTCCACTCTGCCAGGTGGTCAATCTCACCTCGGACTTACGCCAATAGCTCCCCGCACATCCTTACTACCGCCAGGGTGCGCACTTTCACTTCTCAGTCTTCCGGCCTGAGTTGAGCTACTCGGCTTCGCGGTCGGAACGAGTTATCCGACCAACTAAGTGATAGGCATGCGTTCAACATGACATGAGGACGTACAGCGAATCGGTCCTTAAACAACATACATGGGGATAGATTCACACCCAAGACCTCCATGCCTTGTTGCTGCACTACCGTCATCCCGTCCGGTCTCTTTTCAATATTAACACATGGTTCTTTTTCATGATAGCAAATATAGCCAACCGTGACCAGAGCTCATCCTACATCTCGTAGGTGACAGGAAATCACCCGACTTCTACCGGTCTAAGCATAGCTAAGCATCATTCGATCCTACACTTAATTAGGATTTAAAGGATTTTATCTGGACAAGGTAAGGATATAATGCAACAATTGGTCCAACCAATTCCTATACTTAATGCATCATCAACAATAAAAGATACTCAAGATATTTGTAAAAACATGAGAGACTTAGAATGCTCCGGGGCTTGCCTTTCAGAAAAGAGGAAGGTTGGTGATCGGGGCACTCAAGAACTTCTTCGCTGGCTCCTTCTTCGGGGGTCTGCACCTCCGGCTCCTGAGCTTGCTGCTGCTCCTCCGGATGTACTAGATCGAATTCCAGAAGCGTGACTCCCTCCAGAACACCTATTGCATGCATATGCATAGTATAAGAATCATGCATGCACAAGAGATGGAAGGTGATGATGAAATGTACAGCCATGTATGAATGGACGCATGAAAGATACAATGATACAAGATTAACATCGACTTTTACCGAGTAGGTGCATATCTCTTTTAGAAAACAAGAACGGCACACTCACCAAGTTCTAATAACCTAAGATAAAGTTGTTCATCTTCAGTAAGAGGTCTAGTACCTGCAACTAACAAATTATCTTAATTAGCCTAGCATCTAAATCATCACATCAACTCATATAAAGCAAACAAGTCATTCACTGCACTCAACAGTTTTGCAGGCTGCAACAGCAGCAACAAGTTTGACCCATAACTAGAGTTCTACAGATCCGAATACCCTGATTTAAGACTTTCTGGAAATCTTATAAAATTATCTACAACTTTCGTTTAATCACCAAAGTCCAATTCAAACTCGAACTAGGTCAAACAGACTGATCTTGCAAAACTGTCCGTGGATTCCAGAGAGCGGGCAGTTGGAAGTGCTGTCTTCCAAATGACATAACTCTCAAACTATTAGGCCAAATGCCTTGAAATTTTAACACAAGCTAGATAAACAAGTTTCCTACAACTTTGTTATTGACCACTTTCCCAGAAACCAAATTTATCATGGTGAACTTTATAAAGTTCCCAGAATTGTCCAGAAAGACACAACGCAAGAAATAATTATTAACTTACGTTGTAAACATACAAACGGACAAGACCAACTTTCCTAACTCATCATACATGTTGAAAGAACACCAGAAAACCTAGTGTCCATTCCTAAATAAATTCTTTTTATGCCTTTATTAATTTATTTAGATAATGAGGTTAATTAATAAACACATGTCCAAAGTGTACAGAAAATTCCACAAAAATTACAGTGCCTTATACATGTCTCAAATATGCTACTACATAAATTTCACATCATTTGAAAAAGTATCACATCCTACACCAAAATGACAAGGCATAAAGGATTAAAATGGCATAAATAGGAAACCTTAGTGAAAAGTGTCAAGCAACAAATTTCATATTTTTCCTAGCATCCTTAAGGTACTAGGATGCTACCCACAAAGTTTCATGGTCATAGGATTCCTAGATAATTTACAAAAATTTACACAAGTATCAATCAATGATAAAAGAAAAATCTATAACTCAAAAACCATACTTGCAATGGCTCTCAAATTTTTACCAGAGCTTCTACTAAGCAAGACTAGCTTACCCATAAAATGTCATAATTTTTGGACCACAGAAACTCAATATATAATTCAAAAAATTTTGCATGCATCTAAAAACACATTTCAAGTTCCTATTTAATTCATCCAAAATTTCTACATCATGTGCTCATATCATATTTTTCTTAAATACTATACTTCTCTGTGAGTCTAACAAAATTTGAATTACACCATTTGGATCTACATATTTGGAGTTACAAAATTCACAAGACAGCATCACAATCTGCAAATTTGAACTAGCTTTCTGGATCAGAGTCACTGACAACCGTGGTCCGTCAGTCAGCATGGCCCGCATGTAAGTGAAAGGAAAACAGAGGAGGTGGCTCTCCGCTACGCTGCTCGGCGCTACCTCGCCGGCGGCGAGGATTCCGGCGAGGCCAAGGACACCGCCGTGTTCCACGTGACGAACCGCACCTATCTATGCCCTTCCCGCAACCACTACCAAGTCCTAGCTACGACGGCGTCGGAAATGGCGGACGGCGGCGAGGACCCGACGGCGCTCTGGCGAAGTCCGGCCATGTAGGCACTGCTACGCTTGGTACGAGCTTCAAGGGCTCACGGGGAAGCTAAATGAAGGAAGAACGGGGAGTGAGAGGGCTCCAGTGGTGGTCGGCCACGGTGAGCACCACTCCAGTGAGCCTCGGACATGGCGGTGAAATGGCTTACCACGCGCTCAAGCTAGAAATGCGGGCACTGTGGTGCGGTGGGACAATGGCGAAGCTACTAGGGTGGCGATTGAGCGTCGCAAGCACAAAGCGAAGCAAGAACGACGGCAATGGCATCGGCGGAGCTGCTGCACCTGCTGCGGACGCGGCGGCGGCTTTGTTTTCATGGTTCCTCAGACGCGCGCGAGAAGGAAATAGAGAACGAGGGTGAGTGGGAGGGCAGGCGGACATGGCCTCCTTGCGGACGACAGCGGGGCAGTGGCGCTAGGACGGCCACGGCACGTGGAGGCAGCGGGCTGTTGCCGGTCGGCACTGTAGCGCGAAGCTAATTCAGTTATCAGAGCGAAGGAACCGGCCTGACAGCGAGTTTTCATCGGCCTATAACCCCTAAACCATGATGATATAGCTCTTGGCGTAATTGGCAAAGTTGGAGATTTAAGTGGGTTCTACAACTTTTCCAATTGGAGCTTGAGCTGGTTCGGTCTGGTTAGGGAGATATAAAGCTCCAATCAAGGATACAAGAAACTGAAAATCAATGCAAGACTTAGAAAAATTTCGAAGTGCTGAATCCAACCCCAATTCTGACTTGTGGGACCTTTTTGAGCATGTTGTGCACATTTTCATGAGTTGGTCATAAAATAACTTTTGTTCCTTATAAAATTTGCTACAACTTTGCTTTAGGTTGCTTAGACATGCAAACACTCTAAGTTATACTTTTTAAACAGTCAAAGATAAGAGCTCTAGGGTCAACACAAGTCAAGCTATTACTTGGAAGTGTAATTTAGGCAATATGGTCAACATGAACATTGTTGCTAATGACATTCTAAGTGTAGCTAAGTTGTTTAAGAGGACATTTGACACACATTTGCATAGACCACACATGAGCACACACAATTGCTAGCATAAAACCAAGCAGTTCAAATAGAAACACACATGAAATGATAACATTCATAATGGTATGATGCTTATGAATGAGATGATGATGCTCATGCTCATGTGATGCAAGTGTTTTAGTGCAACCATAACACTGGGGTGTTACAGCCCTCCCCCTTATAAAAATATCGCCCCAAGATTTGAAAAGCGTACCATTTTGAATAGAAGGTAGGGTATACATCCTTCAAATAATCTTCCCGTTCCCACGTTGCATCGCTCTCACTACCTTGGTTACTCCACATAACCTTGTAGAACTTAACCACATGGTTTCGGGTTACTCTTTCTCTTGTGTCGATAACCCGCACTGGCCTTTCTTCATAGGATAGATCTGATTTCAACTTGATATTTCTCAGTGAAACTCTTTCTTTGGGAACACGGAGACATTTCTTCAATTGAGATACATGAAAAACATTGAAGATAGCTCTCATCTCGTAAGGTAACTCTATCTTGTAAGCTACATTTCCACTCTTTTCTATGATCGAATATGGGCCCACATACCTAGGTGCAAGCTTCCTCTTAACTTCGAATCGTTGCACACCTTTCATCGGTGATACCTTCAGATAAACGTGATCGCCTACTTCAAACTCAATGGGCTTTCTTCTTTTATCCGCATAGCTTTTCTGCCTAGCTTGAGCTGCTTTCATATGTTTCTGGATAGTACAGACTTGTTGTTCTGCCTCTTCGATGAAATCAATACCATAGTATCTCCTTTCTCCAGATTCAACCCAGTTCAAAGGAGTTCTACACTTGTGGCCATACAATGCTTCAAACGGGGCCATCTTTATGCTTTCTTGATAACTATTATTATAGGAAAATTCAGCCAAGGGTAACCACTTATCCCACGAACCTTTGGATGATATGACACAAGCTCTCAACATGTCTTCCAATATTTGATTCACTCGCTCCGTCTGTCCGGAGGTTTGTGGATGATAAGCAGAACTTCTAACTAAGTTGGTCCCTATCATCTTGTGTAAATGTTCCCAAAAACGAGCGGTGAACTGAGGTCCTCTGTCAGATACAATGGTTCTAGGAACACCATGGAGACGTACTATCTGATTAAAATATAACTCAGCATAGTCACTTGGTCGATAGTCAACTCTAACTGGTATGAAATGAGCAGACTTTGTTAAACGATCCACTATTACCCATATGGAATTAAAATTCTTTTGGGTAGGGGGATGTCCAACAATAAAATCCATACTAATCTCTTCCCATTTCCATCCTGGTATAGACAATGGTTGGAGAAGTCCAGCAGGCTTCATGTGAATTGCTTTGACTCTACAACAATTGTCACACCTTGCAACATAGGCTGCGATTTCTTTCTTCATCTTGGTCCACCAAAATCGAGATTTCAAATCTTGATACATTTTGCTACTTCCTGGGTGGATAGATAACTTGGAGGAGTGAGCTTCTTCTAAGATTTGGTTTCTAAGCTCTTTGTCCTTCGGTACTACAAGTCTGGCCTTAAACCATAGAACACCCTTCTCATCAATGCGAAAGTGTTTTGTCTCCTGTCCCTTCATCTTTCTTTTGATGTGGAACACACCCACATCGATTTTCTAAAGCTCGATGATTTTACTTTCTAGAGAGCAACTAAGGGTAATACTGTGCAACACAGCAGGATGTAACAGATGCACCAAATGATAATCTGCTTCCAAGAGAGAATTACAGTGAGATTTCCTACTCCAAGCATCAGCAACAACATTTGCTTTACTCGGATGATAATGAACTTCTAAGTTATAATCTTTAATCAACTCTAGCCATCTTCTCTGTCTCATGTTCAATTCCGATTGAGTGAAGATATACTTGAGACTTTTATGATCGGTATAGATATGACACACGTTACCGAGCAGGTAATGCCTCCAAATCTTCAAAGCATGAACAACCGCAGCTAACTCAAGATCATGAGTTGGATAATTAGCTTTGTGCTTCCTTAGCTGACGTGAGGCATAGGCGATAACTCGACCTTCCTGCATAAGGACACATCCTAAACCGGTACCTGATGCATCACAAAACCCATCAAAAGGTTTCTTGATATCCGGTTGTGCCAACACAGGAGCTGATGTCAACAAGGTCCTCAAAGTGCAAAAAGCAGTCTCACACTCTGGATTTCAAACAAACTTTACATCTTTTTGAAGTAACCTGGTCATGGGCTTAGCTACCTTAGAGAAGTCTGGGATGAATCGACGATAATATCCAGCCAAACCAAGGAAACTTCTAACCTCATGCACTGAAGTTGGTGCCTTCCAATCCATAACTTCTTGCACCTTAGACGGATCAACCGAAATCCCTTCATCGGACAACACATGACCCAAGAAAGGTACTTTCTTAAGCCAAAACTCACATTTATTGAACTTGGCATAAAGCTTATGTTCCTGTAGCCTGGATAAAACAACTCTCAGATGCTCGACATGTTCTTCAGCATTTATGGAAAAGATCAAGATGTCATCAATGAAGACAACTACAAATTTGTCCAGTTCCTCCATGAATACCGAATTCATCAGATATACGAAGTATGCAGGAGCATTGGTCAAACCGAAAGACATAACCAGATACTCATACAACCCATATCTGGTGGAGAAAGCGGTCTTAGGCACATCCTCCGGTCTAATCTTTATCTGATGATAACCAGATCTTAAATCAATTTTGGAGAATACCTTTGCCTTAGACAATTGATCAAACAAGATATCAATACGGGGCAGTGGATACTTGTTCTTGATTGTGACAGCATTGAGTGGACGATAATCCACACACATGTGCAATGACTTGTCCTTCTTCTTCACAAATATAGCAGGACAACTCCAGGGAGAAGCACTAGGTCGGATAAGACCTTTCTCTAACAGATCTTGTAACTGCACTTTAAGCTCTGCTAACTCATTAGGCGGCATCCTATAAGGCCTTCTAGAAATAGGTGCAGTGCCCGACACTAACTCGATCTTGAATTCTATATCTCGATCCGGCGGTAAACCAGGTAGATCTTCAGGAAATACATCTGGAAATTCACACACTACTGGGACGTCCTCAATTCTCGGGGTCTGGATAGCATTAGCAGTATTGTGGAGTTCTAGCTCTCTGGGAAGTGGCACAAGGAAGGCTTCCTTGCTGATAGGATCCCTCAACATAACGACCCTAGTGGAAGTATCAATGAGCACTCCATGACCGCTCATCCACTTCATTCCCAAGATTACATCTATCCCTAATCCCGGCAGAACTACCACATCGGCTGTATACACTCGTCCCTCTATTTCGATACTCACACCCAACACTATTTGATTGGTCGAAATATTACTTCCAGCTGCACTAATGCAATAACTACCCGTGGATACTGTAATTACCTTCTGATTGTATTTTGATGCAAAAGCTGGACTCATAAATGAATGCGAAGCGCCAGAATCAAATAGTACAACAGTCAGATGGTGATTCACAAGAAACTTACCCGCAGTAACCACCTCTCCTGAGGGTATCTCTATCACATTGGTGTAGTTAACATGCCCTTGACGAGCACCAGAATTCCCCTGCTTCTGATTGTTCTTCTGAGGATAAGGACAATTCTTGGACCAATGACCTGTCCTGCCACAATTCCAGCATGGCCTGTTTGCTGGTGGAACAAAAGATTTCCCTGGTCCGGTGGTGCCCTTTGGAAGGGGTACAGTAAATGCTTTCTTGAAACCAGTCTTTGCCTGATTCTTCTGCTGTGGCGGCCGATACCTAATGGCTGTAGTCGGTGGGCAAAACTGAGTCTTCGGTACTAGAGCTTTAGCCTAAGAGGCACTTGCTTCAAAGGCCCTCTTGTGATTTTTGGAAGCAGCATAGACATTATTATTATTCTCTTGGGTAAGAGCATCACTTATGAACTCATTGAAAGTGGCACTCTTATTGTTCCCCATGGACTTCATCAGTTTGGGACTAAGCCCTCTCTTAAAGCTATCAATCCTCTTTGCTTCAGAATCAACAAACTCTGGAGCATACCTTGCTAGATGGTTGAATGCATGAAGATATTTAGTGAGTGTTTTGGTGCCTTGCACCAGCTTCATAAAGTCATTGTGCTTTATGGCCATCAATCCGAGAGGAATATAATGACTCTTGATAGCCTCCTGGAATTGGTTCCACGTGATCTGAGCATTCTCCGGTAAGGTGGACCTATAATGACACCACCAAATACCTGCTGGTCCTTGTAACTGATGCGAAGCATACTCCGCCTTCATCTGTTCCGTCACCCTAAGCAAACAGAACTTGTGCTCAAGCGTGTTTAGCCACTCTTCTGCTTGGAGCGGCTCTTCAGCTTCCTTGAAGACGGGCGGCTTGGTATCTTAGAATTCCTTGAAATCACTAAATTGGTTGGGCTCTGGTCCCTGTCGTTGATGGTGGCCCTATGCTTGATGCTGGGCTAGGGTACGCATAGCATCCCCCAACACACGCTGACCTTCCACGAGCATGGCCAACAGATCAGACGGTGTGGGCGATGGTGGCGGTGGAAGATCATCATCACCACTACCCCCAGCACGGCCTGAACGTAGATTGTGCGACATCTACAGAAGTGCATTTGTGAGTAATGATGGACGATGTCAGATACATTGCAGATGAATTATAGAATTATGTCAAACTAAGCTTATTGGAGAGATTACTTTCATACAATAAACAGAGGCACAATAATTCATCCTCATAACATTGCCATAACTTTACTCCGCACATTCATGCGATGCATACGCTCACATGCCAAATTTTTGGTCAACTTCAAAGCTGGACTTCTATTTAAAGCTCACATCCAAATGGAGCCAACATGCAAGTTTCAGGGATTACATCCAAGTATAACGAGGTGGCTCTGCATATCCCACTAAATGTAGCACCCTCCACAACAGGGTTGGGGTACCAAACACGTGCAGGAATGTGCTACTCCTGGGTGGTAGTGCTGATGCAGCCATTTGTAGTAGCATTGCAATTTGGGTGTGAGAGGATTATCTTATAGGATGAGAATATATAATGGAATAATTAAGATAAGGGAGGGAGTGATGCAAAAGTGTAATGGCATGAGTGAACATGATGCATGCACGTTCCGTAAGTCCTCACGAATCTTAAGAAAATTTTAGAATTCTAGCGACATAGACGGTGGCATACATACGTTCCCTCATATACGTATCTAGTCGAGCTACACGTTGCGTTGTTAGTGTACCTGCAGACAAATTCATTGCAGCCCATCCCACAAGAGATAAATAAGCATACAATGAAAGCAGTAAACTAAGATACGCTCCATATATACATCCCATATGTACATACTTTGGTATCCAAAGCTACCCGATAGATGTACCCACAATTAAGTACCTTCATATATACATGTGCGTAACATGTAAATATTCCAGTAACCACAACTAACTCTCCCCTAGACCGACAGTTGGACGGTCATGCTCTCATAACTCACACTTACCTGGGCGTAGAGGCAATTGATCCATACATTACCACCCAAGCGGATGGCATTCATACAATAGCACGCTGTATGGACGACGAAATAAAATGCAAGCAATTACCCCCCAAGAGTCATTACTTAATTAAGCCACCTAAAAGTCCTTATTTGGGCATAGAGGATATGACAACTGGCACATTTAAGTAAAATTTCAGATTTGAACACACCTATATATAAGTAGCTATAAGTTGTAAAAACTGATTTTCGCAAACAAAAACCTTTGTTTTAAATACACATGTGACATGTTTAATGTTGAATCTAGCTCTGATGCCAGCTGTAATAGAACCGACCAATTTATAAGAGCACAAGTACGAAAGCAATCACCGGAGTGATCAAACCGTCATACTTGAACCCATATAAACCCGGTAGTCAACTGAAACCACGAAGGATTTCAAACCAACTTGCATACAACCAAGATCACAGTAATTCAACATAACAAGCCACATGTTACATCCATTTCACAAGTAGTTTGCAAGTACCTCATACATCAGAGTACACATAGTTATTACAAAACGAGTTCACAAATAGCGGAAGCAAAGTAGTTTGAGACCATCACACACACTTAGTTCAAATACAAGCCAGCACCATAGTCATATCCAGCAAAAGCAGTAAGATAAGATAACATAGATGATCATGCCCATGATCTAGTCTTCATCCCCAGCAGGGTGGAGACAATACTTGCAGTAGCCGTTATAGAGCACGTCATCTGCAACAAGAGGGAATAAACCCTGAGTACGAGAATGTACTCAGCTAGACTTACCCGTCATAAACCAAAAATAAATGACACCAAGGAGTATGCAAGGCTTTATCAGTGGATCTTGCTGGACAACCTTTTTGCATAAAAGCTTGAGTAACTATTAGCATTATTCACCTGTACTAGCAGTGACTTTTAGCCATTTCCTACCATCTATATTAGCACCTATACTAATCAATCATTTGATTTAGTTGCAAACAATAATAACCATATCAGGTATTTCATTGTATCATCATCATCATCGATTTAACCATCAAGTTCCATTAAGTGCATCTACGTTGCCGCTGCTCAGTCAAGTTCTCACTATCCGAGAGAGACGGTGATTCGAATCGATTCCTATCCAGCTGGAGGGGTATTCCTAACACAAACCCAGGCATACCGCGCGAAGGTAGCCTTAGGTCACCTTTGGTACATCTCAGAAATTGCGGCTCCGAGCAGCGCCGCACCCTCAGGGAGTCCACTCTGCCAGGAGGTCAATCTCACCTCGGACTTACGCCAATAGCTCCCCGCACATCCTTACTACCGCCAGGGTGCGCACTTTCACTTCTCAGTCTTCCGGCCTGAGTTGAGCTACTCGGCTTCACGGTCGGAACGAGTTATCCGGCCAACTAAGTGATAGGCATGCGTTCAACATGACATGAGGACGTACAGCGAATCGGTCCTTAAACGACACAGACGGGGATAGATTCACACCCAAGACCTCCATGCCTTGTTGCTGCACTACCGTCATCCCGTCCGGTCTCTTTTCAATATTAACACATGGTTCTTTTTCATGATAGCAAATATAGCCAACCGTGACCAGAGCTCATCCTACATCTCGCAGGTGACAGGAAATCACCCGACTTCTACCGGTCTAAGCATAGCTAAGCATCATTCGATCCTACACTTAATTAGGATTTAAAGGATTTTATCTGGACAAGGTAAGGATATAATGCAACAATTGGTTCCAACCAATTCCTATACTTAATGCATCATCAACAATAAAAGATACTCAAGATATTTGTAAAAACATGAGAGACTTAGAATGCTCTGGGGCTTGCCTTTCAGAAAAGAGGAAGGTTGGTGATCGGGGCACTCAAGAACTTCTTCGCTGGCTCCTTCTTCGGGGGTCTGCACCTCCGGCTCCTGAGCTTGCTGCTACTCCTCCGGATGTACTGGCTCGAATTCCAAAAGCGTGACTCCCTCCGGAACACCTATTGCATGCATCTGCATAGTATAAGAATCATGCATGCACAAGAGATGGAAGGTGATGATGAAATGTACAGCCATGTATGAATGGACGCATGAAAGACACAATGATACAAGATTAACATCGACTTTTACCGAGTAGGTGCATATCTCTTTTAGAAAACAAGAACGGCACACTCACCAAGTTCTAATAACCTAAGATAAAGTTGTTCATCTTCAGTAAGAGGTCTAGTACCTACAAATAACAAATTATCTTAATTAGCCTAGCATCTAAATCATCACATCAACTCATATAAAGCAAACAAGTCATTCACTGCACTCAACAGTTTTGCAGGCTGCAACAGCAGCAACAAGTTTGACCCATAACTAGAGTTCTACAGATCCAAATACCCTGATTTAAGACTTTCTGGAAATCTTATAAAATTATCTACAACTTTCGTTTAATCACCAAAGTCCAATTCAAACTCGAACTAGGTCAAACAGACTGATCTTGCAAAACTGTCCGTGGATTCCAGAGAGCGGGCAGTTGGAAGTGCTGTCTTCCAAATGACATAACTCTCAAACTATTAGGCCAAATACCTTGAAATTTTAACACAAGCTAGATAAACAAGTTTCCTACAACTTTTTTATTGACCACTTTCCCAGAAACCCAATTTATCATGGTGAACTTTATAATGTTCCCAGAATTGTCCAGAAAGACACAACGCAAGAAATAATTATTAACTTACGTTGTAAACATACAAACGGACAAGACCAACTTTCCTAACTCATCATACATGTTGAAAGAACACCAGAAAACCTAGTGTCCATTCCTAAATAAATTCTTTTTATGCCTTTATTAATTTATTTAGATAATGAGGTTAATTAATAAACACATGTCCAAAGTGTACACAAAATTCCACAAAAATTACAGTGCCTTATACATGTCTCAAATATGCTACTACATAAATTTCACATCATTTGAACAAGTATCACATCCTACACCAAAATGACAAGGCATAAAGGATTAAAATGGCATAAATCAGAAACCTTAGTGAAAAGTGTCAAGCAACAAATTTCATATTTTTCCTAGCATCCTTAAGGTACTAGGATGCTACCCACAAAGTTTCATGGTCATAGGATTCCTAGATAATTTACAAAAATTTACACAAGTATCAATCAATGATAAAAGAAAAATCTATAACTCAAAAACTATACTTGCAATGGCTCTCAAATTTTTACCAGAGCTTCTACTAAGCAAGACTAGCTTACCCACAAAATGTCATAATTTTTGGACCACAGAAACTCAATATATAATTCAAAAAAGTTTGCATGCATCTAAAAACACATTTCAAGTTCCTATTTAATTCATCCAAAATTTCTACATCATGTGCTCATATCATTTTTTCTTAAATACTATACTTCTCTGTGAGTCTAACAAAATTTGAATCACACCATTTGGATCTACATATTTGGAGTTACAAAATTCATAAGACAGCATCACAATCTGCAAATTTGAACTAGCTTTCTGGATCAGAGTCACTGACAACCGGGGTCCGTCAGTCAGCCGGGCCCGCATGTAAGTGAAAGGAAAATAGAGGAGGTGGCTCTCCGCTACGCTGCTCGGTGCTACCTCGCCGGCGGCGAGGATTCCGGCGAGGCCAAGGACACCGGCGTGTTCCACGTGACGAACCGCACCTATCTATGCCCTTCCCGCAACCACTACCAAGTCCTAGCTACGACGGCGTCGGCAATGGCGGACGGCGGCGAGGACTTGACGGCGCTCTGGCGAAGTCCGGCCATGTAGGCACTGCTACGCTCGGTACGAGCTTCAAGGGCTCACGGGGAAGCTAAATGAAGGAAGAACGGGGAGTGAGAGGGCTCCGGTGATGGTCGGCCACGGTGAGCACCACTCGGGTGAGCCTCGAACATGGCGGCGAAATGGCTTACCGCGCGCTCAAGCTAGAAATGCAGGCACGGTGGTGCGGTGGGACAATGGCGAAGCTACTGGGGTGGCGATTGAGCGTCGCGAGCACAAAGCGAAGCAAGAACGATGGCAATGGCGTCGGCGGAGCTGCTGCGGCTGCTGCGGACGCGGCGGCGGCTTTGTTTTCACGGTTCCTCAGACGCGCGCGAGAAGGAAATAGAGAACGAGGGTTTGTGGGAGGGCAAACGGACATGGCCTCCTTGCGGACGACAGCGGGGTAGTGGCGCCAGGATGGCCACGGCACGTGGTGGCCACGCGGCGGCAGCGGCCTATTGCCGGTCGGCACTGTAGCGCGAAGCAGATTCAGTTATCAGAGCGAAGGAACCGGCCTGACAGCGAGTTTTCATCGGCCTATAACTCCTAAACCATGATGATATAGCTCTTGGCGTATTTGACAAAGTTGGAGATTTAAGTGGGTTCTACAACTTTTCCAATTGGATCTTGAGCTGGTTCGGTCTGGTTAGGGAGATATAAAGCTCCAATCAAGGATACAAGAAACTAAAAATCAATGCAAGACTTAGAAAATTTTTGAAGTGCTGAATCCAACCCCAATTCTGACTTGTGGGACCCTTTTGAGCATGTTGTGCACATTTTCATGAGTTGGTCATAAAACAACTTTTGTTCCTTATAAAATTTGCTACAACTTTGCTTTAGGTTGCTCAGACATGCAAACACTCTAAGTTGTACTTTTTAAACAGTCAAAGATAAGAGCTCTAGGGTCAACACAAGTCAAGCTATTACTTGGAAGTGTAATTTAGGCAATATGGTCAACATGAACATTGTTGCTAATGACATTCTAAGTGTAGCTAAGTTGTTTAAGAGGACATTTGACAAACATTTGCATAGACCACACATGAGCACACACAATTGCTAGCATAAAACCAAGCAGTTCAAATAGAAACACACATGAAATGATAACATTCATAATGGTATGATGCTTATGAATGAGATGATGATGCTCATGCTCATGTGATGCAAGTGTTTTAGTGCAACCATTACACTAGGGTGTTATAAAGATGAATGGTCAAGCTTTGATGAACTTGATGATGAGAAGATGGCTCTCTTTGTGAAGGGATTTGGCAAGTTCATGGTAAAGAAGGGCTATCGTGCAAGAAGGAAAAAGTCATCATCCAAGAACATGGAAGAATCAAGAAGATGCTTCAAGTGTGGTAGCAAGGATCATCTTGTTGCTCAATGCCCAAACAATAGCGACAATGATGGTGATGACAAGAAGAGCAAGAAGAAGGACAAGAAGGAAAAGAAAGAGAAGAAGGACAAGATGACTTTCAAGAAGAAGAAGAATGGTGGTTCATATGTGGTCACTTGGGATAGTGATGCTTCCTCAAGTGATGATGATGATAGTGATGATGACAAGACCACCAAGAAGGAGGCTCTTGCAAGCATTGCTATAAATGAGAAGCCTTCTCTCTTCGACACTCCATCGACATGCTTCATGGCTAAGGCCACTAAGGTACAATCTGATGATGAGTGTGATGAGGAACATGTTAAAAGTGAAAGTGAAAATGAAGATGATGAACCAACTAAAGATGAACTATTTGACATGTTAAAAGATGCTAAAGAACATTTTGACATTAAGAGAAGAGAATGCAAAAGCTTGCGTAAGGAACTAAAAGCCCTTAAGCAAGCCTTTGATGAGCTCAATGCATCTCATGAGAGTCTAAAGAAAGACAATGAGGAGCTTGGCAAGGCTCACAAGAAGCTTGAAAAAGCTCATTCCTCTCTACTTAATGAGCAAAATGAGAAGAAATATGTTGTAACATGTGAAGTGGGCTTAACTTGTGATATAATTGAAGAATCATTTTATAAGCCCATCATTGTTGGTTCCACTAACCCTTCTTATAGCACTTCTACTTCTAGCTCATCTAGTAGTCATGGTTTCACTTGTGATGCCTCACTAATGGTAGAGAATGAGACACTCAAGAAAGAGGTCAATGAGCTCACTCGCGCATTAGGCAAAGCCTATGGTGGTGAGGACCGCTTGCTTATGTGCTTGGGTAGCCAAAGAGCTTCTCTCTACAAAGAGGGATTGGGCTATACCCCCAAAAAAGGCAAGGCAGCCTTTGCTCCTCACAAGACTAGTTTTGTAAAGAAAAATGGTCGGTTTTGCACTAGTTGCAAGCAAGTTGGTCACAAAGAGCATGATTGCAAGAAGAAGAACAAGAATGCAATTGTATCCTCAATTAAGTTTGATTCTTGTAACTTGCTCATTAAAGGTGCCAATGGTGTGAAGGCTAAGTTTGTTGGTACATCCATGTTGGGCCCAAAGAAGAAGGCCATTTGGGTACCAAAGAGCTTAGTGACTAACCTTCAAAGACCGAAGCAAGTTTGGGTACCTAAAAAGAATTGATCTTCTTTTGTAGGTCAATTACAAAGCCAGAGGAAGGCATTGGGTTCTTGATAGTGGGTGCACTCAACACATAACCGGTGATGCAAGAATGTTCAACTCAATCAACACTAATGATAGCAATGGTTATGATAGTATCACATTTGGTGATAATGGCAAAGGCAAGGTGAAAGGGCTTGACAAGATTGTAATATCCAATGACTTGAGCATATCCAATGTATTGCTAGTTGAGAGCTTGAACTTTAATTTGCTATGTGTGGCTAAATTGTGTGATCTTGGATTCAAATGCATATTTGGAGTAGATGATGTAGAGATCATAAGTGTCGGGTTCATAAACCCGGGGTCCCTCGCGGACCGGCTTCCCTATAGAGGCTCGGCCCAGCAGGCAACGTTGCAAACAACGCGCAACTCATGGGCCAGCCCAAGTACCTAAACAATAGGCCAGAAGGGCAATCCAATCACCGACCGAAAGGTCTGGCCGAGGAGGAACGATGCCCATTTTCTGACTCTGGCCCACCTCTCCGACCGGGAGGCCTGGCCAAAGCACTACTTTCGACTCTGACCCGCATCTCCAACCGGGGATGCACCAAACCCCTGGCCACTACTCTTCTCCAACTGGCGCGATCAGAGCCGACTAGAACCAACCGACCGAGGATGCCCGCTCGGTAAAGACCAGGAAGCAGACAGAGAAAGTAAAGCAGGGCGCACAAGTCAAACCACAATATCGGGGACCGTGCTATGTACACCTATAGAAATAGTACTCTACAACCTCCCTGGCACAACAGAGCCCAAGCAGTGTTGTAGGCGCTAACATTTTCCCCTACAGTATTGTGGGCGCCATTAACTCCCATACAGTAAGGCTCCTCCCACATGTCTCTAGGCATCGACAGTGTTGTGGGCGCCGACATTTACCGTACCAGACGAACATGGTAAAACCCCTTGCATGCCTCTAGGTATCAACAGTGTGGCAGGCACCGATGTCTACCATACCCGAAGAAGACAACACAACCTCTCATGTGCATCTGACATTCAATAGTATTATGGGCGCCTAATATCATCCTGTACCCGCCAGTAAGGGCAACAAGGCTCAGTAGCATACGTACTCTCTCCCTCTCACTTGTAAGGCCATCTCCTTCATCTATAAAAGGTGATGCACTCTCTCCCAATAGGGTAAGTCAATTTAGATTCATTAGATCGATCAAGTTCACTACTACACAATAGCAGAACCACCAGATTCAAACCACGAGCACACGCTCGAACACTTAGCTCATAGCGGGGCTCCCGTCACTCTTGGCCCTTCCGACCGAAGTCCGACCGGACCTCTTGTACCCCCCATCTTTCTCCTTCTCGTTTGTAACCCCACTGCAAACTTCGAGCACCTAGGCTCAGGAATAAAGTCATCGATCGACTCAAACTGGACGTAGGGCACGTTGCCTGAACCAGTATAAACCCTATGTCATTGAGTGCTAGGCCACCTCCGATCACAACATACAACAAAACTACAAATATTTACGTGTTGGTCACTTTCTGCACCGACAGTTGGCGCCGTCCGTGGGGATGCCGCTATACGTTCAACACTTTTTTGGTCATCGGATGGCCCGCTTTTCCTCCACCTTCGCTATGGCGGGCTCAAGCGATACGACTCGCTTTGGCTCACTGTTGTTTCCCGCACTCCCACATGTTGGGATGTGGGTTCCACCCGTCTACGAGTCGTCCTAGGCCTTCCTCTTTGGAAGCCTAGACTTCATCGCCGACCAGCTCAGCGTACTACACCTCCGCGAGGAGGCACTCGTTCCGGCGCCTGTCGGAGGGGCACCCTCCATCGGCTCCAGGACACACAATGACTTCGATGACGAGGCATCTGCGCTTCATTCCAAGTAAACTCTCTGCTCAAACCCCGCTGTGAGTAACGTACATGCTATTATTTACTTGCTATTCTCTATCTTTCGCCGATTATCCGGAGGGACCCCGTTGTCCCTGCCGCGATCGCCATACAACCGGTTCCCCTATGGCCTCACATCTCTCATGGACGCGTATGCTCGGGGGCTCCGAAGGATGCCGGCACCGCCCCCTCTCATGTCTGAATTCGTGGGGATGGCGAGCTATGCTCCCACCTGTTTCCTCGACCTCATGGATGATGATGTTGAGAGTGATGGCTCCAGCATCAGCGATGTGGCGCCTAGCCATCGTCCGTCCCAGGAGTGCGCTATGGCGGACACTCCGGGACAGCCACTGGTGGTAACGGAGTCCTTACAGACTCACACCCCTCTGGACCCTCGTGCGGAGACCCCCATGCTCACACGGGAGCATGGCGAGGAGCTACGACAACAGCGGCTGAACTAGCCACCGACTGCGCCAGCGCGCTAGGCGCCCCACACTACGCTTCATGCGCATAAACCGGCAAGCGACGCCTGGGGTCACGCCTGTTGGGTACAGCGTAACACCATGGACTAGGGGAATGATCCCCCATAGTTCGCTCGGGCCAATCAGAACATCACCGCTGCGGCAATGCTTCTGCGCAGCCTTCCTGAGCCGAACGACCCCCAGGAACAGGCGATCCACCGGAACCTCCGGGCACTAGTGGAGATCACCGCCGTTCAATAGGCAGAGAGCTTCGCATTGCGACACCGAGTCGTGGCCTCTCTCCCCACCAGGGGAGTGGGGACGCACCAGACGAATCGCTCCACCCGCTCACCGCTACAGCTGCCAAGCGCGGCATAGGAAGCCGCATCTCTGCCTCATTTTGACTTGGCAACCGCTCCACACTGACTGCCTGTACACGAGCGGCTCAGGCCGAACCGAGACGCTCGCAGTAGCGACCGGAGTCCCAACCTGGATGGCCCGGGACCATGGGACTTTGTCCGATGCATCCAGCGAGCACCGCTCCCACAGCGCTCCAACAGAGGCCGAGGCAAAGGCAAGGCCAAGTGCCAGGATCAGGACGAGGGCCCCTCCATGTAGAAGGGGAAAAAGAACATAAAAGATCACCACCGACCGGCCAACTCCGTGTTGGTCGCCACGGCTGATCACACGGGCAAGCAGCCCCAGCAGGACCTTCTGGACCACTTCAACGAGCTCATGGAGAGACCATGCACGAACCAAACCTACCCTATCAAACACCTTTACAAGGACTGCGAGCTCCTCAAGCGCCTTCTGCGATAGGCCGACGAGCCAAAGGAAGAAAAAGGCGACGAAGCAGCGGCCAAAAAAGGGGGCGTAACGGGCAAGGATCCGGACGACTGAAGGTCAAGGTGATCCGACCGGATGCCTATCGACTGAAGGACGACAACGACGACATTCTCACCAGCGCTTGGAATAGCTATGTTGTTTCTTCCCCTAAAATTTAGTCTTACCATTGTTTACTTAATGTTTGCTCCTATAAAAGCGCCCCGACCTGAACATTTTTGGCCCGGGTCGCTCGGGGGCTCCATGAGGGTGCACTACTACCTCTCTTTTTGTTTACTATCATATGGTGAAACTCCTTCCTACCTGAACAAAAGGTTAGTTCGTTCCTTTAAATTGCCTTACGTACCTTTGCTTTAAAATATTCCGACCGATCGCACCCCGCCTCTACCTACAGTTACGAGCAGCTGAGCCTCACAGGCCACGCCTGGGCTCCTAAGGTTGCAGCCTATGGGACAAATGGGCAAGTACAAAAAAGAAAGAATAAAAAACAAAATTATGCTAAGGTAAAACTAAGGAACGAAAGGGACAAGCTCTCCCGAATGGAGTGACTCCATCACAAAAAAACAAAACAGATTATAGTCATTGAATACACAAGAACATTTACATGGGGGCTCCCCCACGAACTTAAACTTTTTGCATCTACTAAACTACTTATACTTTATAAGCTATTAGGGCGGCTCGGTGGCATCTGCTGTCGGTGCGACCGGCAAAGGCGCAGGCTGCTAACTCCCCGACGGGACTACATTTGGCTCGGTTGAAGGCGGGACGACGTCCACTTCTGACCCAGGCTCCGTGCCATCCATAGGCTGGGCGATGTCCCCCTAACGCACGCTTCTAGCCATGTCCTCATGGCGGGCATCCATCACCCACTGCACAGAGACTTGCTCTGCCACCAACCTTGCGTGTGGCAACAAGCTCTCCCTGAGCGATTGGATGTCCTCCGTGCTCAGGCCGTCGGCATACGTGCTGCAGATAGTGGCGAAGTCTAGGTTTAGGTGGTACGTCGCCACCGAAGTCAACACCCCCAATGCTCTGTAGAACAGCCCATGTGTGATGACGGCCCAGACCTCATCCAGGACCTTCGCCAGCTGGATGGCGGGCGCACTAGTACTTGGTGCCGACCCAAAGACCTCGGAGATGACAAGCTGGACAACATTGCGGATCTAGTCAAGTTCACCCTCGAGAGCACGTCGCTCTTCAAGAGACTTGGCCAGCGCCTCTGCATTCTAGCCAAAAGTCACCTTGACCGTCTCCAAGTCCTGCTCCAATGACTTTACCTTTCTACCCAACGCTGGAAGAAGGGCGACAAGCTCAGAAACAAACTGAAGGAAGAAACCAACATGATGAAAAACAGAAAAGGTACGTACCGAGGTGGAAGTTCTCAAGGGCGGAGAATTCCTCCGCCTGCCGGGCCACCTACTCACACAACCGGCTGCTCGCCTCCTCCGTCCCCATCACCCGGCCCCAAAGCACGAGCACTTCCTAGTCTACCTCAGACCGGGCCTTTCGCTCTGACTCTAGGGTCTTTCGCTCCAACTCTAGGGCATTCCTCTCCGACTCTAGGGAGTTGTGCTCCGACTCAATGGTCTCCAGGGATTTTTGGAGCGCCGCCTTGGTGTCCGCTAGGGATTTCCGTAGCCCCACCTCGCTCTCCGCCTGGCGGGCTTTCGCCGCCTCAAGCCCTCGCTCGGCGGTGGTCGCCCGCTCTGCTGCACGCTGCTCCTCTGCCCGCACCGCGGTCACCTCAGCCGCCCGGTCCTAGGACTCGCGGCAAGCGGACTCCAGCTGACACTTAAGCTCGGCCATCCAGGCATGCTCCATCCGGAGGAAATGGGACTTGCGGGATGACATCTCCTTCAGACCCTACGAAAATGAGAAACAAGCATGCTGAGGCAACCAACAAGAGACTAAGAGATTAAGGACAAACATGGGAAACTCACCTCCACGGCGAGCTGCAGGTCGACCTTGACCAACTGCTGGGCAGACTTAACCCGCTCCTGGGTGGCCTCGAGCTTCACCGATAGCTTGGCGAGATCGGACTCCATGGCGAGTCCTTTCCCCCCAAGGATGTCCTAGAGCTGACACTCCTAGGAATCCTAAAGGATGAACCACACCTTTGACGGGTCCTCTGGGCAGGGCCACTCTAGGTCACCCTCCGGCAGCCCACCGGAGGGCCCAGCCTCCGACCGAACCACCGCCAGTTCCTGCAACGGCACCGGCAGCTCCACCACATCATCTGCTTCATCGTCGGATGGGATCTCCACCACCTTGGTTGCATGGGCCGCCGATGGGCGTTCTGACTCTGTCCTGGCCACGTCTCCCCCTGGCGCCTTTAGCTCCGACCGCGAGGGTGAGCCGTGCAGCCCTCCGCCCAGTGAGGTAGGGGGCTCGGTCTCCTTCTCCTCTTCCGCCGTAGCTGGTGGAGGAGGGGCTGCGAGGGACACCACCGGTGAAGCCTCCATCGTCACCACCCGGATCACTGCCAGCACCGTCGTCGCCGCTGCCGCCGTACTAGCAACGGACCCGGGAAGCACCACCCCCGGAAGGGTAGGACTCACCGCCACCACCCTATTCCCCCCGCCGCTCACCGCAGCGCGCTGTAGGGTGGGCCTCCAAACCTCCTGCATGGGAGTTGGGGCAATGCTCAACCCCTTCATCGTCTGGCCGCTAACAAAAAGTACAGGTCATTCATACTCCAAAAAGACTCAATAGCGGGAGGTAAGCGACACAACTCTGAAACCAAGACCCAGTGTCGATGGGCCCGTAGGGCGAGGACCGCTCCCAGGCTGCAACCCGCGCCCCCTCACTTCAGCCGAGGGTGGAATCATCCCAACCGGCTCTTGCCCGGCCTGCGGGTCACCGTGACCTTCGCCTCGGGACGCGTCGACCGGAGCAGCAGGTGGGGCATCCTCCCGCTGTGAGTCACATGCTGGCACTAGTTTCGGCGACGCATGGGTGCAAGCCCGCTCCTCTGGCTGCCTGGCCTGCTCGGCCACGCCCGCAGCAGGCGAGGACAAGACTGGTGATGCCACCGAGGGGCGCAGTGACTGTGTCCGCTTCGCCTGCTGTTCGCCGATGGTGTCCACGCTCATAGCACGCTTCCTTAGCACAGGAACCTCGGCGTGCCTCTCTGCCTCCTGGTCATCGCTAGCAGACATCGCCGTAGGGTTGCGACACTCCGCCGAGGTCACAATGACCTCTCGACTTTCCTCCTCCTCGGAGAAAATCATGTCATCCACCTTTGCAGGATCCTCCGACTCGAGCTCTGACTCAACATCGCTCCTTCTTTCCTCGGCCTTCATGCACTCGGTGACCTCCTTCTCCTTCTCATACTTCCGCCGAGCCACCTCGGCTTTGTTCTTCTTCCTGGCATCTGCCACCTCCTTCTGGGCAGCCTGCCGTGCCGTGCCCTCTGGCCCCTTCGGAAGGTGCGGCCGGGACTTGTAAGCATCAAGTCCCAATGAAACAGGTGACTCAAAATAAAAAAGCACAAAAGCAAAGGGGAAAAGAAAAAAGTAAAGAGAGAGGAGCATACTAGTTTGGACACCACCGAGGCATTGAGAGGTCCGGGCTTTCCATCAACCCTCTCTTTGGGCTTCAGCTACAGCACCTGGTTGAGGCGACTCCAGACCTCATCACCCGACAGCTCCTCCAGCGATGCATGATCAGGGTCCGATGAGCTGTCGTACCTCCACATTGGTCGCGCCCTCTCCGCCAACAGAGCAACCCGACGGTGGTAGAGGGTGTGGAACACCCGCATCCCCGTCAAGGCCATGCCGCACGAGCTTCTGGAGCTCCACCTCGATGATCTCCACCTTCTTCTTCTCCCAACGGGAAGGGCCCCACGACCAACTATCCTGCCTCTCCAGCCTCCCGACAGTGAACGCCGGGAATGGCGCCTCCACCAGGTTCCTGATATAAAACCACTCCCCGTGCCACCCCTAGTTGGAGTCGCTGGGGATGTACATGGGATATGAGCCCCCGTGCTTGGTTTTCTCTATAGGGCGAATCCCCCCACTGGCGCAGCCTCGGGCGGATTCCCCATCGGCAAAGTTCGCTGGGGAAAGGCAACGAAAGAAGTCCCCGTGCGGCTCCATCCTGAGGAAGGCCTAGTAGACGGTGATGAAGCCGGTGATATGCAGCACCCCCATTGGATTGAGGTGCTATAGCTCTAGACCCCACTCGTTGAGGAGCCCACACAGGAACCAGTGCGTGGGGTATCCTAATCCACGCTCGTGGAAAGTGAGGAACGAGACCAGCTCGCTGGTCGGAGGTTGCGAAACATCCTCCCTCCTAGGAGCCTTCCAGTGCGCCACCTCCATCGACGGAACAAACCCCTTCACGGTGAAGGCCTCCAGCACCGACTCCCTCACAGTGGATGACCTCTAGTCCGACATTTTGCTTTGGGTTTGCAAAAGGATTTGTGAGTTTTTCTCCTCTCCCTCGCTCTCCCCTTTTCTTTCCTAGGAACCACCGCGGCTCTCAAAGACGCTCTCGGCAAGAAGGAAAATGAGAGGAGGCGGCAGATGGGGAACAGGCGAAGGAACGGGGTGAAAAACCTTCTCCCTTCTCCCTACTTAAGGAAAAGGGCGCAACAGTTGGGGAAGGCGCGCCGATCGGGAAAGTTGAAATGACAGAGCGAAAAACCCTCTAACTTTCCCATTTCATGCAGGTGGGATACGATGGGACACGCCCTGACCGATGAGGCGCGCCCTACTAGATGGAACAGTGCCTGATCAGATGGGACATGGCCTAGGTATGGCCCACCACTACCGCACGCCGGGTGCAAGAACCAAAGCACCACCGCACATAGGCAGCTCTCCGCATCCCCAGGCGGGACTTGAAAAAACCCAAAATGGGATCTCCGCCAGGAGACACCATCGAGCTTCCTAAGTCAATCGAACAGCTCAGGATAAACACTGAGAGAAAGGTAAGGTGCAAAGGGATGCCCCATGTAGGCCATGCCAACTCCATCACGAACGACAAGCACGGGTCCCGGTCGGACATTTCCGATTGGAGCTCTTCAAACCCCATCACTCGAGTCATCAAGGTAACACTACCGACCCCAGCTATTTCTTTATATAATAATCCATACATTCATACACGCATTCATTCCATATGCCTGTGCCCCCTGGATGATTCAGGCCCTGAATCACCCAGGGGCTCGGGAACTAAAGCATCACACGTGCAGTGAAATGCATCACAACGCCCTGTGTTGCGTCATGAAGCGGCAGTTGCCTCATTCGACATGAGCAACGACCGACCGGGGTTCGAAGGCCAGCCCATGAAGGGCTCGAGGCCGCCCCATGTCAAACAGAGCTAGGGGAGAAAAACGCAGATGAGCCCTGTGCGGCCCTCGCCCAATCTGCCCAAAGCAGACAGGGTCATCTCAACCTTCTCGTTTGATCCTAAACCTCTACCAAGCCCACAGAATCTCCATCGAGGGGAGGCTAGCAGGCCACCCGGGTCGGTCTCCGGAATGACCCAGGAATCTACCGGGTTGTAGGTAAAGGAGCAGTGGAATATCACAAGAGAGCTACACCGACCCCGTCATGAACGACGAACCCGGATTCCACTCGATCATACCTGTTAGCAAGCTCACCGAGCACGTCACTTGAGCCCGAGCGATCGAGGCAAGCGACAAAACTCAGCCCCTCTGGTTGTGAGAAATCGAGGACTGGGTAACGCACAAAACTCAAAACCGACCCCTACCAAGGCCCAATGGGGCTCGGGGGCTCAAGACACCAAACGCCTGGGTCTACGACCCCGAACTAGCCCCATCCCTCGGCTACGCTTCGACTGCACACCAAATGCTTGGGTCTGTGACCCTAAACTCGCCCCATCCTTCGGCTATGCCTCGACTGCACACCAAAAATGCATGGGTCTATGACCCCGAACTTGCCCCATCAGGATCCGCGAGTTCTAGCTCGCTCGATCCCTAAACTAACAAACTAAACTACCTCGGCTGCGTGGGCTGCATTGAGGCCAGGATCCACGACTCTGACTCGCCCGATCCCACGACGCGCACCGACCCCAGGACCCGCGAGCTCCTTCTCGTCCGATCCCTAAAAACTAACTGCCTCGCCCGATCCCACGGTGCGCACCGATGCCAGGATCCACGAGCTCTACCTCGCCCGGTCCCAAAACTAAACGCCTCGGCTGCGCAATGACACCTTGGTTGACGACTCCGTCTTGACTAAAAAACACACACACGCCTGCTAAAATAGTACTATGCAACCTCCCTGGCACAACAGAGCCCAAGCAGTGTTGTAGACGCCGACATTTTCCCCTACAGTATTGTGGGTGTCATTAACTCCCATATGGTAAGGCTCCTCCCACATGCCTCTGGGCATCGACAGTGTTGTGGGCACCGGCATTTACCGTACCGGATGAACATGGTAAAACCCCTTGCATGCCTCCAGGTATCAACAGTGTGGCAGGCGCCGACGTCTGCCATACCCGAAGAAGACAACACAACCCCCCACGTGCATCTGACATTCAACAGTATTGTGGGCGCCTACCTTCATCTTATACCCACGGGCGTGGGCAACAAGGCTCAGTAGCATACGTACTCTCTCCCTCTCGCTTGTAAGGCCATCCCCTTCATCTATAAAAGGGTATGCGCTCTCTCCCAACAGGGTAAGTCAATTCAAATTCATTAGATCGATCAAGTTCACTACTACACAATAGCAGAACCACCAGGTTCAAACCACGAGCACACGCTCAAACACTTAGCTCATAGCGGGGCTCCCATCATTCTCGGCCCTTCCGACCGGAGTCCGACTGGACCTCTTGTACCCCCCATCTTTCTCCTTCTCGTTTGTAACCCCACTGCAAACTTCGAGCACCTGAGCTCAGGAATAAAGTCATCGACCGACTCAAACTGGACGTAGGGCACGTTGCCTGAACTAGTATAAACCCTGTGTCATTGAGTGCTAGACCACCTCCGATCACAACATATGGCAAAACTACAAATATTTACGTGTTGGTCACTTTCTGCACCGACAATAAGTGTATATGACTCTAATTTGATCTTCAAAGGCTTTATGTATGAGAATCTATACTTGGTTGATTTCAATGCTAGTGAAACTCAATTGTCAACATGCTTGTTCACTAAATCTAGTATAGGTTGGTTATGGAATAGAAGGCTTGGTTATGTTGGAATGAAGCAATTGAATAGATTGGTTAAGCATGACCTGGTTAGAGGCTTGAAAGATATTGTGTTTGAGAAGGATAAATTTTGTAGCTCTTTTCAAGCCGGCAAACAAGTTAGAAACACCCATCCTAAGAAAATCATAATGAGCACTAGCAAGGCATTTGAGTTATTGCACATGGACTTGTTTGGACCAACACAATACACTAGTATCAGTGAAAACAAATATGGTTTTGTGATAGTGGATGACTACACTAGATACACATGGGCATTCTTTCTAGTGGACAAGAGTGATGTGTTTGCAATCTTCAAATCATTTGTCAAGTGCATTCACAATGAGTTTGAAACAACCATCAAGAGAGTTAGAAGTGACAATGGTAGTGAGTTCAAGAACACAAGAATTGATGAGTTGTGTGATGAATTTGGAATTAGACATCAATTCTCAGCCAAGTACACTCCACAATCAAATGGCCTTGTTGAGAGGAAGAATAGAACACTTATTGACATGGCAAGGTCTATGATTAGTGAGTACAATGTGAGTCAATCTTTTTGGGCCAAAGCTATCAACACGGCTTGCTATTGTAGCAACCAACTCTATTGTCATCCATTGAAAGAGAAGACACCTTATGAGCTCTTGAATGGTATAAAGCCCAACATTGCTTATTTTTGGGTATTTGGTTGCAAATGCTACATATTGAAGAAAGGCACTAGATTGAGCAAGTTTGACAAGAAATGTGATAAAGGATTCTTGCTTGGTTACTCAACCACTAGCAAAGCTTATAGAGTTTGGAATTTGGCAAGTGGTACTCTTGAGGAAGTTCATGATGTTGAATTTGATGAAACCAAGGTTTCACAGGATGAGAATGAAAATATTGATGATGTTAGAGGCATTCAACTTTCAAATGCCATGAAGAACATGGATGTTGGTGAATTGAGACCTAGACAAGTGATAGATGAAGAAGATGATCAAGTGCAAGTACTCTCTAACTCAAATATGCAAGTTGACACAAATCAAACAAGTTCCAGCAGCTCTCATGACAATGAAGAAGATCAAGTGGCTAGTACATCATCTCAATTCAATGAGCAAGCAAGTACAAGCAATCAAGTCCCAATACTCCAACCAACCAATATTGCAAGAGATCATCCATTGGACACTATAATTAGAGATATTTCTAGAGGTGTACAAACAAGATCAAGATCAGCATCATTTTGTGAGCAGTTCTCATTTGTGTCATCCATTGAACCAAAAAAGATAGAAGAAGCTTTGAAGGATGTTGATTGGGTGAATGCTATGCATGAAGAGTTAAATAACTTCACAAGAAATCAAGTATGGGAGTTAGTGGAGAGACCAAAGGGACACAATGTGATTGGAACCAAATGGGTCTTTAGAAACTAGCAAGATCAAGATAGGATAGTAGTAAGGAACAAAGCAAGATTGGTAGCACAAGATTACACTCAAGTAGAAGGTCTTGACTTTGGTAAAACATATGCCCGATTGCTAGATTAGAAGCAATTAGAATCTTGCTAGCCTATGCTTGTGCCCACAACATCAAGCTCTATCAAATAGATGTCAAGAGTGCATTTCTCAATGGCTACATCAATGAAGAAGGATATGTTGAGCAACCTCCCGGTTTTAAAGATGATAAGAAGCCCAACCTGTGTACAAGTTGAAGAAGGCATTGTATGGTTTGAAGCAAGCACCTAGAGCATGGTATGAGAGATTGAGGGACTTCCTACTCTCTAAAGGGTTCATTATGGAAAAGGTTGACACAACTCTTTTCAACAAGAAAATTGGAAAGGACTTGTTTGTGTTGCAAATCTATGTTGATGACAACATATTTGGATCAACCAATCAAGATTTTTGTGAAGAGTTTGGAAAGATGATGGCTAATGAGTTTGAGATATCCATGATTGGAGAGTTGAGTTACTTCCTTGGTCAAATTAAACAATTGAAGCACGGTACATTTGTGAGTCAAGGCAAGTACATCAAGGATATGCTAAAGAAGTTTGGCATGAATGAAGCAAAGGCCATTAGTATACCAATGGGAACAAATGGTAATTTAGATAGTGATGTAAGTGGCAACATGGTGGATCAAAAGTTGTATCGCTCTATGATTGGAAGCCTACTCTATGTGACCGCATCAAGGCCGGATGTTATGTTTAGTGTGTGCATGTGTGCAAGATTCCAAGCCTCGCTGAGAGAAAGTCATTTGAAGGCTACAAAGAGAATGTTGAGGTACTTGAAGCATACACAAAATATTGGTTTGTGGTATCCCAAAGGAGCAAAGTTTGAGTTAGTTGGACATTCAGACTCCGATTATGCGGGATGCAAGGTTGAAAGGAAGAGCACTTTAGGCACTTGTCAATTGTTGGGAATATTACTTATTTCATGGTCATCAAAGAAGCAAAATAGTGTTGCATTATCAACCACCGAAGCCAAATACATATCCGTCGGTAGTTGTTGTGCACAAATTCTTTGGATGAAGGCCACCTTAAATGACTTTGGAATCAAGTTCAAGAAAGTGACATTGCTATGTGACAATGAGAGTGCAATCAAGCTAACCAACAATCCGGTTCAACATGCAAGAACAAAGCACATTGATGTCCGCCACCACTTCATAAGAGATCATCAACCAAAAGGGGACATTTCAATTGAAAGTGTGGGCACCGAAGATCAACTTGCCGACATTTTCACCAAGCCACTTGATGAGAAAAGGTTTTGCAAGCTAAGAAATGAGTTGAACATATTAGATTTCTAAAATATGTGTTGATGCACCACCCCCCCCCACTTATATGACATGCCTCTCCTTCGAGCAATCCAAGGTAAAAGTTGATTGACATGCATGCATCCTTTGCTAAGGACATATTTAGTGCATCTAGTCATTCCTCATGTTTAATAAGCTCATTCATGAAAATCAAATGAATTTGATGCTTGTATGGTACCACTATTGCTTCTATGCTTGACTTGATCTAGTGGTAGCAAATGACATGTTTGTGGGCTTGTGAACCTAGTGTTTGATCTAGAAAATGAGTTGTCGGTACAGAAAGTGACCAACACATAAATATTTGTAGTTTTGCCGTACGTTGTGATCGGATGTGGCCTAGCACTCAATGACACAGGGTTTATACTGGTTCAGGCAACGTGCCCTACATCCAGTTTGAGTCGGTCGGTGACTTTATTCCTGAGTCTAGGTGCTCAAAGTTTGCTGTGGGGTTACAGACGGAAGGGAGAAAGATGGGGGTGCAAGAGGTTCGGTCGAACTCTAGTCTGAAGGGCCGAGAGTGATAGGAGCTCTGCTATGTGCTAAGTGTTCGAGCGTGTGCTCGAGGTTTGAATCTAGTGGTTCTGTTGTGGTGTGTGAGTGAACTGATTGATCGTGCCTTGTTGGGAGAGAGCGCATCCCCTTTTATAGATGAAGGGGATGGCCTTACAAGTGAGAGAGAGAGAGTACGTATGCTACTAAGTCTTATTGCCCATGCCGTCGGGTACAAGATGATGGTAGGCGCCCACAACACTGTTGTTGTTAGACGCATGTGGGAGGTTGCGTCCTCTTCTTTCGGTATGGCAGATGTCGGTGACTGCCATACTATTGATGCCCAAAGGCAAGTGGGGGAGCCTTACTGCGTTTGTCTGGTATGGGAGTTGATGGCGCCCACAACACTATAGGGCAAATGTCGGTGTCCACAACACTACTTGGGCTCTAGCATGCCTAGAAGATTGAAGGGCACCCTCATAACATGTCCTATTGGTTACTGTCCTGTAGGAGTGCAAGGTACAGTCCTCGATATTGTGGTTGACTTGAGTGCCCTGTCTTACTTAATCCATCCGTTTCCTGGTCCTTACCGAGTGGGCGCTCCTAGTCGGTTGGTCCCAGTTGGCTCCGACTGCGCTAGTCGGAGAAGAGCTATAAGCAGGGGTTCGGTACATTCCCCGGTCGAAGAGGTGGGCTAGAGTCGGAAGCGAGCACTGGTCCTCCTTGGCTGGGCCTTCTGGTCGGAGAGGCGGGCTAGAGTTGGAAGCGAACGCTGTTCCTCCTTAGCGAGGCCTTCCGGTCGAAGATTGGATCATCCTTTTGGCCTATCGTTTAGGTATTTGGGCTGGCCTAGGAGTTTGGACGTTGTTTGCAACATCGTCTGCTGGGCCAAGCCTTTGTAGGGAAGCCGGTCCATGAGGGACCCCGGGTTTATAAACCCGACAGGAGCCCCCGAGCCCTCGGGTGATTCGGGTAGAATCGTCTGGGAGATTTTTGTCTTGACGCCGGGTGCGCGCGAGTGCACCCGCGGGTGTAGCCCTCGAGCCCCCGGGCGATTCGGGTAACCCGACCGGAGCCCCCGAGCCCCCAGGTGATTCGGGTAGAATCGTCTACGGTGTTCTTTGTGTTGCCAGCGGGGGAAGTTTGTTTCATCAGCGGGTGCGCACGAGCGCACCTGCGGGTGTAGCCCCCAAGCCCCTGGGCGATTCGGGCAGAATTGCCTAGGGGTTTTGTCAGTGGGTAGTTTAGGGATCGGGCGAGACGAGGTCGCGGATCCTGGCATCGGGCGTAGCCGAGGCAGTTTAGGGATCGGGCGCGACGGGTTTGCGTATCCTGGCGTCGGGCGCAGCCGAGGCAGTTTAGGGATTGGCGAGACAGGGGCATGGATCCTGGCATCGGGCGTAGCCGAGGCAGTTTTTAGGGATCGAGCGAGACGAAGTCACAGATCCTGGCGTCAGGCGTAGCCGAGGCATTTTTAGGGATCGGGCGAGATGCAGTCATGGATCCTGGTGTCGAGCGTAGCCGATGGTATGAGCAAATCTGAGTCGTGGGCCCTAGCATCGGGTGCGCCGAGGGATCGGGCGAATCAAAGTCGCTGATCTAGGCATCGGGCGCGCCGAGGGATCAGGCGAGTCAGAGTCATGGATCCAGGCGTCGGGCGCGCCGAGGGATCGAGCGAGTTGGAGTCGTGGACCCAAGCGCAGCCGAGGCATTGGGCGTCTTGAGCCCTTGAGCCCTATTGGGCTTTAGTAGGGGTCGGTTGAGTTTTGTGCGTTACCCCGTTCGTTGTTTCTCGCAACCGGAGGGGCTGAGCTAACGTCGCTTGCCTCGTTGGCTCGAGTGACATGCTCGGTGAGCTCATTAATGGGCACATTCGAGTGAAATCTAGGTCCATCATTCGTGATGAGGTCGGCATAGCCCACATGTGGCATTCCATTGCTCCATAACCTGCAACCCGGCAGATGCCTAGGTCATTCCAGAGACTGACCTAGGTGGCCCGCTGGCCTCCCCTCGATGGAGATTCTGTGGGTTTGGCTCGAGGTTAGGATCGAATGAGAAGGTTGAGATGACCCTGTCTGCTTCGGGGCAAACTGGGTGAGGGCCACTCGGGGATCATCTGCATTTTCTCCCCTAGCTCTATTTGATGCGAGGTGGCCTCGAGCCCTTCATGGGCCAGCCTTCGAACCCTGGTCGGTCATTGCTCATGTTGAATGAGGCAACTGCCGCTTCATGATGCATCACGGAGTGTTGTGATGCATCTAACTGCATATGCGATGCTTTTGGATGTATGGAATGAATGAATGTGTGCATGGATGAATGAATGTTCATATAAAGAAATAGTGGGGGTTGGTAATGTTACCTTGACGACTCGAGTGACGGGGTTTGAGGAGCTCCTATCGAATATGTCCGACCAGGATCCACTCTCGTCATTCATGATGGAGTCAGCATGGCCCTCTGCTCCTTACCTATCTCTTGGCGTTCGCCTAAGCTGTTCGATCGACTCAGGAAGCCCGTTGGTCTCTCCTAGCGGAGATCCCGTTGTTGGGACTTTATGAGTTCTGCCTGGGAAGGCGGAGGGCCGCCTGCACGTAGTGGCGCCTTGTTTCTTATGCTCAGTGTGCGGTAGTGGTGGGCCATACCCAGGCCACTCCTGTCTAACCAGGCGTCGTTCCGTTGGGCAGGGTGCATTCCATCGGTCAGGGCGCGTCCCATCGTATCCCATCTGCATTGAATGGGGGAAGGGAGAGGCTTTTTTGCCCTCGGAGTTTCGCCTTTCCCCAATCGTTGCGCCTTTCTCAACTGTTGTGCCTCTTTCTTTAAGTAGGGCAAGGGAGAATGCTTCCGTTCCGTTCCTTCACCTATTCCTCATCTGCCGCCTCTTCTCCTTCTTCCTTCTCGCCAAGAGCATTTGAGTGCCACGGTGGTTCCTAGGAGAGAAAAGGGGAGAGTGAGGGAGAGGAGAAAACTCATAGATCCATTCATGAACCCGAAGCTTAATGTCGAGCTGGAGGTCATCCATCATGAGGGAGTTGGTGCTGGCTGCCTTTGCCGAGAAGGGGTTTCTGCCGCCGAAGGAGGTGGCACACTAGAGGGCTCCTATGGGGGAGGATTTCCCACAACCTCAGGGCGGCGAGGTTGTTTCCTTCCTCGCCTTTCATGAGCACGGGTTAGGATACCCCGCGCACTGGTTCCTGCGCGGGCTCCTCAATGAGTGGGGCCTGGAGCTACAGCACCTCAATCCGACTGGGGTGCTGCATATCACCGGCTTTGTCACCGTGTGCGAGGCCTTCCTTGGGATGGAGCCACACGTGGACTTCTTCGGTGGATGTTCTCTGGGCGAGCTTTGTCGGAGGGGAAGCTACTCATGATCGCATCGGTGGGGGGCTTCACGCTATAGAAGAAACCGAGTGCGTCAGGTTCGTACCCCGCGTACACCCCCTGTAATTCCAACCGGGGGTGGCATGGGGAATGGTTCTACATTAGGAACCTAGCGGAGGCGCTGTTCTCGCCTTTTACCGATAGGAGGCTAGAGAGGCAAGAGAGTTGGTCGTGGGGCCCCACCAGGCGGTAGAAGAAGGTGGAGATTATCGAGGTGGAGCTCTAGAAGCTCATGCGACACAGCCTTGACGGGGTGCGGGTGTTCCACACCTTCTTCCACCGTCGGGTCACTCCGCTGGCAGAGAGGACATGGCCGATGTGGATGTACAATGGCCTGATGGACCCCGACCATGTGTTGTTAGAGGAGCTGGCGAATGATGAGGTCTGGAGTCATCTTGACCGGGTGCTGCAACTGAGGCCTAGAGAGACCCTTGATGGAAAGCCCGGAGCTCTCAACGCTGCGAAGCAATCCAATCTGGTATGCCCCCCTCTCTTTATTTCCGTGTTCTTTTCCCCTTTTGCTCTCCCATATCCTGACTTTGAGTCATCCATTTCGTAGGGACTTGGAGTTTACAAGTCCCGGCCGCACCTTCCGAAGGGGCCAGAGGGCGCGACCCGGCAGGCTGCCCTGAAGGAGGCGGTGGTTGAGAGGAAGAAGAAGAAAGCCGAGGAGGCTTGACGAAAGCATGAGAAGGAGATGGAGATCGCCTGGCATGTGTGGGACAGGGAAAATAGGAGCGACATCGAGTCAAAGCTCGAGTTGGAGGACCCCACAGAGGTGGGCGATGATGTGATCTTCTCCGAGGAGGAGGAAGGCCGAGAGGTTGTTGCGACCTCGACGGAGCATCGTGATCCTATGGTCGCGTCCGCTGGCAGTGACCGGGAGGTGGAGAGGTGCGGCAATATTCTCGTGCCAAGGAAACATGCTGCGAGCTCAGACGCCGTTGGTGAATAGGAGGTGAAGCGTACGTGGTTACCGCACCCTTTGGAGGCATCGTTGGCCTCGTCCCCGCCTGCTGTGGGCTCGCACCTGCACGTCGTTGGGGCCGGCGCCAGCGCGTGACCCACAATGGGAGGATGCCCCACTAGCTGCTCCGATCGGCGTGCCCTGAGCCGAATGTCGTGGTGATTCGTGGGCTGACCAGGAGCCTGTTGGGTCGACTCCCCCCCTGGTTGAAGTGAGGGGGCATGGGTCACGGCCCAGGAGTGGTCCTCGCTCGATGAACCCATTGATGTTGGGTCGGGGCTTCAGAGCCCTACCGCTTACATCCTGGTATGCCTTTCTTTGTTTCTTTTCGATCTTGCTGTTTGAGTTTTCTAGAGTGTGACTGACCTGTATTTTTTTTTACAACGGCCAGATGCTGACGGGGCAGAGCATCACCCCAACTCCCATGCGGGAGGACTGGAGGCCCACCTTGCAGCGCACCGTGGCAAGCGGTGGGGAGAGCAGGGTGGTGGCGGTGGGTCCTTTCCTTCCAGGGGCGGCGCCCCTCGGGTCGGTCACCAGTACGGCGGCAGCGGCGGCGGTGGCGATGGTGTTGGCGGCGATCCCGGTGGTGACGGCAGAGATGTCCATGATTGGAGAGTTGAGTTACTTCCTTGGTCTTCAAATCAAGCAATTAAAGAATGGTACTTTTGTGAGTCAAGGCAAGTACATCAAGGACATGATCAAGAAGTTTGGCATGAGTGATAGCAAAGTCATTAGCACACCTATGGGAACCAATGGCAACTTGGATAGTGATGCAAGTGGAAATATGGTGGATCAAAAGTTGTATCGGTCTATGATTGGAAGCCTACTCTATGTGACCGCATCAAGGCCGGATGTCATGTTTAGTGTATGCATGTGTGCAAGATTTCAATCCTCACCAAGAGAAAGTCATTTGAAGGCTACAAAGAGAATATTGAGGTACTTGAAGCATACACCAAATGTTGGCTTGTGGTATCCCAAAGGAGCAAAGTTTGAGCTAGTTGGTTACTCCGACTCGGATTATGCGGGATGCAAGGTTGAAAGGAAGAGCACTTCTGGCACATGTCAATTGTTGGGAAGATCACTTATTTCATGGTCATCAAAGAAGCAAAATAGTGTTGCATTATCAACCACCGAAGCCGAATACATATCCACCGGTAGTTGTTGTGCACAAATACTTTGGATGAAGGCCACTTTGAGTGCCTTTGGAATCAAATTCAAGAAAGTGCCATTGCTATGTGATAATGAGAGTGCAATCAAGTTAACCAACAATCCGGTTCAACAAGCAAGAACAAAGCACATTGATGTCCGCCACCATTTCATTAGAGATCACCAACAAAAAGGGGACATTTGCATTGAGAGTGTAGGCACCGAAGATCAACTTGCCGATATATTCACCAAGCCATTGGATGAGAAAAGGTTTTGCAAACTAAGAAATGAGTTGAACATATTGGATTTCTCAAATATGTGTTGATGCACCCCCCCCCCCACTTATATGACATGCCTCTCCTTCGAGCAATCCAAGGTAAAAGTTGATTGGCATGGCATACATACTTGCTAAGGACATGTTTAGTGCATCTAGTCATCTCTCCATTTTATTAGGCTCATTCATGAAAAACAAATGAATTTGATGTTTATATGGTATCACTATTGCTTCTATGTTTGACTTGATCTAGTGATAGCATATGACATGTTTGTGGGCTTGTAAACCTAGTGTTTAATCTAGAAAATAAGCTCTAAGTGTTTAACTCAACATGGTACAAGATAACCCTTATTTAGAGGTGTGAAGAAGCTTGTCCTTGGATCAAACCGAGTTAAATATCTTTGGCAAAAATTCTAGTTTAAACCAAATTTGGGAATATAATCCTCACCCCATTGATTGACATTGATAATCTCAACCTATCTACCTTTTAAACCTTTATGGTCATTGATGACAAAGGGGGAGAGAAATAAAGATATAAGTGATAGGGGAAATAACAAAGAAATTAGTACATGGGAGAGAAACAAAAGATATTAGTGTACTAAGATGGTGAGAAGACAACAAAGGGGGAGAACTTGACATAGGGGGAGAGATATGATAAAGAAAAGGAATCAATTAATATTTTGAGCACACAAGTAGGGGGAGCAAGCTCATAAATTTGTATGGTGCATTTGAATGTGCATTTCATATGTTTGCTTACATGGCACAAGTTTTAAATTTCACTATCCATGCTTGTGTGGTGTATGTTAGTTGTAGGTTTGAATGATGAATTGAAAAACTAGCATGCATAGGACATCTAATGATTTCTTTTCCAAAGTGTTGTTTCCAAGTGGTATCAAGCTAACCATGGTGCTAAGGATGGTATAATGGTGCACTCCGATTGGTATCACGCTTCAAAGGTCCATCTTTTATACCTTAGCATCATTTGGTAGACATTGTCTCCTACATTTCCTATCTAAGCATATGTGCAAGCTTCAATCCAAACTCTTAGCACATATGTAGGGGGAGCAATTGCTACCATTTAGGGTTCATGAAACTTGTCCATATTCTTTTACACATGGTAAATATGCTTGGACAAGCAACATGGATTCAATTGAATTTTAATTCATATCTTTGTATATGGGTTGTCATCAATTACCAAAAAGGGGGAGATTGAAAGCTCTAGTTTGGTTTTGGTGAATTGATGAAACCCTAAGTGCTAACCTAGTTTATCAAGTGATCATGAGATAGGTAGCACACTCCAAGTGGTGAAGCAAATGAAGATCATAGCATGATAAAGATGATGGCATGGTGATGATCAAGTGCTTCGACTTGGAAAAGAAGAAAGAGAAAAACAAAAAGCTCAAGGCAAAGGTATAATTTGTAAGAGCTATTTTGTTTTGGTGATCAAGACACATAGAGAGTGTGATCACATTTAGGATTGATAGCCGTACTATTAAGAGGGGTGAAACTCGTATCGGAATGCGATTATCAAAGTGCCACTAGATGCTCTAACTCATTGCATATGCATTTAGGATCTAGTGGAGTGCTAACACCCTTGAAAATGTTTGTGAAAATATGCTAACACATGTGCACAAGGTGATACACTTGGTGGTTGGCACATTTGATCAAGGGTGGTGAAGTTTAGGTGCAAGGGTAAGAAACTCTACCGGCGGAGTGTCCGCTCGTAGAGTGCGGACAGTCTGACGGTGCCACCGGCGCCCTAGACAGAAAAGACGAAGGTCCCTGGAAGTGACCGGACGCTGGTCGTTCAGCGACCGGACGCTGGTGGCTGCGTCTGGTGCTGTTGTCGGGCGGAGCAGCAGACAGATACCTAGCGACCGGACGCTGTCAGGGTCCGGTCAAGCATGACCGGACGTGTCCGGTCGGCAAAAGTCGGTTTTGGAACCTTACTGTAAACGACCGGACGCTAGGGGTTCAGCGTCCGGTCAACTTTAGCGCAGTGTCCGGTCAAGGCAGATGACCGTTGAAATCGATGTACGTGGCTAACAGTGAGCGATCGGACGCTGGGGGCTCAGCGTCCGGTCAACTGACCAGAGCGTCCGGTCACCCCGCGTTTTACCCAGTGAAGGGGTACAACGGCTCTATTTCGTGGGGGGCTTCTATTTAAGCCCCATGGCCGGCTCAAGCTCACTCTCTTGGCCATTTGCATTGACATAGCAACCTTGTGAGCTTAGCCAAAGCCCTCCCACTCATCTCCATCATTGATTCATCATCTTTGTGAGATTAGGAGTGATCCAAGTGCATTGCTTGAGTGATTGCATCTAGAGGCACTTGGTGTTCGTGTTTCACTGCGGATTTCGCTTATTACTCTTGGTGGTTGCCGCCACCTAGACGGCTTGAAGCAGCGAGGATCATTAAGCGGAGGGTGGTGATTGTCTCCGGCTCCGATCGTGGTGATTGTGAGGGGTTCTTGACCTTTCCCCGGTGGAGCGCCAAAAGGTACTCTAGTGAATTGCTCGTGGCTTGTGTGATCCTCATCTTGTGTTGGTTGTGCGGCACCCTATTGAGGGTTTGGCGTGTGATGCCAATTAGCGCGTGAACCTCCAAGTGAGTGAATCGCCATAATGAGGAGTAGCTTGCCGGCAAGCAAGTGAACCTCGGTAAAAAATCATTGTGTTCATCATTTGATTCCGAGGTGATTGGTCTTCATTGTTATTCATCCTTGTGATTGATTGGTTCCTTCATCTACACGGCGGTATAACCTTCTTGATCACTCTCTTTACATTACCGCAAACTAGTTGTCAAGCTCTTTAGTGTAGTTAGTTGTGAGAGCTTGCTTGCTTGGTTGGTGTGGCTCTTTAGTTAGTCTTTGAGAGCACACTAACATAGAGTAGTGTCATAGCTATTGTGTGATTAGATTCTACTTAAACTAGAATTGTGGTAGGTGGCTTGCATCTTGAGTAGGCTAGTGCAACACTTGCTTCACCTCATAATTGTCTAACCCTTTTGTTTAGTGTTGTTGTAGAAATTTTTATTAGGCTATTCACCCCCCCCCTCTAGCCATTAGGACCTTTCACCTAGGCCAAAATTGTTCGGGCCAGGGTGCTTTTATGGGAGCAAATGTTAAGTGGAAAGACGGTAAGATTGAATTTTTAAGGGAAGAAACGACATAACTGTTCGATGTTCCAAGTGTTGGTGAGAACATCACCATTGTCGTCCTTCAGTCGGTAGGTGCCTGGTCAGATCACCTTGGTTGCCGTATAGGGACCTTTAGTCATCCGGATCCTTGCCCACCACGCCCCCTTTCTTGGCTATTGCCTCCTTGCCTTTTCCTTCCTTCGGCCAGCCGGCCTATCACAGAAAGCGCTTGAGGAGCTCACAGTCCTTGTAGAGGTGTTTGACGGGGTAGGCGTGGTTGGTGCATAGGCTCTCCATGAGCTCATTGAAGTTGTCTGGGAGGCCCTGCTAGGGCTGCTTGCCCGTGTGATTAGCCGCGGCGACCAACACGGAGTTGGCCGGTCGACAACGATCTTTCTTGTTCTTTTTGCCCCTCTACATGGAGGGGCCCTCGTCCTGATCCTCGCGCTTGGCCTTGCCTTTGTCCTGGCCTCCGTTGAAGACTGCTCCGACCGCCTCCTCGCCACAGGCGTGGTTCGTGGTGACGTCGAGCAGGTCATCGGTGGTACGGGGCTTTAGGCAGCCAACCTTGTGGATCAGGGACTCGCAGGTTGTCCCAGAGAGGAATGCACTGATGACATCCGTGTCGACGACATCAGGGAGATAGTTGCATCTTTTGGAGAACCTACGAATGTAATCCTGCAGGGGCTCGCTAGGCTCCTGCTGGCAGCTCTTGAGGTCCTAGGAGTTCTTAGGGTGGACATACATCCCCTGGAAGTTCCCAACGAAGACCCTCTTGAGGTCCATCCAGTCGCGGATGCTATCGTGCGGGAGGAATTCAAGCAATGCTCGAACATGTTCCCCCACGTAGATAGGGAGGTACTGAATGATGAAGTGGTCATCATCCACTCCACCGGCTCGGTAGGCGAGCCAAAAGTCTTCAAGCCATATACCGGGGTTCGTCTCCCTGGTATACTTGGCGATGTTGGTAGGCGGTCGGAAGCGCTGTGGGTACGGCACTCTTTGGATGCGTTGGCCAAAGGCTAGTGGTCTCGGGCCATCCGAGCTGGGACTTCGGTTGTCTGCCTGGCGACCATGCCTGGGGTGCATTTCATCGCTCCCCGTGATGGCCCAGCCGAGGTCTGTGTCACCTACCCTCATAGCCGCCCGATGGATGTCATCATCATGCCAGGACCGACGCCGGTTGCTGATGACGCTGTGAGCGTAATGGTTCGGCCCGAGCCGCTCGAGCACAAGCGGCCAGTGCGGAGCGGCGCCCGGTCATGCTAGGGCGCAGATGCGGCCTCCTGTGCCGCACTCGGTGGCTGTAGCGGTGAGCGGGTGGAGCGATTCGTCTGGTGCGTCCCCACTCCCCTGGTAGGGAGAGAGGCCGTGAGTTGGTGTCATGATGCAGAGCTCTCCGCTTGTTGAACGGCGGTAGTCTCCACCAGTGCCTGAACGTTCTAGTGGATCGCCTGTTCCTGGGGGTCGTTCGGCTCGGGAAGGCCGCACAGAAGCATTGTCGCGGCGGCGATATTTTGGCCAGCCCAAGCAAACTGTGGGGGATTGTTCCCCCATCCATGATGTTGCGCTGGACCTGACGGGAGCGACCCTAGGCGCCACTCACCGGGTCACACGCACGGGGCGCAACGTGGTGCGTCGAGCGCGCCATCGCAGGTGGCGGTTGGTTCTGCCACCGTTGTCGTAGCTCCTCACCATGCTCTTTTGCAAGCACGAGGGCCCCCGCACGAGGGTCCGGAGGGGTGCGAGTCTGCAAGGACTCCGCTACCATCGGTGGCTGTCCCAGAGCGTTCGCCATAGCGCACTCCCAGGACGGATGGTGGCTAGGTGCCACATCGCCGATGCTGGAGCCGTCACTCTCAACCTCGTCATCTACGAGTTCGTAGAAACAGGTGGGAGCATAGTTTGCCATCCCCACGAATTCAGATGTGAGAGGAGGCGGCGTCAGCATTTTTTGGAGCCCCTAGGCGTACGCATCTGTGGGGGACACGAGGCCGTAGGGGAACCGGTTGTACGGTGGTTGCAGTGTGGACAACGCGGTCCCTTCGGATAACCGGCCAAAGATAGTAAATAGTGAGTAAATAACAGTATGTACATTACTCACAGTGGGGTTTGAGCAGAGCGTTTGCTTAGAATGAAGCGCAGGCGCCTCGTCGTTGAAGTCGTCGGGTGTCCCAGAGCCGATGGAGGGCGCCCCTCCGACGGGCGCTGGAACAAGTGCCTCCTCGTGGAGGTGTAGTACGCCGAGCCGGTCGATGACGAAGTCTAGGCTTTCGAAGAGGAAGGCCTGGGACAGCTCAAAGATGGGAGGCCCCCGCATCCCAACAGGTGGGAGTGCAGGGAACTCTAGTGAGCCGAAGCAAGTCGTATCGCTTGAGCCCACCATGGCGAAGGTGGCGGAAAAGTGGGCCATCCGATGACCAAAAGTGTGAACGTACAGCGTCTTCCCTACGGATGGTGCCAACTGTCGGTGCAGAAAGTGACCAACACGTAAATATTTGTAGTTTTGTTGTACGTTGTGATCGGATGTAGCCTAGCACTCAATGACACAGGGTTTATACTAGTTCAGGCAACATGCCCTACGTCCAGTTTGAGTTAGTCGGTGACTTTATTCCTGAGCCCAGGTGCTCAAAGTTTGATGTGGGGTTACAAATGGAAGGGAGAAAGATGGGGGTGCAAGAGGTCCGGTCGGACTTTGGTCTGAAGGGCCGAGAGTGATGGGAGCTCCACTATGTGCTAAGTGTTCGAGTGTGTGCTCGAGGTTTGAACCTAGTGGTTCTGTTGTGGTGTGTGAGTGAACTGATCAATCACGCCTTGTTGGGAGAGAGCGCATCCCTTTTATAGATGAAGGGGATGGCCTTACAAGTGAGAGAGAGAGAGTATGTATGCTACTAAGTCTTGTTGCCCATGCCGTCGGGTACAAGATGATGGTAGGCGCCCACAACACTGTTGTTGTCAGACGCATGTGGGAGGTTGCGTCGTCTTCTTCCGGTATGGCAGATGTCGATGCCTGCCACACTATTGATGCCCAGAGGCATGTGGGGGAGCCTTACTGCGTTTGTCTGGTATGGGAGTTGATGGCGCCCACAACACTATAGGGCAAATGTTAGCGCCCACAACACTGCTTGGGTTCTGGCATGCCTGGAAGGTTGCAGGGCACCCTCCTAGCATGTCCTGTTGGTTACTGTCCTATAGGTGTGCTGGGTATAGTCCTCGGTATTACGGTTGACTTGAGTGCCCTGCCTTACTTGCTCCGTCCATTTCCTGGTCCTTACCGAGCGGGCGTCCCCGGTCGGTTGGTCCCAGTCGGCTCTGACTGCGCCAGTTGGAGAAGAGCTGTAAGCAGGGGTTCGGTGCATTCCCCGGTCAGAGAGGTGGGCCAGAGTCGGAAGTGAGCACTGTTCCTCCTTGGCAGGGCCTTCCGGTCGGAGAGGCGGGCTGGAGTTGGAAGCGAGCGTTGTTCCTCCTTAGCGAGGGCTTCCGGTCGGAGATTGGATCGCCCTTCTGGCTTGTCGTTTAGGTATTCGGGCCGGCCCAGGAGTTTACGCGTCGTTCGCAACGTCGTCTGCTGGGTCGAGCCTTTGCTGGGAAGCCGGTCCATGAGGGACCCCGGGTTTATGAACCCGACATGAGCTATAAGTGTTTAACTCAACATGGTCAAGATAACCCTTGAAATGAGGTGTGAAGAAGCTTGTCCTTGGGTCAAATCGAGTAAAAATATCTTTGGCAAGTGTTCTAGATTAGACCAAATTTGGGAAAATGATCCTCACCCCATTAATTCACATTGATAATCTTAACCTATCTAAAATTGAACCTTTGTGGTCATTGATGACAAAGGGGGAGAAGTGATTCATAAAGATAGGGGGAGAGAAACAAAGACATAGGGGGAAAGAAATGGCAAAGGAAGGGGATCAATTAAAATTTGAGCACACAAGTAGGGGGAGCAAGCTCATAAACTTATTTGATGCATTTGTGTTGTGCATTACATATGTTTGCTTGCATGGCACTTTTTTTAAATTAAAGTTCCATGCTTGTGTGGTGTATGCTAGTTGTAGGTTTGATTGATGAAATGAAAAACTAGCCTGCATAGGTGGTAGTTAAATATGCCTTGCTTTGCTTTCACAAGTGGTACTAGAACCTTACATATAATGTTGATCTCACAAGGTATCTAGTGTTTGTGTTTTGCAAGTAATTCCAAGTGGTATCTAACTAACCATGGTGCTAAGGATGGTATAATTGGTGCACTCCGATTGGCATCACGCTTCAAAGGTCCATCTCTTATACCTTAGCATCATTTGGTAGACATTACTCTCCCACATTTCCTATCCATACATATGCGCAAGCTTCAATCCAAACTCTTAGCACATATGTAGGGGAAGCTAATGCAACCAATTGGGGTTCATGAAACTTGTCCAAATCCTTTACACATGGTAAATATGCTTGGGTAAGCAACATGGATTCAATTGAATTTCAATTCATATCTTTGTGAAAGGGTTGTCATCAATTACCAAAAAGGGGGAGATTGAAAGCTCTAGTTTGGTTTTAGTAAATTGGTGAAACCCTAAGTGCTAACCCTTTGACTCTAAGTGATCATGAGATAGGGTAGCACATTTCAAGTGGTGGAGCAAGTAAATGAAGATCATGATGATGGTGGTGATAGACATGGTGATGATCAAGTGCTCGAGCTTGGAAAAGAAGAAAGAGAAAAACAAAAGGCTCAAGGCAAACGCGATATTCTTAGGAGCCCTTTGTTTTTGGTGATTGAGACACTTAGTGAGTGTGATCACATTTAGGATAGATAGCCGTACTATTAAGATGGGTGAAACTCGTCCTGAAATGCGGTTATCAAAGTGCCACTAGATGTTCTAACTCATTGCATATGCATTTAGATTCTAGTGAGTGTTAACACCCTTGAAAATATTTGTGAAAATATGCTAACACACGTGCACAAGGTGATACACTTGGTGGTTAGCATTTTCATTAAGGGTGGCGAAGTTGAAGAAGAGTAGGCGCTGTTTTTACTGACCAGACTCTGGTCCCCATGTGACCGGACTCTAGAGGAGTGCGTCCGGTCAGTAGAGGTGAAGTGGCGTGGCCTTAGTCTTCAATCAGACTCTGGTGCGAGGAGAGGACCGGATGCACAGGCCCTGCGTTCGGTCATGCGTGACGTACGCTGACGTAGGAGGTGTTGCAAGGGCAGAGAGGACCAGACCCTCGACTGCGTCTGGTCCTATAGAAGCGGACGTGTCAGGTCATGAAAAAGGTGCTCGGGGAGCTCTCTGGAAGTGACCGGACGCTGCGTTGTTGGCAAGTCTGGTCATTCCTCGGTGCGTCAGGTCGCGAGGTGCAGGAAGCCTAGGTTTGTGCGAATGGACGCGGCGTCTGGTGCGTCAGGTCGTTGGTCAGCGTGTCCAATCATCACTTAACCACGCGTGGGAAGGCACTCGACCGTTGAGATCGAATGGAGGAGCTCGAATGTGGGGGACACGTGGCTGAGATCCAGCGACCGAACGCTAGGTAGCGTGCGTCCGGTCACTTTGACCGGCGCGTTTGGTCGCCTCGATTTCAGCACTGACTTGAGCCCAACGGCTCTATTTTGTGGGGGCTTCTATTTAAGCCCCATGGCCGGCTCTAGCTCACTCTCTTGGCCATTTTCATTGAAATAGCAACCTAGTGAGCTGAGCCAAAGCCCTCCCACTCATCTGCATCATTGATTCATCATTTTCGTAAGATTGGGAGTGAATCCAAGTGCATTGCTTGAGTGATTACATCTAGAGGCACTTGGTGATTGTGTTTCGCTGCGGGATTCATTTGTTTCTCTTGGTGGTTGCCACCACCTAGACGGCTTGGTGCAGCGAGGATCATCGAGTGGAGGAAGATGATTGTCTCTGGCTCCGATCATGATGATTGTGAGGGGTTCTTGACCTTTCCCTGGCGGAGCGCCAAAAGGTACTCTAGTGGATTGCTCATAGCTTGAGGATCCCCATCTTGTGTTGGTTGCGTGGCACCCGATTACGGGTTAGGCGTGTGATGCCTATTAACGCGTGAACCTCCAAGTGGATGAATCGCTACAACGAGGACATAGCTTGCCGGGAAGCAAGTGAACCTCGGGGATAAATCATTGTGTCATCTTGTCCCGAGGATTTCATTGGTCTTCTTGTGATTAATTGATCATCTCTTGCCATGGCGGTATAAACATCACCATCTCTATTGTATTTATATTCCTAGTGTAGCTAAGCTCTTTAGTGTCATTAGTTTTGAAAGCTAGCTTGTGTCTTGTCTAATGGTTAGTGAGGCTCTTTAGTTAGTCTTTGAGAGCTCACTAACTTAGTGGTAGTGACTTAGCCGCTTTGTGTGAATTAGAGATCATAGCAATTAGAATTGTGGATAGGAGGCTTGCATTTTAAGTAGGCTAGCGCAACACTCGCTTCGCTTCATAATTGTATAACCACTTGGTTTAAGTGTTGTTGTAGAAATTTTTATAGGCTATTCATCCCCCTCTACCTATTAGGACCTTTTAATGGCTCCCTGGTCTTGAGGGGGAATCTCATGAAGTGATGAGTTGCCCCAGCATACCATCCACGCATGTGCAACCAGAGTTGACATGTGGGTTACACTCCCATATACAATGCCCATGTAAAAAAGCTAAGTAACAAAAAAGGTAAGGCCCGCCAAACATGTCGCTTCTTATCTAAGGAGAGCTTCTCTAGTTCTTCAACGAGCTGCTTCTATGGGCAATCGGCAGAGGGCCTATGTACTTCCGTTTATATAACTTTTTTTAGTTGAATATACTAGCGTCAATATGTTGTCATGCATACTTACATTATTTTTGTGACTGAGCATATTCTTGAAGCTAACCTTTGATTATTTTGACAAACCTTACCAATGTTCGATGACTGATCCATGAATGAAATAAAAGTAATGTTTTAGGATGTATCAAAGGGCATATATAAGTCAATCAACAGAAACACATTTAAGCCAGTATATTAGGAGGTGCTTGCGAGTTGCGAGCATGCCCAAAATTGTTCAATTATTTATATAAAAAAAGACAATCTCTGGCATCTGCACTAATATAATTAATCAGGCATGTACAAACAGCTATCCTAATCCTAACGGTATAATGGTAAATAATCTATTGGTGGTCCAGGATTCCAGTGTTTGTGTCCATGGCAATTCAAAATGAACTCTCTCTCTGTCACTCTCTCTCGGTGGCAATTCAAAATGAAGCACACACTCTGTGCTGTGGCGACAATCAACAAAAGACGAAAACTAGCGGGCAATGAACTCATTCAGCCTGCACAGCCTCACGGTCTACCAACTGCAACGCGAGGACACTGCATAGCCGCGTAGGACACAGTAATCTTTTTGTGCCGGCCCCATCGTGCAGGGCAAAAGAAATCAAGAATCGATATGAGCCACACGTATTTGCATGAAAAATATCTGATGAACAGTTAGCTAATAAACCCGCGCGTCGTATATGACGTTGTGCCCTTTTTATTTTTGCAGCAATAATGTACAGTTGCACACAGCACACTGTCACGGGTCGTTGTTGTTATCGATCTTGTTATCGATCGGCAGCTAGGGAAAACCGAACACTGTGCTGTCGTGCTGATGAGTGTTCGTCGGTTTCGTATCAATGTATGTTGGGAAGGTTCCAGAAGAATTCCCACCACCACATGTGATCAGCCTCTGGTTGTATATATTGGGGCCGTTCGCTGGTCTGGAAAGACCAGACCAGCCGGCTGCTCTCCCTCTCAGTTCACTGTTTATCAACCAGCCGAACAGTATTTCTCTCTCACAACAACCAGCCAATTTCAACCAGACCAGCGAACGGGGCTATTATAGCAAAAATAAATAGAAAGACTACCTATCAACCGGTTGATTTAGGCCTTTCCATCAACCGATTTTCCCTTGTACGCTATATAGCCCGGAATAGTGTCCAGCCGTGCAGTGGATGAGTACCTCCTGGCGTATCTTTGCCTCTGTCCTGTGTCCTCCTCCAACTGGCTGAGACCCGAGAGCCTGAGAGAGAGAGAGCTCAGGACAGCTACACGCCAGAGCCTCTCTCATGCGTGCCTTCGAGGAGGCAGTAGAGCTAGCTAGGCATGTCATGTCAAGGTAAACAAAAGCAAGCTAGGCATAGATGAGCTACAGTTATGGAGTACGTATGAAATGACGGTGAAAGAAAATGGTCTCCGTACCGTATGTAACATAGGCGTGACTCATCGTCGTCTCTAGACGTACTACTTACATTGCATGGCCAATGGGGTTTGAGCTACCAGTTCTGATCTCTGCTTCTATTATTCTATTTGTAAATTTATAAGTTTATGAACAATTTCATGATATTTGTGAACAATTTGATATATATTTCTCTGGTATTTGAAATCCATAGAAAAAGTTTGTAATTTTTTTTTGAAAATTTGGCATATACTTGTCTAAGGTCCTGTGTTATCCCCAAATTACACCACTCTATCTAATAAATTATATTGAATAAATCATTGTAAATATAGTAATAAGACGGTGTAAATATAGCTATAAGATGGTGTAAATGTATAAAAACATTCAATTGATGGAAGGGGCTAAATCAACCCGTTAATGGCACATATCAAAATAAAATGTTCCGGTGGACAACTCGTCCACATCTCGGCCTAGTGCTGCCAGCAGGCCCTATATATTATTGACCCTGGCTAGTGCCACCGCAGCCGGTTTCTTTTTGGTCCATCTCTCTTGTACTCCATTTCGTTTTCTTCTAAATTAATTGTTCTTAGTTAAACATAGGTAAACTTGGCAGAATTGAATTAATCAAAACTATAAACTCGTTCAACAGATAGATATTCTCTCCGTTCTAAATTATAAGTCGCTTTGACTTTTTTGTTCATCATTTTGCTATGTATCTAGACATGTTATTATATCTAGATGCATAAAAAAAATGGAAGTACAAAAAAAATCAAAGTGACTTATAATTTAGAATGGAGAGAGTATTTTCTTTTCCAACCGCTAAGTGTTTTTTTTCCTATTCTTTATTCTAGCCTTTGTGACTTAACTTGTGATAGATCATCTGGTGAGCACCATGTGAAAAAGGGTAAGTGCATAACTTGCAACCAAATATATGTGAATACAGATCTTCACATTTTTTGCATCAACGAAATAGAAGATCTCACTATTATGGAAATTGATTTTCCAACCTCATTGCTGCTGAAAACTACATAGATGCAACTTCATGTTTTTTTGTTTGTTCAATATCATGGTCTAAAAACAACATAGTGATGTATGCATGTTGTAAGATAGGTAAACCATCCTCAACCAACTGAGGTGTTGCTCCTTTAAATCACCCATCCTCTTTGGCTCTAGCAATGATGATTGCCAACATATCCACTACTATGTTAAATAGAATGGAGAATAGAGGATCGCCTTGTTGAAGCCCTTTCTTTGTTTCAAAGTAAGGGCCTAACTTGTTGTTAACCATGACATAGATAATTCTAATTTTGTTCTAAGTCAAACTAGTTTAATTTTAACTAAGTTAAATGAAAAAAATGGATGAAGACCTAGCACAATAAATTAGTTTTATTAAATCAACATTACATATCAATAATACATTTGTTTGATATTACAAATATTAATATATTTCTCAATAAATTTGGTTAAATTAGAGAAACTTTGATCTAGAATAAAACTAAAAGGATCTATAGTTTTGGAGGAAGGGGTAGGTTTTTATGGTATAAGTTAATTGAACCCTTTAGCTTGTCCTTTGGCTCGATGTTAGTGGTGAAGGCAATTCTCATAGTTGTGGTCCACCTCCCTCTCTTTCTCTAGCAAGGGATTGTTAGTGGTAGTAGATATATATTGCTCCCATTGTTCTAAACTATAGGTCATTCTAGCTTTGTTCTAAGTCAAACTAGTTCAACTTTAACCAATTTTATTAGAAAATAGATGAACATATAGGGCATCAAATTAATTTTATTAAATTAACCTTGAAACATGTATTGCAATTCAATTATTGGTATTATAAGTGTTGATCTATTTGTCTATAAATTTTGTCAAAGTTAGAGAAATTTGATTTAGGACGAAACTAAAATGACCTACAAACTTTGGAACAAATGGAGTTGGTTTTTACGGTTTTGTTATAATAAAGTTTTCAGGTTGTCATTTGCTTCAATGGTGCGGTGGCGGTAGGTCTCACATTTTTGGTCCCTTGTCATCACGCTTGGTGGTTTTCTCTCGGCGGTGTCAATGGTTGTGGGTTTCAATTCATGTCCATGTTGGCCTCGTGATGTTGGTGGCGGTTTCCTTTGGAATATTGGTCATTAGGTCTCTCTCTGGGTGGTGTTATGTATGGTACTCATGAATGGATTGCACCGCATTCAAAAAAACATGTAGCTTGTAGCCAGAGTTTTAGTTAGTTTCTTTACATGACAATTGTAGGTTCCAATGAGGTTTACAAATTTAGTCGATATTTTTATTTTAAGCCATTTAGGATTCCAAATAATTAATGAACCAGATGTTTAGATAACAAGGGTAACGATGAATAAAACTCCAGCATGCGTGGGATGATGTTAAAAAGGGATTGTGCAAGAGATCGTTAAAAAAGGATTGTACAAGAGGTCGTCGTGGCTTCAAGTGTGGAAACCGCAAAATCGAGAGAAACACATGAAAAGCCTTGAGTTCTTTTTTTGTTTTGCTGTATTTTTACTAACTTTTTATTTGACTATCCCATGCCGGCTTGTACTGTGAGCCAGCACAGACAGCGTTTTCATGCCGGCTGTGCATCCAGCAACCATATCCGTGTGAGTATCCACGTCGTTGCTCTAATACTACTGATCCCTCCATCTCAAAATAAGTGATGTTTTTTTTACTTTTAGACATCTTGTTTGACCGTTCGTCTTATTTAAATTTTTTATACAAATACTATCTATTTTGTTATGAATTATTTTATCATTAGAGATACTTTAATAATGATTTATTTATTTGATAATTTACACACAAAATTTGAATAAAACGAATGGTCAAATAAGATGTCTGAAAGTAAAAAAAACGTCACTTATTTTGGGACGGAGGGGGTACTTATTTCGAAAATAAATCGACACGATAAGAGTCAAAAGCTAACGTTGATGAGGTGTTGTGTACTGGTGAGCCTACATGCGCAGCTAGCATGGTTGGTCCGTGGTCGTCGCGCGCTTGGTCCATGATCGTACGTCTCGATCTCTCCTCCCACACTCCAGTAGTCCAGTGTCATGAGCTAGCAGTGAGAATCACGCGGAGGCAGAGCTTGCAGCCGCCGCGCCAGCCACCAGCCACCAGCCACCGCGTTCATAGATCCATCTCTGACGAAAGTGATGCGAGGTGGCGACGTTGATGCCTCCTGGTTCTGCCGGGTCAGGGGCGCACAGCGGGGCATGGGGACTGGGGAGATGTGGCCCATTGCCGCTTTGGCAGCACAGCCGGGGCGGCCCACGAGCTGCGCAAGCCGCCGAGGCCTATTGGAGCCTTGTGACTGCCATTCTGGCTTCTTGCCACATCCAAAACACAACGTTTCACGGCCGTCCAATACCCATGAACGACCAGCTTATTATCTCCACACCACATGCATGGGGTGCCCCTGCGTTTGCAAGTTGCATTGTTTACCTGCTGTCCCTGCTGCGTTTGCATGTTGCATTGGTTACGTGCTGTCAGGCTGCTACTGTTGCTGTACATTTTGTCGTGTTGGAGTGAATATTGCCCAACTCTTCCCATTAGTTTAATCTTTTAGGTTGAATTGGTCGGTGCTCAATATGGTAGAGGTCTTGAGTTCGAATCCTGATTAACGCAATTAAATAAAATAATAATGGTTGCTTGCTCCTATTCCACGTCTAAGGCCTAAGGGAGCCTCCATATGAGGGGGAGTGTTGGAGTAGTATAATTGAATTACCCACCTCTGCACATTAGGTTAAACTTTTGGGTTGAACTGATTGGTGCATGCAACTCAATATGTAGTATATAAATTTTCTTTCAGGTCAAACTAAATTACTTCTATTGCCAAAACGGCAACGAAACCTAACTAGAAATCTGCAAACATGTGCGTATATGAGCATAATTCTAAATCATTGGGCTTGTTTGAATCCTTTCATTTGATCTGAATTGGAATCTACTTCATGAACTAGGCTTTTTGATATTCCACAACTTATGAGTTGTGTCAAATTTAGAGGGTAAGAAATGGAAAGAGAAGTAATAATAAGAAACCAAAAGTGATGAGACTCATCGCCACCCACGTGGCCCAATCTCCTTCGCTCATCTCTCGCAGCCAAACTCTCGCTGGTAACAACACTTTAATTAAGATTTGAAGTAGAATTTACTCCCTCTGTCCCTTTATATTATTTGTCGCTATGGAAACGTGAGGGTCAAACTTTCTCAACTTTGATTAGGTTTATACAAAATATTAGCAACATTTATATCTTCAAATAACTTTATTATAAAAATAGATTTTTTGAAGGAAATTATAAAAATAGATTCAACGATCTATCCAATGATACTAATTATTATGCACCGTAAACTTAATATTTTCTTGTATATATTTGGTTAAAGTTGAGTTCGTTTGACTTCTCAAGAAGTGAGATCAATAGATAAAAAAGGACAAAGGGAATAATTCTTGATTCTTGAAAAAAGATTCAATTTACGGAAACAAATAGGCCGTAAGAGACACACGTCGTTGTAGTGTGTTGTACTTTTGTTTGGGGTATATATATTGTTCTATAAGTACAGGAAAGTGGTATAGTTACAATGAGTAAATAGGATTTTTCCCAACCTCTGGTTCAATTCTTCCCTATAAATACCCTCCTCCCTGAGCTTATAACAATCCAGTTGCACCAGCACTCCTCCTGGCTCCTAGCCCTAGCCCACCAGTGCACAAGCATCCCTGCGCTAGCTGTTGGGTTTTTCAGCCGCCATGGCATCGTCCAAGGCCTTGTTTCTCGTGGCCCTCATCCTGGTCCTCTTCGCGGTGGCTAACGCCTGCGGCGGCGGCTGTCCGACGCCAACGCCACCCACTCCGACGCCGCCGTCACCTTCATCCGGCGGCAAGTGCCCCAAGCACGCGCTCAAGCTCGCGGCGTGCGCCAACGTGCTGGGCCTCGTCAGTGCCGAGGTCGGCCACCCGCCCGCCGAGCCGTGCTGCAGCATCCTCGGCGGCCTCGCGGACCTGGAGGCCGCCGTCTGCCTCTGCACCGCCATCAAGGCCAACGTGCTCGGCATCACCGTCGACATCCCTGTCAAGCTCAGCCTCATTGTCAACTACTGTGGCAAGAACCTCCCCAGTGGCTTCATATGCGCCTGATAGCTGCGCGTGATAACGTACTTCGCATGCATGCAGTGCATTGGCTTTCTCCTACCTTTTTTTTTTGTCTGCTTTGCTTTTGTCATGTTGGTTCTGAATGTAGAACTACTCTAGACAATCAAGTGTGAGTCAAATGTGTGTTTTACTATTCCGTATCTCCTTTTTTGGTATTGATTGATCATGCGTGCTTGTTTTTTTTTAAGAGAAGCGTGCCTATTATTCTCCAAGGTCTAGGCTAGCTAGGAACTGCATGCAGTGCTATTGGTGTATGTTTCCTATATATACATTGTCCGTTACTGCTTGTAACCCTCGAGTCCAAGGAACTGTATGACCTTGTTTTTAATTACTTTAATATTTAGGCATGTTTGACATGGCTTCGCTTCACCGGTGAAGCTGTTTTTGGGGGGGGGCTTTGGCTCCATGAACAGCTCTATCAGTGGAGTTGAAGCTGTTTTGGTAAACCGTTTGGCAAAACAGGTTCGCATGTATAGTTTCTTAAAACATGCTCTAATAGACCCCCATGCAGGGTCCACTAGGACGAGGTGAAGTTAGATGAAGCCACTATTTTTTGCTCCATCATACCTCAAACTCTGTGAGAGCACGATTTAAATGGCTTACTAGGTGAAGCCGTTATATTTTACCGTGTTTGGCAGAAAACAGCTCCTGAAGTCGGCGGAGAAGCCGTGCCAAACGGGACATTAGAGTTTGTTTGAAAAGCATAAATTTACAAGAATAATGCAAAAATTTTACAGAAATCAATTTAATTTTATATACATAGCCAAAGCGTAAGAACTAGAATTTTTTTCGCGTTCTAAACATGCTCTTAATGTCTGCTTTAGAAGTCGAGGATTGATTAAGGGAGTGTTCAGCTGCCATTATAAGCCGGCTTATAATCCAGCTTATAAGTCATGGTATAATATTTTTCTTTCCCAACAAATCAGCCGTATAAATCAGCATAAGCGGCTTTATGAGCAGCCGAACAGAGCCAATTGATACTATGACCAGTTATTATTGGTAGTACCGCCATCAGATATTCGTGTTGTAATAATGTCCTTCATCTATAAAACATTTTCTTCTTATTATCAATCATCACATTCAGTACCCCTCTTGTAATTTGACGGAGGCTCCATTTTTCAGCCTTAATCAGCGTCATACCTCATAAAACAGAAAAAAAAAGAATATGCATGTCATATTCTCCCGTCCTGTGTGTCAATTTTTTTCTTAGTCCCTATTAAAATAAAATATCTTACAATGATAAAGGTAATTTTGAGCACACGACATAGATATCCATGTTAACTTATAACTTATTAGACGGTGAGAGACCATATGTATGCCAATAATTAAAGTTCAAATTAGCTATGCATGCAGCAATGTAGTACATACCTCTCCAAGTTCCAAAATGTAATACCAAGTCATCAAGCGTCTTCGAGTTTGACCGATTTTATAGATGCATGGGGCATTGCCCATACGTATTTGCCGGCTGAAAGGCTCGACTATTGTATGGCGCCATGTAGCGAAAACATCCGTCGATTGACATGCCAGTAATTTGATGAACGAACAAATTAACCGTAAAATGTGCACTTATACATAGAGAACGCTGGGCTCTGTTCAAGAGGCATTCCAGGAGCCGCTTGACTCGTCCAAGAGGCAAGCACTATGGGCGCTGTTCAAAGTCGACCTGAGAGAGGTCGAGGGCGTGCTCGAGGATGCTTGTGACCTCAACGGCCTCCCTTTGCTCGTCGCCAATTGTGTGTGTTTATGGCTGCTATCGTGAACTTGTCGCAAACTTTTCATATAAATTAGGCCTTAGTCTATTTTATGTGTTGAGGTCACTTCTTGCTTGGTGATCCCCGGATTACTTAGCATGGTTGTAACCGGTTAAACTCTTGGCAGTGACACCTTCGCAAAAAAAAAAAAAAAAAAAAAAAAAAACCCGGGCTGAGGAACTCGCAAGAAGCGTTCACGTGTGTTGGCATGACGACGACGATCATGCGACAAGCTCGACGTGACACGACCATCATGCGCACCACACCACACCAACCTCTAGGCTCTAGCTCGTCCTGGCAGCGGGACCAGGGGGCGCCGGCGTACAGCGCATGCACTGGCGCGCGCGCGCAGTAGGATGCATGCCATGTGGGACTATCAGACAGACAGACAACAAACACGGGCACCGAAACATATAACACTCCCTTCGTTGTTATTGAAAGTTATATATTCCCTTCAGTGTCCTCTATTCTAAATTTCAAATCCCTTCAGCGTCATTGCCGTCCAATACAGGGAGATTGTTGTTAGATAGCATGTGAAAGACAATGTTACACCTTAGAAATTTTCTCTATAACAATCCCTTGATTGCCATTGAACTTTAGAACACAGGCAAATCAATTAGAAACCTGTCAGCAATATGCACTGATAAAAATGATAATATTTAAACACATGCATAGAAATATGACAACAATATTATATTCATAGAATACTTAATATGGTTCGCAACATCCATATAATATATTGATATTCATTAGTTCAAATGTTTACCAACCAAACTAGCAATTCATTGGATCACAGACCAAACAAAATAACAGGTTCAAGCAGCCATTGTTGTCCATTCAATTCTCAACTAGGCTCATACTTGCTAAGCAAAATAAGCAGCCATAAATATATATATATATATATCAAGCAAAATAAGAGGGTTGCACAACATTATAGACCATACAAATGAGTTGTTTGAACTACAAATTCAAATCTAGAAGTTTTCTCTTGCTTCTAGTGTGTGCAGCAGGGCTTTGCCTTAGAGGGTTCTTGCTTCTAGTCCCCATTGCTAGACTATATGGTGGTGTTGTAACTTGCTGCTGCTTCTTTTTCCCTTGTGACTTTGCCTTCCTTTTACCCTTTTTCTCTACTATAGGCATGGATGTGGCAGCTGGTGGTGTGGTTTCACCTAAAGTGAACAAAGGGTACTCAATGGAAAGTGTCTTAGGTTGGTTTGAGCCGCTACCAGACCTGCATGTGAGTGAGTTTTACACTTTTAGAGAATAATATTGAGAATGCTATAATTAAGAACAAATGACATTAGATATTGGGCACATACTTGAGAGAGTTTCTAGAATCTAAGATAAGCGAGGCACTTTGGCTGTAATACAAAAGATGAAATGCATTTTTTAGAAAAATAATCAGAATTTAAATTTGAGATCTCTAAGTATATGGAGACATACCTAGGAGGAAAATGCATTGTTTTGGGTCCTGGGTCAGCTGGGACAATGCTACTCTCACATTCAGTTGTTTTCTTCCTTCTTTTTGGTGTGCCCCTGCATGAACATAAACATCAATGAGATCTCAAAAGGAAGCAATATGAAATTAATAACAAGTCAAACTAAGTAAAGATTAGAATGCTTACTTCTCAGCTAGCATAGCTGCTATGTCCTCAGGGTCACCATCCTTGCAGTTATACCAGCGGTGTCCATAATCCTTGCAAATGGGGCATTGATGTGACCCTTTCTTCTTTGTTGTGCTGCCATTGGCCTCTGTACATCCTTTGGCTCTCTTGTTCTGCCTTCTACCAGATGTAGATTTTATAAGTGGTGGATGCATAAAGTAACCATGGTCAGATTGTGGCCATTGGAATTTGTCAGGCATAGCAGGGATAAGAATCCCATATGCTGCTCTAAATTTCTAAACTGAATAATACATGTCAACATGTTTCTCCAAAGGTTCCTGAAGAGATGTTATGAATGCAATTGCATGTTTGCAAGGAATTCCCGAGACTTGCCATTTTCTACAATGACAGGTTCTTTGATCTAGGTTGACAACACATTTGTACCCACTGCCACTCTTGACAGACACCTCAGCTAGAATATCCCCACTTCTCTATACATCCATATCCATGTTCCTGCTTTGCTCTTTCAAATTCTTGATGATGTGTGGCAGAATAATTCCTTCAATCTTTCTTGATACTGTTCTTCTAACATCCCACTTATCCATAATAAGTTGCCTGATCTTGTCCATAAGGTCATCCAAATTTAGCCCTTTGAACTTTTTTATCCAGTTGTTGAAGCACTCTGTCAAATTGTTTGTGACATAGTCAACCTTGCAATGGGTCCCAAATTGACTTCTTGTCCATATCTTAGTATGCCACTGCCTTATATACGTCATTGCTGATGGTTTAGCTTCCTCCATTGCTTTCTAATGCTTCTCAAAATAGTATGGGCTCCACGAATATGCTGCAGGTCAAAGATGATCATCAAATATTTTCCCGTTGTATCTTTTCTTGAAATTCATCACCAAATGCAGCATGCACTCTCTATGTTCTGCATCTGGGAATACTTCTTTCACTCCTGCCATTCTCCTTGACCTACATCTGTACATATAGCTAAGCCTATAGGTGCTCTAATGGCATCTCTAAGCCTTTATAAAAACCATATCCAATTTTCATTAGTTTCTAAGTCTATCACTCCAACAGCAACCGGATACATCCAGTTATGCTCATCTACAGCTATTGCGCATGCTAGCTGGCCCCTAAACTTTTCTGTCAGAAATGTGCTATCTATGGCCAAGTATGGTCTGCATCCATTGAGAAAACTGTCGATACATGGTTTCATAACAAAAAACATCCTATGAAATCTGACCTTCTCAGCAATTTTGTGATGATCTATTACTACAAAACTGCCAGGGCAGCATCTTTCCACCTCTGCCTTAAACCTATACAGGTTATTGAAACTGCTGTCCCAACTACCAAATAGTTGTGTTTGGGCTAGCTCCTTACCAGCATACACTCTCTTGTAGTTGACATGTACCTTGTGCTTGTCCTTTATTTGCCTCTGCAATTCTTTACCTCCTACGCTTGCATCTTCCATAAGCCAATCATTTACTTGTTCGCGTATCTAGAATTTGCTTGCATTCCTAACTTCCTTGCTCCTTCTTGCACTAGAACAGTCATGACGACGTGGGTTTGCCCTCACCTACATACATTTAAACAAGATTATCAAATGTTGGAAAATAAAGAGCAAAAAAATGTGTACAACAGTTCAAATGTTACATTTTATTGTTATGTTGTCCTTCATTGTAGAAGCATGTAATCTCCATCTACACCCTTCATCTTTCTTCTTTGAACAATATGCCCTCACTCTCGCTGGTCACTCTTTTCAATGTTAAACTCAAATTCATGCTTGATAGCATGCTAAGATAGTGCAATCCTAAACTCACGCATGTTGGGATATATGCTGCCTACACCCATTGGAGGATCTTCTTTGTCATAAACTACAACTGGTATAGGTGGCAGAGGATCTTGCCCAACTAGCCCATCCTCTTACTGGTACTCCTCATCAGATTCAGAGTCAGAGTCACTGCTATCGCTAAGAGCAGCTCTAGATTTCCCATAGGTTAGGTACAAACCTTCCTCATCAACACCCACATGTTCATTATGTGGTTTTGGATTTGCTAGGTAATCATCATCATCAGTAGGCTCATTTGTGCTAGGCTGGCTTGTTGTGGGCTCAGTGGGATTGCTTGTTGTAGGCATAGTGGGCTGGCTTGTTGTGGGCTCAATGGGATTGCTTGTTGTAGGCATGGTGGACTGGCTTGCTGCAGCTAGAATTGGGCACGCCACAGATGGAGTGCTTGGGATATCAAGCACCTCTACATTTGTTGAGTATAACTCTCAGGGATAGAAACAACATCCGTGGGCTCACTGTAATTAATCCTCTTGCGAACTTCCTTGCTATCAACATGTTTGTTGAACATTGCAAGAAGCTCCTGATCTGTTGTGACTTGTGGGAAATTCTTTTGGATCTCATCATAGTAAAAAACAAATACTATTTCATTGTAGCCATGAGGGTATGCATCCACAATTGTTTCCACAAGATCCTTAAAGTCGCATAGATCAGAATCGACAACCTTGGTGATATGAAAGCATGAAAATTCTTTCCTACGCTTTTTAGGATTTCTAGTGAGTCTGATTTTCAGTAGGTAAGTGGACTTAGGGTCCATCCTGTGAATGCAAAATTATGCAAACGCAATAAAGTGTAGTCGTTTATACTTAAATGTGAAGAACTAAGAACAGCATACAAAGCACTTACCTTGTAGGAAGCCAAGATGTGTCGAGGACTTGCCCCGACATTCCCATGCATCCCTCTTGTCTCCTCAATCCATATCTAGAGGGCGTCGCGTCAGTTGTTGATTTGTCTCAACTGTTTGCTCTTTTGTGTGGGAATTATAAATTAACAGATACTCACCAATACAATTATCTTTAAAGAGAAAATGTCATCATAGCTGGGTAAAAAGTTGCACAGTTAATAAGGCATTAGTTTCTGTGTAGAAAGAGTTGGAGATCAGACACTCAACCGATTTTTTAAAAGCCTATTATATTAATATAGATCACATCTATCCTTCCTTTCTTGTATGATGTATCTGTGTATTGCCACTGATACATGTTTTGTCTTTGAACAGTTCATGTGGCAGAACCGCCTAATCTAATGTCTCCCAGGAGTACTTGTCTTCCATTAGACACTAAGTACTCAGGGAAAAACACCAAATTACGTAGTTCCATCGGGCACACCCCATGGGAGAACCCAAAAATCCAGATTTTTCCATCAGGATCACAAATGAGAGAATAAAACTTACATCATTATTAGTTATTTCTTACATCACTTTTTCATACAGCATTAGAGTATAATATTTATTGTTTATAATAGCGGAATATGATCATGTTATCAGAGTTATGAACAATTTAACTTAACAGCGGAATATAAACATGTGAACAGAGTTACAGCGGAATTAAACATCTATTTATGACATGATGAAGTATTGATATATAAACTATGACAACAGATTATAAAACTTCCATTTATAAAAAACATTTAGTGAGAGTTATAAATAAAAACTATGATCGTAGCGTAAAGGAATCCTCTCTGAGCTCACCAGGAGGAATCCACACACAAGGGTCAGCTCTAGCCTCCACCTGTCACCTGCAACAGGGATAAATAAAACCTTGAGTACTCAATTATACTCAGCAAGACTTACCCGACAGGAGAAAAAAAAGACTCCAAGGATATGAAAGGCTATCTAGCTTGTGTGTTTATTGCATCCGCAGGAGCATTACTAACGTGCGTCCTTATATTCAATTTTTATTAGCGGTCAGCATTAGTTTATTAAATAACCAGTCTATATAAGCACCTATGCTACTTTCAAGCAGGTGGTAAGCAATCAGAATTATTTTACCATATTTCATCTTCCAATTCTTACTACGGTGCTAGATTGTAGATAAGTCGTACCGGATCGCCGGCGATTCATGAATCATTGTGCCCAGCTGGGTACTCTGAAACACACGCCTCGCTTGTACCCTAGGCACAAGCAGGACCAACCCACTACCCTTTTGTCATGGGGTCTAGGTCCCCGTCCAAACTTAGACTCCAAGCCCCCGTCCCTGAGTCCCGGACTCAGTGCGGTGCTTGGACCTCCACCCAAAAACCACCCTGAAAGTTGGTCCGAAAAGAGCTGGAGCCCATGACAAGAAAGTAATAAGTCTTCCCACGCCAATACACAAGTATGTGTTCAGGATAATAAGTCTGTGACTTGCCTAGAGTCCAATGCAACGGCCAGTCCTTAACCGACACAAACAGGAAAAACAGTGTAACCAAGCTATGCCCCATTGGCCGCAGGATACAACCTCTTACACCCACCAATACCCAAACCATATCCCTGTCCGGTCTCCATTTATCATTCATATATATATTCTAAGTGATAATAATATAGTAACAACAATAATACATTTTCTATCTCTCGCGAGTGACAGGCAATCACTCGACTTCTACCAGAAATCCTGTAGCATAACAATCTACATAATCCTGTCATACTAGTAAGACTCATAGGATAAGGATATATATATGCAAGTGGGTTTCATTCAACTCCTTAAAACTTAATGCACAAACATAATATAAAGTGCAGAATAATAGAGGTTATGCACCAGGGCTTGCCTAGGTAAAATATAACCAAAAGTTAGCATTCCATCTTTGTAACATGACTCCGGGCACCATCTTTTCTGCTACTCTAGTTGATTCCACGATCCACCGTCGTTCCTATTATGATATGCATGGATGCAATGTAAAGACGTAATTGATCAACTGCAACCGTGACTCGTAAAATATGATGTACGCCTCTCAAGCTAACGAGCTAGTTCTAATGACGACGTACTTAGGCTACGTATCCATGTTGTCGAATAAGACGTTATTTCCCAACAAATGTTTTAATTCTACAAACCCAAGTTGTTTCTTTATCCCATTCTATCGATTTAATCTTTATTCAAAATAGGGCATCATTATCTATCTAAACTAATTATTCTGGAGCTACAAAAACTATAGTGAGCAGTTAATAATATTAGTAATTTACTGTAAAATTTTTAAAGTCAACACTATCATTGATTTATCACGAAAATTCCTACAAGTTTATGTCTTAACAATATTAAGCATGTTAAAATAATTAGAGCACCCTAAAAACATACAAAACCTATACGAACAAAATACACTATCAGATAGATCATGATTTTAGGAGGCTAACAAAATTGGTTTAGCATTTTTATGATTTTTCTACATTTTATTATCAATTTTTGAAGAGCATTGAATTAACAAAACAAAAACAACACAAAAAGACAAGGCCTGAGCGGTCAGGCTCGGCCCGCATGCGCACGTGCGGCCCAACGCGGCGCGGCGTGAGCGGCCCAAGCGGGCAGGTGGCGGCCCAGCAGCAGGAAGCAGCCGGCCCACGCGGACAAGCCCAGACACGGTGAGCAGCCAGCCCAGGCGCGGGAGCAGGCCAACCCGGAGGGGAGGCCCAATTGCGCGCTGTACATTTTGCAAAAAGGACCCTTTTCTATTTTAAAATCGTGTTCCAACTATTAACACTATGTATATGCCTCACCATCTATGCGATTTAGCCCCTACATTTTCCTATCTTCACCATTCCCTAGTCCCCGAGCATCACTAGAGCAGAGCACCATGGCGGGGACGATCCGACGATGGCCAAGACCGACCGGGGAGGGCACGGTGGCGGTGGAGGTGTGGCCACCAGGGCACAGGGCCACCGCAGGGTTCACGCGACCACGTAGGACCACGATGGCCCGTGACGGCGTGTAGGGCATGTCTGCCCATGTGCAGACATGGATGGCGGCAATGGCGCGCGCGCTCCGGTGAGATGGCTACGTCAGAGGTTAAAACGGGGAGTCAGGTAAGGAACAGTGACTCACCACGAACACCGCTGTGGAGTTGGTTAGGGCAGGAATGGCTCGAGGCAGACTGGCCAAGTGCGAGGCAGATAGGTGAGTCCATGATGGTGGCTAGGAGATCGGTTCGGTGAACCATTGGAGCTTCGGCGAACCTGTTTCGCAGGTGAGTTCAAGGCATCAACACGGAGCAATAACACCGAGAAGATCAAAGAAAAAAGGAATGGATAGGAGGGGTTCATGGCCGAGCTTGGTGCGGCGCCCACGGTGGCCAGCGGCGACGTTGATGCTTCGGGTGCACTCTCTGGTGGATGATTCCAACCACAATCTCGTTTATGAGCAAGCTAGGAACCTAAAGCACTCCTGTCTAAAAGGAATTGGATGGAGATGCGTTGTGCTCGACGAATTTGGAGGAGAGCGAGGGACAGTCATGGTGACTAGCGACGACATAAACGACTTAAAAGGCTCTAAGCTGGGCCGTTAAGGCGGAGCGGTCCGATTGACAGCGGCCACGAACACGTGGCGCGACTGGCGAATAGGGAAGGACTTAGCGCGGTGCATTGAATCGTAGCAGTGGGGTCCGAGCGAGGTCGCCAGCGTCGGCTAGCGGCAGAGCAGGGTAGGGAGACGTCCCGTCCTCGCTGTGGTCGGGCCACCGATCGAACGCGGTAGCAGAGGACGTGGGCAGGAGTAGTTGCACGTGGGGTGTCGTGGCCCTGTGCGCGCAACGTGCGCGACAGCAGCAGCAGACGACGCATGAGTGGCAGCGGCTGGGCGATGGGAAGCAGCAGCCAGCGGCTGGCCGGGCAGGCGGCCAGCGACAGGCACAGCAACCAGCCGCAGCCAGGCCAGGTCGGTCCGCGCGGGCGAGCCTGGCATGGCGACGCCGAGACCATGCGTGGTGACCGCGCCCACAGGCCAAACAGCCCGAGGCCGAGCTCGTGCACGAAATTTAAAGCACGTGCGAAAACTCATCTAGCTCATTTTGGGTTCAACCATCTAAACCACGCTCAAGAAGGTGCATTGGACTATCAACCAAAGCTAAAACATGCCACTACTCATTAATTAGATTTTATGAAATAAATTCATGAACTTGGTGTTGTCAAACTGTTTTTAACTTGAAAATTTTCTAAATCTTTGAGCTGGGTTCAAATTCAAGTTCCATTTTTAGGCCATTGGAAACACTAGCTAACAGTATTATTCTACTAAAACAAAAGTTGCATTGTTTTCTACAAAATTTGTACTTCACACTTTATTTAGGTGTCACACACACGTTCTATAATATTTTTGCTCAATAAAAATTGGTTTTCAAACCCTACTAGATAATTACATAAACTATTATTTCATCGACCCAACTGAAAACTAGGTTTTTCCGCTTTCATTCCTTTTTATACTAATTTTTAAACTAACAAACATCACATCAACACTCGAACCAAGAATACCAACACACTCACGACGTTCTTACCTTGTTGAAGGCATAATTTTTCTACCCACATTATATATTATTTTAGCTCTAAAAATTCATTTTCTAAGCCAACTTTATATATTTTCAACACGGCTGAAGCACTAAAGTTTGTTACTCGACATTTTAAATGCCACAAAACTCATTTTTCAAATTTTATTTAAGTACTATATTGATAGATCTATCTCTCAGGCCACAATCTCAGTACTTAGCGAGCTTACAGTTCAGTTTTATGGCCATGAGAAAAATGTGGATAGTAGTTTGCCCATCAAAACTGACAAAGATACACTGAAAAAAGGATACAGGTAAGAATGATGCCAGTAACAAACCTTTAAAATGGAAGTCTAGAATTTTAAAGGGTATTTAAAGAAATTGTATCAAACTATCAATATACAAGTTTTCTCATATATTATTATTACACCCCGAGAGATCAGAAATATATATTCTTGCAAACAGTAACTGCTATTTGTTGATCAATATCAATAATATTCAGTAATAACCAGAATATGCTCTTATGCAGGACAATAACCAGAACAACACTAATATGCACTAATTGAAAGATTGATTGGCATGGCTTTCCATGATTCCAGTTTCAGGCCAGCACTCTATGCTACTTGCCCATGATTTCACTACTCTTCAGATACAATCCAAACATATGTTCTAGATGTCAGCATTTCATCGGTACCAAAACTCATGCCTCTAGCTAGTGGCTCAAAGAAACTACTGCCGTCCGTCTATGGTCGACTAATCTTCACTTCACAGACAGTACAATCCAAACGCATGCGATGCGAGTATATACAGCCAAGCCAACTGATCCAACAATTCGACCAGCAAGGGGACGGAGATGTGCATGCATCCAGACTGAATAAAAAACGCGCACCCAACCGCAGGCTGGTTCCTCGCCCCCAAGAACCATAGGGCGGAATCAAGAACGCACACCCAAGAACCCTAGGACTGAGACTACAGGAAGGAAAAGGAGGGCGGTGTGTTACCGGCGAGAAGGCGGCTGAAGATGATAGGCGCCGCAGGAGAGAACGCTGAGTCGCCCCCCGGTGGGAGCTGCTGCAGCGTCGCCGAGTCGCCCCGGGGTTCCTTCCAGTCAGTTCCTGGGCCGAGGTGACAGTTAGAGCAGGGTGTCAGCTGGGAAGGCCCGACGGCCGGGTGACAGCTGGAGCAGGGCGTCGCTTGGGGCGGGTCGGTGGTGAGGCTTGGGCAGGGTCGGAGGCACGGCGTCGTGGGCGCGGGTCCAGCGTCGCGTCGGTGGAGTCGGAGGCGGGGCGTCGCGTCGGGACGGTGGAGTAGGAGTCGGAGGCGGGGTTGGAGGCGGGGCGTCGCGTCGGGCGGTGTCATAGGCGGACGTCGCTTCTGGCAGGTCGGAGGTGGCGGGGTCAGGTCGGGCTTTGGGGCAACGCGTCGCGAAGCCTGGTACAAGTCGATGCGTCGCGGCGGGCCGGTTCAGGCGAGGCTCACCACTCGTGGGTTCAGGCGAGGCTCACCAAGCCGGGGATCTAGGGTTCTAGCTCGAGAAGATTTGGGATGAGGGAGCAGACCACTCGTGGTCTCTGTTTTCGTTGTTAGAAAGAGGGCAAAATTGGTACAGCACTTACGTAGGGAGTCTTCTAACGCCGTTCCGTTACCTTAGTGGCAATGGAGGGAACAAAATATCTGTATGAATGGCAATCAAGGGAACTAAGTCTATGTGTTGGACTGCAATGGCAGTGAAGGAATTAGAAATTTAGAATGGATGGCAGTGAAGGGAACATATAATTTTCAATGGCAATGAAGGGAGTGTTATATGTTTCGGTGGCAACGAAGGAATTTGCTCGGTATATATTCATGTTAATCAAACTTTTTTAAGATTAACTAGATTTGTAAAAAATATTATCAACATTTGTATCTCAAATAGCTTATTATAAAGATAGATTTAACAATCTATCTAATCTAATGATACTAACTATATATACTATAAATATCAGTATCTTTTATGTATTTGGTTAAAGTAAAAGTATTTGACTCATCAGAAAGCAAGAACGATACTTATTTTAGAACAGATGGAGTATATCATACTACTAACATCACAAGCAGGGGCAGAGCTTAGTTAGCCCCCTGTTTGTTCAGCCAAGCTCCACTGTTGATCACAAGGGCTGGTTTAGTTGATTTTTCGTGTAGTAACATAATTAATAACCATGAACATACAAACCACCGATGTGTAGGCGAGTTGGGGCTCGTTAAGACCTTCATAACACACTATGATATGTTTAGGACCTGAAAATGATATTTTGGGAGTTTTGGATCTATATGACACCTCAAGATATGTCAAGAGACCCAAAAATACATTTTAGGAGACCGAAAATATAGAGAATTACAAAGATTTATGACACCAAATAGGTATACTATGAAAATATAATTAATAAAAAAATTTAACGATAGTTTAGTGTCATAAATATTATTATTTTATTATATAAATTTGATCAAACTTGAGATGTTTTGACTCTCCAAAAAATTGGAATGTCTTACGATTTGGGATGTAGGGAACAAAAAAAGAACATACTTTTTTTTATATGAGATTAAAAAAAGAACATACTGGTACTGACTAAAACCAGCTACTGATTGAACTCTCAATCCATGGACCAACCAGTCTTTTATCAGGCCCTTTTCACAAAATGGCTTTAATTGGGCCCGGGCCCCGGTTTGACATCAAGCCTCCATTAGCCCGTTTAGAAGCAGGTCGGCCTGCATCCGGTTTCTACGTACCGCAGCGGGACGAGTGGACGACTCGCCTCCGACGACGCCAGGTCCGGCAACCATGTGCGCCGCGGCGGCCGACCTCGAGGCGCGTCAGCTCCGCATCCTCGGCCGTATTGCCGACCTCGAGCTCGCCGCGCAGCAGCACCGCCTCGGGGCGCTCTCCATCTCCGCCGCGCCCTCGGAGAACGGCGAGGCCGACGCGGGGGCCACCGAGGCGCGGCTCTCGGCCCTCCTGGCCGCGCGCGGCGTGCGGGACTTCGCCTTCCGTCGCGTTCCCGCCGACTACTACGACCGCTCCCTCGAGGAGCGCTGCGGCCTGCTCCGAGCCGACTCAGTCGCCCAGCTCTGCAAGAGCATCGTCATGGTATGGCTCGCCCCCTTTCCATTTCCTCGCGGCTGTTTCGTCGAGCACTGGGCCTGCCTAACTGCTAGGTTGAATACAATTACGTTAATGTAGTATTTTTATAGCCATTTTTGTGCGCATAGGATAGCTTGAGTAGGATAATTTACTGATGATTGTTGCTATTGATTATTGAACAATGAATCGCGTACTCTCTGAAGGTTGCAAATAGTTGTGTTGAATTTGTCTGTATAAATAGTACCATGGGCGCAATTGCTATAGTTAGTTGGTGGCTGAGTAAAGATCATGAGTTATGCTAGTTGTCATGGCATTATAACTTGGCAAGTAATTTGATTTAGCAGTACTGTGGTATCCTGTTGAAGATTTAAAATAAGTACATAGCTGCTGTTTCTCATGATTTCATTGCATGTAGGCTGATGCATAGCAGAGTTTGTTGTTTTATATGCTACTATGTTATGAGCTATGACAAGTTGCAACAAAAACTGTTATGGCATTTCTAGCTTATATCAGAGATAATCAGCGCTAAGTTTATCAGAAGCAGTTTTTTTTTCTCCTAAATATCTAGCACTGTCTATAACACGCTTATATCCTGTATAGGATATTACCTGAGTCTATTTCCCTTGTTTTTTGGTGCAAGTAGCTGTTTGCTAATTTGTTGATCACATTTGATTGCTATATGGCATGGATAAGAGATAGAGGCCATTATCTGCAAACGCCTCAAAGCTTGAGTTGAAAAACTTCCTACTTTGAACATTAAGGACAGACCAACATGCTTGTGTGCTTCATGAGATTCTTTTAGAATTTTCGCCTACTTAAAGTATTTGCGGAACAGGAGCTTTTTTTAATTGCATTGGGCTTATTTAAATTTTACAGTTCTTTGAGAATCAGAGATGCAATCTGAGAAGCAATGGGGCATCACTGCTTATCAGCTTTAATGGAGTGGTTGAACACAAAACGAGTACTGTTTTATCTTGGGAAGGACATGCATTGATTTACTTATCATTGAAGCATAGAACTACAGTTTTATGATCCTGCCTCAAAATCTTTTTTCTCGAACAACACAGGAGAGCTGCACGCCATTTCATTAAGAAGATTCTGCCTCAAAATCTGTTAATAATCTATCTTTAACATTAGTTGTGATGAATTCTGTCCATCTTTTATTAGGTGAACACCCAAGCTGCTGCAGATGTTGTTGATTGCAGTAATCCAAAGAATTCAAAATATTATGTCGTTGTTGTTCAGGTAAGCTTTAAGATATCAATGTACCATTTAAAATTTATATACCTCGTATTTATACTGACAAAATGTATGTTCCTGTAGTATAATGCACGGCTTAATGCTGAAAACATCAAGAACTTCCTGTATGAACTAAATGAGAAGCAAATACCCAAAAAGAGATTTAACAGTAAGATTCTTTTACAATGTATTTGAAGTTCCTTTTTTTTTGGTGTGTGTGTGCGTGCGGGGCGGGGGGGGGTGTTAAGCGGATATGTGTACAATGCTCCCTCGGCTTTTTATCAGTGCATTCAGGTGGTGTATCTCTTTTTTTATGTCTGACTGCTGCTAGGGCAAGCACTTTTTCTATGTGGATGATGGTCTCTAAGTAGAACTGTTTGGTTCATATATGGGGAATTCTTATAAACAGAAATTGTCATCATAAAAAAATAATGAATGCACTAAAATCATGTACAAATTGCAACGAGCTGATTACAGTGATATTCCTGATGGATTTAGAGTCTTATAACATTGACAATGAAAAGATGTTGAATGTGCTACTAACACATTTCAGTAAAGTTTTAGCTTTTACAACTTCCACAACAGGCGTTGTGTGTCTCTATTCCTGGCCAAATTGCAGGCTATTTCTTGTGCCCTTTACTTTATTGCTGTTGGTACTATGAGGAACTGACCTAAACCTGCCGCCGGGGAACAAGTAACTGGTTCACTACTGATTTTCTGAAACATTGGTGCATGGCATATTTTGTAATAGGCACTGAAAGAAAAATCCTTGGCGCTAACTGTTTTCTTCATTATGCCATTGTAATTCTGCTTCTTCTTTTTCTATTTAAACATTTTCAGTGCCTACTAATGAGCAGTGGCTCTTACCATAATTAAGGCAATTTGAATGGCTGCAGGCCTACTATTGCTGTCATCTGAAACCAGCCTTACTGTTTACTTTTGTTTGATGCAGTGAGGTTGGCACCAGAAGAGGAGTCACACAAACTTACTGGGTTTGTGCATAACGCTGTCACTTGCATTGGGATGGAAACAACCATACCGGTAATGTAAATTTATATTTACATTGCAGCTATTGAAGCATGTACATTGCAAAGATACAGCTATTAGGTTTAGATTAAAATTGATAGATTTATGTGTGACAAACTGTGTATGTTGCATATCCATACATGACATTCTGTAGTAAACATCTCATTAGCTTTTCCAATCCTACAGCTACTATCCTATTCCAATCCAATTACATAAGAGTAAATGAATGGTAGCAGTAGCCAATAGATAGATGGTCCCACTCCAGTTACATAAGAGTAAGTGATGCATAATATCAATAACCAATAGTTAGAAGGCTTGAGCACTCAGCTGTGAGTATGGAGAAAACAACTTTTCAAACTGATGCTTTCGGATATTCTTATGTAACTTGCTTAAAATGCACGTCTTATGCCTTATGAGTGAACTCACAAAGTTAGCAAGGTACCTGATGCAAAAAGTTTCCTCCACAGGTTATCATAGATGAAGCTATCACCAAATTGGATGAGGATTTCTTCTGGCTGGGTGGTGGAGAAGTTGACCTCAAGCTCGGGATGCGAACCTCACAATTCTTAAGTGCCTTTAGTCCATTCGTGGTGAAATGCAGCTGAATCGGATGATAGTCGTACAACCTAAGAGAAGCTTCTGATTCATTTATTTCTACCGAGCCTCCATCCACCAATCACATGGAGGTACACCACAATACAAGTAGGTCTTGCTTGGATCTGGGGTTTGGATGTCTGTCTTTTTTTGGAACAGGCTATTCCTGCTCAGTTGCTCGCCACACATTATTTACAGCTGATTGTGGTTAAGATTGATGTGGTGGAGGGGACATTCTTGGGAAGATTGAGATATTTGCCCCAACTAGGCATATAATAATACGCTTTGTAGCTTGTGCCTAAAATTAACACTGGTTACAAGGTTGGTGTAGCAAAGAGTTACATGGTTCGGTCATGGTAAATTTATCTGGAAGCTCTGCCGACACTAATTCTCCACTGTTATTTCATCACATCAAATGATATACCAAGATCATGCATACTCTGTGCGCGACAAAAGAGCAATCAAAAGCGCAACTACATACGAGAGGGGAATGAAATTAAAGAATTAGAGCTGCTGTGAACTTGTACTCTGCATTAACTTGAAATTCCCCCTCCATTGCTCTTATGAGCATGGAACAATGGAACATGATCCTCGGTTCTCGATCTTCCTATACAACAACACAAGATGTGCTGAGTTCAGGCAGTTGCCGAACTGCTAACAATGCTGTATATCAACGTTGACTAGGATATCCCAGCAGTTCCTCAAAATCCCCCTGTTGTTGTGGCCTGTCTGCCTGAAGATGCACCGCTGCTGCTACCTGTTGTGAACAGCCGGTGCCGGGTGCGCATCTAGGTAGTCCATGGCTACTAGGGTTTCGGCGGTGTACGCGGCGGTCGTGTTACTTCCTACTTGCTCGCTATTGGAACCATCAGCTCCAAGCACCGACCGCTCTCCAATGCCTGACCTCACCTACATATATAAAGATAGAAAAGGCTTTCCTATTTCACTTCCTTGCAAAATGCTGTGCAATGCCAAACGCATTTACATGCGGCATACCTTGATCGCTTCGATTGCTTTTCTCAAAGAACCACGATAGGAATCACCTGCAGATCAGACAACTGTGTCTATGAAGGAATGCTCAATGAATCAATGGGTGTCTAACAATAACAATACATGTATGGTTCGTTTTCATGTGTCATTCGAGGTATATTCAAATGTCTACGGTTAACAAGCATTAAGTCAAACTTCATCACAAGGGCGGTCGAGATCCTATCAAACATGCATAGACGCCATGGATGAAAATCGTATATATATAAAGGGAGAAGAGAAGAAATATTGAAAGGTAACTGCACAACTAGGGTCACACAGTGATACATGATATTCTCTCATCGGTTGTGATGTGGGGTGTGGGTTCTAGGTTGAGCGTAATCCAGATGGATTCCCTGATCACCCTCATGCCCATGACGCTGAAGCTGTCGCAAAACCCTAATGACACGCCTAGCATTTCTAACTACACCTGATGATGCCACTTCCTTCTTTGCCACAATCACCGCTTCGTTGACCATTGATGCATCCATTTTGCTTCCAACCGGAATCTCCGATGAAGATCTCATATTCCCCTTGGCAGGGTGATGTAGACAAGGCCCGATTTTGCGATAGGTACGATAGCGTCGATTGGTGGAGACTCGACGTTTATGATCTAGGCTTCGAACCAAGACTGATTCGGACCCTCGCAACCGTTACACCACTGCTCCGTTAGTTATCAACCACGCGAACGCGATTGACCTCGCCGAGAAGGCTTTCCTGCAAACGAATCGAAAACACAAGTAAGAATGGGATGAACGCAATCTAAAATTGCAAATAAATATGAGGCTTATGATAACGAGAAGGAGTTCAAGTCTTTATTCGAAAGGACTAATCGCCACAGGCGAACAAGATTAAGAACTGAGGCCCTGGTTCACAGCAAGCGACCTTGGCGGCACAGTTGCAGCAAAACGACATCTGTTTCACAAGGAAATCAAGAATTAAACAAAACTCAAACTCTAAGAAGAGCGACGGCTGCTAATTATAGAGCCCCGGACGTCACCCCCCTGGACGCACCCCCTAATGGGCTCTAAGACGATACACGGCCCAACGGACCAAAAGACGGTGTCGCAGTACCCTGACAGATTTTGGACGCTGACTTGTTTCGACGATGTCCCGTTGATTCCGAAGGACTTTTGACGTGAGACCACTTGCATTGGCTTCCTTATCTAATTAGCTTTCCATCCATATGTGGATCGTCAAAAACGGAGCCCAGATGCGCCCGTGTAACTAGTTTTATGACGGACTGATCCTGGAACTTGAGATGGGCTTGAACTTGATTTGGACCTCCACCTTGGTGACTCGAACCGGATGAGCTTCGGGCCTCCTTCTCGGTTAGGACACCATCGCTGATCTCCTCGTCCTCTATCTCCAAGCATGATCGTATGCATGGAGCTCATGTTCTTATCACAGGGCCACCATCTATCACAGCCTATGGAAAACAGAGAGAAAATGAAAAGCAAACTGTTAGAAATTAGAATAGTAGAACTTATTGGCCTACTAGATAGAATGATTTTAGTTAAAATGTGAATTAGCTTACCTGCTTGGGTGGTGAGGAAGTCAGCTTGCTTGAGCAGTGCTTATTACCATGAACACGGAGATCACGACGAGCTTCGCAATTGGTAACGTATAGAGTGAGGATGAACACAACTAGGAGGTCGGTAGAGGTGATGCTGAGCTTGTTGTGATCTCTTAGAAGACATGGATAGGTAAGGGACGAGAATGATGAAGCATCAGAGAGTACTGGCTATATGTGCTTTGTATCATCGTTCCGATGGGGGCTGAGTGGCTGACAGTAGAAGGATGAGGAGAAAGGCTACATAACTAGTAGATCAGTGTGTAACGATTCCATGCATTGGGTAAAATATATACAAGTACAGAATGTATTGGGAGTGGTTTTAGAATAAATAAAGGTACCGAGGTGTACGTACTCCATAAGGTTCTTCTTCATGTCAAGTGGCTAAGACATGCACCTACTAGCCAAATCTTTAGTATGCATCTGCTGCCTCTGTTCTCGCAGCTGGTTGGAATAATCTACGTTACATATAGTCGACCTTTACTTTGTGTTTCAACGAACTGAGGTTTGTGATTAACCAGGGAAGTTGGGATTAGTGTATGTGTAAAGTAAATTAAGGTCCACACCATCCTTCCTAGCAACAAATTCAAGCCAGATCTGGTCCCCAAAAAAAGAAAATCAAATTGAAGCCAGTGTATTTCATTTCATTTCATAGCACTATCTGTCGTACGAACACTAGCTATAATAGGGCACGAGAAGCAGGGCAGAGGCATGTACTCAACCGCACATGAATGTCTCGATCCGTCGTCCCCGTTCTTGAGGCACGAGGTTCGGGGGTTGCGCATAGATTTTATGGGCGGCTGTGGCTCAGCTTGCAGCCGGTCCGTATCATCGAGCGGATTAACCAATCACGGTTTTATCGCCTCGATGTGACCAAGTTGGCATTCTTAAGCTGGACTCTAGGATCAGTTCACCATTTTACTTTTATTTTATTACTCGTCTCTTCCGTTGCATAGCACCATCTGATCGACCCGTCGACGACATGCATGGACATGATGAACTTGACACTTAATATATAAGGCATTTTCGTTTGTTGCAAAGTTTGTGCGTATTAATAGACTGGAGAGAAGTGTTCGTCGTCTCAACTCTGAAAGCAAACGAAAGCGTGCAGGCAGCAGGAGTTGGCGTTGCACTCGCCATCGGTCCAGCCGGTTAGCTTGGCGAGGAGAAAATGGCACTGCATGGCGTGACGTTGGAGAAAGTGCAGGGGAAACGAAAAGAAATGATCAAATGATGGATGGGCAGGGGCTGTCTCAAGATCGAGCGCGCCCGCACCCGCTCGCCAGCCGTGCACATCATCCGTTCCCACGCACCAGCGCTGGCCGCTCGGCCCGCTCCCTGTTGTCGTCTGATACTCTGGTGCACCGTGCACGTACCACGATGGCTGCATCTGCATGGCTGTGTTAACTTTTTTTCTCGAACATGCCAGTGGCACGGTATTCATTAAGTAGAAGTAGAGTATTACAAATTATTAAAACTTGGACGGTAATTTATGGTTACCGAACCAAACACCGACAGAGCTCACACAGTTGTGATTACTAAATAAACTACAAAGCGACCGCGCAGAGGACCAAGCAAAGGGATAAACAAACACAGCAGGCCCTGAACCCAGCGGCTAAAAAGTGTCCTGCTCAAAGCCAGTGAGGTTGAGCTCCATGGCCACCGGATCGAAATCCGGAGATAAGAGCTCCTGAAGGGCCTCCATCTTGGAGGGCAACAACGGCTCTGTGAAGAAGGCCTTGATACTGTCCAAGGCCGAGGGTCTGGACACTGCGCCATGTCTGCGATCCCTAGCTTCTGCTTCAGCACATTTTGTGCCTGGATAGTCGGGTTGGAGGCCTTGGCCTTAGCAGCAATCCTCCCACTCCGACGCACCGACAACACCGTTGAAGGTGTCCTGGACCTCCTCAGCCTCGGCTTACTGATCAAAGGGGTCTCGAGCGGGATGCATACCCGCGCCTCCAATTGTGTCAACAGGGACACATCAGCCGCTGGAGGTTGAGCGTTATAGCCTTCGTCATCAGTCAAAGACCCGCGGCTGGGCCGCAACAGCTCAAGCTCCCCAGCTTCCGAATCCGGCACAGGCTTCCGCGGCTGCTTCCTACCCAGGGGGAGCAACGTGCGGCCAAGTTAGTCGATCCACACTGCGCCGGAAGGGGCGCCCCTCCTGCTGGGACCCCCACACCCGAAGGCTTCTCCCTGACGACCAACCCCTCGGAGTGCATGGGATCCCATCGCTCATGGGCCGGCACAGCCTGCATCTCGGAAGCGATGGGGTCGAAGCAGTCGTCGAAGGAAACCTGAGGCAGGGAGGAGTGCACGACAACCTCGACTGCAGACTGCGGGTCGATCCGGCCGAGGGCGATCGAGGCTACCAACTCCTCAAGCATCGGGTCAACCCAAGGAAGGCAAGGCCCGCTGGCTGGCACGACGAGGTCGGCCGCAGCGTCGGTGGAGGGTGCGTTGGTGCCTTCCTGTGGCCGTCTTAGGCGCCTCATGCTTCGGCGCCGACGGCCTCGGCCGACAGGCGTATCGGCAGACAACACATGCATAGCCCCACCAGACTCCGCCAGACCAACATGGGCAGGTGGTTGAAGTCGACGACCAGCCTACGTGCCCAAGCGATGACGCTGGCGGCTCCCATCGCCGACCCCCAGAGCAAGAACCTTTCGTGGACGCCTACAGGCATGGCTAGGTGGCCCAAACCATTGCAGCGTAGGCACCGGCATGGGAGGCGGCATCTCGCCACGCGGTGTGTCCAGGACCGGCAATTGAGACACCGGCCACCCGATCGATTATGGGCCTTGCGCCACATCCGATAGCGGCGCTGGTGATGACGGCGCCGTCGATGACGCCATGGGCGGGGTACCCTCATCGCTCCTCCGTCGCCGTCCGTTGGGGCCACAGCAGCAGCGGGCAGCGTCGATCGCGCCTGGCGCCGCAACATCCAGCGGACCGGCCGGAGCAGTTGGGGTAGCAGCTAGGGCTCGGCGAGCGGCCTCCAGGTATGACGAAGGAGGGCAATCGCCATCTGGGTCATCGGAGAGGAGATCCTCATCCTCGTCGGCCCACCGGTGGAGCTTTGACCTCCCCATCGAGCCGCCTCCCGGGTGGAAAGGAAGGACGGAGGGAGAAAGGCCGCTAGCCGCGCGTGGGGACGATGAGGAGGGCACCGGCCGTCTAAGTTGGACGTCCTTCTGACCTAGGCAGGCTGGGAGAGGGTGGGCGCCAGACCCGAAGTGGAGAAAGGGTAGGAGCATCTGAGGCTTCGAACTCGCCGAAACCTAGGAGAGGGCTGGAGAGTGACCTACCAAAGCATAGATCGGGCGATGGTGGTGACGAATATGGGCGCTGATGGGGAGGAGCGGCTGGGGAAGGAGCGGATCTGGGTGGATTGGGTTCTGGCAACTCAGGGAGGACAGAGGAGAGGGATGGGTTGGGGGGTCAGGGTCGTCCATCTAATTGCATGGTTGTGTTAACATCAGGGTGGGTAGAGGAATCGATTATGTATTTATGTTGGTGCCGCTAAAATTTATGTGGGCTATAGTTTGTTTGTGTATATACCATTTTAAATTCCCTTTGTGTGCCAAACATCAACGTTATATCTCCTCACTGCCACTTTCGTTCGGTTCCATTAAATTGTTGACAAAAGTTGGTGTGGCACTTTCACGGACAGTAACGATAACACCTTTCGCTCATCGGTGGTGCTAGTGCCCGAACATCCGGATGGACGCCCATGTGCTGCACTCTGTTTCACGTGCTCCACGCGGGGCCCACGCTGCTCGAGCGACAAGAGGGGAAGGGAGCGGCGCCTCCGATTCAGAAGGACTCGGCCACAGCGTTGTATGGATGTCCTGCCGGCGCCGGGAGGAGGACACATCAAGACGATGTAGCAAAAGCGCGAGGAAGAGAGATGCAACACCCGATCTGCTTTTGAAACATACAAATACAACAGTGGCAACATACGTCTGAAGACAGATAAAACACTTGAAACATGGTTCTAAAAACACTTGAAAAACACTTGAAAACAATTCAAAACCATTGCAACCATACGCAACATACATATGAAATACATGCAACATATGTGTGAAACATACGCAACATCCAGATAAACACACTTGCAATATGCGTCCAGAAAACACCGATGAACCATTGGTAACAGACTTTTGCAACACCATATACAACAATTGCATCATATGCAACATCTATCTGAAACACTTGCAACATAACTCTAAAACATATGAAAACACTCGAAACATTCGCTTGCAACATGTGCTTTCAGCAAAACATGGCAGTTAGGTGGGCGGAGCACGGCACAGCGGGATCCTGGTTGTGCGGTCGCGGTGGAGAAGGAGGATGGCAACGAGCGGGCGACTGTGTGGCCCCCGGTGATAGGGCGCACGTGGCGCCCGCGGTGGAGGCGACAGCAACAGTCGGGTAGTGCGGCCTTGTGTGGTGAGCACGCCGCGGCGGTGCGGTCGTGGGGGAGCACGCTGCAGCAGTGGAGAGGAAGGTTGGCGGGAGGCGTGGTAGAGAGGGAGGCATGCGGGAGCTGCGGTGGAGCCGGTCGTGGAGCAAATGTGTGAATTTTTTTTAATCTGCGATGACTGGAGGGGAGCGGATGGAGTGGATAGGAACGACATCTTCAGGACGTCGGGTCCACCAATAGGGGCATCTGGCGTAGATGGACGTCTGACTCCCAACATTACCATTCGCTCATTCCATGAACCCACCGGATCACATCTTATCATCCATAACTTCTGTTGTTATGCTCCTAGTTTTTCAGCCTCATGATGGCTATGGTTTTTCTCGCTGCGCTGCAGCCGATCGTTATAATTAGCTTTTTGCAACCACAGCGGTCATTGCCATGAACCATGGTCTCTGGAACTGACATGTTGTAACACACCAAAGTCTCCAGAGTTCCAACTGCATCAACTCTACACGCCGAGTGAATCATACACTACCACTAATAAACTTATACTTTAGTCATTGTTTCATGTACAAGAGTTAACCTGGGATTGGTGGTATAGACTCTGGAACCCTTGTACGTTGGTCTATCACATCTTCAACGACCACGGTGGTGCTAAACCCCACAATCTCATATCAACATACAATATAGTAACATACACTATGGGCAAATTCAAATTGGTTCAAATGTCTCACACATTCTATTTTGTTGTCTCCCCTTTATCGACGTCACTGGTGATGCAAAACTTTCTGACCATAGAACACGAGGAAAGAGCAACTTTATGACCTTAAATTTATGGCAAGAGACATGTTGAGATGGCAATAAGGTAGAAGTGGAATACGGATCCGAAGTGCTTTGATGATTTTTCATATGCGTGCCAAGACAAAGTGTTCAACAGCTTGGATAGTTCTTTTACATGCATGTAATCCCTCTCATAGATGTTCCATGCAATTTTCTTATTCTGTTTTATTACTATTGTAAAATCTAATTAATATTGATTGAAGTCTACGCTACTACTCCATCCGTCCAAAATATAAGGCATGCACATATATAGTTTAAAATCTATTTTGGTAGTGGTACACAGTCTCTTTACATTCTTATTTTTCTGTATTGGAGTCTTCTATATATTTTCATACATTTAGGTTGTTATTGTTGCAACTCTTCAGGGCGCAGAAGGTTCTTATGGAAGTGGAGGCTCGCGAATTCAGCATAGCCCATCGACTCTGCAGCTAGATAAAAGAGTACATCTTTGCTGAACCGCTATCGGAGTCTAAGCACGAGGCTTTCAAGGTCCAGGACAACGCGTTCCTAGATGACTTCGTCCCAGAGGTTGAACGCTTCTGGCCGAGGCGCGTTAAGGATTCATGTCGTCACTGAAGCTATTCTGTTGGATTGTGTGTGGCCTGAATGGTTGAGCGTGTCGTCGGGTGGTTAGGGAGTTTGTAGCCCAGGTGGCCTTTGAGTGGGCATTGGCAGGTTTCGTGTTGTTGAGGTCGCCTCTAAGTTTGTTGTAATCCTCATCTTCTTTTAGTTGTCCTTTCTTTTTGTTGTTGTTTTTTTTGTCCACCTCCTCTCCGTTAAACTCGGCGCTTACTAATGAGGGGGTAGCCTGTAATGTTTATCTATCTCCTCTTAATGAAATACGTGCTAGGTACGATCGCGAAAAAAATCTAGAAAAGGATTAAGTTAGTAGTTTTTAGTCCTTGGGAGAGTAAAACAGATTGGATCAAATTAATATTTTTATTTAATTTTAGTGTTTACTAATTATAATTTTATTTGAATTATTCTTTATCTTATTCCTTTACAAATTCATTTGGAGATCAAACTGTTAACATTTTATGGTTTCTATTCAAATTTCTATTTACTAATTGTGTATTGAAGTAGTCTTTGTTTAGGTACTTCCACCTCATATGGAAATAAAATTGCTAGTTTTCCCAACTTTATTATTTCAACTCCAATGTTTATTGAATTGTGTAATTTACTCATATGAAATCACTAATTTTGTAATTTTCAATATTGGATTTAACTATGTCCTGAGTATAATTTTGTGTAAAGAAAAAGGCCGTTCTAAAACTGGGCCAACATTCAGGAACTACAAGATTCCATGGACCTCAGCGCATACCAACATAACAACCTATTTTAAGGAATTTTAACCAAGTTTATAGAGAATTATATTATCTAGTCTAGACTATCAAATAAATGCAGTATCAATAAAATAGATTTCCTGATGTATTGAATGAATCTAATTTGATTCTGTAGATATTTATGTCACTACCGGAGACGGCTTCTTTGCCGAGTGTCCTAGACTTTGCTGAGTGTTTTTTATCGGACGCTCGGCAAAGAGGCTATTTGCCGAGTGTCAGAGAGAAAGCACTCGGCAAACAACTGGCACTCGGCAAAGAGATGGTTTTGGCACTCGGCAAACAATAACACTCGACAAAGACCAGGTTTGCCGAGTGTCGGGCACTCGGCAAACCAGAACACTCGGCAAAGGGCCGCCGCCGTTAACGGCCGGCAGCCGCCGTTAACCCTTTGCCGAGTGTCTTCTCCTGACACTCGGAAAAGTGGTGATTTACCGAGTGTTATTTTTTGACACTCGGCAAACCATATTTTTTTTCATTTTTGACCTCCAAACTTTTTCTGCAGTCCTCATACAATACCTGGTACTCCATGTTCCAATATGGCACATTTCTCGGACTTTTTCTACATTTCTTTAATTTATTTCATTTAATTAAATTTTCTTGGATAATTCAAATTATAACCGCTAGTCATTCGAATAATGAAAAAATGAATGAAAAAATGATATTCATGCTATTTAGTATAATGTGAGGCCGTATCCAGGAACAGACCACCAATTTCAAACATCTTGTTCACGAAACATGACCAAGAACTTACGGTCGAGTTGTTTTTAAATTCTATAAAAAGCAAACGAAGATCGAAAATCTTGAAACTTGTCGAGATGTCATGATATCATATGTGGAGGCTGTGATAAAAATTTGAGAAGGTTTTGCGCAAGCTTGCAAACTGAAGAATCTCCGAAGAAGTTTCATGATTTCGTGAAGTGGCCGACGAGGTGGTAAGCATCGTACGTGACAAACTTGCGCGAAACCTCCTCAATTTTTTATCACAGCCTCCACATATGATATCATGACATCTCGACAAGTTTCAAGATTTTTGGTCTTCGTTTGCTTTTTATAGAATTTAAAAACAACTCGACCGTAAGTTCATGGTCATGTTTCATGCACAAGATGTTCGAAATTGGTGGTCTGTTCCTGGATACGGCCTCACATTATACTAAATAACCTCACATTATACTAAATAACATGAATATCATTTTTCCATTCATTTTTTTCATTATTCAAATGACTAGCAGTTATAATTTGAATTATCCTAGAAAATTCAATTAAATAAAATAAATTAAAGAAATATAGAAAAAGTCCGAGAAATGTGCCACATTGGAACATGGAGTACCGGGTATTATATGAGGACTACAGAAAAAGTTTGGGGGCAGGAAGAAAAAAAAAATAAAAATGGTTTGCCGAGTGTCTGCGTTTGGCGCTCGGCAAAGGAGCCTCTTTGCCGAGTGCCAAGACGTATGGCACTCGGCAAAGAATTTTAATTTTTTAAAAAAAACCTTTTTTGCCCAGTGCCAAGCCGGGTGACACTCGACAAAGAATTAAAAAAAATTAAAAAAATACTTTGCCGAGTGCCAGATAGAGGGCACTCGGCAAAGAATTTCTTTTTAAAAAAAACTCTTTGCCGAGTGCCAGGCCAGGTGGCACTCGGCAGAGAATTAAAAAAATAGTTTGTCGAGTGCCAGATCGGGGGCACTCGGCAAAGGGGATTAACCCGCCGGCCCGCCCAGCCCACACACACCACACACACTTGCACTTGACCGACGCAGCGCACAGTGCCCGCCCGCCGCTGCATGCCATGCCATGCCCCACACAACAGCGCCACCGGAGGAGGAGAAAGAGAGGAGGAAGAGGAGGAAGGAAGAAGGAGGAGGAAGGAAGGAGGAGGAGGAAGGAGGAAGGAGGAAGAAGGAGGAGGCGCCCCGACCACCGTTGCCACATCCTCGGTGCTTCCCCAGCCGTCGCCTTGTCCATCGGCGCCCTGGCCCTTTCACCACTGCCGCCCTACGACGCCCACTAGGTATGCCCTACCGTCGTCGTCGTAGTATTACTAGTAGTTGCGGTAGTAGTAGTGGTAGAGTAGCAATGGTGGTAGTCATAGGAGTCATAGGAGTGGTTGTGACATTGTTATATATATGTGGTTGGATATAATCTTGTGCATGTCGGCCATCGTGCCATTCATATATATGTGCATGTCGGTCATCGTGCCGTTGGTTTTCTTGCAGGTTTTGGAAACCTCACCATGCAGAGAAGTTGCTGCCGAAATTTTGTATTGACAGTTTTATGTTTCTTTTTTTGCAGAGAAGAGCCCGTCGGAGCGGAGCCGGAGTACCTCGGCGACCCCGATCGCCTTCCTCACCGCTATGGGTCTGCCTGCACCGCGTCGCCTCGCCGCTGCACCGACCCACCACGACGCCGCTAGCCTGACTCCACCGCCACCCTAGGTATAGCCCCTCTTTCCGTATTATGGTCGTAGATCACGTAACCTAGTTAGGCGTCTCTCATTCGAAAGAGATACGGATGGAAATATGCAGATATTTCTATATCTAAAACCGTATCTGTTTCAAATTGTTCATGTTTTTTAGACAGCCCGCGGATGCATAGGTGGGGTTAGTTTCCATGGTTTGCTCCGATCCGAGACAGAGTTTCGGCATCATCTCCTTGTTGTTCTCCGGATACACACTCTCCCTAGCATGACGTGTATTTGGAGAATAGCGGGGAGGTGCTGCCAAAATTCTATCTCGGATAGGAGTAGAGCATGGAAACTAACCTCATCTATGGATCCTCGCGTGGGATTAGGACCTATCCTCACCTATTAGATAGTAGGAACGTCATGTAGATGCAATTGATGTTTATATTACTCGCCGCTATATATGTTAGAGGATGGAGGACCGTGAGTGGATGTACACGGGCCGCGCAAGTCAGGGTTAGGTCACCAATGAATGGATCGACAAGACCGATGCTTTCTTGGAACGGGCATTTGGCGTGGCTGCTAAAGGAGCGAGTAAAATTTGCTATCCCTGTAGCAAATGTGCAAACAAGAAAAGACAAATGAAGAAGGTCATGGGGGAACATCTTTGGAAGAATGGATTTACGGCAGACTATACCCGGTGGGTCTACCATGGTGAAGCCGATCGTATGAGAGAGGAGGTGGTGAGACCACGCATCGAGGACAGGGTACGGGAAATGGAATGCCCGATTTCATTTCTTGGTTCAAATGGAAGGTACCGTCTAATTTAGCTCGTACTTAGTTTGACATTCCAAGTTACTCGTACGTGCGAATAATATAACGATGTATCCTGCTTGAGCTTGCAGGGCCAGAGGGATGCGTTTATGCGTGCCGAGTTGAGACAGGTTGCCGATGGCTTTGCCTATAGGGTCAGGTCATTTTCTGGTTATGACGTGAATGGATATCGCTTTCGCACAACAAGCTACGAGCAGAGTCGGCCCAATCAAAGAACCACAAGTTTCGGAGTTTTTACGCCCGGCGTTGATGAGGTCGAGTATTATGGAAGAATTGAGGAAATATACGAACTCAAGTTTTATGGTTCCAAACCTTTTAATCCTGTCATATTCACATGCCATTGGTTTGATCCTGAAGTAACGAGACGGACATATTCTAATCTTGGGCTAGTTGAAATTCGACAGGATTTCGTCTTACCAGGAGACAATGTCTATATTGTGGCCCAACAAGCCACACAAGTTTATTATCTCCCATATGTGTGTCAAACTAAAAGGCATCTTAAGGGTTGGGATATTGTGCACAGGGTATCGCCACACGGTAAAGTGCCTGTCCCAAACGATGAAGATTACAACTTAGACCCAAACACATATGATGGAGAGGTCTTTCAAGAAGAGAGACTAGAAGGGAGGTTTGAGATAGACTTAACCGAAGCGATAGGAATGGAAATAGACAATGAAACGGTTATTGAAGAGGACGCTGGAGATGAGGTGCAAAATGTGAAGGACTTACAAATGCTTGAGCGATTACATTTAGACAATGACAATGGCAACATTGCTCATTCGGATAGTGTTGATTATTTCGACATGATTGATAGTGATGATGAGACTTATGATCTAGCTAATCCCGATCATGAAGATTATTTCTAATACATGTAATACTATGTTATTTTGTAATTATGTTTTGTTTATTTTGCATCTCTTTCTAAGTACTTCTTATTTATCTGTGCATATTGGTTTACTCTTTTTAATTGCAGGTGATTGAACAAAGATGGTGGGCGGTGGGATGAGGAAGCTAGCGTCCTTGTACCGAAGGACAATGATCGTTGCGCCAGGGGAGAGTAGGAGGAGGAGCAGCCATAGGAGGGAGTCGTCGCCTGCCGCCCCGTCGTGTGAAGAGGAGGAGGAGGAGCAGGTGCCCTAGGAGGACACCGAGGAGGCGCAGGAGGACGAGGAGGAGGAGGCGACAGCAGGGGGTTCTGCTTCCTCTAGTTCGTCGAGCGTCTACTTGCGAGGTACCGCGAGCCTCCCTCAGTGACCGATACCTCGTGAGAGACACCCGCTGATTCGACCCGAGGGGGAAAAGTAAGTAACTTTAGATGTTATCACTACTTTATATGATATGTTGAAAATCAAAATAGAAACTAATAATTTTTCTTAATCACTTGGGCAGTTATTGGACGATTGTGGCGAGTGGAGGTGCTCACACACTCCAAGTCAATGGCATCCTCGGTCTTCTGTGCAAGGAGCACTTCCCTGGCCTGGTTGAGTACGCCAGAGTGACGGGGCCGGCCTACTGGTTTGACCACTACGCCGCCGCCCCCGATGCTGCAGATCGGGCCCGTAGGGTATTCAACAACAAGGCGGAGCGGGTGAAGCAAGAGATGTGGGTAAGTCTTCCTCGCACCACATTGCTTAATACATCGCATTCATTGGATATTCTTGAAATAATGAATGGATACATCGTGTTTGTATGCAGGATTTCTTTAGATGCCAGGACGAACATGAGGCCAGGGCAGATGCGGTGGCTACCAAATGCTGCAAAAAAACTCGTCGTGGACATGCATTACGAGGCACGCATCCAGGCCGTCGTAACTTACCATGGGACCATCCTTGGAACGAAGGTCACCAAAAGGGACGCAAGAACCATGACGCTGACTCGAGACCAGTACCTGCAGGTAGAACATTAATACTGACTCCTTTTGAGATTAAGTAGGCTTAATTTCATCTTTTGATATGTCATGTATTTGATGGCCTGTAGATGATTCCTTATTGGTGCGCCGCGCATCCCCAGTGCTGGGAACAGATGGTGGACAAGTGGTGCTCAATCGAGTGGGAGGAGACACACAACTTGTGCCGGGAGCTGCGTTTGATGATGCCAGGTGTAGCACACCATCAAGGCAGCCGCAGCCTCAACGGATAAGCAGAAACATGGGTACACGAATTCATTTATTTATTCTAACGCTCAATTCTGCATGATTTCTAATCATCTTGCTGTTTTTCTCGCAGTCGGCGTCACATGGTGGCTAGCCTTGCTCCATCTTCAAGGCATTTGCTATGGCCCACAAGGGCAAGGCAACGTCTGACATCGACTACAACTCGGAGGACGGGCCCGAGGCGTACAGCAATGCGACCGTCCACAACCGCCTCAGTGAGTACACATCGATGGCAAGGGAGGTCCATGGGCCAGAGTATGATCCGAGCACCGAGGACCTTGATGGAGAAGTCGTCATGAGGGTGGGAGGAGGCAAGAAGCATGGGCGGTACTGGATTGGCGACGGCTCAATCGACTCGGCCACTACTCCCAGTCTCTCCTAGATTCGAGCAAGCAGCACGAGCAAGAGCCCGGCCATACGACCTTGGCAGGACACTTCACACCACCGGGTGGAGGCACTCGAGGTTATTCCTGGTTTATTCGTCGTTCATTGGTTTTTTCATACCTTTCCTTTGCATTATTGTAACATTGGGGTGAATATATTGTAGGCCCAGCTGGAACAAGAGAGGAGGATACGGGAGCAGATGCAGGCAAAGATGGAGAGGGTGGAGGCCGAGCAGCGGAGGATGGCGGAGATTCTTCAGTACATGCAAAGTCTTGGTGCCGCTACGGGTGTAGTTCCGTCACCTTCGCTATTCGCTCCACCTCCACGTCCACCTCCTCACTATTCTACTCCTATGAGTATAAATATTTTAGTTTGTATGTTCATGCTTACGGTCAAACCTACTGGAGTAAGAAAGTTTTATTCATGTATGGTATATATTTATCTTGTCTCACATATGCAATTTCTTCTCCTTTGTGCAGAATCAATCGGCGGCATCAAACGATCCTCATGCTTCAGCGAATCCTACCAAATTAGTCTCATTGGCCATCTTGGTGATGATACTTGTGGTTGTTAATGGTACTTCTATTTGTAATTGTGGTTGTAGATGATGGAGCACTTGGATTACTTGTGAACTTATTTGTGATATATTGTAAGACATGTGACGTTTGTGATATATATGTGACGTTTGTGATATATATGTGGTGTTGGTGATATATATGTGCTGTTGATGATATATATGTGATGTTGGTGATGTTTGTTATATATATCTTCTGTTTGTTTGGATGCGATGTAAAAAACAAATAAAAAAGGCTGTTTTCAGTCACTTTGCCGAGTGTAATGGCTATGACACTCAGCAAAGTGACTACTTAGGAACATGCTTTGCCGAGTGCAAAGGCCATTGCACTCGGCAAACATCACCGATTTGCCGAGTGCCACGGGCCAGGCACTTGGCAATAGTCGCCTGTTTGCCGAGTGTCTTGACAGGACACTCGGCAAATAGGCTACCTTTGCCGAGTGTCTTGCCGGTGGCACTCGGCACAGTGGCCACCTTTGCCGAGTGTCTGAGCCAACGGCGCTCGGCAAAGCGGCGACCTTTGCCGAGTGCTTGACCTTGACACTCGGCAAAGCCGCCGTCACGGTGGCGCTCGTCGTCACGGCGACTTTTCTTGCCGAGTGTCAGATTAGCACTCGGCAAAGGCAAAGAGGTCTTTGCCGATAAACTATTTATCGAGCGCCCTTTGCCGAGTGTAACACTCGGCAAAGGCTTTGCCGAGTGTATGGCACTCGGCAAAGAAGCTGAATCTGGTAGTGTGTATTTCCTATAAACTTAGTTAAAAACTAGAGAAGTTTGAATTAAGAAAAATACTAGAACGCCTTACAATTGGAATGGAGGGAGTACATCATGATAAGATCAAAACGGGCCAGGAACATGTGTGCCTAGAGTACCTGCAAACGGGGTGTTTGATCCGGTGCTGGATGTAGAAGAATGTGTTGTTGGACGGATGGTCTTCGCAGCAGGCCCCGTGAAATCAATGAAAAAGCTTGTGTTCAAGTCAATAGTCAGAAGGCATAGATCTTCCAGCACTCTGGAAGCAGACGGCAGGTCCATCTTCAACGGAACGAGACCAAAGGACAAATGGTCGAGACTGCTCATCTTCATGAATGCCAGTGAAGAATCCACTGGAGCATTTTGCAGCACAGAACTAAAGAACAGGTCATTCAGCTCAGAAATCAGTTTTTGCAGTTGGCTCAATATCTCTTTTCCTTTGGCCACAGCACCTGACTCATCAGAGTTTTCATTCGCAATAGCCACCGCGGCTAACATGTTCGCCAAACTAATGTCCTTATGTTTTTCAATTAAAGCAGGAGTAACGGTAAAGGAAGCAGGTTTCCCATCCAGATCTTTGTGAAACAAAAACAATGGACCTGAAGCCTTCCTCTTCTTCGGCTGTGGTTTCACCACTACATCACCCTGCTGGATCTCAGTGCCAGGCTCACGCTTGAGAGAATCAAGATACTGGATCATCCATTTTGTGACTCTAAAGCAGCATTCCACATGCTTATCAGAGCTCCTGAAATGTTTGGTGATTTTCCTAGATGTTGTCGACGCCGGTATCACCCATTAGCAGGCCAGGCAGCGGAGTCGTCTTCCCCTCACCTCATCGTCGAAATAAAGCCACCAGGCCCACCATAAAATCAGAAACTGAACCTTTCCTGTCTCTGTCACCTGGCATGCACCGCGGGAAATACAGGAGGTAATCACAGAGAACACCGAAAATATTTTCAACTTGATCTGCTGCTGGTGGCTTGCGGTTGTTCACGCAATTCTGGACCATCTTCACTCGATCCTCCAAATCAGCAGGCCTGAACAGTTCGTCAATGTTGTGGTTCAGGAGGGGCTTCACTGTATCACTGAAAACTTTTTCTGCTTCCACGAAGTGTTCCGCTTTGATCAAATGGGCAATCTCGGCTTGGTAAATGGAGCAGAGAATTCCTGGATGCTGATAGAAGCTACTTCCCTGGACCTTGGTCAAGAACTCAAGAACATACTCCTCAAGGCCTTTGTAATCGTGGCTCTGAACTAAACCCTCGGCAGCATCGACGTCAAATTTTACAAATTTCAGGGTAGAGGTGATGGCGTTGACATCATCCTCCATGACTGCGGTGGCGTCTTCGACGGCGGCGGCAGATGTCGCGGGGGCGGGGGCGGGGGCGGCGACGGCGGATGTCGCGGCCATAACACAGTCGATGTCTGTGAGACAACGCTCCTTCCCTTACCCTCAGCCGTCGTCTTCCTTGCCCTCCATATCGATCCTCCAAGAGTTTCTTCTCTTCAACGGCGAGCGACGGAGACGAGAAGACGGTAAAACCTAAGTTTGGCGGGTGAGTTTCCAATGTGTCTCGATGGCTCCGGGAGATGTGTTCAAAATCCATCTAATCTATCATATATCTATCTATTTCCGTACCTGTCTATATCTAGCACTCCTACTTGTATAAATCTTGCGTTCGAATCATACAAGAGTCCATCGTCTCAAGAGAGTTCACAACCAATTCCAAACGAATAAATACAGAGGCACAAATTTCCAACATTGCCGGATTCAATGGAGAGCTCCTCAACGTGGAGGAAGCCATGCCTGGCCGCAGTACAAGACATGGACAGCCTCAAGCCCTCGATTCTTCTGCGCCGTCGTCTCCTCCACGCGCAGCAGCTGGCACCAAATGCTTCACCGCCGAGCGCCGGACACTCTCCGCGCCGCAGCCCATGATCTGGGCTTACGACCCGTCATCATGCTGACTTATTAGTAGTTTTATTACTCTTTTTTCGCGTACCAATTCCTCTTCTCCACCTTCGACCAACCAAATTTTCTGAGCCGCCCAAGTTTTGTCTGCGTTGCTCGCTGGTTCCGCGGCTTTGTTGGAGAGTGAAAATGGCGCTGGACTTGAGCGTTGGAGGACGTGCGTGAGCGGCAGCTCCCGGCTATGATCCAAACAGCTCTTAAATTGCCGGGAAACAAACGACGGCTGGCCGTGGCACGGTGGAGCGCGCCTCTCCGCCGCCACCGCCGTGTCAGCCGCGCGCCCACACACCCGCCAACCTTGCAAAGTTGCAAGCATTGCTCCGCACGTCGGCACGGCAGTCATCCGCTCCCCGTTGTCATCCGGACTCCGGACCGGACTCCGGTGCACCGTGCACGTACCACGCTGGCTGTCAGCCGCGTCTCTCCGCACCCGCCGCTCCTGCATCCCTTCCACGGCTACTGCTCGTTCTATCGATCGGGACAGTGTAGAGCCCGGCGGGTTATTGCCGACCGCCACAAAAATGGCGGAAGTGCGGAACACGCGAGCGATTTTTCCAGAGAACAAGAGGCGGCGCAGAAAATGGTGTTGCGCTGCACGAGCACGAATCCTGATCGCGCGCGCAGAGACGAGTTCCGATATGGGGGCGGCGGCGCGACGAGGGATTAGTTGAGGGTTCGCTACGCATGGGATGGGACGGCCGCCGGGCGGGGCCTGATGAACTGTCAAAGTCCTAGTATAGTGTCAATCAGATCAGATCGCAAGAGATCGATCTGCTGGTAGGATACGGCAGCTCGGCAAGCACACGATGATGCACGAGTCGAGCAGTTAGAGTTTTTCCTCTCTTTTCGTTTGGGCCGGACGTGAAAATCCAGCGTGCGTGGTAGGCGGAAAGATCTTTCCGGCTGGCCCGGACCAGAAGGCTCATGTCCACCAGTATCGGGCCTGCCCGCCTTTAAAATCGTACCAGAACTGGCCCACTTACATTTAGGAAGCCCATCTCTCTCTCCGCCTTTTCTCAGCAGTAAGTACTGTACATAATCACTGTAGGAAACACCTCCTAGATCAGCCAGCACTGTAGGAAACAAAGGACACAATAGCGAGGGACGTTCATCATCATCCAGTACACTGTAACTGGAGCGCACTGTGTACGAGACCACATGAACCGTGCTCTGGCATAGTGGCATGTGCGACCGTTCAGCCATCGCGCGTGCTGACTGCTCTGCTGGCAGAACGGCCAGCGCAAAGACACGTTCCCAGGTGGTTAAAACGTCGTACACTGTCCGTGCCCGGACAGCCGATGCGGCGAGCCCCATAAAAGTAGGGAGTAGAGTATTACCTTCGTCCAATAAAGAATACACAATTCGAGCTGTCATGTTTTAGTACTTACTACTATATAAGTTTAACCAATTAGAGATAAAATATATTAATATTTGTGTTATCAAATAAATATTATTAGATTAATTACAAAATGTATTTTCATAATAAATTAATTTGGAACCACATACATGAGAATCCATTCATTAGAAATTTCATCAGACGTGTGCCATGCAACCCATAGTTACACTCTTTGGGATAGAGGTAGTACGTACTAAACTGCATGGCACTGAATTTGCTATAATGACCGTGTTTACCCTTTCGGCCTTTCCTTTCCTTTCCTTTCCTCATGGCCTGGTCGACATTTATTTTCTTTTCGGATTTTTTCATTCCCAAAGCCAAATACTCCACGGACCAGTAGTCCAGTACCCTGTGTCCCTGTCCAAGATGGCAATGAAACATTGCAAGGCCTCCTGCCGTCAGCCCGTCATCAATGCGCCCATTGATCGTTGCTGTTCCTGCTGTGCTGCAAGGTCCGGGTGCTGATATAGATGGTCAACGGGCCGGCCCGGCCCGGCATGGCATGGGCCCGTGAAAGCACGGCCTGATAGGGGTCGGGCCGGCACGACACGCTGGGCCTCCCGGGCCATGCCGAGCTGGGCTTCGGTTCGGCGACGCCTGTGCACGCACTCATTGGAATTTTAAGGTCGGTAAGCCGGCGATAGCACTGATTATCAAGGAGGCGCGGGCACCAAAGCCCGCTTTAGCGAGCGGCGACGTCGGCGTCGAGGTCGAAAGGGCCGCCGCCGCGTCCGGGTGCATCGAGAGGGAAAGGGAAGAACACCGCCGCAACATCAGAGGGTAAAGCTCCCCTAAAACAGCTTGCCGGAATCCCACATCCGTCGTCGTCGGCATCAGAGAGAGGAAAGGGAAGAACATCGTCGCCGCAGCCACCGAGGAGCTCGACGCGGATCCGCAGGAGCACCGCCTCAGCTTGCCGGAATCCCACATCCGTCGTTGCCGCTCGCGCGGATCCGTTGCACCGGTGCTGGATCCAACGCTCCCGAGCCCATATCCACGCGCTGTCGCCGTTGTTCACTGGATCTGCCAGAGAAGGGAGGGAGGGAGGACGCGGGGAGCGGATCCGCCATGGAGGAGCAGATCCACGCCGCCCCTGCCCGGAGACGTCCGCGCCGGAGAAGAGCCGCCCTGCGCCAGGGAAGAGGGGAGAGGGAAGCGCGAGCTGCGAGGTGAGGATTTAGGGTTCGGGGACGGGGGCTCGAGGCCACCCACATGACGGGGCCTTGGGGAGGAGGGCGGTGGCGGCGTGCTCAAAAGGGCAGTGCCATGGCAGTGGGAAGGCGAGGAGGAGGTGGCCGACGGGGCTAGGAGGCGGCCGCGTGGGGAGGCGAGGAGGAGGAGGCCGCGTGGGGAGGCGAGGATAGGGTTGGGCATGGGAGGGAGGGGGGGAGGAGGCGTGCGGGGAGGCGAGGATAGGGTTCGGGCAGGGGGAGGGGAGGGGGCTGGGAGGCGGCCGCGTGGGGAGGCGAGGAGGAGGCGGCCGCGTGGGGAGGCGAGGATAGGGTTCGGGCATGGGGAGGGGAGGGGGCTGCGCGGGCCGGCTGGGGCTCTTAGCTGGCCGGCTGGCCGGGCCGTGCCGGCCCACGTGCCTAGGGTAAGGCCCAGACACGGCCTGCTCCTCCAGGCCAGGCCAGCGCGGGCCCGCTAGCCTCCGTGCCGGGCCGTGCTTGGGCCGGGCCAAAAAAAGGGCATGGGCTGGGCCGATGGGCTCGTGCTGCATGGCCAACTATAGGTGCTGGGACTTGGACTGACTGTACAGTGAACTGCAGCCTGCAGGCGAGGTGGGGAGGGAGGGAACGCTACGCTCCCCCGTTGGGACCACTGGGCAAAAGGAGAGGGAAGCAACCTTGGCAAACTCACCTCGGCTTTTCATCATTATTGCCAAAAGTTTTAGGTCAGGGGGCTGTCCGTCATCCATAAATGGGAAAGAAACAGTCCAATGATGGTTTCTTTGAAAACTTTTGTTTCCGTGAGAGAATTCCCCCGAACCCGGGGAAAATAGGAAATCTTTGGGAAGAAAACAAACCACAGCGGCGTTCGATGCAGGCACGACCTTCATCCGTGTTCGGCGGGGACATTTTGGGACCAACCGGGACGGCGACACGTGGAATCGACCTGGCTTGGGTTTGTACGTTTGTCTGTTAATGTTTTCCTACGATTTCTCTCATTTGTTGGGAATTGATGATGAGTAAACAGTAAATCATTCAAAAAAATATTCTGGTGATGAATTCGTAGCAGACCAGCGTTTTGGCCAATCGCCCATCCCATCCCTGCCTTCAGGGGCATTTTGGTCATAGGTGTGGCAGCAATGATAGTGCCAGTATTTTGTTTGGGACTGGGTCCTTTTGCTTCGCTGAAAAAACAAGCTGAAATACTATACCGATGATTTGTTGTGAGAGAAAAACACTATTTTAATTTAAAAAATAAGTTGAAAAATATAAATTATAAGAAAACGAACGGGCCGGCTCGAAGAAATTCTTTCTCCCACTATCCCTTTCTTGCCTTCGGAGTCTCTGGTTATTATTATTTCCTTTTGGACCTGCAGCTGCAAGTCTCCCCGGCCCGGGCCCTGGTCTCGAGTCCAGCCAGCCCTCTAGTCACAATCAGTCTGGTCACTATTCAAAAGACTGTAAAAAGTGAGTAATAAGGCCACGGGCGGGGCTAGGGTTGTTTGTTCCCACCTGCTAGAATTTAGTCTCTGTCACATCGAGTACATTAAACATGTTTGGATACTATTTGGAGTATAAAACTAATTGCACAGATTAAGATTAATTTGTGAGATGAATCTATTAAACTTAAATATTCCATTATTTGACAATGTGGTGCTACAGTAAACATGTGCTAATAATAGATTAATTAGGCTTAGGGTTTGTTTAGATGTAGATATTGAGGCAATGAAATTGTATTGAGTACCAATACCAAATTAGACTAGCATTGTGTCGGTGTTTCGAGTTACCACCGACGAGTAAATTTCTAGTATTACGTGTCTGGCTCGGATGGTGTGCTTAGAGGATACGAGGTTTATACTGGTTCGGGCAAAAAGTTCTTACGTCCAGTTCGTCGCTGCTGCTCGTGTTACTAGCACTGAAAGTTTATAGTAGAGGTTACAAATGGGCGAGAGAGAGAAATGATCCTAAGTCTCTGATGGAAAGAATGAATGGGTGCTCAGAGCTCGACTGCTGCTCAGCCGAGTGTTCGTGTAGTGCTCTTGTGTTGATCTGGATCAGATCTCGATGGGTCGATCGGTTCCCTCCGGCTTGAATCGCCTCCCCTTTATGGGATGCTCAAGGGAAAGCACGGGTTATAGCGGAGGGAAAGGAGAAGAACGAGAGAGAGAGAGGAAGGCTTCCAGGATCGCCGTGTCCTTCTCCTTCACGCGGGTCCCGCCGACCCTGTATATGTCAACAGGGATGGCTCCACATCGTGGCCCTATCCATCACTAGCGCCATGCGCAGGCATCATCTGCCAGTCATGGCGCTCCATTCTGTCCTGGTGGACGTCGTGGTGAGCTGACACACCTGTTAGCGTTCGTACGAGGGTTAGGCAGAATAGCACCGACACGCCCGACGCTGTTCTTGATGTGAATCCTCAGGTATGGCCTATCATGGCCATGGGTTACGTCGGGGCGTGCCGGTCTCTTCCTTAGTGTCAGAGTTTTGACCCAGGCCCATACGCCTGGACCTGGAGTGGTTGGCGGCAGTATGAGACCCCGTCGGGCGAGGCAGAGCGTAAACCCAAGGGTCGGGCGAGGCGGAGCCCATGGCCTTGGGGTCGAGCGAGGCGGAGCCCGCGGCCTTGGGGTCAGGCGAGACGGAGCCCGCGACCCGGGGATCGGGCAAGGCAGAGCCTGTGGCCTCGGGGTCGGGCAAGGCGGAGCCCTCCCCTAGAGGTCGAGTGAGGCGGAGCCCGCGCACCTAGGGGTTGTTGATGACCATTAGCTCCTCCTCTTTGGTTACCCTAGTATTGGTCCCCGACACACTGGAAATAGATTAAATACCAAATATATTGTTTGGATGTAGAATAATTCTTAATCTAGAATCGAGTGACACATCAAATACCAATTCATATTTGGATGTGCACATCTAGAATTCACTTGTCTTCTTCCCCCACCCCACTCACGATTCACTCGGGCGCGCAGGCAGAGGCTACCCCGACCGCGATGTGCTTGTGCTCGGACAGAGAGGAGAAGGCCACCTCGGCCTCTGCTGCGATGAGCTCGGGCACGGAGGAGCTGGCGGATCAGAGCTGGGCGTAGCTCGGGCAAAGGTCGACGGAGGGTATGGCGGGACAAAACTCAGGCAGAGCGCGATGGTGGCCATGGTGGGGAGGAGCCCGACAATGGCCATGGCAGGGCGGATCAGGTCCCCTTGGCGGCGGCCATGGCAGGGAGGAGCCCGACGACATCCATGGCGGGTCAGAGCTACAAGCAGCTCGAGCAGAGAGGGAGGAGGAGCAGCTCGAGCAGAGAGGGGTCTTGGGGCCACCGGCTACGGGTAGGAAGAGAAGGGGCGTTGGACCGCCGACCATGGGAAGGAAGAGAAGGGGCGGTCGATGCCGGCTGCGGGGAGGAAGAGAAGGGCAGTCCTATTCTCACGATTCAGTCCAATACGGAGGGGTTGAGCTTGGTATTGAAGGTGGGCAGATTTGGTTGTAGGCGAATACCAAGGAAACGGCCTTCAATTCTATCCCTCAATGCCAAAGATATCCAAACAACAGAATTGGTAAAACTCGGTTCCAATTCCAATGTCCAGGTCTAAATATCTACACCAAAATAGGGTGTTAATAGATTCGTCTCTGGCAAATTTGTTATGGCTTCTGTAATTAGTTTTATTATTAATATCTGAACACCCGATGTGACAATTGATATGATACCCGATGTGACACCTCATAAACTTTAGTCCCTAGATCAAAAAAAATGGCATGGGATTCTCCGCCCCTGTAGCTCGAACGGTGCCACCGTTCCAGGGCGCTGGTTTAAAAAATGTTCTAGTCCAGCCTCCGATCCAGCGTGACTTGCTTGCCCAATAAGATGGAACAACGTCGTGTAAAAATATTTTCTTTTATTTACAGTGAAAAGGTGCAAGGATTTTATACACAGTACCAGGAAAAGCAATTATATATGGGTGTTACACATCTTCTTGGCACCTAGGGTTTCCCTAGGTGACTCGAGCGGGTTCGTAGGTGGCGTCCGAATCTTCGTCCCCCCATCTCCCTCTCTCATCTCCTAGTGTGTTTCTGCCTTGGAGATCCTTGTCTAGGTTCCTGTTCGTATTGATCCCTTGGTTCCCTAGATCTTTGGTGCGATCTGTTTGAGTCTTTGCCCTGTGAGTCCACGAAAACCCAAACCCTAGTTTTGCTAGCATGTGCACCCTAAGTCTACCAAATCATCCGGATCGTCACTGCCTCTAGCGGATCGGGGCCTGGATCCCTAGTAGGGTTCCAATGGAGGGGGTTGAGGGGATGTTGAAGAAGTTGCAACTTTCTTCGGAAGAGAAGAGGAGAATTAAGATTAGTACGGAGTCCAAAAGTGGGGAGAGTGATGGCCCACCCTAGGCAGTGGCGAAGTTGTTCACGGAAAGGAGTGTCTGATCCGATGTCATCGAGCAATCGATAGGATGGATCTGGTGTCCCGTGAAGGGGATCTCCTACAAAGACCTTGGTGACAATGTCTTGCTGATCTCCTTCAACCAGGCATCAGGGCTAAGGAGGGCATTGGATGATGGGCCTTGGATGATATCGAAGGAGCTCCTTGTGGTTTCAGAGTTTGATGACTCCAAATCCTTGGAGGAGTTCGATTTCTCCTTCATTCGATCTGGATGCATGTGGAGCGCCTGCCCCTAGGCCTGATGAATCGGGTAGCGGCTAAGGCGATTGGAGATGATGTGGGAGAGGCCATGGAGGTGGACGCTGATGGAGGTGACTCGGCGGTGGGAAGAGCCCTTTGTATCAAGATCCGACTGGACGTTCATAAACCTCTTCATCGTGGTATCACAGTGGATCTGGGGGCAGACAAAGGAGATTGGTGGTGCCCGATCACATATGAACACCTACCCAATTTCTGTTATATATGCGGGTGGATTGGTCTGGTGGATTGTGTCTGTTCGAAGAAGCTGGGGAAGAATGAACCAGTTCCATTCAGCAGAGAACTGAGGTATATACCTCCACGCAAGCCGATTGGCTATAAGAACCAGGAGCTGAGTGGAATGCAGTCAGGAAGAAGTGGGGGACCAGGATCGTGGAGATCCAGACGCTCTGATTCCTGGAGCAGTGGCGGCATGTCCCGATCGGATGGTCCATCTTGGAGGAAGGACTCGGAGAAGGGGAGTGGGAAGATGATTGAGGGAGAGAAAAATGATGGAGAGGAGGTGACTGGCCGCCACTGCAACGCACAGGTGCAGTGAAGACTGTGCTATTTTCTAAGGAGGGGGATGCCGAGGCACTGGCGGGGCAGGAGGGTGAGCATAGTGAGTTGCACATGAACAGTACCATACAACACATGCAACTGGTTCTAGCTGTGAAGGATAAGGAGGGGGAAAGACAAAAATGGGCACAAGTTTAAGAGAGTGAAGAGGGATGATAAGAAGCCGGCGGGGGAGAAGAGCCCTGAGAAAATACAGAAAAAGAGGAGAGGTGATGATGATGAGATGGACCTTGACGAGTGTAACACCTCTGGTGTTACGAGCTCGCTAAGCACTGAAATTATGCCCTGAGAGATATATCTAATAATATAGTGAGTTCGTTTACTTAGCGTAAAGAGGTGGTGATGAAAACTCCTAACAAAAATAATAGATTGAGTTGTGTTAATTGTTGGCATGAAAACAATTTCTATGAACAACGACCAATTATAACTGGAGTATAGTATGAAAATAAAGATTTGAGGGCAAGTTACGTAGCTGGACATGCAATTTTAAATCTTGAAGAATAATAATATCAGCTAGTATTTTTGGGAAGCTCGGAAAACAAATTGAAATTAAATCCACTCTTCAGGCTTAAGTCGGCAATCAAACAATTTAAGTTTAAAGTGCTATCTTTGGTAAATTATATAGTGGAACATACTTAAATAGTGCTTTAATGTTTTGTTGCTACGAGTTAGTACGAAGTATGGACTAGGTCATGGTATGTTAGTTAGTTGAAATTAACAAGGTTTAGACCTTTTGGAAATTATGGCAAAAGTGTTAAAAGTTGTAGATCAAACTAAACCCTTAATTTTTCTAAGTGGGAAATGATAGACAGTGTCATTTTTTGCGGTTAAATTTCAACAAAAACGGAGTAAGCAGTATGTCTATGTTTTTGCACGATCAATTGCACCACAGCGAGTACATCAGCGTAGTATGAGTAGTTGTGGTGTGGGTAGAACGTTGTTCTCACAAAAATTAACCCAAACTCGTCAGAACGCGCTGTGAACTACGTCGTGGACGTTATGTTCGTGAACCCGTGATCGGGCGACGAGCTCATGTTGGCGGTCTTGTATCTTCATCTCGAGTCGCTCTTGGGGCATTGGGATTACTTTGCTAGCTAGCCGATAGTCCTAGTTGCGAGTTGGGATAGCTGGTCGGTCTCGAGTCGGGTTAGGCACAGTTTTTCGTTCGCTTTAAAACTCATGCACGTCACCCTTGTCACTTTCTTGTCTGGGTTCGCGGTCACCGTGTGCACGCGCGTGGCGGGCGCCGGGCTCAGCTATTACCGGCCGCGGCTTTCTCCTCGGGCATGTGCGCGTGTCGTTGCCATGTGTCGGCAGACATTGTGGTGCGCCCCTCGCCTTCCTACGCCCTCGTGCTGTCCTAGCCGCGCCATGCCGCTGTGCCACGCGTAGGGCCGGGCCGGTACCTTGGCGACCGCCGTCGGATCAACGTGGCGCTCTTCGTGCCGTCCAATCCAGCTACCGTCGAGTCGCTAGCGGTTTTCCCTGCCTCATCGCGTGCCTGTCCTTATCGGGATGTCGTCGCTCCTCTCGCGTCGCGTCACACCTTGACTCCGTGCGGCGGCTTGTGCTTGGCTCTGTTTCGCTGTCGCAGACATTGTCTGCTTGGATGAGCCGTCCCATCTCGGTAGCTCGCGATGGCTCCCTCCAAGCCATGCCGTGAGCTTGTCCTCGCGTATTTATTGTGGCCTCAGCCGAGTTTGGCCGGGTCAAGCTTAGCCATCGTTGCCTGCCTTGATCAGTAGAGCTGCGCCATTTTCACCTTGCTCGCGGTCTGTTGCACGCCACCCTAGATTAGCGCTCCAACAGCTAATTAAGAGTGAGTGCTTGCGGGCCGACTCGTATCAGGGCACAGGTGCAGCTCGTAGGTGGCCAATTTGGCAATTTGGTCACCGCCGGCCATAGGCTCCGCCGCAGCCATAGGTTTGGGGTAAGTCCCACTCCATGGGAAAAGAATCAAATTGAGGGTGTTTCTGAGCCCGTGTTAACTTCCTCTATCCGGTGCTCATCTCCGTTTGGCCAGGGCGTGCGTTGTCGACGTGCTGACGCCACCTTGTCTGCACCGGAGTACCGCCGCCCCCATGCGGGCGCACATGGCTAGCTCGGCTCGAACTCCCTCCGACTCAACCGTCACCACAGCACGAACGATGGTGAGCTCCTGATGCCTCCCTACCATCTCGACCGCCTTGTTCGAGCTCTAGATCACTTGAACAGCAGCATCGTCGCGTGATTCCGCCCATCGTCGTGGATAGCATTCGGTGTTGCACCGTGGAGCTCCGTTTCACTCCTCATCATTGTGTGTTGGCTCGTAGTTCCCCGTCGGCCCGCTTATTGCGCCGAGTCGGTCCCTGGGTGGCCGGCGTGGCCGCGCAGCGTCGTCTGGAGCGGCGCTAGCGAGCAACGAGTGTCTCGGGGACCGGCTTAGTGTGACGATGTGTTTGTTGGGGGTGCTAGATGAAAAATGCGCCTCTTGTGCAATACTGAGCAAAGGCGCCATGAAATAACCGCATTGTACGGGGACTTTTATACAAAAGCAGGGGCACGCGCGCGGGCTCCGCGCCATGGGCCGCTTGCTTGGCTGGCCTGCTGCGCGTGTGGCCGCTCCGTGCGGGCCGCGTTGGACTGCTGGGCCAAAGTGGTTGCCACCGGCCCATTTCGAATTCTAAAATATTTTCTAATTTAGTTTCTACGACAAATTGTAAATTCAATATAAATTTGTGTAGTGGACCATAAATTGTGAAACTAATCTTGTTAGGTTCCTAAAATCATGCTCCATCCGACATTATATCTTATCCACAAGGTTCTATAATATTTGCAGGAGTTCTTAAATTAAACTAAGATGCTTAATATTATTAAGATGCAAATATGTGGGAATTTTTGTGTTAGAATGATGGTAGTGTTAGCTTTGAAAATTTTATAGTAGCTCCATAGTATTATTATGTGCCATCTGTAATTTTTGTAGCTTCAGAATAATTAGTTTGCTGAGGTAACTAATGAGCCCTAGTTTATATATATAGTAAATAAAATGAAATAAAGAAACACCTAGGGATTTTATAATTAAAACATTGTGGGAAATTAGCGCCCAGTTCGACAACTTGGATACATGGTCTAGTACGTTAGTCGTCAGAGCTAGCTCGTTAGCTTGAGAGGTGTAATCGTATTTTAAGAGTTGCGATCGCCGTTGATTATTTACGTCTCTACGTTGCATCCATGAATATCATAATAGGGACAACGATGGATCATGGAGTCGACCGAAGTAGCAGAGAAGATGGTGCCTTGACGATCGTATCATCATGATGGAACGTTAACTTTGGTTATATCTTACCCAGGCAAGCCCTGGTGCATAACCCATATTATTCTACACTTTATCTTATGCTTGTGCATTAAGTTTTAAGGAGTTGAATGAAAACCACTTGCATATATATATATATATCATTATCCTATGAGTCATACTAGTATGTCAGGATCGTATAGATTGCTATGCTATAGGACTCGATAGATGTCGAGTGATTACCTATCACTCGTGAGAGATATGAAAGATATTATTGTTGTTATTATATTAGTATCAAATGGAATATATATGAATAATAATTGGAGACCGAGCGAAATGATACTTTGGATCTGGACTTGGTTAGGCATTCGAGCGAGGCTCGGATTGCACTTGTTCCGCCTATGTCGATTGAGGACCGTCTGTTGCTGTGGATGGTAGTCAGGTCACAGACTTATTATCCTGAGCACATACTTGCTTATGGGAGCGGGAAGGCTCGTTGCTCTCTTATCGTGGGTTCCGGCTCTTTTCGGACCGACTGATTGGAGGCGGGGATGATGGAGGTCTAAGCACCACACCGAGTCTGGGACTCAGGTGTGGAGGTTTGGAGTCCAAGTTTGGACGGAGACCTGGATCCCTTGACAAAAGAGTGATGGGTTGGTCCTAGTTGTGCCTGGGATAAAAGCGGGGCGTTTGTTTCGGGCTACCCAGCTGGTCTACATTGGTTCGTGAATCGCCGTGTAATAACGACTTGTCTACGATCTAGCACCGTAGTAAGAAATGGAATATGAAAGACGGTAAAATAGTTCTGATTGCTTACCACCAGCTTTAAAGTAGCATAGGTGCTTACATAGAATGGTTAGTTACTAAACTAATGGTGACTACTAATAAAATTGAATATAAAGATGCACGCTTAGTAATGCTTCCTGCAGATGCAATAACCCACAAGCCAGATAGCCTTGCATATCCTTGGAGTCTTTTCTTTCCTCCGATGGGTAAGTCTTGTGGAGTACAATTGAGTACTCAGGGTTTATTCTACCCTGTTGTAGGTGACAGAAACATGTGGACCTGACACTTGTGTGTGGAAACCTCCTGGTGGGCTCAGCGAGGATTTCCTTACCGTTGCGGATATAGAGTTTATTTGAAACTTCCACCCAAAATATTTTACAATGGAAAAACTTATAACCTATTATGATGTATATAACGGATCATCATGTTAATGTTTAACTTGTCATTAAATAATTTTATTTCCGCTGAAACTCTAATAACATGGTTATATCCCGTTGTTATAAACAATAAATATTATACTCTGATGTTGTATGAAAAGGGATGTAAGAAATGGCTAAAATGTTGTAAGTTTTATTCTTCCATTTATGATCCTATTGAAAAATGTGGATTTTCGGGTTCTCCCATGAGGTGTGCTCGACAGAACTGTTTAAATTAGCTAGCTCTTGAGGTATTTAGTGTCTAATGAAAGATAAATACCTCCAAAAATGAGTTATTTTAGACGGTTCTACCACAACGAGCAAGGTGGTGGAAAGAGGCCAAAACAAGGAAGCTCGGTGGAGAAGGTTTCAGTGTTTGAATCTGTTTACGTGGGCTGTCGGAACAGCCCTGCGAGTCCCAATGAAGATAATAGCTTGAAACTGCTGCGGGTTGGGAAACGGCGCGGTAGTTCGTGGCCTTCTGAATGCTTAGAAGGAGGAGGACCTCGATATCCTATTCTTGTCCGAAACAAAAATGGATGAGAGTAGGATTATAGGTTTGAGGTGGAAACTGGGCTCGGTGAACATGATTGTCAAAGATTGTTCGGAGACGAACAGTGGGGGTCTTGCAATCTTTTGGCGGAGGGGGATCAATCTACATGTGCGTGGCATCTCATGCTTGTACATTGATGCGGAGGTAACGAAGGAGGATGGTTTCTTGTGGTGGCTTACTGGTTTCTACGGTGAGCCGAGTACGGAAAAGAAGTATTTGTCATGGAAAGCGCTGCGCACTCTTAATGCAGCGCGACGGCGTCCATGGTTGTGCTTGGGTGATTTCAACGAAATCTTGTTGGCATGTGAGAAGGAAGGGGGGTCTGCCACGTGGCCAAAGCTATATGGATAGGTTCTGAGAAGCTTTGGAAGACTGAGAGTTGTCGGACTTGGGTTTTGAGGGGGGATCCATTCACATGGCGCAATAATAGCCACACCAGTGCCCATTACATACTGGAACGTCTGGATAGAGAAGTGGCAAATAATGAGTGGATGACGAGGTTTCCTTTACATCGTGTGATAAACGGGGAACCACGCCATTCTGATCACTGTCCGGTTATTGTGGATACAAATCCCCCTCGGCGCGATGTAGGAGGAAGAGGCCCGCCGGCCTTTCGTTCCAAGGCGAGCTGGGTGGAGGAGGATGATTGTGCCACCATTGTGGAGAATGCCTGGAAGACTTCCATGGTGGCAAGGAGGGGGGGGTAATGTGGGTGGCGCAATTCAGAATGATGCAAGGGAGCTGGGTGAGTGGGGGAGGAATGTGCTTGGCGGGCTGGAGAAGAGTATTAAAAGAACATTGCGCGGGGAGGAAATTTTGAAGTTTAAGCTAGAGAAGTTGGAGGATAAGAAGAACCTTTACTGGCATCAGAGAGCGAAGGTCCACTGGTTGGACAAGGGTGATCGGAGTACTCGCTTTTTCCACCAATATGCTTCTGAACGAAAGCGAAGAAGTCAAATCAATAAATTGGTGAAGGATGATGGTGTGGTGGTTGAAGAAGAGGGGGGCGATCAAGAACCTGATTTCTAACTTCTATAAAAGTTTGTTCACTGCCACTGCAGGTTCTCGTATGGAGGAGTTAATGATGCATATATCCCCCAAAGTCTCTGATAAAATGAATAGCTCTCTACTTTGGCCGTTTACGGCAGAAGAGGTGAAGGGAGGGCTAGATGCGATTGGCGATCTCAAGGCGTCTGGTGTTGATGGTATGACCGTATGACTTCGCTGTTTTATAAGAAGTATTAGGACACGGTTGGGGAGGATATTACCAAGGAGGTGCTGCAATTTTTAAATGGAGGTGATCTACCACGAACCTGGAATGAAACTGTGGTGGTGCTGATTCCAAAGGTGCCGAATCCAGAAAGTTTGAAGGATCTCAGGCCCATTAGCTTATGCAACGTACTATACAAGATTGCCTCCAAGGTGTTAGCTGCCCATTTAAAGCTGATACTCCCTGAGATTATTTCACAGAATTAAAGCGCTTTCATCCCTGGGCGACTCATAATTGATAATGTTTTGGTTGCTTATGAGCTAACACATTTTCTTCAGAATAAGAGGAGTGGCGGGGATTGCTATGCAGCATTGAAACTTGACATGAGCAAAGCTTATGATAGAGTCGAGTGGCAATTTCTTAAGCGTATGATGGAGAAGATGGGGTTTGATAGTTGATGGATTAACTTGATAATGCAGTGTGTGTCCACTGTGTCATATAAAATAAAGGTAAATGGTGACTTGACTAAGGAGATTGTTCCCACAAGAGGCTTGCGGCAAGGGAATCCCCTCTCTCCATACTTATTCCTTATATGTGCTGAAGGGTTCTCTGGTTTGCTGCATGAGGCTGAAAGAGTTGGAAACATGGAGGGTGTCACTATATGTGAGGATGCACCGAGCATAACTCATTTGTTGTTTGCGGATGATTCTTTGCTTCTCCTGAAAGTTAATGACGGGAATGCAAATCATCTGCGACATGTGCTGCAGCTATACGAGGAGTGCTCGGGGCAGGTAATCAACAAAGTCAAGTCATTAATTTTGTTCAGTAAGAACTGTGGGCCGACAAGGAAGTCAGAGTTTATGGCCGCACTGGATTTGTCTCAGGAGGCCAAAAGTGATGAGTATCTTGGGCTGCCGGTGTATATGGGTAGATCTCGCTCCAAAATGTTTGCATATTTGAAGGATAGAATGTGGAAGCGTATCCAGACACCAGAGATGGAAGGAGAAGTTATTGTCGAGAGCAGGAAAGGAAACATTAATCAAAGCTGTGGCGCAAGCAATACCGAGCTATGCCATGTTGTGCTTTGACCTCACCAAATCCTTGTGTGATGAGATTAGCACCATGATATGTAGATTCTGGTGGGCACAGCAGGAGAATGAAAAGAAAAGAAGTTGCACTAGCTGTCTTGGCAAACACTTTCAAGTCGAAAGGAGAAGGGAGGGTTGGGCCGTTGGGGTATAGAGGCCTGCATCTGTTCAACCTTGCCATGCTAGCCCGTCAGAGCTGGCGACTAGTTCAGTAGCCGGACTCACTGTGTGCACGACTGTTGAAGGTCAAGTATTGGCCTGATGGCAATTTGTGGGCAGCAAAGGAGGGACCTGGGATGTCATATACTTTGGCGTAGCCTGGTGAGAGGTCTAAGAGCGATGGAGAAAGGTATCATTTGGAGAATAGGAGATGGCAGTAACGTTTGTATTTGGGAAGACCCATGGTTTCCGTCAGGCTTCTCTAGATGTCCAAGATCCAAGAACTCCCCATGGAAGCACCATTCTGTCCAAGGTATCTGATCTGATTGATCCCTATACCGGTACTTGGGACAGCGAGCTTGTGAAGGACCTCTTTTGGGAAGAAGATGTGCTTAACATTTTGACCATCCCGGTGCATATTGATCGAGAAGATACTGTGTCATGGCATTTTGATCACAAAGGTGTATTCTCTGTCAAATCGGCCTACCATGTGTTGGAGGATGAAACTGAAACTCTGCGAGTCCGACAGAAAGGTGAATCATCTAATGCACTAAATAGAAGTGGCGGCAACTTTTGGAAGAAAATATGGAGACTCCCTGGACCCCCAAAGATCAAACAGTTGGTGTGGAGGGTTGAACATAATAGCTTGGCACTCAAACTGAACATTAGCAGGAAAGGTATCCGACTGGACACCAGATGTCGGGGACCAATACTAGAGTAGATGAAAATGAGCTAATAACCATCAACGATGATTCATCCGAGCGGTCAAGAGTACGACTACATCTCTTGCCGACCCCTAGGTGCGCGAACTCCGCCTCACCCGACCCCTGGGGTTGGCTCCGCCTCAGCCGACACCGAGGCCGTGGGCTCCGCCTCGTCCGACCCCTGAGGGTGGCTCCGCCTCGTCCGACCCCTGAGGGTTGGCTCCGCCTTGCCCGACACCGAGGCCACGGGCTCCGCCTCGCCCGACCCCGAGGGTTGGCTCCGTCTCGCTCGACACCGAGGCCGCGGGCTCCACTCCGCCTCGCCCGACCCCTGAGGGTGGCTCTACCTCGCCCGACCTCCAAGGGCCGGTTCTGCCTCGCCCGACCACCGAGGGTTGGCTCTGCCTCGCCTGACCTCCGAGGCCTGGCTCCGCCTCGCCCGACCTCTGAGGTCCGGCTCCTTCTCGCTCGACCTCCGAGGCTTGGTTCCGCCTCGCCTGACCTCCGAGGGCTGGCTCCGCCTCGTCTGACCTTTGAGGGCGGGGCCCGCCTCGCCCATCCTCTGAGGGTTGGGTCCGCCACGCCCGACCTCCGAGGGCTAGCTCTGCCTCGCCGACTCTGAGGGCAGGGCCCCGCCTCGCCTAGCGTCCGAGGGCCGGTTCCGCCTCGCCCGACCTCGGAGGGCTGGCTCTGCCTTGCCCGACCTCTGAGGGTACGGCTCCACCTCGTCCGACCTCCGAGGCTGGCTCCGCCTCGCCCGACCCCTGAAGGCGAACTCCACATCGCCTGACCCTTTGGGTTTGTGCTCCGCCTCGCCCGGCCTCTGGGGAGGAACTCTGCCTCGCCCGACCCCGAGGTCGGAGGCTCGGTCTCGCCTGACGGATACCCATACCACCGCCAACCCCTCCAGGTCCAAGCGCATGGACCTGGGTCAAAGCTCTAACGCCAGGGAAGTGACTGCCATGGCTTGATGTAGCCCGTGACCCACGACGGGCCATACCTGGGGGTTCACGTCAAGAACAGAGACGGCCGTACCGATGCTGTTCTGCCTAACCCCCCATACGAACACTGACGGGTGCATCAGTTCACCACGACATCCACCAGGATAGAGTAGAGCACCATGACCGACGGACGACGCTTGCACATGGCGCCAGTGACGGACAGGGCCACAACGAGAAGTTGTCCCTGTTGACGTCGGTGGGACCCGCATAAAGGAGAAGAAGGACCTGGCGATCCCGAAGGACTTCTTCCTCTTGTTCTCTTCTTTTCCTCCACTGTAACTCGTTCACTCCCTTGGCCTATAAAAGGGAAACCAGGGCGTCCTACAAAAGGCATCGCAAAGGATCGAACACATCCAAACTCGACTCGACTCAACTCGAATCGGAACTTACCGCAACACTCCACCAGAGACTTGGGACCAGTCCCTCTCTCGACCGTTTGTAACCCCTACTACGAACTTTTAGTGCTAGTAACACGAGTAGCAGCAACGAACTGGACGTAGGGACATTCTGCCTGAACCAGTATAAACCTCGTGTCCTCTTAGCACACCATCCGGGCGAGACGCACAATATTAGAAATTTACTTGTTGGTGACAACTCGAAACACCGACAGTTGGCGCGCCAAGTAGGGGCCTTTTGCATGTCTCGACATCCACATCAGGCCTCGGATGGCTAATCGCAATGTCAGCTGGGTCCCGGGCGCGCACGTGTGCTTTGGGGACCTCGACTTCATCGTCATGACGGAAGGAGGGTTGGCAATGGCTCCCGTCGCCATCCGACCTCTCCACTCCACCAGCCTCGACGCAATCGCTGAGGTGCTTGAGGAGCTACAGCTGCACGCATCGAAGGCACGCGCCCTCGGAAGCAACCAGCTCCTCGACTTTGACTACGGGAGGTTAGAGCACCAGCTCGGTGCCTTCCTAGGACCCCGGCCGTCCTATGAGGACCTACACCACCTCACCTTCTCGTTCGTCAACATCGTGGCATAGCTTGCTGGGGGAGAGCCGCTCTCCCCGGAATACCTCATTCGAAGCGCCCCAACAACGCTCCCATTCAGGCCACGCACTACGGTTTTGGTGCATGAGCATCTCAGGCTCCACCGCGACGTGCGCGACACCCTTGACGCCGGCGGGCGTAACGCGCCCACAGAGCAGCCCGACAGGGACATGTTGGTCCACCAGGCACAGCGAGGCGGCAGGCCGCGCTCCGTGGTGTCGGTGCATGAGAGTCTCGGCCTCCACCGTGACGTCCGCGACGCCCGCTGGCGTACCTACGGCGATGCAAGGGAGGGGGCTAGACATGGCTACCACCCATGTCGTAGTGGACGCTACGATAGCGGCGAAGATCAAAGCCCGAGCCCCGACCGCTGGGATCTCAGGCCTTTAGCCGCCTCAAAGGCAAGGCAAAATGGGACAAGGACGTCGGCTAAGGCACCTCCAACCATCTCGGCAAGAAGAAAAAGAACAGGCAGTGGTGTGAGGGCTCGCTCATGGCCGCCGCCAACCGCAAAGAGTGCTTGAAGCCCGTGGAGGGTACCCCGGACCACTTCGAGAAGCTACTTGAAGGCCCATGCCCAAACCATTCTTTCTCTGTCAAGCACCTATACAAGGACTGCGACCTCTTGAGGAGGTTCTTGTCTGGAGGCTTCGACAAGGGAGAGCACAGGAAGCAGCCTAGCTAGATGAAGCGTGCAACGTCGCCCTCCTCCGCTCGACCAAGTACCAGCAGGCATTGCACCGGTACCACAGCCATCGGGAGCGGGATCAGGCCTTCAACGTCGAGGGATCTGGTGCTCTGCCTCTACCAAAGCAACAAGAACCTCCATGAGCTCTCTCCACCATGGGAAGGATGGTACATCGTCGTGGAGGTGCCCCTACCAGGCGCCTACAAACTCAAGGCCATCGACGGCGGAGTCTTCGTCAATGCCTGGAACATCGAGCAGCTATGTCACTTTTACCCTTAATAATAGCACACTTTCTCTTATCAATTTCGCTATCAAATTCCCCGACCTTTAGTGACACCCGACCCCAGCAATGGCAGGGGGTTAGGCCTCACTCCGAGGGTTGATAAGAGCATATCTATCCGATAGACAGTCTCTACGTCTGATCCTTTTTCACGATTAAGACCCAAAAGCGAAGTTTGCGGAAACAAACGCTAAGTAAAACTGGTCGGACTGCGAGAAACCTACGCCTCAGCGGCTACGGCATCTTTGCTAACCAGCGTAATTAGAGTTTTTTCTACACCCGGGCTTTTTGGCCTTAGCCACGGAAAGAGTCGATACGCGTTCAAGAGTCTATCCGCCTAGCAAACATTCTTTGTGCCAGACCCCTATCACGTTAAGACCTAGGAGCTAGGGTTGTGGGAACAAGCTCTGAGTATAACTGGTCGGACTGTGAGAGACCTACGCCTTGGCAGCTACGGTGCCTTTGCTCACTAGCGTGATCAGAATTTGCTCACCCGCACCCCGAGCTTTACGACCTTAACAACGAAAAGGGTCGGAATGCACTAACCATTGTATACAAAAAGGGGAGAAGGGCTAAGAAGTTGTTTTGCTATAACAAAATTTAAGAGCTTGTCCATTTATTACAAGTTCTCCGCCTGGCTTATCTGCTTAACTAAATTCTTGCGCGGGATGTTCTCATCCTCTATATCCGTAGGTAAGTCTTGTCTTAGTGGGTAACACAAGTTGATCGGATGGCTTGGCCGCTACCGAAAAATGGGTAGGGAGCAGCAGGATGCCCCATGCGGGCTATGCCGACCCCATCATGAACGACGGACCCAGATTCCACTCGATCATATCTGGTAAGAGCTCCCTGAACCCATCACTCATACCATCGAGGTAAAACCTGTACCCAAGTCGATCGAACGGCTCAAAGCCGCTGCCGAGAGACAGGTCACCCTTACTTTACGCGCATTAAATTCGCTACCGAGCCCCCGACCCTAGCAATGGTGGGGGGTCGGGCCTCGCTCGGGGGCTGGCAAGAGTTTCTATTCGGTAGACATTCTCCATGCCCGACCCCTCCTCACGTTAAAAAACTAGAGGCAAGGTGTGCGGAGACAAGCACTGAGTAAAGCTAGTCGGACTACGAGAAACCTATGCCCCGACGGCTACGACGTCTTTGCTCACCAGTGTGATCAGAGTCTTTGTCCCCGCACCCTGAGCTTAGGCCTCCACCTTCTTGGGAAGGGTTTGGAGGGGCCCACCTATGGAATCTCCATCGAGGAGAGGCCGGTAGGTCGCCTAGGTCAATTGGACAGCTCGGGTCGCTGCCGAGAGATGGATAGGGAGTAGTGGGATACCCCATGCAGGTTGCGTCGGCTTCATCACGAACGTTAGACTCGAACCCCACACGGACATATCCGGTAAGAGCTCCCCGAACACATCACTCGAGCTATCGAGGTAACTTTACCGACCCCCACTTTTCTTTTCCATTGCATGATCATTCATTCATCCATTCTCATGCATGCGTTCATACATTCATTCATTCATCCATACATTCATCCCATACGTACAAGCATTGCATATGCAATTGCTACATCACAATGCTTCGTGTCGCGTCACAAAGTGGTAGTCGTCTCATTCGATATGAGCAGCAACCGACCATGGTTCGAAGGCCGGCCCGTGAAGTGCTCGAGGCCGCCTCACGTCAAACAGAGCCAGGGGAGAAAAATCGAGATGAGCCCTAGCGGCCTTGCCTGACCCCGCTTAGAAGTGGACAGGGACATCTCGACCTTTTTTGTTCGATTTTAACCTCGAGTCATGCCCATAGAATCTCCATTGAGGATAGGCCAACGGGCCACCCGAGCCCATCGAACAGCTCGAGCATCTACCGAGAGGTGGGTTAAGGAGTAGTGGAATACCACATGAGGGGTCTACCAACCCCGTCAGCGGAAGACGGACCCAGATTCCACTCGAACATGCTCGTTAGTGAGCTCACCGAGCGCGACACTCGAGCCATCGAGGCAAGTGTCATTAGCTCAGCCCCTCTGGTTGTGGAAACCAAGGACGGGGTGACGCATGAAACGCGGCCAACCCCTACTGAGCCCCATGAGGCTTGGGGGCTCGAGCTGCCCAACCCTAGATCAGGAGACCGGGGTTCGAAGGCCGGCCCACGAAGGGCCCGAGGCCGCCTCGCATCGAACAAGAGCCAGGGGACAAAACACAGATGAGCCCCAGCGGCCTTCGCTTGACCCACCTAGAAGCAGACAGGGCCATCTCAACCTTCTCGTTTGATCCTAACCTCCAGCCGAGCCCATAGAATCCCCATTAAGGGGTGGCCATCGGGCTACCTGAGTCACCCTCCGGAACGGCTCGGGCATTTGCTGAAAGTTAGGTTAAGGAGCAGTGGGATGCCCCACACGAGCTTTGCCGACCCCATCACAAACGATGGACCTAGATTCCACTCTAACATGCCCATTAGCGAGCTCACCGAGCGTGTCACTCGAGCCATTGAGGCAAGTGACATTAGCTCTACCTCTACGGTTGCTGAAACCGTGGACGGGACAACGATCATAAAGATGAGCTGACCCTTGACGCACGAGGGCTTGAGGAAAGTTAGACTCGCAAGAAGACCGAACACACGGTCATAGAATAATAGCTCAGATCCTAGGGAGGGGGTACGTGTGAAAACAAGAGACGTTTTCTCCTACTAGTTTCGCTATCCACTCCTCGATCTTTAGTGACACCCGACCCAGCAATGGTAGGGGATTAGGTCTCACTCGGGGGCTGATAAGGGCATATATACTCCCTTTCTAAAATTGTCGCTGCGCCCGACCCCTTCCTCACGCTAAAAAAACCTAGTGGTAAGGTTCACGGAAACAAATGAATGAGCATGGCTGGTTGGACTACGAGAAACCTACGCCCCAGTGACTATGGCACTCTTGCTTACCAGCGTGATCAGTGTTTCCCTCCTACACCTCGGGCCCTACGGTCTTAATAAATGGAAGGGTCAGAACATGTGAACCCCTTTTCGCACTTAAAAAGGGAGGAAAACGAATTCGATCAAACAAAACAAAATGATAAGTTTGTTCGGATAGTACAGAGGGGTCGGAGCTTGTCCACTTGTTAGATGAATAATTACCTGACCTATCTGGCTAACTAACCCCTCCGAGGGAGAACTATGCTCTCTATTTTGTCCGCCAGGTCCTACGAAAGGGGAGCCACCGCCGTCTCCATCTCCTCCAGCTCATGGGCTTCATAGCCGGGCATGAAGCCGTGGCTCATCGTCTCCAGGTCAATGCTATCCCCATAATGAGAATGAGCAATCACGAAGGATTGGTTGACTCCAGTGCGAAGCGCATTGCTCTCGAGCTGGCGCACCTGGGCTGTGATCTCAATGGCATAGGCCGCCAACGAGCTGGTCCCTTCCAACCGCACCACCTCAAGGTCATCGCAGACAACTCTGAGGGTGGCACTCAAGATACCAATCTTGTCGCTCTCCACCTGAAGGTTCCTCCTCGCCTCGGCAAGGTATGCGGCCAGCCTGGTAGAGATGCTCTTGGCCTCCAGCTTTTGGGTTGTCATGGTCTCGAGCTCGACCTAGAGGGAGTCGACCTTCTGCTACATGTCGTCCCGCTCTTGGTAGGCCTAGTCATGCTCTCAGAGGGCCTGGTTACGCTCCTCGCGAGCCATGCCACACTCTCAGCGGAGCCTCTCCGTGGTTTGCAGCAGCTCATCTCACTCCTTGAATAGCCGGGCGACCACCGTGGCATCTAGATTTGCCCTCTTCTCCAGGGCCATGAGCTTCTCCTCGGCCACCAGCTTTAGCTCCCATTCCTTCTCAACCTCGGCTAGAAGGTCGAGGATCCGTGGTGGGTCTCGATGTCCTTCTAGAGCAGCTCGTCCCGCTCCTTCCTGAGCTTGGTGGCCTCCTCGTCTTCCCTCTATGATCTCATCAATAGGGCCTCGAACGCCCTCTTGGCCTTGTCAGCATGACGATAGGCCTTGGCCACCCCGTGATCGAAGACTATCCACCTCCTCGACAAGGGGAGTCAGCTTGGTCACCCTCTGCTAGGCGACAACAAGCTGAGCGGTCACCTCCCCGCATAGCCATGCCTCCTCGATGAGGCGGTCCTAGTTTTCCTTCAGCTCACAAAGGAACCGAGACTTCCCCCGGCTACGAGCGATAAGGGACTAAAAAGAGATGATGGTCAGAATATAAGAAACATACAGAGAAAGAAAAGAGCGAGAAGTAGGGTCTAGCAAATACCCGGCTAGAGGGAACGATAACATCGCGCAAAGCACCTCGGGCGTGGTACAAGGCTTCGAGCACGGACGCAATCCCCATGTCAAGGCTCTCCCGCTCCATGCTCTCCGCGGTGTTGTCAAGAGTGAACAACGTCGATGTCGGATCCTTCGAACTCACCCACCAGAGCAGGGGCTCACCCCGAGCAGGTGAGTTGCTGCTCATCGATGTCAGGGCCAGGGACGGCTCCCCACTGGTCCTGATCATCACTGACCCTCCTCACCGTGACATCCTCGCTAGGACAGTCCCTCCGACGATGGAAGGGGCCAGCGGTACGGACGCTGGCTCCTCTCCTAGCACCACGACCTCCGAGGACCCCTCAGCCATGTCCCCCTCTGTTCAGCCCATGCCAGACGCCCTCACCTAGGCCACCGATGGTGTAGGTCACGTCGGTTCCTTAGGCACCGCCATGATAGCGCACAACTATGACCCGCCTATCATAGCCACCACCACCTCCGCCTACATCGGTGGGGTCCTGATCGGCTATGTCATGCCCACCATGGTCAGCGCTATGAGCGCGGTCGGTATCCCCATCCGGCCCATCATCAGCAATGGTATCGCTGCCATCGCCGGCCGTTCCATGACCTCCAAAGGCATCCCTTGTGCCCCCGCATCCGCCTGTCCCGCCGAGGGCACGGGCGCCATCGTGGGCGGCGTCTGATCGGTCGACGACACAATCACACTAGCACCACTCCCACCCGAAATGGGTGCAACGCTAGCCAATGGCTGCCACCTCGCTTGAAGGGCGACGCTCTTCTTTGGTGCCAGCGCAAAAGGATTACGCTGCCTCCCAATTCTGCAAGAGACAAAAAGCATAAGTCAAGATGAAATCAAACCAAAACAGGGAAAAATAGAGGAGCTAATGACTCACCTCAGCGCCATCGGGCAGTAGATATGTTTGGGAGGTGAACCCCCCGACCTCTGCTCCACCTCATCGGGGCGGGGCCATTTCGAGCCCGCCCCCTGCTCTAGGGCAGAGGGGCTCACTCCCCTTGGATCTTGGGGCACGACGGTGGAGTCCTCCGCTGGCACCTCAGGCGCAGCGGCAGAGCCACCCGCCCCTGTTGGCTCTTGGGGAAAGCCAACGATACGGCCCATCTCCACTGGCTCCCCGGACGTGCCCTCCCCTCCATGGAATGGGGAGGGTGCCGACCCCTGCAAGGATGAACCAATACCTATCAGCACATCATCATTCTCTAGGTTGTCCCACTCGATGTCGTCGACTACCTCACCATCGTCTCCATCATCATCATCGTCATCGCTGTCGGTGTCCTCCCCTCGCTCCCATGCCTGCAGCTTCTGCTGCTTCTTCTTCCTCTTGTCCTCCTTTGCCTTCCTCAGCCGCTCACCCTCAATGCGATTCGCCGCCCTCACGGACGCATCCCTCGGCTGGTCCCACCCCTCTCAAGGTTAGTATCAAGAGGTTGGGAAATCAATTGAGGAGGAGGCATGAGGAGGGGAAACTTACGAAGATGACGTGGCCTGGTTCCGGCCCCATCGGAGGATGCCCCGGCACCGGGTAAACAAAATTGAGGGGGGCACTTGTGCCGTCCCGTGAGGGCTCCATATCCTCCTTGATGCGTTGTGCGATCTCGGAGTTGGGGAGCACCCCTTCGGCGAGTGCCATTCCATCGAATGACGCCTCAGGTGCCATCGCGTACAGCGGCAGCGCGCGTGTCATCAACAGCGCCACCCTCCTTGCGTGGTAGGCCTCAATCATGCCCAACCCCTTTAGGCCACTCTCCTTCAGGATGTGGATGGCAGCGATGTGGTCCTAGATCTTCTTCTTGTCCTTCTTCAGGACACCCCACTTCCTCCATGACTCTGGGGCCTCTTTGATCAGGCGCCCGGTGAACTCCGACAGAGGGGCGGTGGCATCATTCTTGAGGTAGGGCCACTACGAATGCCACCCCTTGTTGGACGTCGATAGCCGCATCGATGGGTACTTGCCGAACCGATTGTTCCAGAGGTGGATTCCAGTGCACCCCATCGGCGTGTGCAGCTCCTGCCTGCCACTCTTCTCCCTCTTCTTCTAGAGGGTGACGGTGAAGAAATGCCTCCATAGATCAAAGTGGGGGCTGATCCCTAGGAATCCCTCACATAGGGCGATGAACACCGCCATGTGCTGGATCCCGTTGGGATTGAGATGCTACAGCTCGATCTTGTAGTAGTGCAGCAGCCCCCAGAGAAATCTGTGGGTGGGGGTCACGAACCCACGCTCATGGAAGTGAGTGAATGACACCACACAGCCGTCGGGCGGCGACGGTAGCTCCTCATCGTGCAACAACCACTCCTCGGCCGAGGTCCACGCATGAAGAAGACCACGACAGACGAGACCTTCCATGTGCTAGAAGGTAATTTTGGAGCGGCACCACAGATCCATTGGAGGTGGCCACGGTTGGATGCAGGCTCGACAGCGGCGGGGATGTGGAGATGGGGAACCCTATGTGATCAGTGGCTGCGGTCGTGGCTGCGGAGGCAAGGATGTAAGGTATGGAACCCTGGGGGCAGACCCTTTGGTTTTATAGGGGCAACGGATGCGAGGAAATCAACATTCCGCTTAGATCTCCGTGCCTGCCATGATCTGCCATAATGTCCCACCACGGAAAGTGTGCATGCAATCTCTGTCTGTTCCTTCAAAAAAACTCACCGGACGTTTTGCCTCTCTGGACGGGCCATGACTTGTCACAAGTAAGAGGAATATGGATCAAAAAACACCTCCACGGCCCGCCTGGGCCCAGGAGTTTGAAGGTTGGCCCATCGACAGGTTCGACAACCGCTCTGGGCACCCTTAGGATAAGGGATGGAAGGGGATGGGCCCACAAGCAGCCAGTACCCGGGTGCACGAGTGCCACAGACATCCTGGCCCATAATAGAGCCTCAGCTAGGTACGATCCATGATTTTTTCCTAAAAGAAAGGCAGAGTGTCCTCAGGACCGGTTGAACGGACCCGAGGACTATATGGATTGACCGCTAAGAATCTAAAGTCAGTCACCAAGCTGGCCCTAGCCAAATCCCTGCTAACAGGGTGCTGGGGCCCCACTCAAACTAGCCAGCTAACAACCCACCAAATCTCATAGCCATACCCGTGAAGGGTCCAACCTCGACGTGAGGGAATCACCGTCCCTAGGACATGCCGTGGGTGACAAAAGAGGGCCAGGGCCCTCAGAGTCCTCCCATTCGAAAAAACCTTCGAAGGAGTATTCTACTCATCCACAGGCTCGGGGGCTACTGTCGGGGACCAATACTTGGGTACCCGAACAGGAGGAGCTAATAACCATCAATGATGATTCATCCGAGCGATCAAGAGCTCAACTACAGCTCTTGTCGACCCCCAGGTGCGTGAACTCTGCCTCACCTGACTCCTGGGGGTTGGCTCTGCCTTGCATAACATCGAGGTCATGGGCTTTGCCTCGCCCGACCCCTGATGGTGGCTCCGCCACGCCCGACCCCTGAGGATTGGCTCCGCCTCACCCGACACCGAGGCCATGGGTTCTGCCTCGCCCGACCCCTGAGGGTGGCTCCTCCACGCTTGACCCCTGAGGGTTGGCTTCGCTTCACCTGACATCGAGGCCACGAGCTCCGCCTCGCTCGACCCCTAAGGGTGGCTCCACCTCGCCTGACCCTTGAGGGTTGGCTCCGTCTCTCTTGACACTGAGGCCACGAGCTCTGCCTTGACCGACCCCTGAGGGTGGCTCTACCTTGCCTAACCCCTGAGGTTGGCTCTGCCTCACCCGACACCGAGGCCGAGGGCTCTGCCTCGCCCAACCCCTGAGGATGGCTCCGTATCACCCAACCTTGAGGCCCGTGCTCAGCCTCGCTCGACCTCCGAGGGCCACTTCTGCCTCACCCAACCTCTGAGGGCTGGCCCCACCTCGCTCGACCTTCAAGGGCTATATCCACCTCACCCGACCTCTGAGGGCCGGTTCCGCCTAGCCCGACCTCTGAGGGCAGGGCCCCGCCTCACCCGACCTCTAAGGGCCGGTTCCGCCATGCTCGACCTCCGAGGGCTGACTCCGCCTCGCCCGACCTCTAATGGTAGGGCCCTACCTCACTAGGCCTCTGAGGATCGGGCCCCACTTCACCCGGCCTCCAAGGGCCAGTTCCGCCTTGCCCGACCTCCGAGGGCTGGCTCTGCCTCGCCCAACCTCTAAGGGTAGGGCTCCACCTCGCCTGACCTCCGAGGGCTAGCTCCGCCTCGCTCGACCCCTCGGGTCCACACTCCACCTCGCCTGACCCCTGAGGGCGAACTCCGCCTCACCTGACCCTTTGGGTTTGCGCTCTGCCTCGTTCGGCCTCTGGGGAGGAACTCCACCTTGCCCGACCCCAAGGCTGGAGGCTCCGTCTTGCCCGATGGATACCCATGCCACCGCCAACCCCTCTAGGTCTAAGTGCATGGACTTGGGTCAAAGCTCTAACGCCAAGGAAGTGACTGGCATGCCTCAATGTAGCCCATGACCCACAATAGGCCATACCTAGGGGTTCATGTCAGGAACAGAGTCAGGCGTACCGGTGCTCTTCTGCCTAACCCCCATATGAACACTAACGGACGCGTCAGTTCACCACGACATCCGCTAGGATGGAGTAGAGCACCATGATCGGTGGACGATGCCCGCACATGGCGCCAGCGATGGACAGGGCCGCGATGAGAAGCTATCCCTATTGACCTTGGTGGGACCCACATAAAGGAGAAGAAGGACCCGGCGATCCTGACGGACTTCTTCCTCTCGTTCTCTTCTTTTCCTCCACTATAACTCGTGCTCTCCCTTGGCCTATAAAAGGGAAAGCAGGGCATCACACAAAAGGCATCGCAAAGGATTGAACACATCCAAACTCGACTCGACTCAACTCAAATCGGAACTTACCACAACACTCCACCAGAGACTTGGGACCAGTCCCTCTCTTGACCATTTGTAACCCCTACTATGAACTTTCAGTGCTAGTAACACGAGCAGCAGCAACGGACTGGATGTAGAGACATTCTGCTCAAACCAGTATAAACCTCGTGTCCTCTTAGCACACCATCTGGGCCAGACGTGTAATATTAGAAATTTACTTGTTGGTGGCAACTCGAAACACTGACACTAGATGTCCGGTATGTTTCAGATTTGGTGAGGATGGGGCTCACTATTTTTTGAAGTGTAAGGTTGTTCGTCAGTGTTAGAGGGAGCTAGTACTTGAATCTTTTAGAATTTAGCTACTGCTAACTAGTACAACTAAGGAGTTTGTAATGGAAGTATTGAAATTGAGGACTGATGTTTGCATCAGAGTGATAGTATTGCTTTGGCACTTGTGGGATGTGAGAAACAAGGTGAACGTAGGCGAGCTCATGTCGACATGCTAGGAGACGGTGTGGGCAGTGACCAGCATGGTGCAGGATATCCTGAAGGATGATCCACACCCTATAGTTCTATCGGTCTTAAATAATCAGAGATGGTTACCGCCGCCACCGGATTACCTTAAGATCAATGTGGATGGTTCTTTTAAGCTATAGTCCAAGGCCGATGCATGGGGTTCTATAATTCGGGATCATGAGGGCTCTGCTATCTTGGCGGGACGGGGAACCTTGGATTGGTGTATGATGTTGTTGGTAAATTTTAACCACACACAGATAAATCCGCAAGCACACGGATCCCGCTATAGCTTTGACCCAAGAGTATTCCAGAGTATCGTATTTATCCATAGGGAAACAATGGTTAAAGAAGTTGATAGTTCACCATCATGTATCTACTCACTAGTATACCAACTAAACTAAAGTGGGGGTAAGTGTTGTTTATGATAAGAGTTATGAATAATGACTCACACTTAAGAGAATTACATAATAAATGAGTAGTCTAGCCAAGTTAAGAGGACAACGGGAGAGTTAAAGGTTCCTAAATACTTCTCTATTACTTTGGTTCTATAGGGTATAACTAATCATGGGTAAATATAGCGATCATACACAATAACAGTTTGGAGCAACAATACCTTTCTAACTCTTTAGGGGCATGAGAAAGCATAGTTGGGGGAAGGCTGCCTAAGCTCTACGAACATCAATCCTAACGTGGTGGATTACAATGGCCTGACAGAGCTATCACCCCTGGGGCTACCACAACTAACCGTAGGATTGAGCGCAATCTCAGGTAACCTATAGTCTAGTTACCATGTCTATACTACAGATTACTACTCTAGTCACATATGATAACTAAAGCACTCGATGCGAGCGGAGATCCCATGCTAAGGTATTATAACTATACTAACCATACACATGAAAGGCAAAAAAGTAGATAGAGAAGATAAATATATTAAAGCATATGTCTTGCAAAGGTGAGATACAAAGATATACCCAACCTTCGAAGATTTTTCCAGAACCTGAGCATGGCTCAACTCTCCCTAACTCTAAACTCAAGCTATTCTACTTCTACATCTTGAGAGCTGGCTCTGATCCCGACGAGGAGGATATGAATTAGGGTTTTAGAATCTGGTGAGGGAGGGGGTAGGGGCTGCTATATATAGGCCAGAGATAGAGTAGCGGCCAAGGAATCGAGGTGGAGTAATGGACAAAGACTCTAGGAGGAGTAGGGGGCAAGGAATTGCCACATCATCGATCCGCGTCAACTCTCCCGACCACCGTTGGATGAACCAACCTAAAACTACCTTAGAATCAATGGTGTACATCGTAGGAAGGAGTACGCGATGGAGGAGGGTGATGGGCCACCCCCATGGGCTCGGTGTCCTCCCTAGTGGGCTGGCTGGCCCACTATGGTGCCAGGTCGGCTCCTCCTTCTGGTGGCGAGGCTTGGGCTCCGTCTTGAGTCGACTTTCGTAGGTGTCCCAGGTAGAATCACTTGTTGATGTCGGTTTGCTTGTTTGAAGTGTATGACAGTGGTCTCAGGAGCTGTTTTCTAGATAAATCCTCCTGCAGTCACGAAATCACCAAAGCTCGTGGAATTCATTAGTTTAAACCCCTAAACCTTCATTGGTGATTACATTTATGCCCTTATACATGTTTAATTGATGGTTTATAATGGTTGTTAACTACCGTCAACAACTCCTCCAAGTATAACCTTTGCTAGTCCCTTAGCTAAGCTAAACTCAACAATGGATTAGGAGTTACTACAATGTTCCACGCCTCAAAAGTACACAGGAGTTCAATCAAGAATTCTTCTCCAGATTAGAATAAACTGATTTGACTTTCAAACTTACCCGTATTACCTTCAATGATAGGGCTTCTCAGCCTTCACTTGGGTCTTGAGCAATTGAAAGATAGATCGATCAAGTCAAGCACTATGTCTCAAGTTCTTTGTTCAACTATTGTTTTGGAGTTTTTATACGTTTTCAAAATAAAACTCAGAGATTCCATTGTATATTTGTATGACACTCTCAAGTCTCTCAATATATGTGGTATTTATGGATCCTTACCAAGGAAATAAAGTTGTTATACCTTTTTCTCTTCCTACCACTAAGGATTATGTGGAGTTCATAGGTACGGAGAAAGCTAGAGCATACTTGCAATGCATATATTATAAAGTCAAACAATAGATCCAAAGAGAGTTGAGTCATACAATCAAATCTAGATGTGGATGTGTGTGGATATATGTGGTGGATATATATGGTGGCTAACCTATAATTCTACTTTGCTACTTGAAAACATATCTCTCTTTTGAAACTTGGAAACATTTGCTAGAGAACAGGGGCTATTTTATTCATCTCTCTTTCTTTTTTTTCAGGCGGGCATCTGAGTACCCATTGTTTTAGATATCTCGGACACTTGTCTATTTTTTTCTCAACTCTTTTTTTCTCTCTTTTTTTATGAATAACTTTTGCATAGCCCTTGCTTCTTTTCTGTAGCAAAATTTTTAAGAGATAGCAACAAGAACTTGGAGCATTTATTTAGAGTGAAAACCTAACAAGCATGTTTTTGTGTTCACTCCAGTGTAGGAGTAAAACATTTTTGGGTTGATCTAGATGGAAGGGATGTTTCTGCGCCTACCCCTAGTGTAGGAGTAGTGCATATGTGGGTGGTATGTATGTGATCTTGATTTTAAAAGCATGACAAATCTCTCATAAGGGTCAACAAATCTTGACAAAACTCAATGCAAAAGTAAGCAGCATATATGTGGAAGTTTTTCTAGCCTAAATAACATGTGTAGCTCTGGTGGAAATTCAAGCTTTGTCATACAGGAACTCATCATGTAACATTTTTGTATTTTTCAAAAAGTAAATCTCCAAAACTTTAGTGTCACTTGGAACAAGATAAACAACAGCTCAGGCCTTCTCATATCATATCCATTAATTATCTAGACTTAGATCAAGCATATGCTATCCACGAGTTTCAAGTTCAAAGTAAATTCTTATATCAAAATAGTCTTATCCAAAACTCGGGAGAATTCAAGGCTAAAAACAAGGTACTTGAAAGGAATTACAATAGAACAATTATTCATCATTTCTATTTTAAGAGATTATGTTCAGAATCCATTTTATTTTATTCAACTCTTAAAAACAAATTAAAGCAAACTAGACACACTCTCTTTATTTTGTTTTCATTTTTAGATCACACATTATAACTATATATTTCTATAAAGATAACTTTTTATTTTGTTTTAGTTATTCATCTTTCTTTTAGATATATAAAGCAAACTAAGAATAGTAAAAATAATAAGAGAAAAGAGATACTTAGCTGGATACACGGGGGATGCTCCTCCCCAAGCTAATTGTTGACGTGGTTGCTCAACGAGGTGGCCAAATGTGGAGGTGCTGGAACAGAGCCTCCAATTTTTTATTTTGTTGTTACTATTGTTGCTGGAGGCTGGCCATCTCTTGTCCCATGCTTACCTGCCATTATGTGTAATTGTGTAACGTACCTTGTATGGCATCATTTGCCTCTTCAATGGTTGCGAGTCTGTTGTCGAATCGGTGGAAGGCCTCCTGAGAGTCATAATACCCTCGTCTAGAGAAAGACATGCGTCCTCCCTGATGCCCACTTGAGGTTGCTTCATGATCTTGCCCTTGGTAGCTGTGGAAGTGCATTGTACCTCAGTTTGCTCTTGAAGATAAGGATTCTTGAGGTGGTGCCTCTAGTAGTGGTGCTTCTAATGGTGATGCCATCTTCTTTTGTCAAACCCATCTTGGTTTTAAATTTGATTTTAGTCTAACAAGTTCATCTTTCTTGACTTGTTCTCCCTCCTTGTTTAGGCATTAGTAGTAGAAGCTGGCGACATCTTGTGTGCATCATTATTACCGGCTCATAAGTTTCACTTATAGAATTTGGGGGATCAACTCTCCCACACTTTGCTCGAACTGTGTTCTGCTCATAAAGATAAGGTAGAGATCAAGTGCATGTGTTCTGTTGGTGGGAAGACACCAACAGAACCAAAACTTTATTGATTATTATTTTTTTCTAGCCTAGGCACGTCGAATCATGTTACAATTGATGTTATGTATATTCATTCTTACAACATGGGCGATAAGATCAGAAGGATGAGTATTAATGTGGCATTTGAATACATTTGTCAAAAAGAGTGGAGTTGCTTAACCTATGGAAGGACTGTCTATAATGTATCTAACCTTACATGATTACTAGGTAGCATGCCCATGCGTTGCTACGGGACAACTAAATCTTTTGTACTAAAAACACACGGATCGCACGATAAGATAACAATACTGTTAAATTAAATACCGACGTTAAAGTGATGTTTAATTCAAAAAGCAAAGTTCATGAAATTAACTCAGTCACGGAGAGCGCGGCGTCGCAGGCTCACAAACTCTACTGTATAGACTTTTTTGTGATATGGCTAAGATAATATTTTATATTGGCAGCAAGAATTCTCCGATATCCATTTCTTTCTTGCGCCAATAAATCCATGAATAAGTTCCGTTGCATCTCCATATAATCCTGTACACATAGGTTCGAGTATATATGTAAATATTAGTGCCTGTCACATGGATAATACTGCGTGTCTTAAAAAATCTCTCATAAAATTTTAAAACAAAGTATGTTATAATCACCGTATAAATATGTGTGGCTTTAGGACTATTCCACACAGACATATATTGTAGAATAAGGTATCCACTTGAGTGTCTGTTCCAAAATGTTGAATTAGATGTTGTAATTCTTAATTTCGACATATTTTTCAAGTCAAGGCAACCAATTGTGACACTTTTCTTAGTGGTGCATAATTTTATGGTGCACCTCTTGACTTTCTGAGTAAGGACAAGTTAGCACTGCAAAGGCTCAGAAAAGCTGCTGAGAAGGCCAAGGTTGAGTTTTCCTCCACTATGCATACTAAAACCTATGTCCTCGTTTATCATTGCCGATACTTTTGATGCAAAGCAATTTAATATTACCATGATCAGATATAAGTTTGAGTCTCTTGTGAGCAATCTCATAGAGGGACTCTCAATCTTTATGTGAGCTGCCTCAAGGATATTGGCAGGACGATGGACCCATGTTGGAATGTCACATCAAAAAGTGTCCACGTTTTGTCCACGATTTATTTTCCATGAATACATGCGGGTACTATGATAACACTAACTACACCAAATGAAAGATTAGAGAGAATTTGCATTGCCTCCAGAAGGATTTATTTATTAAGTTCTTTGGACTCTACAGGTAGTTTTGAACTATCTGTTTGCATGTCTTACCTCGTATCCTAATTCAAAATTTTGTAGTTTAATTAGAATATTTAGGTGATTGTATATATATAATATTCAATATAAGAATAATTTATGCATGATCTTCTTGAAAGATTTCTGCAGTGTAAAGACATCTTCGTTTTTCATGCATGCCCGTGCTAACGCTACGGTAAAAACAAAAGGACAATATATCAATTAAAAAATAAAAACAAAACTCATGCTCAAAGTCAAAGAGATAAATTATGGATGCTTGAATTTTGTCATCCATTATCTACCGGTGTGCCTATAAAATAGACTGAATAAACAATTAAACATAGATAGAAAACTAAATTAATGAAAGGATCATTGCAAGACATCAATCATCTCATAGATTCGGACAATATCGCAAAGCTACTAAAAACTGTAACCGTGCCCTCACCTCAAACATTGTCCAGATAAATGGATTACAATGAAAGAAATGGATATCAGAGATTTTTTCCTGCCAATATAAAACATTATCTTAGCCGCATAATGGAAAGTTCTATAAAGTAGAGTTTGTGAGCCTGCGATGCCGCGCACTCCGTAATTATATTAAATTCATAAAGTTTGCCTTTTGGATTAAATGTCACTTTAACGTTGGTATTTAATTTTTACAGTATTGTTATCTTATCGTGCGATCTGTTTGTTTTTAGTATAAATTGTTAGTTATCCCATAGCAACGCACGGGCACGCTAGCTAGTATAAAAATAAAGAATGAAAAAGACGACAAGAAAGATTGGCTTTAGGACAACTCCTTTTGATTCTTTACAAACACATCTGAAAGTTAACATGTGGGTTGTGGGCCATGGGCATCAAAACAAAACAACAAAAAGAACATGGATTCGACCATAAGTAGCATTTGCCCTCCTTTTTTTTGAAAAAAAAGAAAGGTACTAGAGAGTAACAGGATTGTCAATCTTATAAGCACCATCAATTTTGGGCAATTGTAGAGCTCAACCAAGACACCCATTGAAATGCTACATCCCTAGCCCATAACCCAATTAAGAGTAAGTTCTCGCAAGCCTAGCTCCCCAGCCATTATTAAACTGCATGAAGGGCTTCGAAATGAAGACCACTATTTGAAAAAAGAGTAAATGATTATTATTTCCTTCCATGCATGATTATTGTTTTCTTCCATGCATGATTATTGTTTCCTTCCATGCATGATTATTATTTCCTTCCATGCATGACTATTGTTTCCTTCCATGCATGATTATTGTTTTCTTCCATGCATGATTATTGTTTCCTATGTGGCCTCAGGTGATCGATTTATTTCCTTCAAAGCAGGCGGGGATCGTAGGGATGACAGTTTCTTTTTCTATCACACGGGGGTCTCGCACGGGGTGGGCAGACGGACGAACCAAAACAAATATCGCACCAAAAGATGTCCATGCTTTGTTCTTTTTAGTTGTAGGAGATGACTATTATCTTCCAAAGATAAGATATGCAATATTTTAGCTCATTTAATTAAGACTATGAGATCAAGAAAGTAGTGATATGAACAAGCTTAAGGAACAAGACATGTTAAGTTAATCAGGTTAGATCAAGCAAAGTTGTAACTCAAACATGTTTGTTTCTTCATTTATGTAAATACAAAGATCAAAGGGAAACTTTCTAAATAATGACTACTTACCTTAAGATGTTACCTTCATCATTGGAGCGTGATGACACCATGTGACGAAGGTAAATGACTGTGGTGATCCTTTCTTCCTATTTTGAAGCTTTCCTTGCTTGAGCTGTTCATGAGCATCTTGTCTCCTATATCGCACTTCTTTCTTATTCTTTTATGATGCCATCTTTTTCTTTTTTTGTGTGAATCTTGGCATTTTGTTTGGACATTCTACTCCATTCATTGTTTCATTCCTGCAAAAGATTAGTGGACAACACATACACAAAGGGATGTACTAATAATTTGAAATAAGGATAGTATTGTCATAGAGCTAAAGGTCATCTTCTATGCTACAGCAGAATTGGTTTTAACATTTTAATTAGCATAGAATCTTTACCCCATGTTTTAAATAATGTGCCTCAATTATTGCAATAACTTCTCACAAGGATTGATTTTAATTTATATCTTAAGTTTGATTTTCATATATGAAATTTGTAAACATATTCAAACTTGTATAAACAAAGCAATATTGAGCAGAGGGATTGCAAACCAGCGTGTCCGAGCGACGGGAGCCTGGGAGGAAGAGAGCAGGGTTGTATCTACTGTAGAAAAATTAGCCTTCCTCCTCCTTACTTGGACCTTTACGTCACTCGACACTGTCGGCGAGAACTCATGGTTTTAGGTCCATTGAGCAGGACCTCTCCCTTGCTTTTAGCTTTTCTTTGCACCATATGATCCTGGAGATGAGGATGCAGATAGTTGCAGGCTCTTCTTCCATCATCCCTTCTTGATTTTTTGTTGATTCTTGGTTGACGAGTTGGGGTTCATTAGAGATGCAAACTCAAGTTCCTCCTTGATTGTCTAACGGTGTGGCGGAGAGTTGTTCTTCTTTGTTTGTTGGTGATACGCCAGCCATCTTGATGGTCAAAGAAGGAACCTCATTGGTACTACATGAAAGCTTCATCTCCAATGACTAAGGGATGTCGTCTCGCGTCCATGGTCATTTGCGGCCTTACGAGACACCATCAACAGACCTCATTGATTACTGATGCTTGTTGACACAATGATGCACACCATGATGTAGTGGCATCTCATTGTCTTGGTCCTTGTTTCCAACGCGTGAGCTAGTCCCTTCAAAGATGATGAAAGCAGGCATATTCTGGCTAATACAAGGTGGGTTTCATCCTGCTTCTCATCAGCATCCTAGCTTGAGTCTTGAAAAGGCTTAGTGTTAGGTTGTCTTTGATGTTGCTCATAGCATATCGATATGTTCGTCCACTTCTACAGCTATAGTAGTGATTTCTTGATTTATAGGTTCATACCATCAACAGGCATAGCTTATACTCATTTTTTCTGCAAAACGTTAGTGGACACATACCCAAGGGAATAAAACAAATTTGCATTACGGGTTGTTGCCCATAACTTTTGTAGTTTTCCTCTATGCTAATGAAAGGATAGTTTTAGGATAGTTTTAGCATATTTTTTTAACAAACTTTATATGTTGGCTGCATTCTAGCTTGGTTCAAGGCTTAAGATAAGTTGCAACAAAGATAAGTGAATAAACTTTGATACTCGCAGTTCTTCCTTCCATGAAGAATGAGCTGTGTCTTCTTTGTGCAAAGTTTTTGAAATTCATATGCCTTGCTTTATCTCCGGTGTGAATTTATCTCAAGACTTCCCTAATTTTAGTTTGAGAGTTTTCTACAAGGGTTAGTCCAATAAAATAACCAGTATCTACTACAGCAAGTTTTAGTTCAATAACCAAACTAAACTCCATATATAATTTGATTAAGGAAGGTATTTTAACCTAATCACCACGCTTAATTTAAAAAGCCTTTAAAAATAAGGTCACACACCTCTTGATTTAAACTAAGCACCATGCTTACTTTAAAAGATGTATAAAGATACTACCAAACCTAAACATACTATAGTAAACAAAAGGTAATATTAAAGTATTATAGAGATTTATTCAAATAGAGATGAAAGAGCATGATCATGGTGAGATATTTTTTTAATAAAAGATGCAAGTGGCATGAATGTATGGAAGGAACTAAATATGTTGTGGATTTGATATGAGAGAATTTAAACTAAACGAAGTGGATGCATGGATTATTCAAAGTAAACGTCCAGTGGAATACAAAAATTTAGAGATAACTACTCATTAAGTTTAAAGTCCATGAGCAAGACTTTCTCACCTTTCTGGATCATACTTACCATGACTCACATGATGGATTTATGAGTAGTGCAGTGTCTGTATTCGTCACTTGAGATGTGATTTGAATCCTTGTGCCATCGATCTTTTTCTCCAATCTACACATGGTTGGAATATATATATATATATATTTGTTTATACAAACCTATGAGATAGCAGGGTTCCAATGTAGATGGATCTTGAATGTTCAGGCACCCTAGGTTCTTTAATGTTTCTTCTTTCTTTGTTGAAACTCGTCGAAAGGTCACAACGGCGTGTGCTGTCTGTCTTTTCCACAATTCAACAGAACAGGGGTAATCCCACAAAAGCTAGTTATAACTAGATTAGCAGATATTAAGCTAGTATCAAAATCTTTACGCCAATTGTTTCCCAGCAACGGTGCCAGAAAGCTTGTTGGTAAATTTTAAACGCACATAGATAAATCCGCAAGCGTACGGATCCCGCTGTAGCTTTCAAACGAGAGTATTTTAAAGTATCGTATTTATCCACAGGGAAACAATAGTTAAAGAAGTTAATAGTTCACCATCATATATCTACTCACTAGTATACCAACTAAACTAAAGTGAGGGTAAGTGTTGTTTATGATAAGAGTTATGAATAATGACTCACACTTAAGAGAATTACATAATAAATGAGTAGTCTAGCTAAGTTGAGAGGACAACGGGTGAGTTCAAGGTTCCTAAATACTTCTCTATTACTTTAGTTCTATAGGGTATAACTAATCATGGGTAAATATAGCGATCATACACAATAACAGTTTTGAGCAATAGTACCTTTCTAACTCTCTAGGGGGATGAGAAAGCATAGTTGGGGGAAGACTGCCTAAGCTCTACGAACATCAATCCTAACGTGGTGGATTACAACGGCCTGACAGAGCTGTCACCCCTGGGGCTACCACAACTAACTGTAGGATTGAGCGCAATCTCAAGTAACCTATAGTCTAGACACCATGTCTATACTATAGATTACTACTCTAGTCACATATGATAACTAAAGCACTCGATGCGAGCGGAGATCCCATGCTAAGGTATTATAACTATAATAACCATACACATGAAAGGAATAAAAGTAGATAGAGAAGATAAATATATTAAAGCATATGTCTTGCAAATGTGAGATACAAAGATATACCCAACCTCCGAAGATTTTTCCAGAACCTGAGCTTGGCTCAACTCTCCCTAACTCTCAACTCGAGCTATTCTACTTCAACATCTTGAGAGCTGGCTCTGATCCTGACAAGGAGGATATGAATTAGGGTTTCAGGATCTGGTGAGAGAGGGGGTAGGGGCTGCTATATATAGGCCAAAGATAGAGTAGCGGCCAAGGAATCGAGGTGGAGTAATGGACAAGGACTCTAGGAGGAGTAGGGGGCAAGGAATTGCCACTTCATCGATCCGCGTCAACTCTCCCGACCACCGTTGGATAAACCGACCTAAAACCGCCTTAGAATCAATGGTGTAGATCGTAGGAAGGAGTACGCGACGGAGGAGGGCGATGGGCCACCCCCATGGGCCGGGCGGCCTCCCTAGTGGGCCGACCAGCCCACTATGGTGCCAGGTCGGCTCCTCCTGGTGGCGAGGCTTGGGCTCCGTCTTGAGTCGACTTTCGTAGGTGTCGTGGGTAGTATCACTTGTTGATGTCGGTTTGCTTGTTTGGAGTGTATGACAATGGTCTCGGGAGCTATTTTCTAGATAAATCCTCCTGCAGTCATGAAATCACCAAAGCTAATGGAATTCATTAGTTTAAATCCCTAAACCTTCATTGGTGATTACATTTATGCCCTTATACATGTTTAATTGACGGTTTATAATAGTTGTTGATGTCTTTAGCGGAGACGTTGGTGTGCAAACAGGCGCTTGAAGCAGTAGAGCATTTCAGTATCTCCCAGGTGATGATCGAGACTGACTCCTTTTAGCTGAAGGATGCAATCACTTCATCGTCTAGAGATTTAGCCATTGGTGGCGGGCTGTTTACAGAGATCCGCGGTATACTTCATGATAGTTTTAATTGTTTAAATATTTGTAAGATCCCGAGGTCATGTAATTCGTGTGCATACGAACTTGCTAGTTTGGGTATGAGTTGGGACCTGGGTCAGTTTTGTCTATGGACTGACCCCTCCCTGAGTTTGTAACTCATTGGACTGCTCGCGATTTGGCTGAGCCTGAGTCTGTTAATACAAGGCCATAGAGCCTAGTTAAGGATCAAAAAAAGGAAAAGCAATTAGGGAAATGGCATGCAGCTCAAGGGAGATCAACAGGAATTTTACGCTTTCATCAGGGGTGCTCCGCTCCATTTTCTTTTTTTTTTCTTCCTAGTCTTTGGCTTCATGTTTCTTAATACTATATGATACCCCGTGTGTTGCAGCGGAGAACTTGTAACGATGCATATAATGAGAAATCACGAAATGAGAAAGGTTTTTTTCCTCGATAAGGATGACATTATTCACATGTCTTTGTCCCTTTTTGTTGTATTCAACTTTGAAGTATGGATGATCAAATGTAAGTGTGTGTTGTGATGGCTGTATGAGAAGTACTGTCTTGGCTCTCATCTTGAAAAGCTAGATGCAGCACGGTTGCCTTTAATTCGCCGCTGAATGGAGGTGGTTGAGTACATACCCGGTGGGCTTTGGTGGCATGCTGGAGGAACAGAGGAATACCAGTAGTAAGTCAGAGCAATATGAAAGTAAAATAAAAGAGAAATAAATGGCTGAGTTAGTATAGTGGAGTACCTATTTTATTTGCAAGCAATGAGTTCGTAAGGGAGTATGCAAGCAATGAATTCGTAATGATTCTCTTTTTATTGATACTGTTTTATGCCTGCAATTAGTGCAAGGATTATATGTAGAAATATATTAGGAATTCAGCATGGTTAGTAAGCAAATAAAAATTGCCAAAAAGAGAGATTTTTCATTCATGTGTAGATACATGCACTGAATCATCACAAAAAAATTAATAATGAGAATGAGAATTCTCATCAATCACATGTTTACAGAAGCGTAGTTGTGATCAACTTGCAGGCATGGTAAACGACACCCTTGTGAAAATATATATTATATTATAGAGGTGCCTTCTTATGGTTCGTCATAGCATGAAAAGACCACATCTCAACATGTATGATCTGTGAGACCAAGAGCTTACATGAGCATGTTAGTGTTGCTTACCTAGAAAAGGAAGCGATCATGAATGTAAACTTGATGCTAATCTGAGCGGGATATGGATAGATGGTCAAGTACGAATAAATCACCACTTTGACGTCAATTCTGCACAGTCAAAGAGAGAGGTGGAGAACCAATCAACCAAACATAGGTGGGAAGAGCATAGTGCTTTGATTCTTGACGGTGTAGACTGAGAAAAGATACGGTGATGCATGTAGACGAACAACCCCACGACCTGAGTAACCTAGGCTGGCTAATCCCTATAAGGCTTTGTTTGGCTACACACAAATCAACCCTAATCCATAGGTGGGGGTGAATTTGTGTGCAGCCAAACGAGCTCTGAATAGATAAATAATCTAGTTTGGGTATCGTGGTTTCAAATGGAAGGAGAACAAGAACTGTTCGCATTCTCACATTGATTCACGGCAAATAATCTGAGAGCAGCAGTTTCAGATCCGGGAGAATTTGGAGACAGTTTTCTTTGTTATATTTTATTCATTCACTGCTGGTTACTGGACGGAGTGGAGACAGTTTCCATTCCTGTATTTATCCAAGACATAGCAGTGGGTGCAGCTTTGGAGGGAGGTGGCGGATGAATTTGGGTAGGCTGCATGTGTACATGCGCAGCCTAGTGCACTGAATAAGTGATGACGTGGTTGCACGAGAGAACAGGGTGTGTTTGTTCTTTAGTCACTCCTAAAATTCATGTCACATCAAATATTTAGATACTAATAAAAATCATTAAATATAGATTAATTATAAAATCAATTACATAGATAGAGGCTAATTTGCGAGGCGATTTTTAAGCCTAATTAATCTGTCATTAGCACATGTTTACTGTAGCACCACGTTGTCAAATTATGGACTAATTAGGCTTAAAAGATTTGTTTTGCAAATTAGTCACAAGTTGTGTAATTAGTTTCATAATTAGTCTATATTTAATACTCCATACATGTATCTAAACATTAGATGTGACAGAAATTTTAGGAGGGCCTGTAGAAACCAAACACCCCCTAGGAAAATCATATAGTGGGGTCTCCTACTTAGGTACAGAAGATACGCGGCCTAGGCCAAGAGGCAAGTGCGTCACAAACTTAGTGGCAAATATCGGAGGGTGGAGCAGGACACGATTGGCTGCCAATCACTGCGTGAAAAATAGTTTGTGAGCAACGGGATAAATTTTTTGTAGGGGCGGCCGGTGATGGAGCTGCCCCTACAGTGGCGTGCTCGAGAGCCACGAGACCAGCCATCCCTACAAATAGAATAGCAGGAACTGCTGGTGATACGAGCCGCCCCTACAAATGGGTCGGATTTGTAGCGGCGGCTCATTCACTAGCCGCCCCCCGTGTTGCTATTTGTAGGGACGGCTGGTGATTGAGCCGTCCCTACAAATGCCCCACGTATAAATACCTCCGCTTTGTAGGGGCGGCTCAATCACCAGCCGCCCCTACAATTGACTCACATATAAAAAAAACTACAGCACCTTCTTCCTTCTCGGGTCACTCACTTCAACCCGTGAAAGAAAGGTGAGGAGACCTTGGGCACCTTTCCAAAAAATGTTCTACTAAGGGGGGAAGGTTTTGATCTCAAATCCTTTGGTGGAGAGGTTGTAGAAGGTAAGAAAATGACTATTCCACACTTTTTTTGAAGTTTTAATAGTTGGTTAGTGAGTAATTAGAGTTTTGTTTTTCTCTCTCTTCCATGGTGCTTGAGCTACTTATAAAGCAAATTAGACCCAAGTTTTAAATGTACTTGGGTAAATTAGGTAGGGGAATAAGATCATACCCTTATTTGGTCCATGTTTCTTGATTTTAGTGAACAATTAGTTAGTTTTATGGATGTTTCATGTGCATATAGATCTAGATCTAGGGTTTGATTTTTTTATTAATTTTGTTTTTGTAAATTTATGTTTGATGAAATTGGACTAGGGTTTGCATGAAAGATATTGGGTAAAATATAATTGTTGCTAATTGTTGTCTTTGAAATTATTTATTGTAATCAACAAACATGTATTTTAATTATTTATGGATAAATGAGCCATTAATTAATTTTCCTCTATCATGGTGTGTTTGTATGCTCCATGTAATTATATTTGATTTATATTCATATATATCTAAAGTATATCAATGTTTGTTTTGTTGTTGTTATAAAAGATGGAGTACATGAACTCTTGGATGTATGGTTCGTTAAAGTTCAAGGCAGGTTTCTGTGAAGATGTGGATAAATTTATTGAAGCTGCAAAGAAGCATGCAACGACGTTGACAGAGAATAAGGATACAATTATTTGTCCCTGTAAAGATTGCAAGAACCGTATGGCATGGTCAGATGTGACTATCATCAGATCACATTTGATTATGCGAGAATTTATTGAGGACTACACAGTGTGGATTCATCATGGTGAAACGGTTATTGTTAATGACGAGGATGAGGAGGAAAACGATGAAGAAACCCTAGAATCCCTGTCCTAATATTCAGCAAAGCTTGATGTACGAATGGATCCCGAGTTTGACAATGAACAAGGTGGTGATGCTGGTGGTTGGGATGGTAACGACGAAGGTGGTGCCAATAATGATGGCGGAGCACATGTCGGGGATGAAGATGATTTGGAGAACATAATTCGAGCCCTTAGACCAGCGATTTTACTAAAGAGCGTGAAAGGTCTAGAAAATTTGGAAAGAGTGACAAAAGCATCGAAAGAGACTGTGTATGGTGTTGAAAAGGGTTGTCCGACACATTGGACATTGCTACGTTTAATGCTTGAGCTACTCATCCTGAAGGCTAAGCATGGTTGGTTAGACTGTAGTTTCAATGATCTATTGCGTCTCCTATCATGGGTGCTACCACAACCAAACTCAGTTTCCGCCAACACATACCAAGCGAAGAAGGTCATAAGTCCATTAACAATGGGGGTTGAAAAAATCCATGCATGTCCCAACCACTGTATACTTTTTCGTGGCGAAACATTCAAGTCACTAGATAAATGTCCCCGGTGTGGGGCCAGCCGATATAAGAACAATGACCTTTACGGTGGGGACGAAGCCTCCACGGGAAAAAAGAGGAATAAGAAGGGTACAAAAAAGGTGGTACAAGAATCTTAGCCCCCAGAGGACACTCCATTAGGCAACCATGCAAAGCAGAGAAGAATTCCTGCCTTGGTAATGTGGTACCTGCCAGTGACCGACCTCTTGAGACGTATCTTCCTAAACCCTAAAGAAGCCGCACTCATGACATGGTGGGATGATGAGCGTAAGGTGGATGATGATAAGATTGCACACCTGGCTGATTGTAGTCAGTGGCAAAGGTTCGATGAGAAGCACAAAGATTTCAGCGATGACCTAAGAAATGTACGATTTGGCTTGAGCATCGATGGAATGAATCCCTTCAATGAGAGGATAAGCGACCACAACACTTGGCCAGTGATCTTGACCATGTACAACATCCCAACGTGGTTGTGTCAGAAGAGAAAGTACCTTCTCCTCACTATTCTTATTTCTGGCCCTAAACAAGCAGGCATTGATACAGACGTGTTCCTCGAGCCTTTGATGTAAGAAATGGAGAGGCTATAGAGGCATGGGGAGCCAATGTACGATGCATTCTGAAAGGAGGGCTTCATATATAGAGCAATAATATTTGTTACTACCAATAATTACCCCGCGTTGTTTGCTTTGTCTGAACAGATCAAAGGGAAGATGGGATGCTTGATTTGCTTGGATGGTACTACATGGGTGTACCTGGATGCATCCAAGAAGATAGTTTACCTAAGGAACTGACACTTCTTAAAGATAAGTCACAAGTACCGCAGCAAATTATTCTTTAGATTTTATGACAACACCCCAGAGATTGAACCCCCTCTAGAGAAACGTTATAACGGAGAACACGTGTACAGAATGGTGAAAAACATACACGTCGTCTATGGAAAGAAGAATCCGGATGGGACGAACAAAGATAGAAGCACACCTCCTGTCGAAGGTGTACCTTTCAAGAAACAATCGATCTTGTTTCAGTATCTGCCTTATTGGCTAGACTTGGAGGTCCCCCATGCCATTGATGCTATGCACGTGCAGAAGAATATCTTTGAGAGTCTCATTGCTACCTTGATGGATACAGACAAGTCAAAGGATGGTCTAAAATCATGGAAAGACTTGGTGCAGCTAAACATGATGCCACAGCTTCACCCGGTACCTGAGGCTAATGGAAAATACAATCTAGTCTGATCCAATGGTTTTGTAATGTTTGTCCTATGATGTGATGACCATTTCTGCTAGGGTGGAGTGGACAAGACTAGTGAAATTTTGCCTGTGAACTGTCCTCCAGTTGATGGTTGCATCCCCATGTGTGGATGAATTTGGCAGCAAATGTGCTACTTTGCGCATTGTTTGACATTCCATTGAACAGGAATTACATTGCATTACATGATAAAGTATGCGAAGTTTGATTAATTTATTATCCTATAAGCTGGTTGCTCCTACTTCTACTTGCTACACTTACTCCTGCCGTTGCTCCTACTACTTGCTGGCTGCTCCTACTTCTACTTGCTACTCCTACTACTGCTCTTCTTTCAGTGATGCTCCTACTACTACTCTAAGTGGCTGCTGCTCTTACTCTACTACTACCACTCTACTGCTACACTTACTCTACTCTACTACTTCCTAAGATGCCACATTCTTCCCCGTCTCCTAGCGAGCATGTGCCTGATAAGCCACAACCTTCTCTAGCTCATACCGAGCAAGTGCATGATGAGATGCCATAGTCTTCTCAACAAGCGCAGCCGATACATGAACAACGAGTGCCTCCTAAAGAAGGTGATGCACAAGAAGATGAGGACGTGCCTGAATGGGAACTTCGAAAGAAGCATCCAATCACCATAAGGCCAATTTATGTTCCGATGAAAGACGTCTCGTCGATGCACAAGTGGTATGCCCATGACCAGTTCAAGCCTAAGAACCAAGTTAAAAAAAGTCCCATCACGGGCTTCTGAGGAATCCGTCACTAGCAAACTCCACCAAACAACAAAGCAGTATCCAAATGTTGATGCCATCAAATGGTCAAAGGATTGCCTGAAAACATATGAAAAGAGGCAAGCTCTTCCTACCAAACCGGGACATCCAGCGCCTACCACTTGGAATGAGAAGGTTTCATGATTGGTACTTGCGTGTTCTCCCAACGAGCATAGACCTCATACAAGCATGCTTCCCCACTAGCACATTTGGAAGCCCAGCCGGGAAAATTATATTTGACTTCAATGACATGCAGACATGCTTTCACCTCAGAGCAATGGAGATGAATCTAATTCGCACGTGGTGCCTATAAGTCCTTGTCCTCCCGATATGATATGAATATAATCTTTGGATTTTGTTGTAACTAACCCACGCCATGATTTATAGAATGCAAGTGCACATTGTAAAATAAATATCAAGTGTGAAAGTCGGGTATATAGACCCTCAAGCTATAGCACAAACAAATTTTAATTACCCTAAACAGTGGAAACTAGATGACACAGAGCTACCTGCTGGAAAGACCCTTCGGGAGAAAGAGGACATCCGTACAAAGAAACTAAGGTAATAGTCCCTTAAGGTTTCAGCATACATTGCCCTGGCTTTTAAAATTCTCCAACAGCACTCTACTATATGGCTACCATACAACTTCGAGTAAGTTCAACTCTATACTTAAAGCTTTGTTTGATATATTTTATTCGATGCAAAAGAGCTTATCTAGTTCTATAATTAAATCCTTGCAGCAACCACTGGATTTGTATAGGCATCGATGTCGGGAGGAACATGGCATGGGTCTTTGATTCAATAGATAGGGACCCGGTGACATACAAAGACTTCATATCGATTCTCAAGACATATACATATCAATAATCCTCATTAGCTTATATTTTTGTATACATACTTGTAACGTTCACTTTTGGATAATAACAAGTTATATTTGCTAAAATAATTCAAACATGGCATTTAGGTTCTATGTCACTAAACATCACGGAAGGCATGATCTAGCGAGGAAGGAAAAGCTAGCTATAAAAACACTATGTGCGGTAAGTGTAACTTACTTCTTCAGTACTCCATTATATGACTGGCAAAAGCATTACTTAACATTTCCATATGCAAAACACACAGTGCCCCAAGCAGAAACCTGAGAGTGTACATTGTGGATACTATGTATGTTCTATGATGAGTAACACCCCTTAAGGGTAAGTTTGAACCTCTTCACCTATAGTATAAAAACTTCATACATGGTATGAAATATTAAACCGAAACTTGTTCTCTTGTAGTGGAAAGAAGAGAAAGAAATAAAAAGAGACCCATACAAGGATGACCAACTCTTAGAGCTCCTCGGCGACCTTTGTAACTTTATATTGGACTAGATTGTACACGTCAAAGGCACCTACCACGACCGAGAGTCTGACTTTGGTAGAAATCCTCAGTACCAATACCTTCGTGAGACCGAAAGGCTAGCTCTAGGCCGTTGATAATAATGTGTATAGAATTTGACATTGATTTTACCTTGTTAATTATGTCTATTTAATGATGGATTTTATATATTCTTGTGAATTGTACTTTATATAATACTCTTGAGCGAACGCGGTTCGAAGGCTGCGTTTTGCAAATCGTGGGTCGTAGTTAAGTTTCGCGCGTTCCATGCCGCAGGCGATTCCCGATCACGCGTTGGTCGCGGGGCATTCGGCGGGATTATCTCGCTTTTCTTGCTCACTCGCAACGTGAACGCCGGAATACGCGGAAACAAACAGGGCCATATGTATGTTCTGGTCGAATTTGAATTATAAATTTGATTTTTTTTTGGAAAAATATACTGTAGGGGCGGTTCTAGACTGAACCACCCCTACAAATAGGTATTATAGGGGCGGCTGGTACGACAACCGCCCCTACAAATCGATTTGTAGGGGCGGCTGATAACACCAACCGCCTCCACAAATCGATTTGTAGGGGCGGTCTGGGAACCGTCCCTACAAATGCATGATTTGTAGAGACGGTTTGGGAAGGACGGCTGGCCAAACCGCCCTTACAAATAGTCTTGAGCCGCCCCTACAAACCTTGTGTGACGTAGTGAATTCAAGAACGCTAGCAGCTAGCACAAGGGAGGCGGAAGTCGTGTGGCGTTAAAACAAGACGGTATCAAAAAGAGGAGACGTTACTACATGCCAATGGAAGATGTGCGTGGTACGTCTAGATGATCATGATGATGGGTCGCACAACAACACCGTCTTTACATGACGTCATGACTTTTTAATTTGAATGCGCTAATAAAGATAATATCATGTTAAATTTCTTTATATTGTTGTATTAAGTTTGACACGTTGTCTATATTTTCATCATTGTTCTTCATTGGGAAGTCGAGATACGCAAATCTTTTCCATTCTGTTCACTTTAGAATCCACGAACTGTTTGTACGTGCTAACCATTATAATTTTATATATAGGCCAGTCCCCTTAAACCTATATGTAAAATTTCTAATAAGTCTTAAAGGCCCATTGCCTATGTTCCCTAATATCTTTAATGTTTTTAAGCTCGCGAGCAGAATGAAAAGATGCGACATCAATTAGTGCCATATTGTTTGTTGATTATCGAGGTATCGGATTCTCCTCCCTATATATTTACAACACCTTCCAAGAAAAGAGCACTAGAACTATTATTTCATGATGAGGAGCCCCTATATTTGGGAACTATATATTGCATCGTCATTGTAGTCTATTATCCCTACGAAACATCTCACTCTTGTGATCTTGCATTGGAAGATGGCGTAGACTGCTTCGATAACTGCACGCCAACGTCAACAACATCACTTTTGCACCAGCCTCTACAGGCATTCGGTGGTTATCATTGTACAAAGTGTCACTACATTGTGTTGGGTTGCTACACTGCATCTACTGAGTTCGACTACATCAACGAGACTTGGTCATACCCAGTAACATCACCACCGGTGCCAGGGCACCGGTTCCGCTTAAGGTAAAATTTCTAACCATTCTATCATGGTCTGTTTTATTCATTCCAGTACTACCTTTCATGTATGCCTAATTTTTCAACACTAACCAAACTATGAAATTAATATAAAAAATTCTTAAGACTCGTTGTTCTTTGCCACACCTTTTAAACAACTCAAGTACATCTAATACAAAAGATCCCCAATTTGTAACAACGCGTTAACTTTGCATGAAACTCAGAACAATCCCGAGAGGTTAGTGATTGAAAAAAAAAAGTTAGACAGGTCCAATAGTCCATGCCTGAAGTCGACCCTTTTTTTAACCATTGCGACAGGTACTTTGGTGGCCACACTTGAGGACAAAGGCTTCAAGACGTGAACGGTGAGGAGCAACACGTGGTCAAGACGTTTTTAGCCATACACTACCCATGTCGTGCTAGTCCACCGCGTAGACGTCATATGATTGGAGTCTCGCACGTACTACTGTTAACCGAACAAAACAGTCGTCAAAGCGACCCCCAAAGATTTCGTGCAGTACATTTGCATTGACTGTCTGGACGCACTTCAATAATTTTGCTCTCCACACTCCACACCATAATTAAATACTGGTAGTATAATAATAATAAAAACAAAATTCCGTGGCTTGGAAAGTACCAGTAATATAATAATATAGAATATACATGTACGCTACTTTTTAGAGTTACGGCCGAAATTGTACCTCAAATGTAGGTAGAGTGCAGTATATAGACTACATACAGTATATACTGTTCGTTTAGCTTGTCAGCTGTATTTTTTTTCGTCAATGCTCAATAAATTAGTTAGGCCCCGTTTAGATTCCAAAAAATTTTGCGCAGTACCCGTCACATCGAATCTTGCGGCACATGTATGGAGTACTAAATATAGACAAAAAAAAAACTAATTATACAGTTGGGTGAGAAATCGCGAGACGAAACTTTTAAACCTAATTAGTCCATAATTAGACACTAATTGACAAATACAAACGATAGTGCTACAGTATCCCAAATCAAACATTTTTTATCTGAACGGGGCCTTACTAGAACTTTGTTTATCGGCCCAGCAGTACAGTGGAAAAAGCTAGCGGTAGATTGAAAACGATGGAGAGGGGTACTTTTCAAAGACCTTTTTTTATGTTGCACGCATCCAGGGGCAATGCAGTAGAGAGAGACGAGGCCACAGAGCAAGCAAGGAGAGAGAGAGAGCGGGCGAGACCACAGCATAGCAGCTTGCAGCAGGGGAGGAGAGAGACAGAGAGAGCGAGGCCTGGAGGGAGCGTGTGAGTTGGGAGAGAACTGAGCAGAGGCACAAGGCAGGCAAGGGCACGCGGTGCTCCTGCTTGCCCCCACCTCCTTCCTGTTCTATTACTCTCGCACGCCCAGGCCAAGGCCCGTCCCCCCCATCAGGCCATCAGACGCACCGCGCCAAGAATTCCTCCACGCCGCGCCATCCCGGTTTGCCCGGTGAGATTATGTGGGATTAGGTAGATGAGGGCGGCGCTGTTCGGTGCCCAGCGGAACGGGGCTGCGGACCTCGTCGGAGGCGAGAAGACGCTGTTCTGGCAGGAGGGGAAGGCGAAGGCGCTGCTGGAGCCGAGGTTCGTGCTGGACTGCACGCGGAGCCCCAGCCCCAACAACTCAACATCGACGCTGTCGTCGTCCCTGGGCGGCGGCGCTGCGGACTCGGCCGGCGTGGCGGTGGTTTCGGACGCCGCCGAAGCCACCAAATGGGGAGCCCCCGGCGAGCACGGCGGCGGCGGGAAGGAGGACTGGGCCGGCGGCTGTGAGCTGCCGCCGATTCCCACCGGCCTCGACATGGGGATCGGCGGCGGCGGCGACAGCTGGGACGCCATGCTCGGGCTCGGCAACGCCGCTGCGGCGGGGCAGGACCAGACGTTCTTGAACTGGATCACTGGGGCCGCCGGCGACCTGGATCAGCCAGGGCCGCCGCTCCCCGTGCACCAGCAGCCGCTCCTTGACAATGTGGGGTTCGGGTTCCCGGCGGCGGACCCCCTGGGTTTCTCGCTCGATCCCCACCTTGGCGGCGTTGCCTCGGACATGTCGTCCCCTGGTGCGGTGTCGCACGCTACCAACAGCGGAGGCGGTGGCAACAACAAGGCGTCCTCGGCCTTCGGCCTCTTCTCATCGGAGTCTGCTTCCCTCCAGCCGCCGCCGCCGCCGCCGCCTCCGGTGCTGTTCCACGAAGGTATCGACACAAAGCCCCCTCTTCTTGGTGCGCAGCCGCCCGGCCTCCTCCACCAGTACCAGCACCAGCCGACCCCAGCCACAACCTTCTTCATGCCCATCCCCTCCTTCCCCGACCACAATCAGCAGTCGCCACTCGTCCAACCACCGCCCAAACGTCATCAATCCATAGATCTCGCCCGGAACCGGCTTCTGCCGCCGCCGGCGGGGCAAGGTCATGCCTTTCCACCACTAAATGGCCCTGCTCCATTCCAGCTCCAGCCTTCGCCACCACCGCCCCACGGGGCGATGAAGGCGACGGCTGCGGAGGCGGCGCAGCAGCAGTTGCTGGACGAGCTGGCGGCGGCGGCAAAGGCCGCCGAAGTTGGCAATTCCATTGGCGCGCGAGAGATATTGGCGCGGCTCAATCACCAGCTTCCCCCGCTCGGGAAGCCGTTCCTCCGCTCCGCCTCCTACCTCAAGGAGGCCCTCCTCCTCGCGCTCGCCGAAGGCCACCACGGCGGCTGCCACCTCACATCACCACTCGACGTTGCCCTCAAGCTCGCAGCCTACAAGACTTTCTCTGACCACTCGCCCGTGCTCCAGTTCACCAACTTCACCGCAACGCAGGCGCTTCTTGACGAAATTGTTGGCAGCACATCGTCCTGCATCCATGTCATCGATTTTGATCTTGGTGTTGGAGGCCAGTGGGCTTCGTTCTTGCAGGAGCTTGCACACCGCCGTGGCGCAGGTGGTGCAGCTCTGCCGTTCGTCAAGCTCACTGCCTTTGTATCGGTTGCTTCCCACCATCCACTGGAGCTGCGTCTTGCGCGTGACAACATTGCACAGTTTGCTGCAGACCTTGGAATTCCCTTTGAGTTCAGTGCAATCAGTGCTGATATGATCAACCCTGCAGAGCTCATTTCTGCCACTGGTGATGAAGTTGTAGCTGTTGTCCTCCCGGCTGGTTGCTCTGCTCGTGCACCACCACTGCCAGCGATCCTTCGGTTGGTGAAACAGCTGGCTCCTAAGATTGTGATAGCCATAGACCATGGCGCTGATCATGCTGATCTTCCGTTCTCACAGCACTTCTTGAATTGCTTTCGATCTTGCATGTTCCTCCTTGATTCGCTTGATGCTGCTGGCATTGATGCTGATTCTGCCGGCAAGATTGAGAGGTTCCTGATTCAGCCAAGAATTGAGGATTCGGTGCTTGGGCGGGGCAAGGTTGACAAGCCAATTGCATGGAGAAGTGCATTTGCAGCTGCTGGGTTCGCGCCTGTTCCACCCAGCAATTTGGCGGAGGCACAGGCCGACTGCCTCCTGAAGCGGGTGCAGGTCCGTGGTTTCCATGTGGAGAAATGTGGGGTCGGGCTCACACTATACTGGCAGCGTGGTGAGCTTGTTACTGTAGCAGCATGGCGGTGCTGATCAGCAATCGACGCCTGTGCGCACCAATATTTCACCACCATTTGCTGGCATCTTCAACTCCAGTAATGTGTATTTTGTCTTGCAAAGTGTTGCAAAGTAAACTAATATATTGGTGTTGAACCCTTAGTGTTGATTATCTTTGCAACTTATTAGCTAGAACTAGTGGATTTTTAGCAATGTTGGTGTCAATGTCTCTAGTGTAATGATGTTGCTCTAGGTTTTTACCCTCTGCTTGCTCTCGGGTCAATAGACATTCTCATGTCATTTGAAACACTGCTTGTGAGGAGAGGGTATAATTAACCTATCAAATGTCTATGGTACGGTATTAATATGTGTTTCGTGTTTCTTATATTTGTTCTTGTTCTTCCTATGGTATTTTCATTGTGCAGTTCAATTGTTGGATCAAACTTTAATATGTCCTGTTACCTTATCTGCAATTCGCTTCAGATTGCTAATGCCATCAATATTTGGGTCTGACTTTTATTGGACTCAAGCATTCAAAATTAGTATTGTTTACACCAAAATTTGGAAGAAGAGTCATAGGGACTCGAAAGCTCCCAATATCATGTCAGCAGGGAATCAATTGCATGCGGATCGAGATCAGCTGATTTGAATGCAGCACTGGAATCAGCTTTCTTCAGGCAGCGCTGGCAGATGACGATGAAGGCTACGATCAGCGCCGGAACGAGACATGTTGGACTATACAAAAAGGGAAAGATTAGAGTTCAAGTTATCCTAAATTAGGAATGTTTTCTCTAGGGTCAAAAATTGTAATGAGTCGTGCTTAGACAGGAGTCATGCACAGGGCCCGGGTATAAATATCAAACCCTGGCTATTGTAAAAACAACAATCAATCCAATATACAAGTCATTTACCTTTTTGGCTCTAGCCACCCCTTAGGAGTAGGAATAGAGTAGATCTTGGTCGTGCTTACAGTTTGAACCAGCTGCATTGGAAATAGTAGAACTAAAGTTTTGTTTCAAGAAAATAATTAGAGACTGTTTAGAAGTTTACTGATTGACATAGTCCATCTCTATTTGAGCTGTACTCGTAATGCTCCATTCCTAATGTGGAATTATGAGGGTTTATTTGAGCATAGGGTATGGGTTCCTTGTTGAAACTATCTTGGAATTTAGTTCGATATAGTTAGAAGGAATTCTTTGTTCCAGTTGGGTTTCATGTGAACTATAACACCGGACTTGTCAAATAATGAGTCCTGGCATACATGTTTTTAGTAAGCTAGTCACAAATGGTAAATATGGTACTTAAGATGTTCCTTACAATAGGAAACACACCAAGAAAATGAAGCATCTGCAAGGATGTAAATTGCTACTTGTTTTGTTGACGTGCTAACCCATTCACACTTGACATACCATTTTGTTATATTTCCACAATACACTTGATGCCAATAGCGCATGGCAATCACAAAGGCACATGCATTTTGTTCATGGGCTATGCTTATTAGGATTTAGGAGTAGGAAGGTTTTCTCAGTGGTGTGCTTGAGTCGGCTTTTTTTTCAAACTGTGGGTCAGCTTGTTGGCGCCTTGATTGCGACTCTTGGCATTTCTTTTTTGCCACGCAGACTTGAACTTATCATTCTGCCTTATTAGCCATGGTATATTATTTCTCTCATAATAAATCAGCGAATCAACGAAGAATACTTTTCAACCTGGTTTTTCAGCTAAATGAACAGTGCCTTAGGGTTGTGAAATGTGTTGATTGCTCTTGAACCGAATCACATGTAGTACAAGTTTGCTAGTGTCTTAGCGTTTGCTGGGCACAACGACATAATTTTGGCTTTTGGGACCCTTTGAGATCTCTCTCACTCCCTCTGTTTAATTCTCATCTGCTTCCATGATATACTACTCTGTACCGGTACTATCAATCCATCATGGGATATACCTCTGATTAGAAAATATTTTAAAACTGTTCTATTTTACCTGCTACTGGTCGATTTAGAAAAAAAAAGGTGGGGTTCTGAAAGACCCGGACAAGAAAACCGGCACGATTATTTCTAGGGCCAGTTTCATCCCCTGCTCATCGCTCACATGGCTGTCTCCTCCTGGCTCTTCCCAGTTCGGCAGTTCCTCCCTCCTGTTTCACATTCTTTGCCTCCATGGTCACCTGCCCCTGCATGGCTGCATCACCTTCATGGCTTCCGCCCACTTACCGTATAAAAATCTTGTCAGCTGTACTGATTGTACTAAGCTGAGTGAGAAGATGGTTTTTCTCGAACAAATCTAGGATTTGAAAGCTTGGAACCTACTACTACATGTTAGAGGTGTGACAGCGGAGTACATGGCCAGCTTACATTTTTCTTCTCCATGGATCCCTTGCACTGAAGAAAGTCCACGGCTTTTGCATGAGTGAGTCCCAAGGCCGAAATACATGTTTTTTTTTTGCAAGACCTAGTTACATAATGCCATGTTCGCTTAGCTGATAAGTCATGACTGAAAGTACTGTCGGCTGATTTATTGTGAGAGAAAAATATTGTTCGTTGATCGAAAAAGTACGGCTTATAAGCCAAGCGAACAGGGCGTCAAACGCTCGTATACACGAGCGCACACTCACATCTATAAACGCACGCACGCACACCCTACCTCTATGAGCACCGAGAACTGAGTTGGATCGGTAAATTCGAACATACATGAGCGCACATTCACATCTATGAACACACACGCTCGCACACCCTACCCCTACGAATACCTCCGAAGAACTGAGTTGGACCGGTAAATCTGGTAAATTTTGAGATTGATGAAGTCACCACAAACGTCTCGCTATCGACGGGCACATCGCCTACCACTGAAAGAATAGCGTCGTTAAATCATGTAATAAATCCAGAAAAATACGAGCATCCGTGTCAAGTCGGCGACTTTAACTCTGGTGGGCAGGTTTCACCACAAGGAACCCAACCAGCTGAGTTACGCTCAGTTCGCCATGGTTTTTATTTTCATTGCATAGAAAAAAGCATTTCAAAGAAATCAACATCGAATGAACTTTACAATATAGAGAAAGTATTTGAAATACAATGCTAAAAGAGGTTTAAAAATGAATCCCATGAGAGATTATATAACTTTCATTTGGACCTATTTCGTCTAGCTCCTTCCCGCTCTGACTCCGGCTCTTGCTTCATGCTCCACTAGCTGGGGAGCAGGCATAGAAAAAAAGTATTGGCTTCTCCCGGGCAGGAGCAAAAGGTATTGGCTTCTACCGGCTTGGCCATATAAGCATGAGATCGTGGTCTATATGGTTCTATGTATATTACTGTCTATTTGGTAGAGCTTCATCTTTATTAAAAATAGCTATAGCTATAGCTTCTTTAAAAAAATAGGTTTTCTGGCTCCAACTTCACTAGTTAGAAAAGTGTAAAACAACTTAACCTTGAACCATAATATCCTTTCCCTTTTTTCCTTTTTATTTTCCTTTTCATTTTCATCCATCATTTTTTTCTTTCTTCTTTCTTTTTCCTTTCTATTCTCTCTCCTCCTTATCCGTCTCCCACTGCACGCCAACTCGCCTCGTCGCGGATCTCGTTTTTGTCTTCGCTTTCTCCGCCACGCCTGCGCCATATCCGTCTTTGTCGCGCCTGATCCCTCTCCTCCGCGCCCATGTCGAAGCCCTCTCCATCGCGCTCGCGCCATCTTTGTTATGCCCTCTCCGCCAAATCGTCCCGTCACCTTCGTCGCACGCTCTCTTGCCACACACGCCATGCTGAAGCAGCTATCTAGGAAGAAGTCGGTAGTCAGGGCCATAGGAGCAGCCATGTTCACTCGCATGCGTCTGCCAAGGGAGCGGGAGGAATATGGTTTTTTCAAGCTCCGGTTGTGCCCTCCACCTCTGGTCAGCGAGATTTTAGGGGCTTCTCACGTGGAGCAGTTTGATGGGAGGTGTCAGAGATATGGGCTCAGGGTATCCTCACCGACCATATATCTGGCCCATCAACAGAGGACGACCGAGGAGGAAGCCCACGAGGACTAGGCGCAACTACCAACTTGGAGATCACGACGTATCAAGGATATCTGCTGCCATCATAGCTATGGTAGGATAGAACTGATTTGTTGTAACCAACTAGGAATCCAATCTGTAGCGACGATCGCCATCGTTGTAACCCTACCCCTCTGCCTATATAAAGAGGGGTAAGGGCTCCGTGATCATCATGTCCACCACGACACGTCGCCTCATTCTAATCTACCTCATAGCTAGGAGCAACAGCCCCCGTAACCAAGCATACGAATACAAGAAGAAGTAGCAACTGGACGTACGGCTTTTACTCGCTTCCGGATGGCCCGAACCAGTATAAATCTCTGTCTCGTGTGCAACCATCTAAATCAATCTATGCGATCACGTTGCTAGGCATTGCTAGAGCTAAATAATCCAACAGTTGGCGTGCCAGGTAGGAGCCTTTCGCATTTAGATTAATATTGTGTTTCATATGGGAATCATCATCAACATCGATGATGCCACGGAGAGGATGTGCCGGGATAGAAGATCACCTTTGGCAGCGTCGACTTCATCGCTGACCAGTTTGGGGACTTGCATCTGCAAGAACCCAAACTACCCATAGAGGAGGAGGAGCAGCCTCCCCCGATCTATGCATTCTCCATCGGATTGGAGGAAGCTGTGAATGTTGGGCCCTACGCTCTCGCCCAACATCTCAACCGCTACCGACGCGACGTCTTCACCAAGCTTAGCCAAGAGAGCGATCTTGAGGCCACCCTCTGACTCTGGGAAGATCCAAACTGGACCCCCGATCAGATCTACAATTGCCACCGATCACTTCCTTTCTGGCTTCTTGGCCAGATTAAGGAAAGCGGCGGCAACCTACTCTAACTGGCTTCAACAAGCCTTGACGAAACCCACCAAACCTCGCACCGAGGATCACCCCATCTGCGATTCTCACTCTCCCGAATGTTTCGATGACCTAGTTACCCAGTTTGTCGGGATGATCGCCAACGGCGATGAAGATATGGCTAACATACCGAAAGATTGGGGACATGTAGAGGACGATGAGCCTATCCTAGATCTTGATCTCAACGAGTACGATCAGTTCCTCCTCGACAACCCAGATTTAGAGGAGAAACTACCCGAAGAGGAAGGCACTAAGTTTGAGGAGCAACCCGAGTGTTACATGAATCTACAAGACCCTGAGCCACCTCAGGAAGCACTCGAGAAGCTCACGCTCAAAAGTGCCACACCGCCGTTGGGTGATGTTACCGTATCAGACGCCCCATACGAGACCAATGACGAAGTGCGCCCGTGCCTCCTTCGTCAGAATGATGATCTCGAAGTGGAGAACAATCACCTTCGCCAACAACTCAACCGGTCTCCTAAAACTCAGCAGATTCAAGTTGAGTACACCCGCCCCGTGGATGGCCAAAACTTGGCAGATTGTCCCTACAGGGCTGCTAGGCTACTTCAATCGGCTCCCAGGGCCGAACCAATGACGCACCTGACAACTTAAAAATTGTGGTTCAGTCAGGATACTCCCGAAGCATGCCACGGGCCTGCTCCGCGCGATCGTCGGCGACGCCTTCTAGGGACCAGGAGACGACCAACGGGAGGACCTAGAGCATATCGCCCCCCTAACCCAATCTACGGCCGACTAGGGAACGGGCAAGATTCTCGCTTGTTGATCAATGCACAGAAATAGGAACACGATACTCATGGCCCTGCCCAATATTCGACAGCTCCCAGGAAGCAAGCTCAGCCATCGATCAAACTCGAGTATACCATCCCGAGAACAGCCTCAATCCCTCGCAAGAGACAAGCTTATCGAGACATGTTTGAAAGGGTCATAAACAGCCCACGTCAGAATCATGGCTTCGTTGTGACCCACCTTGCCGAAGATTGCCTCGCTTACCACAAGCGTGTCGTTCTGGAAGCCAAAAGGCGGACAGACCAAGAAGGGTACTCGGGAGACCGGGACGATGATCAAAGCCCCGATGCGGTTGCTAGAAGCTCCATGCTCATCTTTGGTGGCCCTCAAGCCTACTAGGATCAAAGGTGGTAGAAGATGACTCACCGATGGATCTATGCGACCGCACCGACCACCCTGCTATACCTACGTTGGTCAGAACGGCCAATTACCTATGATCGAATTGATCATCCGAACCGGGTAGTTGAGGCGGGTCGATTCTATAGGGGACCCACCGCGTTCATTCACTTAAAACGAGTGTCATCCACTTGACCAGCATAATTTAAGCAAACCAACCTCGACAACTCCCCTAGGAGCGCACTTGGCAACTCCTCTTTAGGATCAGGTTGAGTATCATACCATGATAGCCTCCACAACTCAAGATTACATCTCATCATCGGAGTACATAATAATCCAGCGGAAAACATATATTACAAGTCTTATTGAATTTAACAAGTTAGTCATACAACCTGAAAGAAGACATTGATTCAAAGCAACCATATGTAGTGAAGACCAACCACTATCTTACCAACTACAACTATGACATACACTCTCACTAGTAACAGGTAGTCGCCTTGCCCATGGGCATCACTACCATAGCTTGGACGGCTCCTGATATTCATCCACTTTGCCACCAACGACAGGGTGAGATGGCCGCCAATGTCCTTTACCTGTAAAACAACTTAACTGCAGCACCGTGAGTACATTGCGTACTCGCAGGACTTAATTCCAACATATAGTATTTGGTGGATGCATAGGGTGATTATCAGGCATTTGTATAAGTACGAAAAGCAATGATGTTCATTAAGAGTATGACATGCTATGCTCAAATTTAGAATTAAAGCATTTATCATTGCAACCAAGATGCTCATAGTCCATCATCCATCAACAATGCTACCATGGGTATAGAAAGTAGGAACAACCGAATGATTCCGTCCTGAGAGACTTCAGGCTTTCAAGACTCTATAGATGTGTACAACTGTACCCACACAGAAGGACGGGACTAACCACCATACCTCATGCACGAGAGTAAGGGTTGCCTCATGCCTTCCAACCTTTCCCTAATCCGGCCTGAATGTCACATGAAAGGTTCGACTGGATGCCCGGGTCAGGTTTCCACCATCTTCCCAGTTCCTTGGGTCAGGTTTCTGTACTGTAATGGGTCCTCGGTTCGTTACGTACACCATCTTCCCAGCGTCATCCCCCTTGCCAGTTTCACGAATAGACAGGTCGTAATTAGTTACTTGGCTGATCGACCCCATCCATGACATGTGGTCTGTACGGGTGGTTACTCAGACTTATGTATCCCAATACATGGTCCTTACTGCTCCATGAGCTATGTCGTATGAGATCCCACACTCACGGCGATCTACCCCTCGTTTGAGCAAGATGGGGATAAAGCATGTAAATAAGTACAACAAGGCAGCAAGTCATGGTTTATGTGTAACAAGTAAAACAAGGAATATCCATGGTGTAGATCATGTTATTATGATTTGACAATTTTTAAACTTGTCATGATATGTAAAATTAAGCATGTTTAAGAGGTACCATAAGGGTAGCAAGACATCAACATATGCGAGCCAACGCAAGTAAGAGCCTATATACTAAACCATGGCAATGAACATTTAAAGTGCTTGCTGAAATCCTAGATTACTAACACTAATATGCAGTCCCAAGTCATACAACATGAATCTGAAGTTTATAAAAATAGGGCTATAAACATTTCCTAGTTAGCTCCCATTCTCACTTTGTTCTAACTAACTTCAACTCTCAAACCTAGCTAACTATATCTAATCTTTGCTCCTATTTGACCCATTCTATTTCGGGTGATAGACAAGACAGGTTGGAGAATCACTTAACAAGATTAATTAAGCACGAGGAGAGAGTGAGACTGTTGACACAAAAATGTGGCGATGTGATCAACATACAACAAGCCAGAAGATCTGAGTAGAACAAGACCAGAGATCTGCTTGGCTTCAACACAAAACCAGCCGATTCTAAAAACCCAATGACATGCCAGTCAATTTGACCTGCAATTGACAAGGAGAAAAAAATCTTATCAGTAATTTAAGGTGGAACATGTTGGTGTTGCACCAAATAGTTTCAAATGTACGGCTAGATAGCCGATTCAATGAGGCTATCGACTACATAGTCGATATCTAGCGTATCCATGAAATGAATATCTTTAAATCAATGATTATCGGCTAATATTAAATGATAATGATATGAATCAAAATAACCGATGCTCATGAAACATCAGAAAGCATCATCGGCTAAATGGAACATGATCGATATAAAGCGTCGAGCCGATAAGTTTGATGAAAAGAGTATAACATACGAACAAATTAACTGTCTAATATAAATGAATCTACAAACAATTTTGAGTCTAATCTATTATCATCAACAGTGAGGTTCGATCGGATCGATGCAGCTATGATAATGATAATAAACTAAAGCCAAAGAATCTATAAAACCATCTATATGTTGATAGATTCATGAAAACATGCTATATGCGTGAGAGTATGGGCAAATCGGCTCAAATAGCCGATGTAGTCATAGCAAACAAACAGAGGACATATCTTGATCATGAACAAGACCACTAATCGATAATTTCTAATCTAAAGTCTTACCAGTGAGGTTCGATCGGATCGATGCAGCTTATGGTAGTGTCATTAGATTAGATCTCATTAACTAGTGAGTTTATTCAAGATTGAAACATGTCTTTAGATACATACTATGTTTGACTAGAATAGAGATAAAACAACCGATCTAGCAGAATTAAGCCATCAATTATAAGATTTAAAGTGTGACCAGATCAAAGAACGACCAATTAAGATGATATGATGCTGATCTATCTCTATCTCAATCGGGTGATTTTGTTATAATTAATAAAACATTAATTATAGCAAGATCGATAACTAGTGAATCAACCAAAAACAACAAGGAAAATCTTACTAATCTTAGTAGATTCGATAACTGGTGATATTGTATTAAACAACAAGTTATTTAACACAAGATTGATAACTTTGATCTATATTATGATTTATAAGGGATCAATCAGCTGATGCAGACTTACAAACTATAAAACAGAACGATAACTAACTTATTTTATGGCTCATAAAAGATCAATCAGCTGATGCAGCTTTACAAGCTCAATACAAGTCGCGACGGTACTCACAAGCAAGCTAGAGGTCGATTAGTCGATGCAGCCCTGTTTGCTAAAGAACTCGCTGAGATCTACAGTACTCCTACTCCTAATGCGATGGCAAAAGTCGAAAAGATTGTATTGATTGAGTGTTCGTTCTCTCTTTTACAATAACTAGGGTATAATATTTATATTCGGAACCTAAACATAAATCCTAATCAAATACAACTCATTACAATTCTTGCAATAAAAGAAAACTTCCTAACTTAATAATAACTTGGACCCCAATTATAGCCACAAATAAGGATTCCTTATTTGTAGAGTCCAGAGACATTTGGTTGACCACAAGCCTTTCCAAACTGGCGCCACTCAAGTATATCATGGGGTTCCATTGATTAGCTTTAATAGGTCATTTTCTTAAGCAATTGAGTGGCAAAGGATTTATCATTCCATCATGATCAGGTAAATGTCTTCTATAAAATAGTATAATTATCCATTAGTGATCATCTCATTCCATAAGGGTCCAGGAAGCTGAGCTTTATATGGTGAGTCCGTGAGGATTCAGGTTTATTGTTAAATTAGCTTATACCGATTCACATCTAATCGATTCCTTGATGACACAATCCTGAAAGCTTTGAGTTCCTGCGTTCTTCTTCCCAATTTTTGGTGTAAACAGAGACTATTAGCTAAGTCATAATTCCAATAAGAAATTAGGTGAAATATTCCATATTTTAGTTGTTCACCCAACTAGCTAACTACCTAGGACCACATATTTTGGCTAAGTTTCTGATGCTCATGTATTCCCATGCTAAGTTGTTCCTTGACCACGTGGCTAAAGTGTATGACAGACAACCATATGCTTCGATACCCGGTTGTAGGGGACCCACCGTGTTCATTCACTTAAAACGAGTGTCATCCACTTGACCAGCTCAATTTAAGCAAACCAATGTCGATGACTCAATTTTAGATTTGAATTATAAAACAAAAGTAAAAAAGCAGATCATACTCCCAAGATATGATTTAAACTATGATTTTTACGAAATAGTAATATAGTAAACATCATTACTAATACGTATGGCGCGCAAGATATGATTTGGCAACTCCTCTTGAGGATCTACCCATGAATTTCAAGGTTGAGTATCATACCACGATAGCCTCCACAACTTAAGATTACATCTCATCATCGGAGTACATAATAATCCAGCGGAAAACATATATTACAAGTCTTATTGAATTTAACAAGTTAGTCATACAACCTTAAAGAAGACATTGATTCAATGCAACCATATGTAGTGAAGACCAACCACTATCTTACCAACTACAACTATGACATACACTCTCACTAGTAACAGGTAGTCGCCTTGCCCATGGGCGTCACTAGCATAGCTTGGACGGCTCCTACCATTCATCCACTTTGCCACCAACGATGGGGTGAGATGGCCGCCAATGTCCTTTGCCTGTAAAACAACTTAACAGCAACACCATGAGTACATTGCGTACTCGAAGGACTTAATTCCAACATATAGTATTTGTGGATGCATAGGGTGATTATCAGGCATTTGTATAAGTGCGGAAAGCAATGATGTTAATTAAGAGTATGACATGCTATGCTCAAATTTAGAATTAAAGCATTTATCATTGCAACCAAGATGCTCATAGTCCATCGTCCATCAACAATGCTGCCATGGGTATAGAAAGTAGGAACAACCGAATGATTCTGTCCTGAGGGACTTTAGGATTTCAAGACTCTGTAGAGGTGTGCAATTGTACCCACACGAAAGGACGGGACTAACCACCATACCTCGTGCACAAGAGTAAGGGTTGCCTCACGCCTTCCAACCTTTCCCTAATCCGGCCCGAATGTCACATGAAAGGTTTCTTTTCTTTTGGATGCCATTTTAATTTCATTTCAAAAGCATTTCAAATTACTTTGGAGTTTTTTGACCATCTTCCCAGTTCCTAATTTAATGAAATTTTTTATTTCCCTATATTTCATGTGCACAAAATTATAACTTAAATCATTTTAACTCTAACTCTTTTCAAAAGAGGCTTTTGTACTATAACGGGTCCCCGGTTCGTTACGTACACCATCTTCCCGGCGCCATCCCTCTTGCTAGTTTCACAGATAGACAGGTCGCAATTAGTTACTTGGCTTGTCGACCCTATCCGTGACATGTGGTCTGTACGGGTGGTTACTCAGACTTATGTATCCCAATACACGGTCCTTACTGCTCCACGAGCTAAGTCGTTTGAGATCCCACACTCACGGTGACCTACCCCTCGCTTGAGCAAGATATCCAAGTTATCATCAAGATTACTGTCGATGTTTTACCACCGATAGCTTGCCAGAGCGCACTTGGCAACTCCTCTTCAGGATCGGGTTGAGGGTACCATGATAGCCTCCACAACTTAAGGAAAACATATATTTGTTCGGGCATACAACCTTAAAGAAGACATTGATTCGAATACCAACTACAACTATGACATACACTCTCTCACTAGTAATGGTAGCGTCACTACCATAGCTTGGACGGCTCTCGCCATTCATCCACTTTTGAGCTAATGTCCTTTTGCTCAAAACAAAGACTCACGATTTATCTTGGTTCATGAGCCCTCGACTTGGTCGAGTAATAACAACTTACGTCCGAGGGTTTTGGCGTTGCTGTTTTCACGCTTCCAACCGAATTATATTCCTTTGAGTATCGGGTATTCGTTTCTCCCTTACAATGGATACCCTCACCCAGCCCTTTATAGTCCAGTTTGAGAGGCGTTGTTTGTGTCCTATTCGGATACACAAGGTCGAGTCCTAAGCTACGCTTGAGCGCCTTTCCTTGTATAGTTTGCGTTGGAGTTTCGGTTTTGCACGATTGCGTTGCTTTGCTCCACGTTCTTCTTGGTGATTTGGGCTGTAGGCCTTGTTACCAAGGCCTACCTCCCTACAAGTATGGTCTATGGGGGCCGTAGGGTTCCCCATCGACAAGCCCGAGAGGTGTTGAGCATTTCATGATTGAGCTTCAAGGGTCGAGTTGTTGTAGTCTTGATTCGGGTCCTTTTGAAGTGAAATCTTGAGATGGTCTTCTTTGATTCTTTTTGGCTGATGTGCACTTTTTGCTTGGCGTCCTTCGAGTTCTTTTTCCTTTGAGTGCCGGTGAGTGCAATTTTGCAAAAATTGCACTCATTGAGTGTAGCCCTCGAGCCTTCTATTTTTTGTTACAAAAAGCTGGAGGGTCAAAAAATTTGAAAATATGTTTTTCTGTGGTAGGTACTTGCAGCCCCCGAGCCTTCTCCGGGTTCTTTTCTGTTGAAAAGAAGCCAGAAGAAGGGTCTTGATTTGTACTCCTTTGATCTTTGTCTTTTGCTGGTCACGGATGGGTCTTGTATGGCCATGAGTGAGCGTCTTCTTTTACTTTTTGTCAGGAATCTTGCTTTTGGGTACTATTCGTCTTTTTTGCTTTGCTCTTTTGTTCTTTTCCTCTCTCTTTCTTGTGATCTTTAGCCTTGTTTACTTCTGGTTTGCTATAAATACCTTCTTTGTTGGTTGTGGTTCTGCCTTGAGTAGGAAAATTCTTCTTCAATTCTTTCTTCATTCGTAGATATGCTGGTGTGTGAGGTTGAGCAGCCCCCGGGCTTATGCTTGGTTGATAATGATCATGCTGTTCTATCTGTTCTTCTGCGTCCGAGCTGCCATTGCTGCCGCCACTATGTTCATTGTTGCAATATTTAAGAATTTTGTCTCTATCTTATGTTTGAGTTTATCCGGTCCTGTTTGGCCGTCTGTAACCTTTGTATTTGTCTTCGATCAATGAGATTTATAAATTTTCTCCGTCTGAGTTCTTTTTCAACTGTAATCCTTTGACACTATAATTTTGTATGTGATCCTTCACACGTCTTCAATTTGTTTGTTCGGCTGCTTATTGCTGCTGTCATTCTAGTTGTTGGAGAATTCAATGTGTCTTCACGGGTTGTATTGCTGCTGTAGAATATTCTCTTGGATATGCTTTATCTTGTACTATGGTTGTTCTGGGTATATACTGTTCCTTCGTGATGGTCTAGTCACATCTGATTTTTTACTGAAGTCCTGGCTCTGCAGTGGTTCACATGGTTGTCCTTTTGGAGTTCTTTTTTCTTCCATGAGTCTGGCATATGTGCATCTGAGTTGTGCTATAAATATGGCCTGTTGCTGATACCCTGCTGTGCCATTTCTTCTTCTTTTTGTAGTCATGGATATTATAGTTTGGGAGCTCGACGAGCCCCCGGGCCTGTTCTCTTTCTTCTATTTTCTTCTGCTAGTAAATGGTGTAGGTCTTGTGATAGAGACCAGTAGCAGGCTAGTCTCGAGGTGGTATTTAGCTGTAAGGGATATTGAGGCAAATGGTGTAGGACTTGTGATGTGAGTGATGCATGTTGCGTTGCCTCATCTTCCAGTGCCTGCCCTTTCTTTTTTGTTCTTCTTACAGTGATGATTGGCGCGTGTTCCGGCTTGTTCTTCGACAGTTCGTTGTAGATTAGCCATTATTCGGTCTTCTGCTGTGCCATTTAGGTTTAGTCCAATACAGATCAGCAAGTGTTGAGAGATGGTGCCGGGTTCTTCCAGGTTGTCGTTGTCAATCTTGGATGACTTGTGAGTGCCTTCTCTGTCACCTATAGCAATCTTGGATGTGCGCCCTTCTTTTGGAAAAAAGTACGTTCGAGTTGTTTTATCCTGCCTAGTAATGTCGAATCTTGGTTCGAGGGTTGCAACCTCATACTGAATGATTTCCTTTGCTTTCTTCGTTGAATTCATCAGATCTTGTATTCTGTTGTAATCTCAATGTACCTTTGATGAAATGAAAAGAAAATTATTCTTTTCTGCTCTATGACCGAGTTGTTTATTGATGTGGCTGAGCTCTTTTGTATGTCTGTACTGTGGTGTATTGTCATGACTGACTTGTTGCATCCTTCTTTCCTGGTTGCCTCCTTGTGAATGTGTTAATTCGTCATGTGTCCGTTATAGTCTGAACGGACCGTTGCCTTTTCGTTTTGTGTGCACGGTAATTGTGGAATGGTAACTTTGAAGGGCCTCCTCGGGCAATATGCGTGATTTTGGGCCTCGTGGGCCGTGTATTTTTCTTGTATAAAGATAACTACTCTGTTACTGTTGGCTTAACTTGCCTTTGCAGTAAAAAATTCCCCAATCTCAGCCAAAACCCTAGCTTCGTTGTGCCTTCGATCTCCTGCTATTTCCGTCCAAATCTTGTCTTTGTTTTTTTGAGATGGTGGCGAAGAACAAGAGCAAGAATAAGGGCAAATCTGTCAACGAGGAGGCATCGCTCAAGGTGATCGAGAACACCGAATTTGTTGCGATGCGGAAAATGCAGAGGCAACTCCCCAAGCCGTCGACTTCGGAGGCGGAGTTGGATCTGCTTGTTGCTCATGGCCTTCTTCAGGAGAAATGTCTCTCTAATTTCTCTGGTCCTGGTGAGCACGATGTCCCTTCTCCCACTCCGAATCAATCTATTCTTTTTGTTCCTTTTGTGCGGGCGAGGCTCTGTTATCCCCCGTTCGATTTCTTACTTGAGTTTCTTGGATCCTATGGGATTCAAATCCATCATCTTACCCCTAACGGGGTTCTTTTTCTTTCTACCTTCGTGCATTTTTGTGAAGTTTTTGTTGGAATTCCTCCAAATCTTCTTCTTTTTCATCATTTTTTAGTGTGCGTTTGTCAGACGGAAATAATACTCCTTTTCTCGGCTGCTGCCTTACCCTTTCCCTTCTCTTACCCTTTCTGATTCTGTCAAGAATTGGGTGGAAAAGTGGTTTTATATTTCGAAACCTGCTCTTTCCTTTTCTCATGATCTTTCTGTTCTTCCCGTTCCCCTCTCTATTTGGAAGGATAAAATCTCTTTTGCTGAGCGTGCTGCTCTGAAGCCTGTACTCGCTCGAGTTGCAGTGCTTAAACAGGCAAGCTTAAGTGGCAATTGTATAGTTGCCAGTTTCTTGCGTCGCCGGGTGCAACCTCTTATGCAGAGGGTGCATTACGGCTTTGAATATACTAGGCCCTCAGATCCTTCCTGACTTGTTCTTGATGTCGAGTTGCCTGAGGAGGTCATTCTTGAACGCCTGGGGCGTATTCTAGGTGGAGTCTCTGTGATACCTGCTCGTGTTGAAGAGTATGATGCTGCTCATCCTCCTCCTGAGGTAAGTGGTAATCTCCTCCGAGTTCTTTTGGGGTTTTTTGTAATTTGTATTCTGTTTTTGACTTCTTTCCTCTTCTCTTGCAGGGTTTTGGTCGGGCTTTTAAGCTTGAGATAGCTGTTGCTGGTGGTGGTGGGGCTGTTGTTGAAGAGCTCGCCGAAGAAGGAGATGAAGATGATGATGTTGTTGCCGGTCCTGTGGTAGTTGCTGCTACTGGGCCGGGTTCTTCTTCTGCCAGGTTGATTACTGGCTTTTTTGGTGGTCACCACTCCTACGTTGAGTATGTTCCTGATCCTCGAATTGCTCAATATATCTTGTCATCTAGGAAGCGGAAGTCAGAGGTTGCTGCTAAGCATATTTTACCCAAGAGGCAACGTTCAATTCGTCAGATTGCCTCAATAGGTAATGTTCTCGTAGGTGAGCTTGTGCTTTCTCCTGTGTTGTTTTGCCTCTGTCTTTTGGTTTGCTTTGTTTTACTGATCCCATCTTTTGTTGTCTTGATAGAAGGCCGGTCTGTTGTCTTGAGCGAGGTGGAGACTGAGGATGAGGTCCCCTTGATTACTCGACCATAAGTCTTCCGTTGTAAATTTTCTTGTGCTTGTCTTTTTGCTCTTTTCCTAAAAAACTGAATTGCTTTTTTCATTATAGTCGGAAACCGGCACCTTGTGCCCCTTCTGTGACAGTTGTATCCGCTTCTATCCTGGAGGCCCTTCCAATCCCCTCCTTTGAGGTAGTTGAGGATGATTTGTTTGATGTGCCTCTCCCGAATCTTGGCTTCTCAGGGGTGGCTGGAAACTTTAAGAAGGTTATCAAGTAAGTATATTTATCTTGTCTTCTGATTCGCCATTTTTGCTTGTCTCTGACTGGCCTGAGCTCTTTTTTCGAATGTAGGCCTTCGGAGGATACTTCTTCTTCCCTTACTCTTGATGCTGGTGGACCTCTACAAGATTCTACTACTGGTAAGTTATTTTCCCGTTTATGCTTGCTTTCTTGATTTTTTCTTTTCTGTCTAACGGGTTGTTTTCTTTGTAGCTTCTCTTCCATGTATTGCCTCTCCTACTCCGCGTGTTGAGGAGGAGGCTATTGAAACTCCGGTGTCTCCTCCAATGGAGCACCGAGTTGAAGTGAACTTAGGCAGCCCTTTTGCTGCTCCTATTCTGCCAACCGGGTTGTCCCTGTTGGACAACCCCGAAGCAGCTGCTCGGGAGGATGCAGTGAATGGGGAGCCGGCTGATAATAATCCTTCGTCTGTTGCTGCTGTGGATGCTGCTGGTACTTCTAGTGTCGGCCAGCCTTTGACTTCCACTCCGAGTACTCTCCTGTTAACTCAGGGTGGGGAGGAGTTGGTCCAACTCGGTCGTGTTGAGCGGCTGTCTGAGTTGGTTTCTTTGTGGGAGAATTTCTCGGGCGCGTATGGCGCCAAACTCAAGGTATTCGAGTTCTTTTTAACTTTCGATATTGGTTTTTTCTGTTACTGTCTCACATTTTTTTGCTTTGCAGTCTTTATTTCAAGATCAGGATGTCTTGTTCGGTCCTCATGAGGTGCAATTTACTGCCATTGCTGAAGCCAATTTGAAAAGAAAGGAAGATGAGCTGGCTCGGACTGAAGTTGTCCTGACTTATGAGAAGGCGCAGCGTGCTCTGATGGAGTCCGCCCTCAATGCTAAGGTGCTTGAGGCTGAGAAGTTGCGCGACTCATCTTTGCAGGCTGTTACTGCTGCTCAGAATGAGGTCTCCGCGTTGAAGAAAGAAAAAACTGGTGGGTTCTCCTTTCTTTGCATACTTGCTTTTTCTGCCTTGTTTTTTCTTTCTTTCTTTGAGTTCTTTGTCTGCTTTCTTTTCAGCTCTTGTTAAGGATAAGGAGAGTTGGCAGAAAGAACGAGAGGAGAGGATCAATACCCTCCGTACTTCTCAAAATCAAGCCGAGTCTGTAAGTTCTTCTTCTGATATCAAATTGAAAGAGGCCCAAGATTTATTTGCATAGGCCAAGCTAATTAGATTTGGAGCTGACCGTGACCTTGTTTAGGCTTTGAAATCAGTGCAAGATTTGCAGGAGAAGTTAGCAGCTGCCCATGATCAATTCTAGGCTCTCCAAACTAAGCTGATAGGTGCCCAAGATCAATTCAGGCTCTTTATGAAGCTGTGAAGCCTATTATTGCTGCGTTGTTTGTCGCCAGGAGGACTTTGCTCAAGGGTTGAGAGGCATTATCCCAGTCTTGTCAACTCGATTTTTTGAGTTTGTCAAGGGTGGTTTTTACCGTTGTGTAAACAATGTTATATCCTTCATCCGAGTTGCCACTCCTGATGCTCCGCTTCAGCAGATTGTAGATCCTTCCGTGACTGTAGAGTTTGCGCAGCGATGGGATGAGGCGAAGGTGGAGCTTGGTGATCTTACAGACCAAATCTTGGAACAGATGGATGTGCTTCCTACTGTGCCTCTAGCTCCTTAGATGTTTTGTGTAATGAACTTGTGGTTTCTTGTAATATATACTTGTGTCTAAAAATATGATCAAGCTTTTCCCTGCTTTTGAATTTGTCTTTGACTGAAATGAGCAGGCTTCGACCTGTCTTTCTTTTTCTTCTGAGATGTCTTTGAATAATATGGAAAAGTTTCGCCATGTCTTTCCTTGTGACTTTTTCGTGCTCTGCCATAGCTTGTTTCTTCTTGGTGATCGCTCTTGGGGTAGGCGATCGAGTTGTTGGAGTGTTTGTGCCCTTCCTTGGGCAACATAGTCGATCGTACCACTCTTGGGGTGGGCGACCGAGTTGTTGGAGTGCTTGTGCTCTTCTCTGGTCGAAGTAGTCGTTCGTACCGCTCTTGGGGTAGGCGACCGAGTTGTTGGGGTGATTGTGTCCCTCTCTGGGTGAAGTAGTTGATCGTACCACTCTTGGGGTAGGCGACCGAGCTGTTGGAGTGCTTGTACCATTTCTTGGGTGAAGTAGTCGATCGTACCACTCTTGGGGTAGGCGACCGAGTTGTTGAAGTGCTTGTGCCGCTTCTTGGGCGAAGTAGTCGATCGTACCACTCTTGGGGTAGGCGACCGAGCTGTTGGAGTGCTTGTGCCGCTTCTTGGGCGAAGTAGTCGATTGTACCACTCTTGGGGTAGGTGACCGAGTTGTTGAAGTGCTTGTGCCGCTTCTTGGGCAAAGTAGTCAATCGTACCACTCTTGGGGTAGGCGACCGAGTTGTTGAAGTGCTTGTGCCGCTTCTTGGGTGAAGTATTCGATCGTACCACTCTTGGGGTAGGCGACCGGACCCGTATAGCACAACCGTTTCTGGGTTGGCTGTTTGCAGGGTAAGTAAGCAATCGTACCAGCTCTTGGGGTAAGCGATTGCGCCCGTATAACAACAACCGTTTTCAGGTTGAGCTGTTTGCCGGGCTGCCCCTTTTTCCCCAACTTGATTATGGGTTGGTTATGTCCGTTGGACAGGGCTGTCTGTCGTACCATCTCTTTATGGTAGAGTGACAAATGCTAGCTTGGGTCTCCTTACCCAAGAAGCTATTTGGCCGTTGGCCGTCAGTCAGACCATCTCCATATGGTTGAGTGACAAGATTGCCCGTGTAGCACAAACCGTTTCCGGGTTGGTACATTAATGAGGAAGCCCTTTTCCCCAACACGATTACGGGTTGGTTACATCCGATTAGATGGGGCTCATATTTGAAGATGTTCTTCTTGAATAATCTCTGTTTTATTTCTCTTGAAACTTGAGTACAATCTGTTGTACTTAATTGTAGAATCTTTTGAGTGGTGATATGCCAAGTGTTCTTTCTGAGTATTTCATCCAGAGTCATCAACTCGTATGTGCGGGTCTATTCTTTGTCTTCACGATGAAGGGTCCTTCCCATGAGTGAGTAGTTTGTGTCGTCCATCTTTATTCTAGATTAGTCATAGTACTGAGTCCCCTGGCTTTAGTGATCGGGGTTGAGTACTTTTGTCATAATGTCTTCGTAACCCTTGCTAATATCTTACATTTTGTATGATTGCACTGTCTCTTATTTCTTCTATTGAATCAATTTCTAACCGCCTTGTTTCTTCTGCTTCGTCTTCTTCATATTGTTCTATTCTTGGAGATAGCCATATTAAGTCGGCTGGTAGTACTACCTCTGATCCGTAGACCAGAAAGAACGGTGAGTATCCAGTTGCTCTATTGATCTGGGTTCTTAGACCCCATACTACTTTTGGTAATTCGTCGATCCATTTTCCACCATAATCTTTCAAATCTTCAGATAATCTTGGTTTTAAACCTTGTAATATGAGTCCATTTGCTCTTTCGACTTGTCCATTGGCCTACGGGTGTGCTATTGATGCAAAGTCGATTTCTATCCCACAATCTTTTGCCCAGTATTGGAATTCTCTTGCTGTAAATGGTGAACTAAGATCTATGATTATTCTGTTGGGCATGCCGAACCTATGCATGATGTCTTGTATGAATTCCACTGCCTTTTCTGCACTGTATTTGACCAAAGGTTTGTATTCAATCCACTTTGTAAATTTGTCGATTGCCACAAATATGTATTGAAGCCTCCTTTTGCTTTTTTTTGAGTGGTCCGACTTGATCCATTTCAAACATGAGAACGGCAAGCCGGCGGTATGCATATTAAGTTGTGAGCGGCACATGTGATTGCCTGGCAAACATTTGGCAATTCTTGCATGTTACGGCGAGTTCTTCCGCATCTTTGAGTCTTTGTTGGCCAATAGAAACCGGTTCGAATGCTTTGCCGACTAGTGTCCTAGAGGTGCGCATGATTTCCACAACATCTGAGTGGATTTCATCCAAGATTTCCTTTCCTTTATCTATCGAAACACATTTAGCAAAGTACTGATGATGATCTTTGCTCTTTTGTATAGTTTATCTCCCACCGAACGTAGTTTTGCTTCTTCATACAACCCGAGTTGCTTACCGCTTTGTCTTCGGTAGTTTCTTCTCTTTGATAAAATCAATGTATGTTTGTCTCCAATCACTTTGTATGACCATGATTTGTCTTGACTAGTCTGGTTCTTCTGCTTGATCTATTTCCATTGGATCTGTTGTCTCTGTCTCTTTTCCTATGTTTCTGAGTTGTTTGATGGATGGGGCTGTGAGTTCTTCCACAAATATACCGGGTGGTACTTTTGCTCTATCTGACCCTAACTTGGCTAGCACATCTGCTGCAACGTTGGAATCTCTTAGTACATGATGGATTTCGAGCCCTTGGAAAATTTTCTCCAATTTTCTGACTTCTGCACAGTACGCATCCATATTATCTTTTGTACAATCCCAATCCTTGTTGACTTGATTGATTACTACAGCTGAATCACCATAGACAAGTAGTCCTTTGATCCCAAGCGAGCTTGCAACTCTTAGACCGTGTATTATTGCTTTGTATTCTACCTCATTGTTAGTTGCCTGCCAAAGTATTTGTAGTACATATTTTAACTGTCTCCCTTCTGGTGATATGAATAGTACTCCTGCTCCAGCTCCTCCTATCTTTAGGGAACCGTCAAAATACATTTTCCAATGATCAAGTATTGGTTCGGGTTCTTTTTGGTGATTTACATCCATTCAAACAATGAAGTCGGATAATGCTTGAGATTTGATTGATGTTCTTGGTTTGAAGTCTAGGTTGAGAAGCCTTTGAGTTCCTTTGCCCATTTTGATATCCGACCTGTTGCATCTTTGTTGCGTAGAATGTCTTGAAGTGGAAAATTGGTTACCACTATAATCTTGTGTTCATGGAAATAATGTCTCAGCTTTCTTGATGATATCAACACTGCATAAAGTAGTTTTTGCACGTGTGGGTATCTCACTTTTGATTCTATTAGTACTTCGCTTATGTAATAGACTGGTCTTTGCATTTTGTATGCGTGTTCGGGTTCTTCTCTCTCGACCACAATTGCTGTGCTGACAACGTTCTTGGTTGCTGTAAATTATAGCATCATGTCCTCTTTGTCTTTTGGTGGTGTCATTACTGGTGATGATGCCAAGTATTCTTTTAACTTTTGGAATGCTTTTTCTGCTTCTTCTGTCCATTCAAAATTTCCTGCCTTTTTCAATAATTTGAAGAAAGGTAGCCCTTTTTCTCCTAGTCGGGAGATGAATCTGTTGAGTGCTACCATGCATCCTGTGAGCTTTTGTATGTCTTTAACTTTCTTTGGAGGTTTCATATCCATGATGGCTTTAACCTGCTTTGTACTTGCTTCAATTCCTCGGTTACTGACTAGAAACCCGAGTAGTTGTCCTGATGGTACCCCAAAAACACACTTTGTGGGGTTTAGCTTCCACTGCCATGCTTTTAGATTATTGAAAGTCTCCTCGAGGTCTTCTATCAATGATCTGGGTTCTTTTGTCTTGATTACTACATCATCAATGTATGCTTCTGCATTTCTTCTGACTTGACTCCCCAAGCAAGTTTGAATTGCTCTTTGATATGTTGCCCCTGCATTTTTTAGCCCAAAAGGCATTGACTTATAACAATATGCCCCAAAGGGTGTAATGAACGATGTCTTGCTTTGGTCTTCTTCTCTTAAGGATATTTGATGATAGCTTTGAATAGCAATCTAGAAAGGATAATGAGCTGATCCTGCTTTGTTGAGTCGATGATTTGATCAATTCTTGGTGGGACATATGGATCTTTTGAGCAATGTTTGTTGAGGTCGTGTGTAGTCGATGCACATGCGCCATTCTTTTGAATTTTTTCTTCTCTACTAGGACCGGGTTGGCAAGCCAATCCGGGTTGATTATTTCTCTCGATGAATCCTGCTTTGCCATGAGCTTGGTGATCTCTTTTTGATTCTTTGCTTTTACATGCTGGAGCGAATCTTCGTAACCTCTCGCTTAACGGGTTTGGACCCTTTGTTCACATCAATTATGTGCTCAACCAACTCCTTGGGACCCCTGGCATGTGTCTGGCGGCTTCCAAGCGAAAATATCTTTGTTGTCCCAAAGAAATTTGGTGAGCTTGAGTTCCTATTTGGGGTCAAGATTTGCATTGATGATTGCCGTCTTCTCCGGATCACCGGTCAAGTGGGTCAATAGTCTTGGTAGCAGCTTCTTTTGGTGGTGCAAAGTTGCTTGGCTTCTTAGCGGTATCTTAATCTCATCTGGGTTCATTTCGTTGGCCAGCATTGCAATCTCCTTTCCTTCCTTTATATCTTGTAATCTTTCGGATATTTGTACTGCTTGTACGTCATAATCATGTGCTTTCTTTATATCTCCTTTCAATGATAATACGCCCTTTGTTGTTGGCATCTTGAGCAGTAGGTATGGATAATGTGGTACTGCCATGTATTTTGTTAAAGCTGGTCTCCCAAGTATTGCGTGGTAGCATGATTCAAAGTCTGCAACTTTGAATTTGATGAATTACGTCCGGTATTTGTCTAGTGTGCCAAAGGTGATAGGTAGGGTTATCTGTTCGAGGGGCATAGCTGCTCTGTCGGGTACTATTCCGTAGAATGGTGTGCTTGTGGGTGTCATTAGCCCTTCACAATCCAGATTCATCCTTTTGAGAGTATCTGCGAAAATTATGTTAAGCCCGGCTCCTCCATCGATGAGTACTTTAGTTACTACTACTCTTGCGATAGTCGGACCCAGTACCAGCGGGTAGCATCCTGCGTTTGCTACACTGGTCCATTGGTCTTCTCTTGTGAAGTGGATGGGGTACTCTGACCAATCTAGATATCTTGGGATGGCTGGTTCAACTGCCATGATGGCTCTGTGAGCTAGTTTCTCTTGTCTTTTGCTTCGTGTGTTAGGAACACCTGAAAATATCACCGCTAATTGGCGTTGGGGTTCTTGATAATCTCCTTCAGCTCTCTTTTCCTCCTTCTTGGATTCTTCTTGCTTTGGCTCCGAGTTGTTTTGATTCCAATTTTCTCTCTTCATGAATTGCCGCTGAAAAGTGCTGCATTCAACTAACTTGTGTCTGGCCCCTGGGTGTATGTGACACGGCATGTTTTCTATGTTTTTTGGCGCTCTTCCTCGGTAGTTGTTACTCTGATAGTTGCCATTACTGTTGTAACTGCTGTTGTTACGGTTGTTGTTATTGTTGTAGTTGCCATTGTGATTGCTACCATTGCTATCATTGCCGTTGCCATTGTATCTTCTTTTGTTGTCTGTGGTTGCCACCATATTGTCCTGCCCTGGTCTTTTGTCTTGCTGTCTGTAATTGGGTCTTCTATTCTCTGGGTTATCCCTAGCAAATATGTGCCAAGTTCTTTCTTCTGACGAAATTAGCTTCTCAACAACCCTCTTGAAGTCTTCATTTGTTCTTGGGTTCTCATTGAAATAGTCCTTGTATTGCCAGTTTGCCCAGATTCCTTCTGCAAAGGCCTCTATCACCTCCCTGTCAGTAATGTCATGGACTTGAGCTCTAAATTCTCCAAATCTTCTATAGTATTCCCTTAGACTTTCTCCTCTCCTTTGTTTTACTCCTTTCAATTCGGCTGCAGTCATTGGATGGGTAATAATGCCTACGAAGTTGTTGCAGAAAGCTTCCTGCAAGTCTTCCCAATACCTGATTGATCTTGGCCTCAATTTGTCAAACCATTGTAGCGGCATTGCTTCGAGGGCCATTGGGAAGAATAGAGCCTTGATGTTGTCATCTCCTCCAGCTAATTCAATAGATTGGGAGTAAACCCTTAGCCATTGTCTTGGTTCGACTTTGCCATCATACTTGGAATGATTTGCTGGTTTAAACTTGTGCGGTAGCTTTAAAGTTTGTAGTCTCCCTGCGAAACAAGGGAATCTGTTGTATGGTTCCATTCTTCTGTAATCTGGTGATCTTGCCCTTCTGTAATAAGACCTGTCTTCTTTTAACTCAGACTCTCCGTAGTCATCTTCTTTGTCAAATCTTCTTGATATTTCTTGGTAGCATTGGCTCAATTCTGGCTTATCTCTTTCTTATTGCCTTGAGTAGTGTTCCTTCCTTCCATTGATATCAGCACTTTCTACTGGTCCTATCCTTTGAAAATTCGATTTTTTGGGTGGCTGCTCCCTTTGTGGCTCCTATGGAATTTCTTCACTGGGTTGTGTTTCTGATCCCCTAACTTCTTTCCTCTGGTCTTCCTTTGCTTTCCCGTTATTCGTGAGGGTGTAGAACTCCTTTGTTAATTCTTCAATTCTTTCCCTTTTTGTATTTTTTGTGGCTTTTTTTTCCGCCTTCTTTCTATTGTATTCCGTTAGCTCCGCCTTGTATTTATTCCAGACTTGCTTCCTTTGTTTAGCCCAGTTTCTCCTTCCAGCTTTCAATTTGTTCTTCTTTAGCCTTGCTAGTCTTTGCTCATCATTTTCGCTGCTGTTGCTTTTCTCATCTGGCGAGATGTTGCCTTCTGATTCGTCTGAAGATTTTATATCTAGTATCTGTGGTGGTTCTAAAGGTTGTTCTAACTGCTCTGTCATGTATACAGTATACCTCTTCCGAGCTCTTCTTGTACGGTATTCCATCCTTTGTTTGGTTGAGTTGTCTGTAGCTTCTAAGCTAGATCCGAGTTCTTTTCCTTCTTGATAAGGTAGTTCTTCAACGCGCGTGCCAGTCTGGGCTTTGCTTGAGGTGAAAGAACCTGGCCAATGCACCACACAATCTTGTGAGGTAACTATCATGATCATCCCTTCTTGTGCTCCCTCCAGGAGTATTCTTCTTGCTGAGTTCATCTTGTTTTGGGTAAAGTGTTGATAGACTGATGTCGCGTTGCGTAGTCCATAAGTTCTCGAGTTCTTCTTTGAGTTGTACGGGTCGTATCCCTTCGCGATCGTTGTTGTGTCTCCGAGTCCAATTAAGCTTGGCTCTTGTGCCGTGAAGATTGTCTTGGAATCGGGTTGTATCTCTTTTTTAGAGTCGGTTTCGTATCCGCTTTCTTCCTTGTTCCGAGTTGTATCCGAAGTTGAGAGTTTTGTCATCTTCTCGGCGAGTTTGTATTGAACTTCGTCATCGAATTCTTTTTCTTCTCAGAGACGGGTACGAAGCTTGTCGTCGCCGTCAGCCTTGCAGATCCAGGATCCGAAGACAAAGGTTGTTCCCGCCGAAAAGGTCATCTTGAGGTTGAGGTCCGCCGAACTCTCGAGAAAAAATTCGTCGAAAGCCCCTACCTGGCGCGCCAGCTGTCGATGTTTTACCACCGATAGCCTACCACGGGGGTACCCGGGACAATTGTTCGGGCTTCGGCGAATAGCGGAATTCGGCGGTTGCGCAAAGAGACTCACGATTTATACTGGTTTAGGCCCTCGACTTGGTCGAGTAATAACCTTACGTCCAGTTTTGGCGTTAGCCTGTTTGCGTTGTATTGCTTTGAGTATTGGGTATGCGTTCTCCCCTTACAATGGATACCCTCACCAACCCTTTATAGTCCAGGCGCTGAGAGGCGTTGTTTGTGTCCTATTCGGATACAAGGTCAGAGACCTAAGCTACGCTTCGGGTGCCTTTCCTTGTATAGTTTGCGTTGGAGTTTTGGTTTTGCACGTTGCTTTGCTCCTCGTTCTTCTTGGTGATTGGGCTATAGGCCTTGTTACCAAGGCCTACCTCCCTGCAGTATGGTCTATGGGGGGCCCGTAGGGTTCCCCATTGACAATTACCTTGTTAGGGATTTATTCCTTAGCTAGATTAGTAAGGTGGGTCAAGTTATACCCTCATTGGTTTTAGTAGTTCATTATCTAGGTCTAGCATCCTACACGCGCGAGCATGAGTTCCCTTCTCAGGCTCGATTTCTACCGCTGCCCAAGCAACTAAGTTGTAAGCTTTAAGCGTTCCCATTCCCATTGTTAAGGTGAGAGGCTTCTAACAAATTATTAAGCTACTCTAGGTGTAGTATGAAGAGATCATTATCCAAGACTATATGTAATGCATAACTCATAATGCGACTTGATAAGTATCCAAAGTAGGGTTCATAATAGCGGTACCTGTTGGATGAGCAAGGATCCCATAGCTTGGAACATCGCTGGGCATCTCTCCGATACCACGTACCAATATATATGTCCATGTATGAGATACTTATGTATGGATGACATTATATTAAACATGTAAGAGGGAGTGTTCAGGTATACATTGAAGGGCTGTCGGTTTGTGTCATTGGGTAGTCTGGCGTGAATGTCAGATAGTCCAATGGTTGTGGGACTTAGTGGGAAAAGGACATACTGGGAACGTCGGACTCTCTGAGCTAAGATCGGACTCTCCAGTATGAAGTCTGTGCTCTCAGGAAAGTCCTCTGTTAGTGATTTATAACTTATCGGACACTCCGGTGCGTGTGGCGGAGACTCAGCTAAATTATAAGGGCTTAGCCTCTCCCGGTGGTCAAAAATGAGATATGCCATGTGGTGCCAAAGTTATGTCTAGATGATAGAGGACATTCTATGGAGCACAACGAAACTCGTTTCACCATTTTTGGAGGTCAAATGCACCTTCTATGGATTTTACAAGTGTAGGCTGTGCGCATGTGCAGAGATTATAGGACACTCCAAACTAACAACGGAACCTTCCGATAAACCCTCTGATAAACCTTCCGATAATCCCAGACTGGTCTCGGGTTTTGGCTATAATTCAACGGACACTCCGACAAAATGATGGGCCATCCGATAAACGACGAACAGCAGTTGTGCAAACATGTTGGAATCGATTTCCGGGGCATCCGGACTCCGAATCGAGTGTGGTTTGTTTCTATGGCTTTCTAGTGATGTAGGGGAGCTTCTATAAGTGATGGATGTGACATGCATGGGCTGTGGTGAGCTTGACCCCATCCATGGTGGTGGTGGCCATGGATGAAGGTGAAGCTCATGGGTATGGCCATGGGTGGTTGGGGAAGATGAAGTTAGGCTTTGGGGATGTGCTCACCATGTCTTGGGGATGCTCCATCTACAGCAATTCTGACTGGAATGCCTTGTGGTGGGAGATCGACGTCGGGCTTGCCCCATGGCTTGAGGAAGAAGATGGTTCTTGGGGCTCCATCTCCTCCAACTCCGGGCGACTTTGAGGGTGTGGGGGAGCTGTAGCAGCTCATCGCCGGCATGCACTAGTAGCCAGGGGCATCCTCCTCTTTCCTCTTCTCCTTCTCTTTTTCTCCCTTCTTCCTCTCCTTCTCTCCTTTCTTTCCTTCTCTTGTTTCTAGGCTCACATGAATGAGAAATGGGGAGGGAGAGAGAGGGAGGGCTGGTGTGTTGGTGTGGGTGAGGTGGTGACATGTGTGCCCATAGGTGGTGTGGTGTTGCCAACACAACACATGCATGGGATAGGTATCGCTACATTTTATCGGACAGTCCGCCGAATGTGCCGGACGGTCCGGTGGCGTGCCTGACAGACAGACTATTTGTGCATGGATTTCTATGGACACTCCGCCATGACAGCGGACACTCCATCAATGCATGGGTTGGCCAAGATTATCCTAAGTCTATGAGATGTCTTCATGGACGGTCCGGTGGTGATGTCGGACGATCCGCCAAAACTGGTAGTTCTTGGTTTTGGGTTGGCGTAGGCACAAGTCAGATTCTAATTGCGATTATGATATGCACACTAGGATGGTCATAAATGACTACCTACATTGTAATGGTTTTGGGTCGTTATAGATTCCCTCTGGTGGTAACTACGGTCATCGAGAACACGAGGGTGACAAAGATTGTCATGGAAGGAGGCAGTGGCATCAACATCCTTTATATGGATGCCTTCGACAAGCTCAACGTGGACATAAGGAAGCTGCACGCGTAGCAGTCCCCCTTCCACGACATCATCCTTGGGCGGCGCATCATGCCCCTGGGCATGATAGGCCTCTCTATGACATTCGACGATGCGGTACACTACCGAAAGGATACACTCTCCTTTGAAGTTGTCGACTTCCAGGGACCTTATAGCGCCATATTACGCCTACCTTAAGCTGAAGATGCAAGGACCACATGGCGTAATCATGGTGCCGGGAAACTTCTAGAGCGCCTACCAGTGCGAGAGGGACGCCATCGAGTACATGGAGGCCAACAACTTGGACTTAGGGGCTTCGAGTCTCCCCTGCCCGAGGCTAGGGAAGGAGCTCCTATCAACGTCTCTAGGACAACAGTCTGCCACCAAACTCGACCCGTCATCCTCGACTCCACCGCTGGCATCGACCCCTATGGCCCTCATCGTCAGATCTTGAGAATGCTGCCAATGACCCACGGTTACGTCGGCCTTTTATTTTTTCTAAATTCAAGTTATCATTTAAATCTTGCAAAGAACATTTATTTGTTACATGAATAAACTGTGATCTCTCGAGTACCTTACGAAGAACCTCTCTGAGTTGCTCGAGGGCTAACCTTTGCAGCTATTGTGCTCCTGTCTAGCATGTTCACATGTTATACTAACTTATCAACGTGCTCGGGGGCTACAATGATAACCATACATGTCGCCCACTTTTACTTTCTCAATCGATCAATGTCTCATAGGCCTTGAAATGGTATAAGTGACTTAACAAGACCTTGCGTGGACTCGACCAAAGTGTTTCATCTTGGTTGAATAATCCCCAGGTAGTTGCTCCAAAGCATAAACCAGCATCAAAAACTAAAGACAGTGAGAGAGCAAATAAAGTCGGGTGCAGCACACTACAAGACGGCCTCAAGCGCTGCCCAAATCTTCTAATGAGTCAGGCATACTGCCCTGTACTATCATTGAGAGATCCACATCACAAATTATGGCCTTGGAAGGCTCTATGGCCTATTGTTGAATCTGTCTATACAATAGGGGATCTATGTCAACAGGTTTCCCTCTGATGGAGCCGATGTTCAAGTTAGTGTAGATTGTCCCGACGGTCACCAGCGCCATGTGCACCCCAGTGGGTAAGACATACTAGGCAACTTCCTCTAGATGCCTTGGGATCCCCCTTAGCTGGGAAGTCACCTCTGACAAAGAGGGGGCCCCTCTGACTGAGCATAGGCCACCTAGCAGGCAGTGTGGCCAGCCATGACTACACTCTAGAGCTCGTCTTAAAGGAACGACACCTATGACACGTACTTCGCCACCATGGCCAAAAGGGTCCCTACATGTAGCCGCTCAACCTCAGTAGCCATTGCCTCCAGGTTCACATAATTAGAGTTACAGTTAGCAAGCTCGTTCTTAAGGCGCCTCGCCTTAGTCGACTCCGTTGTGAACAAAGTGTGTCAGTCCAAAATCATCATACAATCGTAACAAGATTCATTATCGAAAACAAAATGCACCTTGGATCTGCTTCCAGAACTTCTCTGTCTCTTCCTAAGCAAGCGCCCGCTTCTGCCTCTCCCTCCAGTATGTGGAACTAGAGGCATGGAAAGCATCCTTCTCTCGAGATAGCCCGATAATAGCCTCAGTAGTAGCTAAAATGGTAATGAAGGTTTTACAAGCATCACCAAACATTAAGGAGAAAGGTCCGGTGAAAACCCTACCTTGGGCCTCATCCTGATGGTGCTTTAGGGCCACCACCTCTCTCTCTAGCTCGGCTATCCGCGCCTTCACTTTGTCACCTGGCCGAGAGAACCTCTCCTGATGAACATGGACTTGGCTAAGGAATTCTTCTGAAGATACTACAAGAGTAAGATGACATAAGTCTTAGCTTTATTCAGAATGAATCAACCAAAGACTCAGGGGCTAGACCCATCAGGTCCACTACATGGCCTCGAGTATAAACCAAGGGCGACACTTGCCTAGGTGCAACCACCAGTTCAACGCTCGAGGCTAGAACTCCCGACATGGATCATACCTCTAGGGTAGCGCTAAGGAAATCCACAGCCTAGATACTCTTGGTCTTGATGGCATTGGCCAAGGCTCGCAGCGTAGCAAAAAAACTGTCTACTTGTTTTGCCGTCCCATCTAGCTCCCCAAAGCCGGAGACAAGATGGCGCCATTCCTTGACATCATCGAACAAGCTCTTGCCTTCAGCGTCAAATGCTTGCAGCGATGGACCTCCCCCTGCTCATTTGGTTTGAAACCCGAGAGGGACCAGGCAGATGTCATCCACCTATGGAGGAGAGTCAATTCACAGCAACACCCTCTCGAGGCCGTCCTCTAGAATAACTCCCAAGGACGACCTCGACCGATCAAGCTTGTGAACCAGCTCAATGACAGGCTCTTTCCCTCGGGCACCCATGATGGGAACCCGAGCAGGTTCACACTACATAGGCCCCACCTAGGTCACCAAAGAAAAATCTTCCCGAGCATCCTCCAAAGGTGGCGCGCCTGTGACGATACCAGCCATGAAGTCATTAAGGGTAACAGCGACCCAAATCTTCTCTAAAATACTCAAATCCTCACTCTCGTTCGGGCGAACTCCTGGAGCTATGATCTCTCTAGTGTTGTCTGGCGCGATGGCTTTGGGCAACCTCTTGGTTGATAAGGTCTTCGATAGGGAACTACTCCCAAAAAGCAAGCATTAGGAACTCATCACCCGACAAAATCGCGAGATAAAGGAATTGAACTTACATGTTCTCATCACTAGGAACATCCAGCAGCGTAGGCTTCTTCAACCACCTGCGCGAGGTCCTAGAACCTTGTCGAAGGGGACATACTCCACCTTCGGGCCAAAGTCGCCAACGAAGGAGACCTTCCTGGCTGACGGCTTATCATTGGCGGGCCTAGGCGATCCCACATCCCTCAGCACTATGAACAACTCATGACTCTGCTGCAGCCTGCACGGCCAGGGCGAGGAGCAGGCACAATGGCACTCAGCTCTTCTTAAAGTGCAGACATCTCACCATTACTGGCTGATGTCTCCGCACCATCGGTCCTCCGCTCCTGCACCTTGTCCAAAGGGGCCCTCAAGTGGTACTTTCAGTGATCCTACAAGATGGAGCAAGTCACATGAGAAAATTGGGATGAGTTGTCAACTGATCATTGAACAACTAACACCTTACCGAGTTCTCATCGTCTCTTGGCTTTGAGCTCAGGGGCTCCACCAGACGGTCTTTGCCTATGAGCTAGGATTTTGGACCTAGCACCTTGTTGGTAATAACAAGCACCTAAAGCGCGGTCATCGGCTCAATAGGCTCTCCTGATGGACTGATGGTTTCAAGAGAGTAGCATATCAGGGACGCACGTTCCCTCAGGGGCTAGATCCACCACCAAAAGAAGGCCGCTAGCCAAGCCTGACCTGTTAACCGCTCTCCTTTGGTGATAATCCTGCAGGTCACTCTTGAGTTCGTTCGCCTATTCCAGCTCAGACTCGGGAACTTCCTCTTTCTCTGCCACTGGCAGAGGGGCTAGGAGCCTATGGAAAAGCCTGGAGCTGAGCAGTCATAAACATAAAACCACTTCTTCGCCCAATTCAGGATGTTGGAAGGGAGATCGATGTGAAAGAATGGAGATTTGTCGGCCACCTTGATCCAAAGGCTAACGGTGTTGGTATTTATTAACTTGCCACTTGTTTTAGTAGTCACCTAATGTATACCTACATCTCTTAACATTACTTACCAGGTTGTCATCCCTAGTGATGATGCTAGAAATGCTTGTTGGTACTACGTAGCATTACTACTAGAATAATACTAAATAGTTCTTTATTAATTTATGTGACTAGGAGGAATATATAGATATGATTGAAAAGGAATCTACAAGCGCACAGATAATTATACCATTGTAGCACTTCACCCGAGAGTATTCTAGGTATCGTTATTCATATTTTTACCACAGGGAAGGTCTAGCATGGACAAGTATTGATAACTTATACTATTGATGGAGAAGTAAACCATAACCAATATTCTACTCATAATAGTGATAAGTCATAGGATAAGATATATATATATATGATAAGTATTTATCAATGATAATGATAAATCACTCAGAGTATTCCTTTCTATGGTATTAGCAGGGTCAGGTAGAATATTAGAGGAATAATTCCTAAGCCATTCTTAATTATAAGTCAAAGGATACATTGATTACTGCAATTACACCTAATAGTCATTGCTAAGATCATCTTCATATCTACACATAAGGGAGATTACTAAGGGAGATTAAGAACAGAGCTTGTCCCCTTCGTAACTAGATCCTATGTGCTACCTACATTAGGGAGTGGACTACAAAGGACTCAATGGGAGTGTCACATCATGATCTACCACATGACCCAGAATATAGGGTGTATCCACAGGTAAACAACGTATAAGCACCATGCTTACACAATGTCAACCACCCACCCATGGATCCTTAGGGTGAGTGCTATACGAACATATGCATCAATATGATGATAATCCAACTATACTAGGTATATAATCAAAGTAGACGATGAACATTATAACGAAGAACATGAATAAGATGAATACTAATATTGTCATAACAATTGTAGCAAGCATATAAAAATAATGGAGATATAAAAGGGAGAGGGGGTACAAAGATTATACCGAACCACGCTCTTGACATGATCGGAAATCCAAGCGAAGCCTGCTTGCCTCCCTCTAGACCTAGCCTAACTAGCTATGCCCTAGAATATGATGGAGCTCTAAGAATGATTAGGCTTTCTATCTTCTCAAATAACTTGATGCCTCAGGGGGGTGGCAGGGGCTGGTATATATAGGCCGAAGCGTCCATCATCAGCCCTTGGATCAAACCGACTTAAAGAATGGCATAGATGCAACCTAGGACATGGTGGAGAACCGACATAACAATGGAGGATGACATATGGGCCATGGGGGGCTAGGCGGCCTATAGGTGGGGCTGGCCCGGCCCCACTGGCAGCCCCTCAGGCTCCGCCTTGGTGTGGAGTCCTCTTGAGTCTTCTAGAGTCTTTTGGTGTCCGTTTCACTGTGGATAAGCGTGATTAACTCTGACATCTAGGTCCACTTTGATGGTTTTCTAAATAAACCCTGCAGAAATCATAGATTTACCAAAACTCAGGGAATTTGTTAGTCTAAACCCCTAGACCTTTGTTGGTGATCATATTTATGCCCTTATGCATGTTATATTGATGGTTTATAATGTTTGTTAACTACCGTCAATAGCCGGTGACCTTTCGGTCTGACTGAGGAAGAACGTTAAAGCAACGACAAAACAACACCTAGTGGGATCTTGTTAGCCTATGCTTGTGCCCACAATATCAAGTTGTACCAAATGGATGCAAAGAGTGCATTTACTTTGGATGAAGGCCACTTTGAGCGACTATGGAATCGAATTCAAGCAAGTGCCATTGCTATGTGATGTTGAGAGTGCCGTGAAGCTCACCAACAAACTGGTTCAACATTCAAGAACAAAGCACATAGATGTTCGCCATCATTTCATAAGAGATCATCAACAAAAGGGGGACATTTGTATTGAGAGTGCGGGCATCGATGATCAACTTGCCGATATATTCACCAAGCCACTTGATGAGAAGAGGTTTTGCAAGCTAAGGAATGAATTGAACATACTTGACTTCTCAAATATGTGTTGATGCACCCCCATTATATGACATGCCTCTCCTTCGAGCAAAGCAAGGTAAAGTTGATTGACATGTCATTCATCCATTGCTAAGGACTTGTTTAATGCATCTAGTCATTCCTATCATATCTTAGGCTCATTCATGAAAAACAAATGAATTTGATGCTTGTATGGTACCACTATTGCTTGTATGCTTGAAATGATCTAGTGGTAGCATATGACATGTTTGTGGGCTTATAAACCTAGTGTTTGATCTAGAAAGTGAGCTATAAGTGTTTACCTCAACATGGTGCATGATAACCCTTACTTGGAGGTGTGAAGAAGCTTGCCCTTGGATCAAACCGAGTTAAATATCTTTTATAAATGATCTAGATTGAACCAAATTAGGAAAATAATCCTCACTTCACATGGTTTCACCCCAACCTATCTAAAATTTGAGCTCACCTTTTGTGCTAATTGTGGACAAAGGGGGAGAGAATTCACAAACATAGTAAAGATAGGGGGAGCAAACAAATGAAATGATATTGGGATCAATTAAAAATTTGAAGCACACAAGTAGGGGGAGCAAGCTCATAAACTTGTATGTTGCATTTGAATGTGCATTTACATATGTTTGCTTGAATGGCACAAGTTTTTAAATTCCCTATCCATACTTGTGTGGTGTATGCTAGTTTTTAGAAAATGATTGATGAAATGAAAACTAGCATGCATAGGAAGAGTAACTAGACTTGTGCCTATCATGTAAAAACTAGACCCTTTCATATAATATTGATCTCATGGGGTTTTCTAGTTTTTGTGAATGTCTAGTTACTAGTGGTGCTAAGGATGGTGTATATTGGCAACTCACGATTTGTATCACGCTTCAAAGGTCCATTCTTTACACCTTAGCATCATCTGGTAGCTATTACTCTCCCAAACCTCTAATCCATGCATATGTGCAAGCTTTCAAATCCAAACTCTTAGCACATATGTAGGGGGAGCTAATACTACAAAATTGGGTTGATGAAACTTGTCCATAATCTTTACACATGGTAATATCCTTGGACAAGCAACATGAATCCAAAAAGATTTCATTGAATATCTTTGTAAATAGGTTGTCATCAATTACCAAAAAGGGGGAGATTGAAAGACCTAGTTTGGTTTTGGATAATTGATGAAACCTAGGACTAACCTTTGATCTAAGTAAGTAAATTAGATAAGGTGGTCCATTCCAAGTGATTGAGCAAGATGAGGTCCATGAAGTTGAAGGTGGACATGAAATGATGATGATCAAGCTCAAATTGAAAAGAAGAAAAACAAAAACAAAAACTGAGACGATCAAGGCAAAGGTATATGATAGGTTTTTGTTTTGCACTCAAGACACCATAGAGGATGTGAGTGACTTAGGATCGATAGCCATACTATAAAGAGGGGAAATCTTTGGCTAAACGGTTTATCGAGTGCCACTAGGTGACATGATTCTTGCATATGCATTTAGGAACCTAGTGTGCTAACCTTGACCCTTGTAAAATGCTTTGAAAAATGCTAACACACGTGCACACAAGTTCTACACTTTGTGGTTAACAAGTTAGAAGCAAGGGTGAAGCGGTTGTGGACTTAGAAAAAGAAAAGGAGGAGACTGTCCATGACTAGATGCTGGCCGCGGGGTGACCGGACTCACCCTAGCATGTCCGGTCAATTATAGGCAATGGTGCTGCACTAGCCGAGAGGGTCGTGGAGCGACCGAATGCAGGGAATGGTGCGTCCGGTCACTTCTTTGGGTGAGCAGACGCAGGGTTCAGCGCATGACTAGACGCATAGGGGCTACGTCAGGTCATGCCTGACGTACGCTGGCATCAATAGCGAGAGCGCGCGGTGAACAACACTGTGCTAACCGGACTCATCGGCATGTCCGGTCATCCATGACCTAATGTGTTCGATCACTAAAACCCGTCTTTGGATGCTCTCTAGACTTGATCTGACGTCGTGTGGTTCTGAGTCCGGTCATTTGAGCAGCGAGTCCGGTCATAACTTAACCCTGAGGCGCCTGTTTAGTTGGCTGTTGGAGATCGACGATCGGAATTCAAAGGGCATGACACGTGGCGCAAGATCGTCGACTAGACGCTGGCTTGGGGGCGTTCGGTCAACCCAACCGGCGCATTCGGTCAGTATGCAGAGCGGGCTCCCCTGACTTTAATGGTTCTATTTGTTTAGGGATGTCTATAAATAGTATTTGGCCAGCTCCAAGGCAACTCTCTTGGCATTTTGACATACTTGACATCCTTGTGAGCCTAAGCAAACACCTTCCACTCATCTCCACTTTTGATTCATCATTATAGTGAGATTGGGAGTGATTCCAAGTGCATTTGCTTGAGTGATTGCATCTAGAGGCACTTGGGGATTGTTGTGGCTGTAGATTTCTTGTTTCTCTTGGAGGTTGCCACCACCTAGACGGCTTGGAGCAGTGGAGGAGTTTTGGCATGAGTTGGTGATTGTTCATGGCTGGCTTCGGTGATTGTGAGGGATCTTGTGCCTTCCCGATGGAGAGCTAAAAGGTAACTCTAGTGGATTGCTTGTGTCATTGAGTTACCTCACTTGTGGGTAGGTTCTTGCAGTGTCCAATTGTGTGGACAAGGTTCGTGCAACACCTCTTAGCCACCGAACCACCAAGTGTTGGTCGACACAACGCGGACTAGCGTGCTGGCAAGCACGTGAACCTTAGGAGAATAATCAGTTGTCGCTTGCCCCTAAGTATTCTCTCGATGATTGAATTGGTATTCATCTTGTGATTGGTTCACTCCTCTACACGGTGGTATAATCACCTTACTTACTCATTTACATTTCCACAAACTAGTTGTAGCAAGCACTTTAGTGTAGCTAGAATTGAGAGCTTGCTTTGTAGCTTAAGTTCATCTAGTGGAGCTCTTTAGTGTAGCAAGTTTGAGAGCTCTTAGTCAGTAGCAACTTAGCTCTTGTGTGTGCCTAGTGATTATAGCAACTATAATTATTTTGATAGGTGGCTTGCAACCCTAGTAGAGCTAGGGTAAAATTGCATTACGCCGTTTGTCATACTAATCAAATTGCTCTAGTGATCTTGTAGACTTTTACATAGGCTACTCACCCCCCTCTAGACATATTAGGACCTTTCAAGTGGTATCGGGGCCGTGGTCACCGTTTGAGTAAGGCTTAACAACCTCGGTGCACAAAAGATGGCTCAAGTTGTGTTAAACCATGTGGGGGCAAACCACCGTTCTTTGATGACACAAGCTATGATTATTGGAAGAGAAAGATGAAGATGTATCTTGGTTCTATTAATGATCAAGAGTGGGAAGTGACAGAGAATGACTATGTGATTCTTGATCCTGACAATCTCACTAACAATGACAAGGCCAACAAGCAATGCAACACAATGGCTCTCAACACCATCTACAATGCCATTGATTCAAAGGTGTTTGAGCAAATCAAGGATCTTGACCATGCTAGTGAAGTGTGGAAGAGATTGGAAGAAACATATGAGGGCATGGCAGTGGTGAAGAGTGCCAAGCTATACATCCTCAAGGACAAGTTGACAAGCTTCAAGATGAAGGATGATGAGAGTATTCTAGAAATGTTCCATAGGATCCAAGTGATTGTCAATGATTTGAAGTATTTGGGGGAGAAGATAAATGATGATGATGTCTCTCATCAGTTCTTGATGTGCTTACCTCCAAGATTTGAGACATTGAGATTGATCATCATGAGAGGAGGATTGAAGCAACTCATCCCTAACCAAGTACTAGGTGATGTCATGACACAAGAGACATACCGTGTGAAAAGGAGGGGTTGACAAGGAAGACAAAAAGGAGGATGAAGACAACAAGAAGAAAAGTGTGGCATTCAAGGCTTCTACCTCATCCAAGAACAAGCGCAAGTCCAAGAAAGAATCAAGTGATGATGAAGACCTTAGTGACATTGATGATGAAGCTATGGCTCTCTTTGTGCGTGAGATGAGCAAGTTCATGAAGAAGAAGAGCTATGGTGCAAGAAGGTGAGATATCACAACAAGGAGTATGTGAGGAGATGCTACAAGTGCAAGAGCCCGAATCATGTTGTAGCGGATTGTCCCTATAATAGTGACAATGATGAGGATGAGAAGAAGAAGCACAAGAAGGACAAGAAAGAAAAGAAGGAAAAGAAGAAAAAGATGACCTTCCAAAAGAAGAAGAAGGGTGGAGGCTATGTGGTCACTTAGGATAGTAATGGCTCTTCGGATAGTGATGGCTCTAGGGATGATGACAAGAAATCCATCAAGAAAGCACTAGCAAGCATCGCCATCAACAACAAGCCTTCCATCTTCGACACTCCATCGACATGCCTCATGGCAAAGCCTACCAAGGTAAAATATGATGTGAGCGATGATGATGAGTGTGAAAGTAATGCTTGTAGGAGTGATGACAATGATAATGAGTACACCAAGGAGGAGCTCTTGGACATGTGTGAGCATGTACACACTTGCTTTGAGATGAAGAGAAAGGAGTGCAAAGAATTGTGCAAGAAAGTCAAATTTCTTGAGCAATCCTTTGATGAGCTCAATGCCACTAATAAGAGGCTAGTGGGAGCCCATGAGAAGCTTGGTAAAGCTCACTCTAAGCTTGAAAAGTCTCACTCCTCTCTCATCAAGCAAGTCAAGGAGAAAGCCAAGAAGGAGCAAGTAATTATGTCTTGTGATGTGGGACTAACATGTGATATTATTGATGAATTATTTTATAAGCCCATTATTGTTGCTCTCACTAACCCTTCTTGTAGCACTACAACTTCTACTTCACCTTTGAGTGATGGTTTCACTTGTGATGCCTCGCAAATGGTGGAAAATAAAACCCTCAAGAAGGAGGTGAATGAGCTCACTCGTGCCTTAGGCAATGCCTATGGTGGAGATGCCCGCTTGCTAAAGTGCTTGGGTAGCCAAAGGTTTTATCTCAACAAAGAGGGATTAGGCTATACCTCCAAGAAAGGCAAGGCAGCCTTTGTCACTTCCAAAGCTAGCTTTGTGAAGGGCAATGGTCGGTTTTGCAGTAGATGCAAGCAAGTTGGGCATATAGAGCAATATTGCAAGACTATCAAGAACAAGCAACCTAATGTATCCTCAATTAGATTTGATTCTTGTTATATACTTGTTAAGGGTGCCAATTGTGTGAAGGCTAAATTCATTGGTACACCAATTGTGGACCCAAATAAGAAGGTCATTTGGGTACTAAAGACCTTGGTAACTAACCTTCAAGGACCCAAGCAAGTTTGGGTACCTAAAAGGAATTGATCTTCTTTTGTAGGTCAATTATAAAGCCGAAGGAAGGCATTGGGTGCTTGATAGTGGGTGCACACAACACATGACCGATGATTCAAGAATGTTCAATTCAATCAATGCAAATGAGAGCAATGGGATTGATAGTATCACATTTGGTGACAATGGCAAAGGCAAGGTCAAAGATCTTGGTAAGATTGCAATATCCAATGACTTAAGCATTTCCAATGTGCTACTAGTAGAGAGCTTGAACTTCAACCTATTGTTGGTAGCTCAATTGTGTGATCTTGGTTTCAAGTGCATATTTGGTGTGGATGATATAGAGATCATAAGTGTAGATGGCTCTAACTTGATATTCAAAGGATTTAGATATGAGAATCTATACTTGGTTGATTTCAATGCCAGAGAAGCTCAATTATCAACATGTTTGCTCACTAAGTCTATCATGGGTTGGTTATGGCATAGAAGGCTTGGTCATATTGGAATGAAACAATTGAATAAGTTGATCAAGTATGACTTAGTTATAGGCTTGAAGGATGTCACATTTGAGAAAGATAAGCTTTGTAGTGCATGTCAAGCCAGAAAGCAAGTTGGTAACACACATCCTAAGAAGAGCATGATGAGCATATCTAAGGCATTTGAGTTGTTTCATATGGACTTGTTTGGACCAACCATATACACTAGCATTGGTAGAAACAAATATGGATTTGTGATTGTGGATGATTTCACTAGATATACTTGGGTATTCTTTCTTGTTGACAAGAGTGATGTATTTGCAACCTTCAAGACATTCATCAAGAGAATTCACAATAAATTTGAAACAACCATCAAGAAAGTGAGAAGTGACAATGGAAGTGAATTTAAGAACACAAGAGTTGATGATTTGTGTGATGAGTTTAGAATTAGGCATCAATTTTTGGTCAAGTACACTCCACAATCAAATGGCCTAGTTGAAAGAAATAATAGAACTTTGATTGATATGGCAAGATCAATGTTGAGTGAGTACAATATAAGTCATTCATTTTGGGCCAAAGAAATCAACATGGCTTGCTACTATAGCAACCGCCTCTATTGTCACCCTATAATGGAGAAGACACCTTATGAGCTCTTGAATGGAAGAAAGCCCAACATAGCATACTTTTGAGTTTTTGGTTATAAATGCTACATATTGAAGAAAGGCACTAGATTGAGCAAGTTTGAAAAGAAATGTGATGAATGTTTCTTACTTGGTTACTCCACTACTTGCAAGGCATATAGAGTTTGGAATTTGGCTAGTGGTACTCTTGAGGAGGTTCATGATGTGGAATTTGATGAAACCAATGGTTCCCAAGAGAAAGTAGAAAAACTAGATGATGTGAGAGGCACTCAATTGGTCAATGCAATGAAGAATATGGACATTGGTGACATAAGGCCTAGAGAGGTGATTGATGTTGAAGATGACAAGAATCAAGTGCTCTCTAACTCAAATGTGCAAGCTAGTGGTTCTCAAGATCAAAGTCAAGCAAGTGCTAGTGTTGACAAAGTGCAAGATCAACAAGTGGCTAGTTCATCATCTCAACCAAGTGATCAATCAAATGCAAGCAATCAAGTGCAAGTGCTCCAACCAACCAATATCACAAGAGACCATCCTTTGGACTCTATAATTGGTGATATGTCTAAAGGTGTACAAACAAGATATAGATTGGCATCATTTTATGAACATTTCTTATTTGTGTCATCCATTGAACCTAAAAAGATAGATGAAGCTTTGAAGGATGTTGATTGGGTAAATGCTCTGCATGAAGAGCTAAACAACTTCAAGAGAAATCACGTATGAGAGTTAGTTGAAAGGCCTATGGATCATAATGTGATTGGAACAAAGTAAGTCTTTCAGAACAAGCAAGATCAAGATGGGATAGTTGTAAGGAATAAAGCAAGATTAGTGGCTCACGGTTACACTCAAGTTGAAGGTCTTGACTTTGGAAAAACATATGCCCTGGTTACAAGATTAGAAGTAATTAGGATCTTATTAGCCTATGCTTGTGCCCACAACATCAAGTTGTACCAAATGGATATGAAGAGTGCATTTCTCAATGGGTACATCAATGAGCTTGTGTATGTTGAGCAACCTCCTGGTTTTGAAGATGAGAAGAAACTCAACCATGTCTACAAGTTGAGAAAGACTTTGTATGGATTGAAACAAGAACCAAGAGCATGGTATGAGAGATTGAGGGATTTCCTACTCTCTAAGGGGTTCAAGATGGGAAAGGTTGACACCACTCTCTTCACCAAGAAGCTAGGCAATGACTTGTTTATGTTGTAAATTTATGTTGATGATATCATATTTGGATCAACTAATCAAGATTTTTGTGAGAAGTTTGGAAAGATGATGGCAAGTGAGTTTGAGATGTCCATGATTGGAGAGCTTAGTTACTTCCTTGGTCTTCAAATCAAGCAAATAAAGAATGGCACATTTGTGAGTCAAGGCAAGTACATCAAAGACATGCTCAAGAAGTTTGGAATGGATGATGATAAAGCTATTAGTACACCAATGGGGACAAATGGAAGCTTAGATAGTGATGCTAGTGGTAACATGGTGGATCAAAAGATGTATCGGTCTATGATTAGAAGCCTACTCTATGTGACTGCATCAAGGCCGGATGTGATGTTTAGTGTATGCATGTGTACTAGATTTCAAGCCTCACATAGAGAGAGTCACTTGAAGGCGACAAAGAGAATATTGAGGTACTTGAAGCATACTCAAAATGTTGGATTGTGGTATCCCAAAGGAGCTAGATTTGAGTTGATTGGATATTCGGACACCGATTATGCAGTATGAGAAAGAGCACATTGGGCACATGTCAACTATTGGGAAGATCGCTTGTGTCTTGGTCATCAAAGAAGCAAAATAGTGTAGCATTTTTGACCGCCGAAGCGGAGTATATTTTGGCCGGTAGTTGTTGTGCTCAATTACTTTGGATGAAGGCTACTTTGAGCGACTATGGAATCGAATTCAAGCAAGTGCCATTGCTATGTGACAATGAGAGTGCCGTGAAGCTCACCAACAAAGTGGTTCAACATTCAAGAACAAAGCACATAGATGTCCACCATCATTTCATAAGAGATCATCAACAAAAGGGGGACATTTGTATTGAGAGTGCGGGCACCGATGATCAACTTGCTGATATATTCATCAAGCCACTTGATGAGAAGAGGTTTTACAAGCTCAGGAATGAATCGAACATACTTGACTTCTCAAATATGTGTTGATGCACCCCCATTATATGACAAGCCTCTCCTTCGAGCAAAGCAAGGTAAAGTTGATTGACATGTCATTCATCCATTGCTAAGGACTTGTTTAGTGCATCTAGTCATTCCTATCATATCTTAGTCTCATTCATGAAAAACAAATGAATTTAATGCTTTTATGGTACCACTATTGCTTGTATGCTTGAAATGATCTAGTGGTAGCATATGACATGTTTATGGGCTTGTAAACCCAGTGTTTGATCTAGAAAGTGAGCTATAAGTGTTTAACTCAACATAGTGCATGATAACCCTTATTTGGAGGTGTGAAGAAGCTTGCCCTTGGATTAAATCGAGTTAAATATCATTTGTAAATGATCTAGATTGAACCAAATTGGCAACTCCGATTGGTATCATGTTTTAAAGGTCCATTTTTTACACCTTAGCATCATTTGGTAGCTATTACTCTCCCAAACCTATAATCCATGCATATGTGCAAGCTTTCAAATCCAAACTCTTAGCACATATGTAGGGGGAGCTAATACTACCAAATTGGGTTGGTGAAACTTGTCCATAATCTTTACACATGGTAATATCCTTGGACAAGCAACATGAATCCAAAAGATTTTATTGAATATCTTTGTAAATAGGTTGTCATCAATTACCAAAAAGGGGGAGATTGAAAGCCCTAGTTTGGTTTTGGATAATTGATGAAACCTAGGACTAACCTTTGATCTAAGTAAGTAAATTAGATAAGGTGGTCCATTCCAAGTGATTGAGCAAGATGAGGTCCATGAAGTTGAAGGTGGACATGAAATGATGATGATCAAGATCAAATTGAAAAGAAGAAAGAGAAAAATAAAAACTGAGACGATCAAGACAAAGGTATATGATAGGTTTTTATTTTGCACTCAAGACACCATAGAGGGTGTGAGTGACTTAGGATCGATAGCCATACTATAAAGAGGGGAAATCTTTGGCTAAACGGTTTATCGAGTGCCACTAGGTGACATGATTCTTGCATATGCATTTAGGAACCTAGTGTGCTAACCTTGACCCTTGTAAAATGCTTTGAAAAATGCTAACACACGTGCACACAAGTTCTACACTTTGTGGTTAACAAGTTAGAAGCAACGGTGAAGCGGTTGTGGACTTAGAAAAAAAAAGGAGGAGACTGTCCATGACCGGACGCTGGCCGTGGGGTGACCGAACTCACCCCGGTGTGTCCGGTCAATTATAGACGATGGTGCTGCACTGGCCGAGAGGGTCGTGGAGCGACCGAACACAGGGAACGGTGCGTCCGGTCACTTCTTCAGGTGAGCAGACGCATGGTTTAGCGCATGACCAGACGCGCAGGGGCTACGTCAGGTCGCGGCTGACGTACGCTGGCGTCAGTAGCGAGAACGCGCGGTGAACAACACTATGCTAACCGGACTCATCGGCATGTCTGGTGATCCATGACTTGACGCGTCTGGTCACTAAAAACCATCTTTGGATGCTCTCTAGACTTGATCTGATGTCGTGTGGTTCTGAGTCTGGTCATTCGAGCAGCGAGTCCGGTCATAACTTAACCCTGAGGCGCCTGTTTAGTTGACCGTTGGAGATCGACGATCGGAATTCAAAGGGTATGACACATGGCGCGAGATCGTCGACTAGACGCTGGCTCGGGCGCATCCGGTGAACCCGACCGACGCGTTCAGTCAGTATGCAGAGCGGCCTCCCTTGACTCTAATGGCTCTATTCGTTTGGGGACGTCTATAAATAGTATTTGGCCGGCTCTAAGGCAACTCTCTTGGCATTTTGACATACTTGACATCCTTGTGAGCCTAAGCAAACACCTCCCACTCATCTCCACTATTGATTCATCATCATAGTGAGATTGGGAGTGATTCTAAGTGCATTTGCTTGAGTGATTGCATCTAATGGCACTTTGGGATCGTTGTGGCTATAGATTTCTTGTTTCTCTTGGAGGTTGCCGCCACCTAGATGGCTTGGAGCAGCGGAGGAGTTTCAGCTTGAGTTGGTGATTATTCATGGCCGGCTCCGGTGATTGTGAGGGTCTTGTGCCTTCCCTGGCGGAGAGCTGAAAGGTAACTCTAGTGGATTGCTTGTGTCATTGAGTTACCTCACTTGTGGGTAGGTTCTTGTGGTGTCCAATTATGTGGACAAAGTTTGTGCAACACCTCTTAGCCACCGAACCACCAAGTATTGGTCGACACAATGGGGACTAACGTGCCGGTAAGCACGTTAACCTCAGGAGAAAAATCGGCTGTCTCTTGCCACTTGGTATTCTCCCGGTGATTGAATTGGTATTCATCTTGTGATTGGTTCACTCCTCTATATGGTGGTATAATCACCTTACTTACTCATTTATATTCCCTCAAACTAGTTGTAGCAAGCTCTTTAGTGAAGCTAGAATAGAGGCTTGCTTTGTAGCTTAAGTTCACTAGTGGAGCTCTTTAGTGTAGCAAGTTTGAGAGCTCTTAGTCAGTAGCAACTTAGCTCTTGTATGTGCCTAGTGATTATAGCAACTAGAATTGTTTTGATAGGTGGCTTGCAACCCTAGTAGAGCTAGAGCAAAATTGTATTACGCCATTTGTCATACTAATCAAATTGCTCTAGTGATCTTATAGATTTTTAAATAGGCTATTCACCCCCACTAGCCATATTAGGACCTTTTAGACGGATCATCTCCACCCTCGGCTAACCTATAAGGGCGCCTAATACTAGTCAAAAACCCTTATGGACCCTGGGCCTGAGGCCCAAAATTGCTGGTGAAACCGGGTGGACCAACATTTGGGCCCCACAAAAGCTCGGCGTAGCCCACCAAAGCGACAGGTGCAGTCGGTGATTCTGGCCTAGGGTCACGAAAGCCAAACCCTACCATTTCTAGAGTGAGGGGGATGTTCAGGGGGTCGCCAGCCGATCCTAAAACCTCTAGCCTCGAGGCTATCTAAATCTCTCAAATGTTCAGACAGGCTCTAAGTACCTTATTTTAGCGGACATGTGCCCCTCCGGGGGGAAATCAGAAAACTAGTCAGCCCATGGCTACAACCAAAGTACGAGCTCCTGAAATCTAGAAAAAGAGTTTTATGACATGCCCTAGCTGGTCAGGCCTTGTCCTGCTGCTTCTAGATAGCAGACATTCACCTGTTCTACCCATTATTAACTCTGTATGGAAAATGGACCCTAGGCCTATTTACTTTATATTTTGGTGTTTGATGACCCACACAACCAAGTTGGACTAATGAATTTGCAAGTGATTGTTTTGTAGTTCAATAGGGTGTAAGACGTGACTTGGACGAAGGCGACGTGATGAACTGATGATCAACACCATAAGCAAGACCCTAGGAGCACAAGAGAAGACTCAAGATATCAAGCAAAGTCCAAGCACGAAGATAGGAACCAAGCCGTACACAAGATCGCAAAGAAATGAGCTCACAAAAGGTGACCGGACGCTGGCGGAAAGTGATCGGATGCTCCGATCAAGAGGCTCGGCAACAGTAGGCGTTAGCGGCAGCGACCGGACGCTGAGTACTGAAATCGACCGGACACACCGATGGTTCTGTTCATCATCACCGGCAACATATTCAGTACTGACTGGACGCTGGCGGCAAATCGACCGGACGCAGGACTACAGCGTCCGATCGAGTACAGAAAGGTTCCAGAGCGGCGAAATTGCGACCGGACGCGTCCGGTGGCATGTGACCGGATGCTGGCAACGTCCAATCAGTTGATTGCGGCTCCAATGGTCAGGACGACCGGATGCGTCCCGTGAGGACGTGATCAGCGTCCGGTCAGTAGCAGAAAAGCAGGATTTCATCCCCAACGGCTACTTTCTCAGTGGGGCTTATAAATAGACCCCCCCAACTGGCCATTTGAAGAGTGTGGAGCTAAGGGAACATATCAAGGGTGTTGATACACCATTTTAGTGATCTCCACTTACATAGTGCTTAGTGATTCATTAGGTGATTAGCGTAGGTGCTTTGCGAAGTGCTTAGGTTGATTAGACCACCGCTTATGCGCTTGCTCTAGGTTTAGGCCCAGTGTTTAGTGAGGTTTGCATACCTCTTACCACTCGGTGCTTGCGCACACCATTGTTGTACATCAGAGGGGCTTCTAGTCTTGCGAGATCACACCAACCGCGTTTGTGGTGTGGCCGCCACCGTGTACCGGAGGGAACAAGGCCCGCGGTGTTTCGGCTGGAAGCTTGATAGTGAAGACGGTAGGGCACATCCAGGAGAGGCTTGCCGAAAGCCATGTCAGAGACCCACTTGCGCATGGGAAAGGCCTGAGGCTATTCACGGAGTTACCTGACTAGGAGCTTAGCCCTTGCGAGTGATTCCTTGCGAGGGGCTCCTATGAGAACTAGGGGGAAGCTTGCGCGCTTCTCGATACCTCGGTCAAAATACCGGAGTCGTCGATGGCAGTTTGTATATCTCTACCTTGCTCTTTAGCTTCTGCATTTACATTGATTACATTACTTCTTTTGCGGTAGAGATAGCAACACATTAGCAAAACCGTAGTTGCACATTTAGATAGTTTATCTTTTGCATAAGTTTTGTTAAGGGTAGAAAAAGAGGCCATACTTTAGAAGTAGATTTTAAGTTGCCTAATTCACTCCCCCCCTCTTAGGCGTCACGGTCCTCTACAAGTGGTATCAGAGCCGGTTGGCTCAATTTGGACTTTTGGCTTCACCATCGTTGAGTCGACGCCTTTTAGAGTGGTTGGGATGGATATCTCTAGGCCTCCGCACTTTGACGGCACTAACTTCCCCTATTATAAAGCTAGAATGGCTTGCCACCTTGAGGCGGTTGATTTAGGTGCTTGGAGAGTCACTCGTGACGGGATGAAACCCATTAAGAATCCCGATAAACCCACGAAGAGTGAAGAAAAGGAAATTTATTTCAATGCTAGAGCTAAAAAATACTTATTTGAATCATTTAGTATGGATGTGTTTAACCAAGTGTTCACTTTAAATATGGCACATGAAAATTGGTTAAAACTTCAAGAGCTCCATGACGGCACATCTAATGTCCGTGAGCAAAAACATTGTCTAGCTAAACAAAATTATGATTCCTTTACAATGAATGATGATGAGCTTGTTCGTGATATGTATTCTCATTTGAATCTAATTATCAATGAGCTCCATTCAATATGATTAACAAAGCTAGATGATGCGGACATCGTGAGGAAGATCATCTCCATGCTACCACAAAAGAAATATGCAAGCATCATCACCATCATTCACAACATGGAGGACTTGAGCACCATGACCTCAGGCATAGTCATTGGCAAGATAGTGGCATTTGAAATGTCACGTAAGATGGGTCAAGAAGAAGCCTCTTCATCAAGCAAAGGCAAAGCTCTCGCATGTAGCGAGAAAAAGAAGATGAAGGGTAAGCAAGTTGAGACAAGTTCAAGCTCAAGCTCCTCAAGTGAAGATGAAGAAGAAAATGAGGACGATGATGATGATCAATCTTCCTCCTCCACCTCAGACCTTGATGAAGAATCAATCAAACTAATCAACAAGGTGGAGAAGATGATCCAAAGGCTCAATGTCAAGGGTGTGCCCATCCAAATTCAAGATCTTATTTTCACCAATCAAAGAAATGGGCAAAGAAAGAGAGGATGCTATGGATGCGACGAGTTGGGGCACTTTGTGGAAGTTTGTCCAAACAAACCCACACCCAAGACAAAGAAGAAGGCATGCAAGAACCAAGTCCTCACATCAATAAGATCATGGGATGACTCTTCAAGTGAAGAAGAACACCATCACAAGAGGCGAGGCCGCAAGCACTCATCGTCAAGCTCTTCTCGTATGTGCCTTATGACATGAGGTAACGAAAGCTCATCCTCTAGTGAGAGTGATAGTGATAGTGATGATGAAATGCCTTCTTATGATGAAATTGTGCAACAAAATCTTAATTATGCTAAAGTTTGCACTAGTCAACAAAAGAAGCTCAAAAAATTAAAAGAAAAGCTAAACAGTTCACAAGAAGCATATAAAACTTTGCTTGAACAATATGAGAACTTTGTTAATCTCAATGTTGAACTATCTACTAAAATTGAGAAACTTGAGACTAGTGCAACAACAAATACATGCACAATCAATGATGAGCAACTTGTAAAGAAAAATAAAAAATTAAAAGAAAAGTTAGTTAGATCACAAGATGCTTACAAAAGTTTGCTTGCTAAAATGGAAACCATGTGCAAACATTGTGATGATCTAACTAATAAAGTTGTTAATCTTGAAGCCGTCGGTACAACCCCCACCAAGGCATCTAAAAAGAAAAGTTCTATCTTTAACATGCCTAAAAAGGATGCTTCTACTTCTTGTAATGATTTATGTTTAGACTCATCCTTGTGCAACCAAGTTTGTGTTGAGAAATTGTTGTAGATACACACACACACAAGAGGTTGCAAAGGAGAATGAGCAACTCAAGCAAGAAGTAGCTCGCCTCACCAAGGACTTGACTCAAGGGAAAAGCAAGGCGAAACAAGCCCAACTTCATCAAGATAACACCATCAAGGGAGTGAAGAAGCTTGATGAAGGACAAACCGAGGTTTGCTACATGTGCCACAAGGAAGGTCACAAGTCCTATGAGTGCAAGGTGAATAATGGGGGAGGAGCGAAGAAAAAAGAGAAAAAGCAAACAAGCAAGCTCTCCAACACCTACACCAACAAGGTGGACAAGAGAGCATCCACACCATACTTGTTAAAAAAGAAGAAAAATGACAAGGTGGTGGCCATCAAGGTGAACAAGCAAGCCAACAATGGGGTCAAATACTTTTGGGTGCCAAAGGAAATTATTTCCAACATGAAGAGCACCAAGAAGGTTTGGATCCCGAAAGAGAAGTGAGATGTCCAATGGACTTCGGGGAATTTGGAGACTTGGCAAAGTATGGATGCATTTCATGGGGTGCATCATGATGGACAAAATCATTGCCAAGTGGGTTAGTGAATACTATGGACCCAAATTCCCCTTCCCATGCTAGATAACTAGATTCAATTTGCTTCAAGTAGTACTAGATTTAATCTCCTACAAATGGCATCTAGTTACTCTTCATGCCTAGGTTTGCATTTGCATGCTTATATCTATTGTCATGCATACACTAGGTATATCTTATGGTAGGCTTGCTCGATTTCATTCTTAATCCTTGGAGCAAATCTACATGGTTTAAAATTGTTTAGGAGCACGGCACATAGCTTGTCTTTCGATTGTTCATCTAATATGTGCCAAAGTCCAAATTGTAGATAATTTCTCCCGAATATCGTTTTTAAAAATGACTCTCACATTCATGTGATGTCATCTTTCAAGGGGTATTTTTTATTCTAAAATCAATGTGCATGTTTCCTACAAGTATTTCATACTTGTGTGCACAAATTTAGGGGGAGGATACTCTACAAGTTGGATGCTTTGAGACTAACACATTTTCAAGCTTATCATGTGTGTAGTAGTCTCATTGCAAGGAAAATGGAGTCCTCGGAATTAAGCACCATACTTCAAATAATCCACCACCTATTGCAAGTGGTAGAAATCAAATTGGTTTCCACATGTGGTATTTCTAAACTTATATCATCATGTTGATTTCATTTTGATATTTATATGCTTTCTCCATACATTATATAGATTAAATTCCCTTGAGCAATAATTTGCCAATTATGCATATGCTTTGCCTTCTACCATATGTATGCATACATTTAGGGGGGGCTTAATCTATATAATGCGAGAGTCAAATTTTGTGACCTATTCCACTCTACACACAAAGGATCACAAAGTTTGACCCTCCCTTGTGCTACTAATGTCTTCCTTTTAGGTGTTTGATTCCAAAGGGGGAGAATTTGGAGGACCAAAAGCAAGCATTAATTTGTAGGACCAAAAGCTAGATCATAATAATTGACAAGTGATAATGGTGTACAAGTGGTAATGGTCCGAGAAAGAAAGGATAGTGGATTATGGATTAGTCTATGTAATGGGGAGAATTTGTAGGAAGCAAGGCTTAAATCCATAATGCCACATGGGGACATTTGCAAGGGCAAGATAAGTTTTTATTTGATATCCTTTAGTTTTACAAGTAGTATCTTTTAGCATCATATAAACTTGCCCCTTGCATTGCATCCTAGCAAGTAGGTAGTTTTCAAATTTCAAAATTCTATTATTTGCTTGCTTTGGTCGTGTTGTCATCAATCACCAAAAAGGAGGAGATTGTAAGGAAAATAAACCCTAGGCCCATTTACTTTGTATTTTGGTGTTTGATGACCAACATAGCCGAGTTGGACTAATGAATTTGCAAGTGATTATTTTGTAGGTCAATAGGGTGCAAGACGTGACTTGGATGAAGGCGACATGATGATCCGATGATCAACACCATAAGCAAGACCCTAGGAGCACAAGAGAAGACCCAAGATATCAAGCAAAGTCTAAGCACGAAGATAGGAACCAAGCCATATGCAAGATCACGAAGAAACAAGCTCACAAAAGGTGACCGGACGCTGGACCGGACGCTGGCGGAAAGTGACCGGACGCTCCAATCAAGAGGCTCGGCAACAGCAGGCATCAGCAGCAGCGACCGGACGCTGAGTACTGAAATTGACCGGATGCATCGATGGTACTGTTCATCATCACCGGCAACATATTCAGTACTGACCGGACACTGGCGGCAAATCAACCGGACATAGGACTGCAGCGTCCGATCAAGTACAGAAAGGTTCTAGAGCGACAAAATTGCGATCGAACGCATCTGGTGGCATGTGGCCGGACGCTGGCAGTGTCCGATCAGTTGATCGCAGGCTCAATGGTCGGGATGACCGGACGCGTCCGGTCAGGATGTGATCAACGTCCGGTCAGTACCAGAAAAGCGGGATTTCATCCCCAACGGCTACTTTCTCAGTGGGGCTTATAAATAGACCCTCCAACCGGCCATTTGAAGAGTGTGGAGCTGAGGGAACATATCAAGGGTGTTGATACACCATTTTAGTGATCTCCACTTATATAGTACTTAGTGATTCATTAGGTGATTAGCGTAGGTGCGTTGCAAAGTGCTTAGGTTGATTAGACCACCGCTTATGCGCTTGCTCTAGGTTTAGGCCTAGTGTTTAGTGAGGTTTGCATACCTCTTACCACTCGGTGCTTGCGCACACTATTGTTGTACATTGGAGGGGCTTGTAGTCTTACAAGATCACACCAACCGCGTTTGTGGTGTGGCCGCCACCGTGTATCGGAGGGAACAAGGCCCACTGCGTTTCGCCCGAAAGCTTGATAGTGAAGATGGCGGGGAGCATCCAGGAGAGGCTTGCCGAAAGCCATGTCAGAGACCCACTTGCGCGTGGGGAAGACCCGAGGCTATTCATGGAGTTATCTGACTAGGAGCTTGGCCCTTGCAAGTGATTCCTTGCGAGGGGCTCCTACGAGAAATAGGGGGAAGCTTGTGCGCTTCTCGATACCTCGATAAAAATACCGGAGTCGTCGACGGCAGTTTGTATATCTCTACCTTGCTCTTTAGCTTCCGCATTTACATTGATTACATTACTTCTTTTGCGGTAGAGATAGCAACACATTAGCAAAACCGTAGTTGCACATTTAGATAGTTTATCTTTTGCATAGGTTTTGTTAAGGGTAGAAAAAGAGGCCATACTTTAGAAGTAGATTTTTAAGTTGCCTAATTCCCCCCCCTCTTAGGCGTCATGGTCCTCTACAAACTTGACAGAATAGAATACACCACAGCCCTAGAGGTTTACATGTGTTCGCTATTCGCCCAAGTGATCTTTGAGCTTTTAGGATTGCTAGCTTCCGGATCCACGAACGACAGCACTTGATCGGAGTAAAATTTCAGATTGAGTCGCTTGCATAACCTATAGTTATACTAACTATCCATCGGTTCGGGAAGGGGGGCTCGTAAAAATGCAAGGGCAGGTTCGACTGAAGGAAAATATCCAAACCACCTAATTTAATCAGGACCCAGGTAGTAGTGTTCAAAATCAAAAAAAGTCATTCTTTTTGATTAAACTCTACTGCACTTTACATCATCAGGTTTACAATAACCAAAATCTATTAGAAAATTCTACAGTTATGATAAGCCTTCTAAGCATAGGTTCGACTTCGCCACTCAAGCGATGGACATCTCATGAAGCATAGAAGTCGGACAAGGGGCCACCTCGACCCTCACCTCGCCTTCAACCTTAATGAGCACGGACGATGCTCGGAAGACGCCTTTGGGAGTTCCACCTCACGGAGCTTCCTCCAACATCCAAGAGGAGGAACCCCGTGAGGAGGGTGGCTCGGGGAGGAGCGAACGACATCAATTCGGCGGAGTCAAGCCTCTAAATCGATACACAAAAGCGCCCAGGTCGAGATCTATGGGGTGAAAGGTTTCCCGGCAACAGCAAGCCACCCTTTGCCCTCTAGGATTCCCTACAGATACTCTGACCCGGAAAGCTCCCGTGCGCCAACCACCGGTGAGCCCGGCCGTCGTTCCCTCGGTGACCCAGGCCGCCAAAGGTATTGTTCCTCCCTATCTTCATGGATCTTCCTCTAACACCCAAGGAGAACGGTCGCCGCCAGGCCATTGTGGAACCCGATTTTGAAAGCTTTCTCCTAGCGTCGGCGCGACCGTCAGAAATCGCCGTGAACCATGGCGCACATGCAGAATCGCCACTCTCACACTCCGTCTAAGGCTAGGGGATTTGGGAAAGAAAGGAGGGGTGAGATTCACTGGCCTTCCTACCCCCTGCTTAAATAAGCGCCCCTAGGATAGTGGTAGGGGAGTGGGTGGTTGGCATTAAAAATGAACTCAGGCATCGAGAGGGTTCCACAAAGTAAAAGCATGGGAAACGGCACGGTTCGGGTTCCCAGGCATCACTATCCTTATCTTTTACAGGATTCAATGATGTGCATGCGATGCGTTCAAACGGGTGGGAGACTTCCACCCGAAGGAATCGCGAAACCCGAGAAGGCATTACTACCCGTCAGTGCAACACCCATAGTCGTCCTGATACTCAGGACCTTCTGATTGTATTCAACCATCTTAGCACCCGAGGAGTGTTCATCGGGACCTACAGCACCCGAAGGTTGGTACAGTTGTATGAGCCCATCGTTAAATCCTGTGGGGCTACTGTTAGAGATATGGGCCCGGGGTACCCTCACCAACCATATATATGGCCCATCAATGGAGGATGACTAAGCAGGAAGCCCGCGAGGAGTAGGCACAACTACCAACTTGGAGATCACGACGTATCAAAGATATCTGCCGCCAATGTTCGCCTAAACGGACTAAACGGCTAGTAAATGATAAACGGTGGTAAACTGTTTTGTTTAGGGGGTAAACGAAAATTAAACGGATGGCCGTTTAAACGCTCAAAAATGGGAAAACAGTCTAAATGGCCTAAACAGAACGGAGATAAACAGCATTAAATGGGCTAAATAGTTGTTTAAATGGTTATTTAGGCGAACACGAGGTAAATATAGTTCGGTTTTGTATGGATAAATTTGTATACTTAAGTTTATTATATTTATAAATGTGTACACTTGATATGTTACATGCATAAATATCTATATTTGATTCTTTTCACATGCATAAATATATATACATACCAAAATAATTAATTTTTACTCAGATAAATATGTATAAATGCTAGAATACTTGATTTTTTACATGCACATATATAATTATATGTATTTTTTTTAAGTACAAAACGGTTTAGACCGTTTAACTTCGTTTAAACACCGTATAAACAGCCTAAACGTTAAACGAAGAACGACCGTGTAAAGACCGTTTATCGTTTAGGAAAACATTGTCTACCGCCATTACAGCTATGGTAGGATAGAATTGATTTGTTGTAACCAACTAGGAATTCAATCTGTAGCGCCGATCATCCTCGTTGTAACCCTATCCTCTGCCTATATAAAGAGGGGTAAGGACTCCGTGATCGTCACATCCACCATGACACCATTGCCTCATTTCAATCTACCTCATAGCTAGGAGCAACAGCCCTGTAACCCAGCATATGAATACAAGAAGAAGGAGCAACTGGATGTACGACTTTTACTCGCTTTCTAGGGGGCCAAACCAGTATAAATTTATGTGCCTCGTGTGCAACCATCTGGATCAATCTACATGATCACATTGCTAGGCATGGCCGGAGCTAAATAATCCGATAGGAGGCCATCTGGTTGGTGGAGCGGTAAAACTGATTCAAAAGCGATTCGAGCAGCGGTACCAAAACCGGGGCTAACTTGTAACTTGTTTGGCTCCTATTTTCTTTCCCTCCCTCCTTGTTTCTTGAACTTTCCTGTGCTTGAACTAAACTCTCCTTTTGTTCTTAACATCTAACCTCTATAGATTGTTAAAAAATAGCATGGTTCATCTTAAATAAATAGAGGTACATAGGTAGTTTTTGTTGAGTATTGATCTTTCCTAGAAATCCTAATACGTCTGATACCTTTTCTCATCTGCTTGCATGATACATAACTCTTAAACATTGCTATCTATTATAGTTTGTTGTAGCTTTCTAGCTCGTGAAAAGAAGATGTCGCTATTTGTTATAGCCTATGGTTCTAAACCTAAAACAACCTCCAACAAGCTACCTACATAACCCCCTTGATTTGGTGACTACCTAAATCATCCTCTACTATTCATTCCCACGAGTCAAGTAGGGGGTCTCTACTTTTCTATTTTATTGGTTTTTCACTCACTATGCTGGTTTCTCCCCACCCGACGCTTCCTCCTCCCCGTCTGCTAGCTCCTTCATGCCCAACACCTCATCCCCAGTCACCTCCTCCTCCACACCCAACACCTACTCCTAACTGACACCTGTTCCCCACCCAACGCCTCCTCTTGCCCACTTGGTTCTTCCCCCATCCAACTCTTCTATGGACACGCCCTTCTTCGCGGTCACCCCTCCACCTGATGGTGCCTCCTCCAACTCACCCGGTTCTTTCCCATCCAATCCTTCTCTATCGATGCCCCTCCTCCCGATTACCCTCCACCTGATGTGCATCGTCCACCTCCACTCTCCAGGTCTGTGCGCCTGCAACTACATGTGGCCGACCAACCACGGGCTTCCTCCGACTGGGCCGCGGGCGCCCTCAGGTGAGCGTCGTGGCTGCGAAAGCCCGCCACCCCATGCCTAGGTGTCGGTTGAATCGGTCATCCCTCCCCCATGCGTGTGGTGCCCTCTGCCTTATAGGAGAAAAAAAGATGGAGAAAGAATAGAAAGAAGAGCAGGATTTCAGTTGAGAAAGTGCGAGAGAGAGTGTGTGTGTGTGTTTTGGAAGGCTTGAGTTGATTTAGAAATAGTTTGGGTCCAATGAAAAAGAATAGGGACTTTATTTTAGAAAATAGTGCTAGAGACAATAGCACTGGGCAGTCCCCAAAAATAGGAAAAAGGTCCTCCCGACCCTCCTCCTCAACTTATAGAACTAGATGTTTACGCTTCTCAAACTATTAAATCTGTTCGATTTATCTTCCTGAGTAGTTTTAAAAGTTGTGTCAACGAGGGAGAGGTAAATTGGACTTTCATGATTGTTCAGGAAGACCAATTAGACTTTTGAAAAATTGTAAAAACAAGTTTTCAATAGTTATATAAATAGTTTTTAGACGTTTGATGATGATGCGCACCGTAGAGTCGATTGCATGAAGCGCAACCGATTTTTTTGGTCAAATCAACAGCGTAAAAGATACTTATAGAGGGAGGTAGTAGAGGGGCCGGTAAGGATCGGAAACGTGTTAGCAATGGGAAACACAAATGTAGAGGATCTTAAGAGCTCCTACGACAGTAGGTGTCGGGTATCGATATTAGGGATACCCGGAGGAAGTTAACGGCCACAAACGTTAATTCGTCCGGATGGTTCAAGACATATTTAAGGTCTCGCCCAACCCCGAGGGCGTGGGCTCTGTCTCGCCCGACCCTAATGGCACGGGCCCCGTCTCGCCAGACCTTTTAGGTGCGGGCTCCGTCTCGCCTGACCCCTCGGGCACGGGCTCCGTCTCGCTAGACCCCTCGGGCGCGGGCTCCATCCCGCCCGACCCCGAGGGCGCGGGCTCCGTCTCACCAGAACCCTTGGGCGCGGGTTCTGTCTCGCCCGACGAGGATCCATACCGCCTCCAATCACTACGGGTCTAAGAGTATGACCCAGGGTCAAACTTGTGACACCGGGAGGGAAGCGGACACGTCTCGACGTGACCCGTGGCCACGACGAACCATACCTGGGGGCTTACGTCGCCAACAGTGTCAGGCGTGCCGGCGCTATGCTGCCTAATCCCCATACGACTTCTGACAGAAGTACCTGTTGACCACGCCGCCCGCCGGAACGGAGTGGAGCGCCGCGACCGACTAACGATGCCTGCGTATAGCGCCAGTGACGAATAGGGCCGTGACGTGGAGCCGTCCCCGTCGTCATCTATAGGACCGGTGGGACCCGCATAAAGGAGATGAATGACGCCGCGACCCTAGAGGCCTTCTTGTCTACGCTTTTCTCCTTTTCTCTCTCTCTGTAAGTTTCGTCTTCCCCTTCACCTATAAAAGGGGAAGCAGGTCGTCCCATGGAGGAGAGAGGCATGAGCACATGACTGAACGAGCTCAACAAGACTCAACTCCATTCGATCTTTTTACCAGAGACTTGAGACCTTCTCCCCTACTACAAACTAATGACGGTAACACGAGCAGCAGCAGACTAGACGTAGGGGCATTCCATCCGAACCCGTATAAATCCTTGTGTTTTTTTGAGCACACCGTCCTAACCGACAGTAGGCGACCGAGAACGTGCTCCTGATTATGAAGCTCTGACAGACAGCTCCATTTCTTAGTTTTAAACCCGGGAGCGTGGCGACGACAAGCGTGGCGACGACAGGCTCCACATTTGTTTATGTCGCCATGCGCCCCCGATCGATTGCTCCCTACTTCCCCCCTACCGCCGCATGTGTCCTCTGCCTCGCCGCGGTGCATGCATGCATGCACACGCCAGCTGCCACCCTGGAGACCGCCTTTTTGCTAATAATCCAAGGAGCTTAGCAGTTAGCAGCGACGATCCATTCTTTTGAAGCTAATGTACTTTTATGAGTCACCGCTTTCGCCCAGCAACCGTCCGTGCATTGTCCCTGTGCTGTAGCCTGTAGAGACAAGCACGAGCCGCGCACTGTCCGATTGCTCTCGAACAGTGCAGTGTAGGTTGAGGAAAAGGAGGCCTCCTCGATCGGGTTAGCTAGGACATGCTGAATTTCGGGGCCCTAGGGTTCTGGTCTGGTGTGTCCGTCACTCCGTCTGGCATGACTCCTTTGTCAAGGCGATTTAGGCAGGTGGTGTTAATTTATTAAGCATAATTAATTCGTCATTAGCACATGTGTTACTGTAGCACTTTATTGTCAAATCATGGACTAGTTAGGCTTAAAAGATTCGTCTCTCAAAGTAGTCATAATTGTACAATTAGTTATTTTTTAGTCTACATTTAATACTTTATGTATATATCCAAACCTTCGATGTAATAGAGTGTAAAGTTTTGGTGGAGGAACTGAACAAGTCTCATGGCAAGGTCCAGATCAACTGCAACGTCCGCACGGATGCAAACGCTCTACCTACTAACGTACAGTACGTAGTAGGAGTAGAGTATTTGTCAGACAGCTCTGAGCCATGATTGGCTGGAACATTACATTAGTACTGCTAGTAGTACGGATTATTTGAAAAGCAATCCAGGACCAAGCGGCTGTGTTTTTGTGCCGCATTCTTGCTTGTATCGGAGCCGGACGGACGGAGGCTACGTCTAGTCGTCGATGTACTAGTACGGAGTACGTGGTAGAGACTACAGTAGAGTAGAAAACCACCGAGCAGGTGATGCGTGGCCGTCGATTGGACCGAGGACTGAGGCCATGCATCGTCAGCACAGCGAGAGGGAAGGGCCACTAGCTAGCAATGCAAGATTGCAAGGCGAGAAGGGGGTCCATGTCCTGATATGCAATTGTGCGTACAGTACACCATACTCCTCCTGTCCAGGGGCCCGGGCCCTGCCTGGCTCCATCGCATAGTTGGAGACATGCGGTCCACGACCACAGATACGTGCCCATCTCCCTACCAGCCCCACGTACGGTGCAGAGCAGGCAGAGGCAGGGACTCGTCGAGTAGATGGATGCACACGCAGACGTAAATACAGTGATGACACGGACGGACCGCGAGGCGTGGGCCGTGGTCCGTGGGCGGACCGCGTGGACCACTCGCAGCGCGCGGCAGGCAGGCCGGGCGGCACGATGTGATCTCTCTCCCTCACGCCCGGACTCCGGGCTTGTCCTCTGCCGCTGCGAAACAGTTGGATTGGACGGAACGAGCGGGCGGCCAGCTGCCGTCGAAACCGCGCGGCAACAGCGAGGGACGGACGGCGACGCGCTTGTTATGTCTTCTCTTCAGCCGTCCAGCGCTGTGGGTCGGTCGCTGCGCCTGCCGGCGCCACAGGCCACAGCCACCTTGGCCTGCGGGCGGCCGCTGCGCCAGCCCGCCGTGGCCTGCGAGCGGCCAGTGGGCGCGTCGCGAGTGAGTGAGTGACGCAATGCGCGGAGCGAAAAGCGAGTGCTGGTTTCGCGACAAGATATGGTTCGTTGCGTTTCGGCCTTTCGGGACCGGGACCAAGCAGCAGAGGAGAGGGGGAGGGGGGACCCGGGCTCGGCTCGGCTGGCTTTGGGCAAAAGAGGCGGCCTTTGCTTTGGCCTTTGGATGGATGGACGTTCCAAAAGCACGGGCACTCGGCACGGCAAGATCCAAATCTGGTGGGGGAAAGGGTGTGGGGCACCCGGCTTCACACGATTTTGCTGCGAGGCGTGTTCACCCAAGATTTTTTTTTTTTTTGTTATGATGATGACTTGTGTAAGTGTACTATAGGCCAGCTAGTATTCCGGTTAGTTAGGATTGTGCGTTCCCTGGCTCGCGGGCAATGACATGGAGTCCGCCTGCCACTGCCTGTTGGGAGGAGTGACACCAAGGGAAAGCGCTCCAGATCGTTTCCTTGTAGGCAAGGGATCGTGCGTTCCTACTCAGGCCCAGACGTTCCGTGCCACTCTAATCTAATTCTACCGGCTTCTCCGTTGATCAACACAACGCAACGCTGCGATATGTTTTCAGCCTCTCAGGCGACACGGCTCGCAGCTTTAAAGACAAGAGGACGGCAAAGTACGTCTGGTTCGTCAAGTACAAGTATTTTTCACGCCTTGTTTAGTTCCACAACAAATTTCAAAAAATTCTTCTGATCTACATGTCGCATGAATGTTTTACGTCGTCATGGGCGTTAAATGTAGACGAAAGATCGTGCGTTCCTACTCAGGCCCAGACGTTCCGTGCCACTCTAATCTAATTCTACCAGCTTCTCCGTTGATCAACACAACGCAACGCTGCGATATGTTTTCAACCTCTCAGGCGACACGACTCGCAGCTTTAAAGACAAGAGCACAGCTGCGCCGGCGTTTCGTAGGTCTTAATGGCGCGCGTCAGGTAGCGCGCGAGAGAGGAGAGGTTCTCCGTCCGGATCGCGTCGACGGCGACGAGACCTCATCCAGTCATCCGTGCCGGGTTCGCCCAGAAACGGGGGAAAAAAGGCACAGCTGTGTTTGGTGTGTTCCTACCGAATACAACAACGACTGAATGAAACGATAATAAAACTATAAAAGTGTACGCCCGAAAGCGCAGAAGCTGAATTCGATCAGTTAAAGGCGGACGCACACGGTTGCCTGCCTGCTTTTCTTCACGATAACGCCATTTTTCCTTTGGCGACTGTACTGTACTCCCGCTTCGCTTTACAGTTTACATGCACGAAAGCGGAAACAGATCAGGGGATGTGTAGGTAACGGTCGGCTACACATTGCCGAGACCGACCGAGAGACGGGACACAGCGTACAACTGCAAAAGCAGGGCGCTTGTTACGTTATCAGGAGAAAAGAAAGGAAAAGAAAAGACGCGATAGGTTTGGTTGGTTTAGCCCGTGAAAAGCACAGCGGCTCGGTTGAGCTAATCAGCTCCATCGACCACCACAGGGACATGGCGATGGTCCGCCGCCGACACGCCTGCCGCCTGAACAGAACTGAACTAGTGCTGTGTCTGTGTGTTCGTGTTCGCTCTACCTGCTGGAAAGCTACGACTACGGTGCACCGCTGTGCCTGTGGCTCGACCTGCTTAAAGCAGTTGCAGCGTGTCCCTGCAGCCTGTTTAGACGTGACAAAGGCGATCACATGGATGGCCCGGTGTAGCGGCACCGCCACCCATAACTTGTGCCTCACATCACCGTCGTCAGAGCGAGGCACACGCACGCTCGGTGGTCCGTTCTCAAGTCAAGAGTATAGAAAGCGAGCCAGATTAGTGATAATAAACAGAGTCATACTATTAAATATTAAATAAAGTAACACCAGCTCATCGATTAATAAGATTTCATTCTGGGCATTGTCAAAGGGAGATCTATGGATCGATCCTGCGGGGCTCTGCAAAGGTGAGGGATAGCTAGGGAATCAAAAGGAGGAGAGGAACACGCGATCAGGCCTTCCTGATGGCTGACTGGCTGAGGCTGATACTGTCCTGAGCGGGAACGGAAAGCCGGGCCTGGATCGATCAAGCGGAACCAAAGCAAAGCAAAGCAGCGAGCGAAAGGCCTCCCTTGTCCTTATCAACCAAGGCTGCGAGCTTTTCCCGGCGCCGGCAAAAAAGGGATGATGGGAGAGACCAGATCGTGTACAACAACTTGGATAAGGACCCGTCAGGCTTGTCTGTCTGGCTGTGATACGATACTACTCTTCGCGCGTAAGGTAACGACATACTAGTAGACTGGAGAGTTCAAAACCCCATGGAATGATGGAAGGTCGATGCACGCAGTATGCAATTCACGGCTGCTGCTTTCTCACCAAACTTTATTCTCTGCTCTACTACATAAGGTCAACAAAAAACAAGAGGAACAGAAAGAGCTCCTAAAGGCTAAAGTAAATACTACCACGCACCACCAGTCTACCATGGACTGGAACTAACTTGCTGGTATTGAGCATGGCAATGCAACAACGCACTAACAACGAGCGGGCAAAGTGTTGGTTCAATCCATCAATCAGTGAGAACGGGAAAGACAAGGCTTTTTGGCTTGTGGGATTTGCATGCACGGTCATTGGTCAAGAAAGTTAGAAAGATAACCAACCAACCATGTATGGTCACGCTCACACCTGTATCGATCGGCCAATGCCCAATCGCCAATCTTTTCTTCCGGCGACTGCACGCGCGCGCGTAGGCCGAACGCTAGCCTAGCCTCCTTCCCCGCCACCTTTTGCACGAAATCTTTTCACCAACTGCCGTCGATCCGTCGACGGAGAAAGAAAGAACGCACTCATCATGCTCACGAGTCGAAAGGCTGTGTGGCCCGGAAAGGGATGGAAGGGGGCCCAGGCCCAGTCGTCCTGTGTGCTCATGCTCAATCTCGTCGCCTTGTCTGGGAGTAACGAGCACCTGTTACCTGTGCTGTGCAACGAGACGACTTCGGACTGCTAGATCGATCGCTTGTGTGGGTGGATATTTAAACAGAAAGGGAGCACTGAAAGTCATCAGTTATGTATGATTAACGACTGATAGAACTCGATACCAATAGGAGAAAATGATGTCTCTACTTTATAGATATATATAAGAAATAATATATACTTGTGGGTGGGCTTGGTGAAGCAGTGCCTCGTGAAAGAAGGCTCCTTGGGAAATCCTGGACCTGGAGGTTTCAGATGTCATGAAACACCCGGATGGGCGGATGCGTCGTGCACACGCATTTCTTTTCTTTAACCAACCAGACAAAGAGGCAGGTCAACTCGGAGCAACACAAGCTAGCCAACGACAAAAGCTCGTACGGAGTAGCTTTCAACCACGGGGCCACGCGCGATCGAGCGCCTTTGAGGCTTTGACAGCAGAATTAATTGTGTGGCGGCACCAAACGGAACGGCAGAGAGATCGGCGGGCGAGTGCCTGTCCTTGTCCCTCACCCTCGCAATCTCCCTCTCCCTCTCTACCTCCACTGCATGTTCCTGTCATCTGCTCTGTGCATTTCTTTCTCAGGTCAAACTTCAAAGAGCAGCAGATGATGGCCAGTGGGTCGTTTCCTCTACTCCTACGTACGCACACGCACGCCTCCAATGCGAGCTCATCCATCAGTAAACATCGATTGGTCATTGGTTTTGGTGGCAACCCGGCTAGCTACGTACTACCTCCTCCACGCGGAGCCGGGCAGACGCACGAGTGACTTTTCGCTCATTCTCTTCTCATCATCTCCGGCAGAACAGAAAAGATTGCTGCTCGAGTGTGATTCGTGTTTCGCCGCGCATCGCTCTCCATTTCGTTCTCAGCCTCTCACCATCCATCCATCATTTGTTCTAGCTAGCCTTTTCGATGTGCGGTATGCATGGGCTTGGCCGCTTGGGATAAGGCCGGACAAGGCTTTTGCTATTCTGCACACGGACACGGGGTTGGCGTCGATGCGTCCATGACAGATCGAGGCCTCCAGCAGCATGCACCTGGCCGGCAGATCGCATGGTCGTTACGGCGAGAGGAGAGAAGCGGTGAAACTGACGTGCACCTTCAGGCAGGCAGCCGCCGGTAGCTTGTCTGTCTGTGTGTGGAACTGTGCTGTGAGCTGTGACTGTGAGGCGTGTATCGATCGATCATGGTCATAAACGATCGTAAATTTTTAGTCGCAACAGTGTTTTTCTCTTCACCAAACAAATCAGGCGGCCTCCCGAACAGGCTGATCGACGAAGGGGGCGGAGATGTCACTCGCTGATTGATGCGCGCGGTCTCGTTCCTTTTAGGATGGAACGCGCGTTCAGCTAGCTAGCAAGACGTCACTTTTGTGTATATATGCTATCTTCTGCTAAAAAGACAGCGATGAGGAATTTCGATCCGGAACTGTCACGCAGGAAAGTTCAAGTTTTTTTTTTTTTGGTGCTGTGGCGCCTCTATCTACCTGGAATAATGTACTGTGCTATACTGCTTTCCTTAAAGCGCAGACTGTATACGCGATCGATCGGTACAGCAGGGAATATATTCTTCGTTTCCTTCGGTATGAAGACTGCTACTAGTTTGTCGTTACTTGGTATTGTAGTAATCTGCAGGGTACACCACATTGCTGCGGCGAACTTGACTATGCTTCTGCTTGCATTCTTCTGGCACCGTACTTTAATGCTCGTGGTTCAATGTTCAGTCTGGTGTTAGGCTTGTGGAGACTGGTCGAGACGATAGATCTTTGGGTTAACAAGTTTCGCCTTTCTTTTTTTTTTCCTGTCGACAAGAGAGGAAAATGTCATCCTTCTCTTGGATTTATCAAATTACAAAATTAGGATAACCAAACGTAGTAAACACACTGAGCAGGAGAAATCCGTCTAATTCCGGAGAATTTTGTCCATCCATTTCGACCCATCTACCGTTCCATGAGCGAAGACGGCCTGCGAGCCCAACAACTCCAGCCCCCTTCTCTCCATGAGCCGTCTGACGGGCCCAAATCTTCCGTCCAAATCCGAGGACTTTTTTTTTATGTTGATAAATTCGTTATTTTTAAAATATTTGTCCCGCAGGAAGGACTTACCGTCGGCTCAATTATCTTTTTCTGTAAATTTATCATAAAAATTATAATTTTTACATACAAAGTTGGATGAAGATAAATTTATGTAAAAGTTATAGAGACAAGAGATCTATAACTCTGTAATTTGTAACTTTTTTTATTTAAAATTTGATACATGAAAGAATAATATAATACTCAAATGGAGATTTCAATTTTTGTATCATTTTTTTGTGTTAAAACGACCTCAAATGAAAAGATTATAGACTACAAAGTTGTAGATCTATTTTTTCTCTACAACTACAACTCGTTCCTATAAATTTTATCTTCATCCCATTTCATATGTAAAATTTATGATTTTTTAGATGAGCAGAGAAAAAGAGATTCCACCAATTCAGCTAGCGGTAAGTATTTCCCACCTGTTCAATCGGCTGTGGTAGTACAGTTTTGCAAACTTTTGATTTTGACAAATATTTATGCAAAACAAATTTTAAAATATAGAAATAAAAAATCCAAATCCGAGCCTATACGGATACCAGCTCAAGGGAGCGAGCTTCAGCGAGTTCCTGTGACTGATGCCGCGTACGGCAGCAAATTAATACAACACATAGTTTCCAAAATAAAGAAGAAAAATAACATTACAGATGGCAAATCTGCCGGTGAACCGCCTCCTGCCTCCTGTCTCCTGTACTGCGTGGTGACCAGCAGTGAAATAGTAACCAAATTCTGAGCATTTATAACCGTATGAAAAATGGAAAAACAAAAACCAAAGCCACGTTTTCAAACTCTATTATGATACATTTACCAACATCCAAATTCCGCTTCAATCACTGATTCACTGTTGCGTCCATATTGCCATGTATAGCTTCAATCTTCTTTTCTCTTTTTAACATGGACCACCAGCTCAGGTCTGATATTTGAGGGCTTAACCAATTTCTTCAGTGTCATCACCTCACACTGCCCTGCTCGCTTGGCTAATAAGCCATGGTTGAAAGTATTGTTGGTTGATTTGTTGTGAGAGAAAAATATTGTTCGTTGGCTGAAAAAGTACAGCTTATAAGCCAAGCGAACAGGGCGCACAACAATCTCCAGAAAGGCACAAGCGGATTTGTTATACCCACTCCATCTTAAGCTCCCCCCTCGGAGGACACTGGCAGATCATTTGGCGCTGCCGCTGACCTCCAGGATTCTAGTTTTGCAGAGACCTCAGCCATGACTAGCGTTGACAACAGCAGGCCTGCAATGAGCGCAGCAACCATCAGCATTGTGAAGACTGCAGTCCAGCTCTTAGCAGAGATGTAGCCTGTCAGAAGAGGGCCAATTGCCGCGCCAGCTGAGCATGTCCCATCTATGATCGCTGTCACAGTGGCCAAGGCCCGGGAGTTGCCTCTCAGGGAGCTATGTGCTCCGAGGTATGCAGAGACCGCGGTGGTTATGAGTGCGTAAGGGCCATTCACAAGCATGCCGGTGATGAACATTAGGGTGATGTTCCAGTAAAGCGAGATGCTCCCGTATACACGGTATAAGAAGAGCGCTGGTATCCCAGAAAATGTGAAACTTGCTGCTGTCAGTGCCCGAGCATCCAGACGGTCTGAGATGTGGCCAGCAAGAATGCCGCCTATAACACCGCCTAAATCAAACAGCGTTGATAGAACTCCAGCAGTTGAGTCTGACAAATATTCTCCACCAACAGCTGGGAGGAAGAAAAAGGATGGTAAGCAGTCAGTTAATATATACAACAAAATTGAATCTGGTTGTTGAATTTGAACGCTTGTAATGTGCCGGTAGTAATAATCACAATCACCACAGATTAGGATACTAAGATGATCATGTAACACTGCCTTTTCTTTTAACAGCTTTCTAACCACAAACTCCGCAGACACCTTACTCTGCCAGGAGCAACATAGTAACCTTGGACTTCTACCGCTACCAGTCATGGTGCCAGTGAGACAATGCAATTAATAAAATTACATAGTGAACAACAATTTGTAGACATAAATATGGGAATGGGTCGTTTAGATTTTGGCCAGATCCAAGCCAAAAATGTACCACATCAATGCTTCAGTCAACAAGCACTAGACCAGTGATGAAATGTACGTTGTATAATGCCTACTATCAGTTTGGTCACTGCTATGTGCTATGCCATGTCCCATTCTCTCTCTTCAAACGTCAAGACCACTGTTCCCTAAAATCCTACTGCATCACTAATCATATCACACATGATCTTTGTGGCAAGAAAATGAAAGACAAATACATGATTAGTTTAACTAACCTGTGTGGCTAATATAGAAAGGAAGCCAGTATAGAAATGTGTAGGCGACTAGCTTGCAGAAAAACAGACAGAGAGCAAATGGCACAACTCCAGGAATTCTGAATGCCTCAATGAATCCCACTGCCTTTTCTGCCACTTCTGTGTGTCCTTCCAATAAAGGGGTCCCTATTTCATTCTTACCTGAATCCTTGAAATTATCATCCTCAGCTCCAATTGACTCAGGGCTAGCAGGCAAGAACAGAAACACTATAAGCCCAACTAATGCAATAATAGCACCAGGAATAACAAATGACCAGCTGTGGGGGTATGACCCCTGGTACCCACAGGATAAGACATGGGCCGCACCATCAGAGGTGGCCTAGCCCACAAGATTAAGGCGTGCGGCGCACGGCACTGGTCGGTGTGCACCGCAAGGCTACAAGAAGATGTTATTTATTAGATATTGTATAATACCAAATATGATACTTTCCTTGTAACTCTACCACTCCAGAGCATATAAGGAAGGGCAGGGGTCCCCTAGTCGACATCCCCATACGGATCCTAGGCTTAGCCTAAGGCATCTGATCATACGCAATACAACCCACCGAAAGACACAGGACGTAGGGTATTACGCCAAGTCGGCGGCCTGGACGTAGGGTATTACGCCAAGTTGGCGGCCTGAACCTGTCTAATCGCAATCTCTTGCGTTCTGTGCCACCATCCGGTTCCCTCACGCGCACCTCCACCGATTCATCTACTACCGTGGGCATACCCCTCGGTAGACTGCCGGACGTATTTCGTCGACACCAGCCCCACCCAAACTTCAGCAGAGCAGCTGCTATCAGAGATCCTGATATGTTCCCTACAGAAGTATGAGCATTCCAAATTCCCATGATGAGCCCTCTCTTTCTCTTGCCAAACCAATTACCAACAACTGCTACCACTGAGGGCCACCCAGTTGACTGAAAAAGGCCAGCAATTAACTGAATACCCAAGAAATAGTAGAAGCTGTGTACATTGAGCCAGTATCCAGCTCCAAAAGCAGCTGTGAAAAAACCAGTTCCTATCATTCCAATGGTCAGGAGAACCCTCAGATCCACTCGATCACCAATATGGCCAACAAAGAACATCCCAATTGCATAAATTGCTAGAAATGCCAAATCAATATCCCCAAGCAGTGCAGTGCCATCTCTGGAATCAAATGGTGCCCAGCCACCATAGAGCACCACGTAATTCTCAGCCGTATACAATTTATCAACATCCAAGCACCTAGGACAGTGCAAAAAGCCTAGATTTGATGTCTTAGGATCAAGAACACCCTTAACAACACTCATGGTTTTCCTTGCTGCATGGTAGCTAGCATAAGAAAAGAATGTCAATATCAAGACAGGGCCTGGCATGACCTGAGGGACAGAGGACTTCCCTGGGTACGCTCAAAAAGATGAATCCCAGGAGGCTTTGCTCTATGCATTGTACCACTTTGTTTAGTTGGAACGCATGTGCGATGCAGAACTCAGCTTCTCTGCAATGCTAGAGCCTGGAAGAGACCTGGCCAGTAACATCCTACTGCCATTTGAGTACATGCCATCTATAAAGAACAAGGACACAGAACATCAGAATTCCTGTAGTAATTCGGTACTATTTTGTAAGGAAAGTGCATGAAGCAATTCAAAAGGCAACTTTCGTATTTACAAATTTATAATTTATAACACGAGAAGACAGTTTGCCACATGCAAGGTAAATTGTACGGTGACACGAAGCAAACGTTTCGGGCGACAGAAGCTTAGTTGGTAGGGCCGAAGCCAGGAATAACAGTGGAAAGAATCGCACTCCCCTCGAATTGGGGAGAGCGGAGGCGAAGCAGCCTTAGCCTTCAGCCGGTGCCCATGAGGCCATGACGGTAGATCAGAGCTCTAGCCCAGTGATGAAATGTAAGTTGCTGAGCGCCTCCCCGAGAAATGCTTGCACCTTGTCAACTCCTTGTACTACCAGTTCTGAGGATTAAAAAAAAAACTCCTTGTACAGTTCACCCTTATGCCTGTATACAGTTGGGATGGAATAGACGATGGGCAAAGCCTGTTCTTAATTAGTGGGGAGGAAACTTTTGGACCCGCTAAATTGCAGGAAATCCTTTTGAACCCCGAAGTGGTTTTGAATCGCAGCTCAATCAATTAATTTGAATCGTCCTTTTAGAAGGCAAATTTCCCTGTACTTGAAACCAAATGACAGGACTAGTCTCATTATCTCATCAGAACTACCAACACCTCTACACATGTAAACAAAACCTACCACTTACAACGGAAGGAGAATAAACCCCAACGGTTACCTCGATGAGATGCGATTCTGCTGAAGGCCTCCGATCGAAAGGGGAAGACCGGACTCCGGAACAGCAATGCGGAGCGCAGCTTTCGTAACGCCGCGGCTGCGGCAGCGGCCAGTAGATTGTTGGGCGAGGAGGCCTGAGTCTGAAGCCTGAACTTGTTCTGACGGGTGTCTCTCCTCGCCTTCTTGTGCCTCCCAGGGTTTTGCTTGCTGGGCCCTGCCATCGCCTTCCCTTTCTAGAGGCAACCGGTTTGTTCTAGCAGCTCATGATAATTGGCTGTGCCAGACACGGCACCACACACGTGTTGGCTTCTTTTGTGAACTTGTACGTAAGTGACAAATTTCACTAAAACACGGGCTGAGGCTCATGGGTAGATCTCGTTGACTGTGAAAAGATTCACAAATACCCTTCAACAGACTCCGTTATCATGTTTCTATCGTCGATATGATCGGAAAACATACTTGCATCATCTCATTTAGATTTCGAATAAATAAAATAGTTTTTCGGGACCGACCTAGCTGAAACCATTCTGACCAGGCCGGTTTTTCAACTTTCTCAAATGGAAGAATGGATTCACCATAGTATTCGTTTCGTTAAGATGATCAAAAAAACATATATAGATCGTCTCAAAGTCCGAATGAATTAATTATGATTTTTTAAAGATTTTTTCCCAAACCCAGAAACTAGACAAACGAGTTTTGGAACCCAGGCCAGTTTTGACAGGCCAATTTCAGATCTAAATTCCGTTTTACCGTATTTTGCAAGGGTTTTTGACCCTTTATAGGATATAAGACCACCATCTCCTTATATAAATATGAGGGGCACGACTGATTAAGGTGCTCAACACACACAATCCATAAAAAATCAATCTACTATCTACCAGTTACCCTCTTTTCTCATCTATCAATGATGACGAAGCTCTAGAATGGTTAGGCCGGCTAGGCTAGCACGCCCCGACAGGGTCCCTCCCGGACGTGTTGGGTTTCAGGTTTCAAGAGACCTCATTGACGTGTCTTGCGTATCGCGCTTACGACAAAACTCCCCCGGCGACGTGTCTTACATATTGTGCTCATGGCCGGAGACACTAGGTTCGTGTGCAAGCGTCGCCTGACTTAAAAGTCAGCTAGACCCTACATGAACGATCTAGTTCCTTATTGATATCGGGAACTAATTAAATGTCAATGAATGGTAAAAATCTGCCTCACCTTTTGCCCTTTTGGTTTTGGGGAGCAATTGCTCCTTTTCAGAAGTCACGGCCACAGGTCTTTCATCTGGTTCTCGGAATATACTGACACTTTACAAACGATCATTGATGTATGTGACGAGGGGCAATCATGCGCACGACATCGGCGCCCTTTCTGGATGATGACCACATGGCTAATCTACATTTGAACAATGGATTGCGTGTCTAAATTGTGTGCAAAGGAAAGCGAATCAATTTCTTGTACGAAACTCTGTACGTACACAGATGCAGATGCAGCGACAACAAGCTAACAAATCTTTGCGTGCCGGCTCCTGTTGCACACAGCTAACAACAAGCTAACGCGACTTGTACGAGGCACTAGCAATAATTACATTCGGGTTGCTGCTTCTAACAAATCTTTTGGCCGCTACACAGACGGGTGTCATGGATCGTATCCTGTTCGCCGCGTGGCAGGTTTCACTACGACTACATGGAGGATGTCAACGAGGTCCCTGTACTGGAGAGCTAAGTTCCTTCTGTACCAGCAGCACAACGCAAAGCAGGGGTTAACGTTGCAGCTCTTCTCCTTTCTTCTACATGTTTCCCATTTCAGGTTCCAGTCCGTATTACAGCAGAATCCATTGGAGACTCTACGTACAGCAGCGCCATGCTCACGGTAAGAGAAGCCCGTCGCCTACGTGCATCATCTGAACTGTCTTCTTCGAGCTCACTGCAACATCTAGGAGACTAATCAGATAAGGTACGTTAGAGATTATAACATGTTATACTCATTCCGAGTGCCAGTGCCAAACCTGTCAGTTGGGCCGTGAAGGTAGCTAGCGCTGATCTCCATTACATTTTCCAACCAGGTACCACGGAGCTAGTGATAACCTATAGTGCACTTGGGGTACTTGGAGCCGGACCCGTGTAGACTATTAGCTGCTTATCAGCTGTCGAAGCCAGTAGGGTGGTGTTTTCTTGGTCTAGAGCAAGTGCCGTGACGTCCTGCCCTTCTTCCAGCTTCAGCGTATGGATTACCTGGCAGTATATACCTAACTGCTTAGAATTTTGCATTGGTAAAATCAGAGGTAACAATACATAGCAAAAGCCAAAAAGTTGTGCTCAGTGTTCACCTCAAGTTTGTATAGATCAAGGAAGCAGATAGAGGGAGGGTCAACAGATAGCCTGGTCTCATTTGATTCTTGTACATCCTCATCACTATTGGGCTTGTCAAGATCATATTCATCTTCTAGAGCATTACTGCGGTCATGATTGTCAGTGCTAGCTGAACAAGTTCCCATTGCAGCAAACTGTCCATCTGTAGAAATCTCAATGCAACTGACTCGTGCAGATAAAGGTGACAGAGCCGCGGTAGCAATAGGGATTCCGTTAACAGTGAAGGTGGACAATCTTTTCTCAGATTCATTCCAAATCAATACAATTCCTTGAGAAGACAAGCATATGGAATGGGCTTCTGGCACATCGAGCTTCTTTATTAGCCGACCTGTCCTCAAGGAATGTAATAGGATACCAGACACACTCGAAGATGAACCAACAAGCCCCAAATCAGAACTAACAGAACAGCAGGTTACTTCTCCAAGATGTCCTCTTAGTACATGCATAGGACCTTCAATTCGTCGCCTCCTGTAGGTTTCTAGAGTTTTGCTTGGACTATTATCACTGCTACTGCTACTACCAGTGGCTAGAGGACTAGTAGGTGCTGTCGGTGTAGATGGTGGAGGTTCTGGAGCATTTTTCTTATGTGCAGAACCCACCTGACGTATCCTCCAAAGTATAACTGTTGTGTCACGAGACCCTGTAACAAGATAATTACTGTCTGCAGACAGTGCGAGGCAGGTCACAGGAGCAAGATGCCCAAATGCAGTTTCGATAGTCCTTGCTCCATCCGGAGAGATCATCTTTACAGAGTTATCTGCATGCCTGCCTATAGTAAAAGAAAATAAGGATACCAGGAACAGCTTACCACAATAGTTCTTAGAATTGTAGGACAGACAGCTAAAACAATATAATAAGGCAAAATCATGTAGCATCCTATTTAGGAACCAATTAGAAAACTAATTCTTTGAAACCATAACATTAGGTTTCAACTTGAGAGAATTATGAGGGTTCCATAGGAAACAAAAAGAGAGTAAAATATGTACCAAAGAGAATGACGAAAGCCAGTTTTTCTGCAAGTAGCATTGAAGGAAAAAAGTTGACGTGCAATGAAATAATTACCAGTTATAACTTCTTTGTCACATGTAACAGCAACAGCTGATGAATTTTGTACTGCAGATGCAGCAAATGCTACAGCTCGTGGAAACTGATAGTCCTCTGCAGAACCTGAAGATCCTTTAAATATGCGAAATATTGCACCACCACTAGAATTTATGGCATTTTTTCCGTGATGAAAGAGGAAAGGCGCCCCTAGGCCATCTGGAGTATTTGGCTGCCAATGGTGCAATGCCACATGTGCTGTGGGAACATTAGAATCTATGACTACAAGACAATCATTGGATACAAGCATCGTGCTAGCAGGAACATTGCAGTGCTCTGGACTTGGAAGCACATAAGGTCTAACTTCACTTGGGTTCCGGAATATTGTCTACACAGAAGAAGAAAAAACGGAGAGGCAGTAAGTTCACCATGAAATACCATGGTGCTAAAAAGTAATTGGTTGCTGTTTAATGCAAAAATACAATGGTGCCTGTGAGCTAAGCGGTCATACTTGTCATTCAACCATCATTAGTATTGAGATTGCATGAAGGACTAGGAGTAGTCACATTTAATTAGAATTCTAAAGAACATCTAATAAATTCTGTCAACTTATCATATGCCCTGGAGTCAAAAATGGAGATGGATGTAACATACTATGAAAGTGAACTCTGAATGTGCTATTCTGTCCCTTGAATAAGAAATTACTACCTCTGTTCCAAATTACAATTCACTTTGGCTTTGTCCTAAAGTCAAACTTCTCTAACTTTGACCAAGTCTATAGGAAAATGCATCAAAATATATACATTAGCAAATTAGTTACATTAAAATTTGCATGAAATATATCATGATACAGTAGTTATTTGAATTTGTAGATGCCAATACATTTTTCTAAAAATTGGTCAAAGTTAGAGAAGTTTGACTTAGGACAAATCTAAGGTGAGCTATAATTTGAAATGGAGGGAATAATAATAAATCAGCAAATATGAGTCTAAACGATCCATTTTTTCATATCTATCTGGTATAGTAATAGTATATGCACAAGTATGTCTACCAAATAATGGACTTCTTTTCTTGAGAAACATGGAAATGATACTTGAAATTTTTTACCTGCAATTGTAATATTTCTGTTAACGGCCTTCTTCTTATGTGTGGAACTGTCAGCAGTTGAGATGGTGTCTGTCCAAAATAACATATTTGATTTTGTACACCTCGCCGTTGCACCTTCAGCATTTCCAAAAAAGATGAAAATTTTGTATAGTTTCACCAAATCTGAAAAGGCGAAATGCATAATACTTACTGGATCGGTGATTTTATCAATGTCCACCATCCCATCATATGTAACGTGTGGGAAGATATTGTTGGCTACCACTGCTTCTTTACCTCTTTGTTTATATCTGAACAAGTATTCAATGACAAAGTGATGTATCATATAGATGCGGAGAAAGATGACATCAACACAAGCCTCTTAAAGGACAGTCAATGAATATGTTCTTCCTGTTAGTTCTTATAAAGCGAACAGTCTAAACATAGAAATCATATTCCAAGGATCTATTTATCATAATAGAAAGTAAAAGGACAGACATTAAAGCAGCTTAAGTGGTATTTGGAAACTATCCTTAAACATGGTAAAATTATCTAGACCAATCCTAGTAAAAAAGCATCAGGCACGATGATTGAATTAGTGATTTAAAGAAGGCAGGCTGGCAGTGGATATGAATGATATTGCAAAAAATTAAAATTTAGATAAATGAGTGAGTAGAAGGCAAATGTAATTACATGTGGAAACATAATAACTCATAGGTTTAGAAGATGGATAAATGATATGGGGGTCTCTGAAATTCCTCTACATGGTCGTAAATATACATGGACCAGCTCCTTCACTAATGCTTCCCCTACACTTGTTCGGTTGGACAGAATGTTCTGTATACTGGATTGGGAAGAGCAGTTTCCAGGTTGTCTCCTACAGTGTGCTGCTTCTAATGATTCAGACCACTGTCCCCTGATCCTTGGGCTGCAGGATATCATTGACTGCAAGAAAAGATTTCATTTCGAAGCTTTCTGGCCCTCTCTATATGGCTTTCTAGATGTGGTGAAGGATGCTTGGGACACTGTACAGCCTAGGAACTGTCCACTTGATACTCTTGCTTTGAAACTTAAGGCAACTGCCAGAGAGTTACAGAGCTGGAGTCAGAAGAAGTTTGGACACTTCAAGTCCCAATTGCTTCTGGCAAAAGAAATCGTCCACCAACTTGATATTGCTCAAGAAAGCAGGCTTCTTCAACCTAATGAATTATGGCTACGTAATAATCTCAAGAAGCATTCACTGGCGCTAGCATCCCTGCTGAGAACAATATCAAGACTCAGGTCCAGGATAAATTGGCTAAAGGATGGGGATGCCAACACGAGGCTATTTCACCAACATGCAAGATATAGGAAAAAGAAGAATTTTATCCCCAAATTGCATGTAGGATAAATTGGCTAAAGGATGGGGTCGTCTTTTTGTCTTTCTTAACCGGTGATCCAGTGTCCATGTAGTGGTGTGTGTGTGTGTGTGTGGGATTCGGGTCTATGTTTGACTCTCTTTTCTTCTATTAATACAATGATATGCAGCTTTCCTGCGTGTTCGAGAAAAATAAATAACTAACATACCCAAATATTAGATCGATCCATTCATGCAAACGCGTGGAGACATGATCACTCTCGAGAGCTTTCCGATGCATATGTATAAAATCAACAGCATTTTCAGCCCACGGAGGCAGTGCTACAGAGCCTGCAATAATACTCAAAACATTAAGGGTTTCAGTTTCACTGCCATCTGTATCTATACGGGAAGAAATGAGACTCACCTAGTCTTCCACTTGAGTTTACATTAGTAAATACCTCAGGAAGGTAAAACATCTCTGGAACCTAGAAAGATACCCACATAATCAGATTCCTGTAGAAGATTCCAAATAGACTTCTGAACCAAACAATGCAGAATGCACAGTAACCAGTGGAAAATACATCCAAGAAGCACATGTTTCACCAAAACTTACTAGCTCTTTTACATCATTCATGCCCTCAAGAACACTGTTCCATGTTCCGGCGATATCAGAGAATGCACAATCATCATGATCAAACTTGGCACCTTGCAGCTGAGCATAGAGGATACTAAAAGGTTCTATCCTGGCAAGATAATACGATACCTGCAATAGTTATAATACTAATTTTCAATATCTTTACAATGAAGCAATACTTCAAAAAGAATCATATACACAAGTATGCCAATCAACTAAAGAATGGTTTGTTACTGAAGAGCAGTGAAAGGCTTAACAATATCTTAGTCCCAACTCCGAACAAAAGGCACAAACAAACCACAATCAAACACGAAAGCATAGACATATAAGAAAGATGTACCGTGCCAGGATTGGAGTAATGTGAACCGTAGTGAAATTTTGGGATGATTGGATCTTTGAGACTAGAGTAATGGTCTTGGAATTTCTTCAACCGTGCAGGATTTAGTGCACCAATTGGCTGCATAGGAAATTATCAAGTATATCAGTGAAGCAAATGGAAACACAGGACATGGTATTATTACATGGAGAACCCAGACTATCAAGGAAAGGGGTACAAGATTTACCTTTGAAAGATCTCGGTATGTGGACGGACTTTCCAAATCCAAGGTTTTGGACTTGTAATCTGCTATTACCCATGGAAAAACAGGATACTGCAGAAAAAGATATTGAACATAAAGAATAGTAGCAAAAATTATTACATTTTGGACTGAGAATCATGTAGTAAAAAAAAGATGCCTGAGTAATGTCGTTGTAAGTGCGGCCAGCGAGAGTGTTCAGTTCCATCAAATATTCAAAATTGCTAATCTGCACAAGCAAAGTATACTCAGATCTTGATATCTAACACAAAAGGATGTGCTGCTGCAGAAATGAAATCATTGTGTTCATGTACCTCCCATTTAGCCCAGCGCTCCATCAACTGTGTCTGCTTGAAGATTTGCTCAGGTCTCTAAAAAGAACATATCAGATTAGTGGCTCTGAAAGGACAAGAAACCTCCTGGTTTCAGAACTCCACTGAGCACTTACTTGGGTAGCAAGGAAAATGTCGTTCAAATAAGGAGGTTTGGTGTGAACAATGGCCCGATAAGCATGTGTACGTGATCCTATATCCTAGATAAAGTTCAGATACAATTCCAAAAAGGTTATTCACCTATAACATGCATGAGGTTCAAACAAGTTGGATTAGAGTCTCATAAAGGATGTACCTCGAAATCAAATAAAAAGTTTGACCTGTCTACCATAAATAATTCCAAAGCGCTTTGACGTAGTAGATATCTGCAGTAATTCATTTAAATCAGTGTGGCACAAAGAGAGCTAAGCGGTTAGTGTTAACTACTTAACTCTATAATGTAGAAATATATGAGCAGGTAACAGATGATCTAAAAACTAAAAACATTTCCATTAACTAAATCTTTTCCTTAGAAAATCATAACCTAACAAGTTCCAATATGTACCAGACGGTAAAAAGAACCATTTACCTTCTACTATAAATCTGATGAAGTGAAGATAGGAACCAGCTCCGATCTCTATCTTGCTGATCATATTGGCCACTAGTGGATACAATATCATCCATGTAACTGTCACTCATATGCTCATCAACTATGAAGTTAATCCTCTTTGATGTGACCTGAGAAAAAGATTACAAACTAGGGTTTAAGATATCCATTAGCATATTGAATTAGGAGATGAAATGGATTAGTAGGACAGAGAGCACAAGAGAAAGACTTGTGATAGTAGCTAAGATCATTAGTGAGATTTGATTATCATGCTGTCAAAGTAAATAAAAATAAGTGTATATATGCATAAGAGATTGGTTGTCATATGCTCGTGTTTATTTAAACTTCAGTTTTAATTAGATTTAGATGTCATTATCATTAATGATGAGAAGTAATGACACCAACCAGAAGTTTGTTTTAGTACTGACATACATGTAAACTATACAGTGAAAGCACGTACATTAGGACACACTTACTTGGAAGGTTCCTCGTACAACCTTCAATGGCCGAATCATCATTGAAGGAAGTTCAATAATAATTCGCTCATTATTAGTCTTGTAACCAGGTGTAACTACTGTGGATCGAACCAAGTTGCGAACACCAGAAAAGTCAGAACTTCTTGAATCTATTGATCCTGTAAAAACCTGATCAGGTGTTGATGAATCTGTCAGTTGATCATCCACACTACTGCAGATATTCTCACTTTCTCTCTGTTGTTCATGTCCTTCATCTACTGTAATCAAAGAACTTATTCGAAGAACACTAAGTAAAGAGTCTCCATCTTCTGAGTGGCATGCGTCTGCACCATCACAAAGAAACTTCTGCTCCCCATAATTAACAGAAGCACCCAAGTGATTCAACCAATTGTAGTTCCTTTTCATAAATCTTCTCATTCTTAACGAACTTTCAGTTAAGTCTAACTTCCAGAAAATCTGTGTGACAGAAAAAAAAAGGAAAAAAGTCAGATAAGAAAACAGAATTCATGCATGTCATTTAGCTCTATGATGCAATTTTTTCCTGAATGAAAAAAAAATTGGTTCAAGATTATCATAAAGCGGTCAGCAAGGAGAATTGTTTTTCATAATAATGTAGTATAACAGGGAAGTGTAAAGGAAACACAGAACTGTGACCATACACTATCAGGGCTACAGAGGAGTTCTCCAAAAGGTCCGTAGAGTCTACTTGTCTCTATCAAGCAATGAAGAAGATGTCGCCATGCCCGAAGTCCAATAGACATGCAACTGCAGTTTAATATTTCGACTTGTGTTCGCCTCTCCATCTGCATGCCCAAAAGTTGCCTCAATGATGCATAGCAATTTCTAAATATCAAGAGTGGATGCGTTCCATTCCATAACAACATACCTCAACTCGCTGCAAATTACGTGCTAACGCGAAACTGGAAACAAGAAGTGCAACATATTTGTACGAAAGGGCAGAAAAATCTCTTCCTGAAACAGACTTTGAGTCAGCAGACTGCAGACACTCCATCCACGCAGCACCCATAGCTTCAGATATGTTCCACCTTTGGGCTCTCTCAATATCACCAGCAGACCTCCTCTGTCCTGAAGTAGCCATCGCTACAGCACTAAGACCCCTTCTTGAACCAATCTTAGAACTACGCTCAAGGTCACGAGCAGCAGCCAAGGCTGCAGCTTTTGCCGCTGCTTTGTCCTTTGGTACTGATGTAGGCAAGCTTGGTGTAGTATCTATAGGCATCTGAAAACTTGAGAAAGTGTGCAATTTAGCTGCTCTACGCTCAAGCAATGAGGTGTCACGCCTGCGCAATTTATTGGTTGGTGGTGCTATTGTTTCTGTCCCAGAGGCACCAGCAGCAATCATGGCCAATGCCATTGCAACTGGTGGAGAGGCAAAAGCAGCAGCCCAGGCAGGTGATATCATTGCAACACCAACCTGAGATCAAAAAACATGAAACAAAAATCTCACCATGAACAGATGGGCTTTTGAAGAAAAATAGTGGTGAGATCTTTATCCAATACAAAAACAAACTTTACATAAAAACCAATGTTTTTATTAAAAGTAGCATGTAATAGTATCACCACTTAAATGTTTATGAAGACTTAGGCAAGCATCCCGTGAAATATTTCAGAAATAAAATACAGATAGCAATACTGTGAGAACTGATAAGTAATAAGTCTGTAAAACACACAGTTTCAAGAACATGAAAATACAAGATAAACAAGTTGACCAGATTCAGAGTTTCCTTTGCAAAATTAGCTTTTTTCAGAAAGCTCAGAGTTTCCTTTGCAAAATTAGTTGTTTTCAGAAAATTATATGATCCAAAAATAACGATTCTCCGAAATAACTTGCTAGAACTTCTAATATGCACTAGTACCAACAGTCACTGATACAATATGAGCACAAGCACCAGGCACCCTAAGTTGTCACCCTTGCATGAAATATAAAGTATTAACTTTTACCTCAACAGGTGAAGTGTCTGCTGCCGAAGCCCAATCATCAACAACTAGTGGATTTTGCACATCTGGAGATGTAAGCTCGTGTATACCAGCCAAAATAGAACGATATCTTTTCAGGACAGCTACAAATGGTGGCATGATCAATCCAACATACTTTTTCCTCACTGGTTTTCTGTCACTGCTTACAGCATGCCATAACTGTTATGATACATAAATTTCATGAGCAATGTGGGCTAAAGAAAACTTGTTCAACTACTGCTATAAACAACAAATATCAACAAACAGACAGTAGCAGAATAGAATTCCATGAGTTTAAAAGGTCTAACACAGAAAACCTTACTTAGACATTCTAAAATGCAAGCTATGTTTTGATATCCTACAGTGCACGATATGATTATCATAGATCATAGAGGCGCTGAATAAGCATAGACAAACATTCTTCCTTAAAATCAAAGGAAGCTATAGTGACACAGAGTTGAGAGTAGCATTAAACATCAATTTCAGATATACAACATATGTTTTTAGAGTTTAGAAACACAGTCCATGGTACATGCTGTGTATCAGGACAATTTGATTCATTCAAAAGAGAACAAACAAGAATAAAAAAATACAAGAGAGATTACGAGTGATATTGATGTTCCTTATATTCTATGTTTCATAGAAGACGAAAATAATTCTAAGGTTAACAGAAAAAGATGAACAAACAGCTTTTATGCAGGTCACATTGAAGCATTAAAACACTTTTATTGATTCGTCCAAAACAGAAAAGTAGCTTAATAACATACTCCCTCAATCCCGAAGTGATAAACGTATTTTGATTAGAGAAAAGTCAAACAACATAAATTTTGACCATTAATTTGTCTTACTATATGTTGACACTTGCTAAAGAACCAATATCATCTCAGAGGCACTTCGAATACAAATCTATTGATACAAGTTTCATGGCCTAAACTTGTATATAATTGGTCAAAGTTTGTAAAATTTGAATTTTCCCTGTATAAAATATGATTATCATTCCGGGACGGAGGGAGTATGATTCATGGCACTTTAAGAAAATAATTATGATTAGAAAAAAAATGTGACATCATGTGCTGACTTCAATAAATTATTCAAGATGGAATGAGAGCACTGGAAACTGATATCTCATCAGATGGACATCTATTATTCTACGACAATGATAAATAAACTTACCTCTGAATAAAGAATAGAAGAAGCAACCAGAACTCGTTGTCTCTTAGATTCAGAAACTGGCATATTAAGAATAGGGCCGAGCACTCTGTTAAAAGAGCAAGAACTCCAAACATAAGTGAATATATATATGGCTACAGAAAAAAAGAAAAAATATTTAATAAAAGGTAACTCCAGAATATGACTAAACACTGAGAATGAGTGGGTTGTGATGTATACAAAAGTATCAGCACTAGCACCGAAGCTCAGGAGCGAGGCCAGGAATAGATTAGGCCCCGGCTGATCCAGCATTGATACATGTTCAACTGATCAAGTCCTTTTTAACCTTTGACTTTTGCACAATTTTTAGTGGATTCGATTGAGTTTTTGGCCTTGGACCAGCGCTGCAGCCAGTGTAGCCCACTAGCCCTGGCCCAGGCTCCGCCACTGCCAAAACTCGTTTTTCCTAAATATTCGTAAACATCATGCAACATAGAAAATGGCATTGGAGACAGGTCCCCATGGACCACTTGTCAGCTTCACACTGGACTCTGTTTTCCAATTTTTATGAGGTGTTACTAAACTCTCTTTATTGTTTTGTTTTTTCATAAGAGTACCCTGTGAAGTAGGGACTTCGATAATTTGAATGAACAGCAGAAAATTACGACCTCTACATCATATCTCTTTTCATGTACATTGATTATTGTGGCTACAAGATAGCGAATAGATTGTACCTCCACAAAAGTGCAGCTGGACGTTTTCTCATAGACGCACTGGAGTTACCATCAAGTCCCAGCATGCTTCCAGTTTGACAGCCTAATCCTTCTGAAATCACATTCTTCATGCTAATGTTCCTCATGAAAATGTCATCTTCCCCACTGTCATCCTCCCTCATTGAAACAAGGATCAACCGGAGCATGCAAAAAAATGGCTGATCACTATCTAACAACTGATTAAAGGCACCCATAACACCCATGCCAGGCCCAAATCCAACTCCACTATTAAGGCAACCACCAAGTCCAGAATCTAATAGAAGTGCCTGCAGCATCGCAACTGATTTCTTTACTAATGGAAGTTCAATCCAGTTTCCATCGGAGTCCTTCTCAAGAACGGACTTCCATGACACCCAACCACTCCCCCCACCACCAAACACATTAGATTTGGGAGGGATGCATACACCATACCACAATCGGGTTCTGTACTTCCACCCTTCTGAAAGATCCGAAATACAGCTCCCATAAGATACAAATGCATGCCTGACCGATCCATAAGGCTCAGCTGCTGCTGCTGCTGTTACACGTTCCATCACTTCAGCAGAAAGTTGCCCATTTGTATCTACCGTAGAAGCAAGAACCTGGATATTTTTTGACAAAGATAATAGCAATATAGTAAGATAACCTTCAAAAGAGAATACGAAGATTATTTCAAAAAAAAAGAGAATACGAAGAGTAACCAAAAGTGAGCGAATGGCTACCATCTATTAATTAAAGTCATTGCTGCAGTAAACACAGTATTCTTTTGGATTACATTTATGCTTGTTGAGTTCCAAAACTCAGTGAAACAGAGCAGTCAATGGGCAACACAGAAAAAAATATAGACAACAAAAAAATCAATGATACTAAGAACAGTATACTACCATAAACATATCATAAGATAACCTACTAGCTACAGACATTCATATTAATCAAGAACCTACAAGCTGCAAACAGGGTTTTCATTATAATGCAGCCTCTTCAGAAGTTCATGTTTGGGTCCCGTAATGGCTAAGGGCCTTACTGATTACAAGGTTAAACAAATAGTATTGTTTATTGCTTCATGATAAGTTGGTCCTTGAAGTTGGACTTCAATCATCTATTATATATTCCCTAACCAATACCATAGTGCTTCTTACAAACTAAAAATATTTAGAATGACACCATCTCATCTTGCAAATTCACCAATACTCAGAAAATAGAAATAAGTTTGACATGTAATGATTTAACATGCTGAAACATTGGAAGGCCATTCTAGATATACATACATCAACTGGAAGACCACCAGCATCACTGGACAAAGACTGTCTTGAGCCCCCAGCTTCCAAATGCTCACTGCCAATTCTACTCAATGAATTTGACCTACTGACAGCTGATGAAGCCATTGAAGCAGGTGAGGCAGCACTATCAACTAAACAGGTCATGAAAAATTGTTGACTGCGTGACCTCAAATGATCTTCCACAAGCATCAGCAGAACAATTGCATTCTCAGCCAAAATTACTGAGACATTGGCAGCTTTCTCTGCATGTACTTTTGTTTCTTTAGGCACTAAACCCTCCACTGCAACACCAGCTGCAGCAGCAGCAATCCCTTCAGTTTGCTGTAAAGACAAATAGTAAAAAAACATCATTGATGAACTGAGTTATTAATTTCATAATTTTAATTAACTTATGATACACCATTTGTTATGTCATAGTACTGAACTGTGAGACATCAAGAAGAGTGTAGGCCACTGCATTAAGAGTATCTAACAAACATGATCTATAGTAATATTGTTTTTTTTAGCGGAATCTCTAGTAATATTGTTGATGATGGAAATGCCACAACAATATATTACTACTGTGCTGACACACAATCATGCGCTGAAAGGAGTTACCAATACAGCTGTTACTATGTTCAATAGAGTGTCCATGTTAACTGAAAAAATTCAGGCAAGTCTTATGATATCAATTTAGTAACAAGCCCATGCTTATGTCCAGCCTAATTTGGTAATCCCAGGCTCCATCATGAACAGAAGCTTACTCCAGTGAAGGATGATTTAGAATGTCTAAGAGGTTGTGTCATCTGCAACTGCTGCTTGATCCTAGCCGGTACAATTAACCTTTTTATCTTAATTGCATAAGCAGTGATCCTTCCATTTTATAACAAAAAAGGACCAGCCTACAAGGTTGCAAGGGCTTACAAGGCTCAACTAATGTGTAACCTCTTGTACTAACTTCAAGAGTTAGCTTGTTTCACATATGTGCGCAGCAAACTGGATGAGATACACCAACAAGATAAAACCTAGGAGGCTAGGACTATGCTTTATTATTTCCCAATTTTAACAGGATCCTACCAAAACAGGAACAATAACTCTATACAGATTCATTAGATGAAAAAGAAAAGAAGAGTCAAAAAGGTAGGATCCAGCAACAGCAAAATATATCACCACAACGCACACAAATTCCTTGGTGGAACACTACATATAAAATATAATAAATTTCAATTGCATGTATGAATATTCAATAACATTCGCAAAAGAAGTAACACCTGAACTTGAAGCTCCTGGGCAGAAAAATTAAGCAGACTACCCAGTAATCTCCTTTTGAAAATTGGTAATGATTCTTCGCGCCTTAAAAAGAACAAAAGAGCACAAGATATCACTAAGGTGGTATTAGCATTACATATTTCTTAACAGAATAGGAATATGAAAATCAATAAAAAAGATATCAGCTTGAATTTGATCTCAGGGAAAAGTACATGTGTACTCTTGGGGGAACAAAAAGAATGTGATAACCGATGAACCACAAAAACTACATGCCTAGAAGATTAAAGAAAAAGCGCAGGATGCAGGAACTACATAATTAACTGGAAAACTTGGTAAGCATCTTATTGTTTACCTAATTCTTTGGTCACCGGTGCTAGTTCCTCCAACCATTGAAAGCCATTCTGCACAATGTATTGTTGCCTCTACATCCTGAAATATTGCCACATTACAAAGGGTATAAGGCTACAACAAAGTATCCATCTCAAATAAGAGTCTGGCGAATGAATGAGCAATCCCAAGCAGAAGACTACCACAAAAAAGGAAGTTTGGATCTATAAAATATGTTACTTCTGAATAGAAACAAGATATCAAAATATCTCACCTTCCACCCATCTTTTTTTCGCATTGAATGCTGCAACACAACAAGTAGAAAATTGTGTACTAGGTCTTCAACCTCACATATGCTTATAGCATCTGAATCCCTGTTGTCCCCCATCTGCACACCAGTTTATACATCAGAATCTACAGAAGTGAACAGACAAAAATGGAGAAAGTAGAGAGTACAACTGTGAGCTCTTAAAGTATGACCATTACAACAACAACCAAAAAAAAACCTTTGATTTTTCATCAAAGAAAAATATTACCTCATGATTAGAAATCAAAACTTCCAATATCCATTCTGGCCACTCGCTGATGGAAGTCATTGTACTTCTGTTCTTGTCGTGACTGCAAACCAAATATAGAAGATCCTGAAATAAGGTAGAAGGGCACCATGAGTGATCAAACAGGAGGAGGAATAAGGGATGCCATAAAAACATATTGATGTAAAAAAAGTACCATCAAGTTTTAATTAACAGAAGGCGAAATAACATATGCGTGATTTTTCTGTTGCACTTTGTGCATGACTCCCATCAAGGGGCATATGTGTTCGGAGTAGCTGTGATATTGATCTTAGTCTAGTGCAGTGTGACCCAAATAAAGATATCTGGTTTATAATGCCATAAAGAAACAAAGCTTTACAAGCATATTACATGTAATAAAGTCAAGTTATTAACGTCAATAAACATCAAATTCACAAAAAAAACATGGAGAAAAAATATTAAGACAGAATACAGTCTTAACAAATCAATAATATACCTGAATAACACAAGCTTGGAATGACCTTGATGCATATGGAAGAGAACGAAGTAGGACTACCAAAAGTGGAGTGTGTTTAAAATGGTATCCAGAATCATGCAAATTTTTTAGGTTATCTTTTGATGAAGAAACATTGATCTGCATTCAAGAACACAAACATAAATTTAGGAAGTCCGGAGGAAAAGCAGTTGCACTTAAAATTCATAGCGTGAATCGGAGTTAATTAAACTCGAATAACTTTTATATGGAAGTCATGCTTTTTCAAAAAAGGTTCTAGGATGTTTTACTTATTCAAGTACTTCCAAGATAAGGAAAAAAGGCAATCATACAGACCCACTACTACAGTGCTCGTACATATCCTTTACACATAACTACATAATGCACCATTCAAAAAAAAAAAACTACATAATGCACCTGAAAAACACCCATACCACTGAAGAAATTAACGCCCTGTAGACATTTCTGGTCATAAGCCTCCTTGGGGCTGCTTGGAAAGCTTTCTGCAATGCAAAGAGCAATAGAGATACTCTGTCTTCAAACATTGTATTTCCTTCTCCATTAGAGGTAGTCAGAAAACCACTTGGTAACTTTGGTCTTACAGTAGGCGAGGTAGAAGTCAGGTGGCCTGAAGCAACTAAAGCACCCAAAACATGGACTATCCCAACAAGAACTCCATCACCATTATCAATATTTTGCACATTGTCAGAGATATTTGGGACATCCATGCCACCCAAATTCTTTAGAAACTGACCCTTTAATAGGCACCATTTGCTAGTAGATTCAAGTCCAACTCCAGTTTCATGAGAGGTGGGTTCATGATGTTGCACTGATTGAATCTGATGATCCTGGCAGTTTGTTTCACCACTAGCATTTTTAAATTTTGAATCCTTATTGGTAAGCTTAGAAGATTCATTCCACGAAGCAGAATCATGTGACACATTACAGCTATGGACAATATTGTTATCACCAGATTTAGCTTCCCTCTGCAAAAGAACAAGTAATGCTTCTACTACTCCACGAGAAATGAAGGACTGAGCAAACATGTTGGCTCTAGAAGTGTTCGGGTGCACAATCAATCTGTAGATGAGAAGCAATACCCTAGCAACCTGCCAATGTAGAACATTACTAAAATCATAAGAACCATATCTTACTTAACTTATACTTAAAGAATGTATACAATGTGATTAAGAGCATGGGCTCAGCGCACATCTCAAAAACTAAATGATAACACATTGTATATTGTCAAACCATAAATATCAAAAGGCTTTAGAAACAAATTATTTTTGCATCTGACGGCGTATTGTAGATCAAAATCAGGCAAAGGTTCAATTAAGGCACCACAAATTCCTCCTTAGAACTTTATACTATTTACTAAGACAGCACATCTGAGTGTGACGTACTCCAAATGTCTGAGACATGAAATGTGTTATGAAACTATGAAGATCCAAAACTTGGGTGTGGGAGAACCAAGTATTTCCATGCGTAAACATCAAGATGAACATGAAAAGGTGTTGGCAGAACTTTCACAAGAGTAGTTTCTGCCTTTTTCTCGGATAAGAGTAATTTCTACCTTACATGTGGCAAGTAATATTGTGCTAGACTGCCAATTCCAAGTGCAGTTACCTGGTTAGGTTGTGGGCAGTCAACAACAAATCCAACCAAACAACGAACATCATCAGAAGCCAATGTAGAAGGTGCTGCTCCTATCAACAGTTCAATAACAACCAAAAGCTCATCAACCAGAGCATTCACATTTCCTAAAGGTCTCTCGTTTCCAGTAAGTGTGAAGGTATCAATTGAATCTGCTTCATGAAGTACCCAGTAACACCTTCTGCATCCATCAAGAAGCATTTGCAGTGCATTTGCATCACGCATGCAAGTAGATTCTGCAAAAACCATGTCTGCAAGTGAAGAGAGAAGCTTTTTCTGCAAAATATAGTTGCATGAACTCCACATCTTCAGGTCCAACAGCAAAGTGCTAAAGAGCTGCACCTTTTGACCATGATCGTTTCTTTGAGACTGACACAAAGATACAATTGCAGTAACAAGCTCTTCATCACTCAGTATCTCTTTCTTCCCACTTTCAAGTTTGGATACTGTGTCCAATACGTAATGTAAAACTTGAGATAGAAGCTCTGGTCCATGAGTACGGTATAACTCTTCTTTATTTCCAGGATGTTGAACAGCCACAGAAATGATCCTGAAAATAGGAACAGAAAGAGATGCAGTAGCAAGAGACGATGACAAATCACCAAGTATAGGTTCCAGGTTATCCATCTCGACATTGCTCACAATCACTGGTAATAATGCCATTGGACCCCCATAAGCCAATGCCCATAAAGATTCAGCTGGATGCACACGATTAGAAATATGAACCATGCCAAGAACTTCTGCAGGTCTTCGGTGAGTACCTAAGATTCAACGAAAGGTACCATCAGCAGTAATACTTCTAAACCAGCCCAAGCACTTGTTTGTTATCATTGCACAACATATGTTTTGGCACCCATTAGAATACCCTGGTCATAAGGGCTAACACCATGTTATTAAAACACCTTTTCTTTTAATTAACATGGGCATGATTAATGCAGGACTGTGGAAGAGAATTTTATTTACAGTGTGATAGGTAATAGCCCAAGAAAAATATTATGGTAAGCTCAGAATTTCAGAAACATTGCATCAGGATGACCAAGTAATAATCAAGCTCCCCAAAAATCAAAGAGTTCATGAGTCTCAACTATCATTTATCAGGATGGGCAATGAAAGCAACGTGAACATAAGAAAAGAAAAAAGGAACATCTTGAACACAGACCTGTTGAGCCAGAAGGTGAAGCATCAGAACAAAACCGGCCATTAAGCAGGATGGGATGATAAAGAAGATGTAAGCTTCCACCGATCTCAATATCAAGTGTATAACCATCCTCTGCAGTTTCCCTAATGTGGTTACTTGTAGCTTTCCAAGGAAAACCAGCGCCGTTGCCGAAGCTGGGAAGTGCATCTCCTCCCCTGGAAGCCAGTCGACTCATTCTCTCTGGCCCAATAGGCTCGGTAAATATATAAATAGGTCCCATCTCTGCAAACAATGGACACTGCCGCCGCCGCCGCTGAAGGCCGGCGATAGTTGGTGATGGATTGGTCCCAATGCAACAAAAAGCCAGTGGTTTCACGATGCGTGGGGGCTCAAATGGACAGCTTTCATGAAGGTCCCCATCCACATACAACCGCAATTCACTGTCAGCCTTACCAAGCAAAGCTTGTTTGCTAGAGTGCTCCAGACCAACAAAGTACCAGCACCGTGGTTTGAATTCATAAGTGAAATGGAGAGAAGCCTTCTTCCCCTTCCCAGCCCCACTCTCCACAACTAGAAACTGGTCATTGAAATAGGCCTCAATACCATGGTTATCCGAAGTAAGGAAACTGAAAATCCTGGGCATGTGCTTTGTCCCTTCTCCTGCAAGCGTGCAGGCAGCAGCCGCTGCTGCTGAAGGCGATGACTTCCCAGATGCAGATGCTGCAGCGGCCGTAGCTGTGTCAAGTGAGGCTGAGAAGGACTCTACGTATATCCATGTGGCAAACCCAAAACCATTAGAGAATGGCCACCGGTTCTCCCCCGGGGCGAGCAAGCCGGAGCTCTCCCCGTCAAACTCGAAGGTCACCGCTGGCCCTTTAGCCTCACTGCTAGCCACGGCGTTTTCCAACGCTATAGTCAGCGGCGTGGCCCACCGCGTGCCGAGCGCCTTCTTGATCAAAAGGAGCCAGGAATGCAAGTCCCTGACACTGACAGAGTGCCCACCCAACACCTGAATGCACTGCACAAGCGGCGTCCCGTCCCACTTGCTGCCCTGACCCATTCCGACGAACAGCTTCTCTGCGACGTCCAGGAGGACTGCGAGGAGGCCCGAAGCGGCGCACATGGTTCGGTTGCGGGTGCAGGCACTGAGAGTGGCAAGGAGGCCACGGGTCATGCGGGTGCGCGGCGACGGCTCGACGTCGAAGGGGAGGTATGGCACCAGCTCGGCCGCTATCGCTGCAGCTCGCGAACTGGACATGATGCTGGGTGGCAATCCTGTGGCCGCGCCGATGCCGTCGCCAGCGCCCTCGTCGAGTCCATCCACGCCGCCCATGGTGACCATCAGCACGTCCACGATGAAATGCGAGACCTCGCCATTCTCCTCGGAGACCATCTCACGGAGGCGGTCGACCCCGCCGCCCATGATCACCGCGTCCACGGCGCGCACCACCTCCTCGGGCACGTCCGACGGCACTACCGGTGCCAGGCGCCTCCGCAGCGGCGGGGAGGGATCCGAGGGGGCTGCCGGGGAACCGGCGCTCATCTCCGTGTCCGACACCTCCTCCTCTTCGACGGTGTACGCCTCGTCGTCGAAGGAGCCGAGCGATTCGTCGGCGAACCGCTCGTCGACGCCGTGCTCCCACGGCGCGGGCGGCGAGGCATCGGACATCTCGCCGGTGTCCTCCTCCTCCATCTCAAAAGCTTACTCCATAAAGTTTGAGAAAAATGTGAGGAATTGGCGAGTCACTGGAGAAATGAGGAAGGATCAAACACAATGGCGAAAAAAATGGGGTTCTGGAGACGACGACGAAATTGGGGGGAAAATTATGCGATTCTTTTGGTCGAAAATTTTGCGATTCTTTTGGTCGAAAATTTTGCGATTTGGGTATGAGGCCGGGGAGAAACGGTCGGTGTTTTGGGGAAATGCTCGTCCGAGAATAATGGTGGTGGCGCGGTGCATGGCGTGGGAGTGGCGGAGGAAGAGAGAAAGAGGAAGCGGCCGAGCGGGGAAGGCGAAGAAATGGCGTCGCTGCGGGTGCGGGTTCACTGGTCGCGGCCGCTTTTTAGCTAGGCCTGCCTGTCAGTGGCTTCTTGAATCTTGACGTGGCAGGATTAGCGAGCATTTTGGACTGCACCCCTCTGTGTAAGCATGTTTGTGCTACTGGACTGATATAAGTACTGTTTTTCTTTTTTGAAACAAATCAGAACAGTGTTTTAAGGGCATCTCGTGTACACCATCAAGAAGAAGATGAGGAGGTGTCGGACACGGAGACGAGCACCGCGCGCGCCTGGCCTGCGGAAACGGCCGGGTTCCAGGTCCGAAAATGATACCGATATTTTTCCACCATATTCGAGATCAAATTTATTCGTATCCGAATGAATATTCAATATCTAATACCGTATTCATATTCAAATATTCAAATCACATATTTATAATGTCGATATACAATCATATCCTATCTGGCATGGTTGACACTGTCCGTATTTAAATCCGAATCCAAACGAAAAATATAAAACAAATATAATATCAGTTATATCCGACCATATCCAATCCATTTTCATCCCTACCAATTTCTGCATTCATGTGAAGCCTAGCCGCGGGGTCTCCGACTCTCCGTGCACGCACAGAGCCTGGCGACGGATACGCAACCAAATAAGCTTTTGTTCTCGCATGGAGAGAGCTTGGCTGAGGGGTGGTGCAGGCAACCAAACATGCCTTTTATATCTTTCCTCGTTTACATAAATAGATATTTTAGTGAAAAAAACACATTTCAACGGCCGCTTTAATTGGATATCTAAATATATTCTGAATTTCTCGTTAGCCAAAGATAAAGAACAAGGACACATAAGATATAGAAAAATTATTAAAGAATACAAAGAAAACATATAAAAAATGGCATTCTCTTGTTATCACCGTAACAAGACAGCTTGTTTGCATGTTGCTGCTTGCCTATATTTTCTTGATTAGCTAGTAAAATTCCCTAAGCGTTGCTGGGTGACTTCAGAAGAAATTTTAAGTTGAAGTCTAGTTGTAAAAAGGCACATTCACTTTAGCACAAAACAAAACTGAGATATTTTAAAAATTTTCTAAAGAACTTAAAGACATAATTCAATTATTCTGCTAGATTTGTGGAAGAACACAAGTGAACACGCATGAGCCGACTCCCTGCTTTCATGAACCAATATAGGAAGAATCTTCGCATTAGTACTTTGGTCTACAGAACTTAAGGAATGCGTGGCGTTTGAAGAAAAAAAATCCTGACTTCTTAATACATGATGCTGTCCTTGATAATTGTTGCACATTAAAAATATGATGAGTTAATACCATTAGGCCTATTAAAAGTCTCGATTTGGTTTTGTTAATCAAGTGACAACCATAAATAGATTAATGGATTTCATATGAGATGAATATGTGATTACTCCACAAGTTACGTGAACACAGGGGCGGATCCAAGGGTATTCCCCAGTATTTCCGGGAATACCCAACTATTTTGCTACACTTTTATATATGTGTGTATATACTCATATGTATAATGTATATTGGTGTTAATTCGCTATTTTTCGAGTAGAAATTTAGCCCACAACTAACTATTTGTCGTCTCCTTTCCTTTCCAGCTATATGCATCGGATTTAAACCTATGCTGCTATGTATTGGATTTTTTTCGTAAGCGGGAATACCCAACTTCAAGATGCTGGCTCCGCCACTGGGTGAACATGACATGACAACCATGGAGCAGAGATGACATGTGCATGTGTTGAGAATGCTCAACTAGTGAAGAGTTGATGGAGATGAGATGATCAAGGGATGATCAAGCTAGGAGAAGCATATTGAAGATATTTTGGTAATTGAGTGATAACTAGTGAACTAACCTTTTGTCTAAGTGTTGTTTAAGCTAGGTGAAGTCCACACTAAGGTGGTGAGCAAGGCTGAGATGGATGAAGGGTGATCAATCCAATTGGAGCAAGCTCACGCTCCGAGAGAAGATGAAGAGGTGAAAACAAGCTTGAAGGCGAAGGTATATGTTAAGGGTTTTGTTTTTTATGACCGAGACACAATAGAGTGTGTGGTCGAGTTTAGTATAGATAGTCGTACTATTAAGAGGGGAACTCTAATGCTTAAGCAATTATCTAAGTGCCGCTAGGTGTGAACTAACTTTGCATATGTATTGGACCTAGTGACGTGGTGAGATGCAAGTAAAAATGTTTTTGAAAAGCTAACTCAGTGCCTAAGGTGAAGAAGTTCATGTTGGAACATATTGGAGTCAGCAAATTTGAGATGCTTGTGAAGTTTGTGACTTAGTGCAGATTTTCTGCACTCACCGGAAATTCCGGTGCCCCTGAAGAGGGGTTACCGGAGAATGCATTACGATGTTGGGAGTTCACTATGACTAAGGTTAAGTACCGGATTTATCCAATGTTTACCATTTGAATGCATCGGATTAATAGGGCGAATTGTTCACTCAGAAGGAGATTTGAACGCGGTCACCGGATCTCCCAATGCTTATCATCGGACTTTTCCAGTGATGGCTATAGGAGCTCTCCATGTAACTACCCAGAGGTTTTGGGGTCACCAGAATGATCCAGTGCTCCTTACTGGAGCATCTCCACTAGCCGTTGCAGCCCAATGGCTAGTTTGACTTAACTGTAGCGCGAGTGACGTCACCGGAATTATCCGGTGTATGGCATTATTGAAACATTGGATAAAGCATTGTGAGGTTTAAAGCCTGGATCAAATATTAGTCGTCCGTTCTTTTACCGCTTGTTACGATGGTGCCTATTTGATGGGCACCGGACTTATCCGGTGCCTATGTAGACAGCCCACCAGGAAGCTTTCCAATGTCTAGTTTAGGTGGAGCTCTATATATTTTATTTGGCGGAAGTCTCATGTTTGGTTTTGTTAATTGAGACAACTAGTGGACTAACCTTTTACTAAGTGTTGATTAAGATAGGTGAAGTTCACACCAAGATGATGAGCTAAGTTAGGAGTTGGATGAATGATGATCAATTCAAATGGAGCAAGCTCACAAGATGAGGTGGTGGAAACAAACCCGAGGGCAAAGGTAAATATTAGGGATTTTGTTTTTGCGCGACCGGGACGCAATAGAGTGTGTGGTTAGGTTGAGGATAGATAGTTGCACTAGTAAGATGGGAACTCTAATGCCTATTCGATTATCTAAGTACCACTAGGTGTGAACTAACTTTGCATATGCATTGGACCTAGTGATGTGGTGAGATGCAAGTGAAAAATGTTTTTGGAAAGGCCAATTCAGTGCCTAAGGGATGTTTATGTTGGAACATATTGGAGTTAGTAGATTTGAAACACTTGTGAAGTTTGTGACTAAGTGCAGGGTTTTTGCACTCACTGGATTAATCCAGTGCCTAGGGGGGAAGTCACCGGAGTATGCAGTGCAATGTTTTAACTTAATCGAGGCTATGGTTATAAATTCGGTGCTCAGCCACTACCTACACCGGAATAATAGCGGGCACTGTTCACATAGGGGGTTTTCACAATAGGTTCACCGGATATCCCGGTGCTAGGCACCAGACTAATCCAATGGGAAAATTAGTTCTGGAACCTCTCTGGTGGATACCAAATTAGTTCGGTGGTCCATTGTTCAGTGCACACCGGAGCATGCGCTCTACTAGCCATTGAGAGCTCCAACAACTAGTTTGGTCTTAAGGCAACACGCGAGGGAGCCATCGGATTGATCCAATGCTGGTACTTTATGAAGCACCGGAGCATGTGGTCCCCAGTTTAAATCTAAAATTAAATCCTGGTTGTTCGATCATGTAATGCATCTTTAGGTGGTGCTGGTACAATGGGCACTAGATTAATCTAGTGCCTATGCAGACAACCAACCAGAATGCTCCCAACGGCTAGTTTTTTGGGGCTTCTATATATTTATTGGTCAGCACTTGGTGAGCCCTCTTGGCATTCTAAGCATTCCAACACTTGTGTGAGCCTCCAAGAACACCTCACACTCATCTCTTTGCTAGTGATTGATCCAAATTGAGATTGAGAGAGATATAGTGCATTTGCTTTGTTGATTTGCATCTAGTGGCACTAGTACATAGATTCAACCTTGGTTTTCTTGTTACTCTTGGTGGTTGCCGCCATCTAGATGGCTTGGTGGAGTGGAGATCATTGAGGTTGAAAGGTCCTAATGGCTAGAGGGGGTGAATAGTCTATTAAAAATTTCTACAACAACACTTAGCAAACCAGTTAGACAAATATGAGGCGAAGCGAGTGTTGCGCTAGGCTACTAAAAATGCAAGCCACCTACCACTATTCTAGTTTCTATAGTCTCTATCCACACAATGGCTATGTCACAACACTAAGTTAGTGTGCTCTCAAAGGCTAACTAAAGAGCCACACTAACCAAACTAACAAGCTCTCACAACTAGCTACACTAAAGAGCTTGACAACTAGTTTGCGGTAATGTAAAGAGAGAGAGGAAGATGGTTATACCGCCGAGTCGAGGAATGAACCAATCAATCATAAGAATGAATACCAATGAAGACCAATCACCTCGGAATCAAATGATGACACAATGATTTTTTACCGAGGTTCACTTGCTTGCCGACAAGCTAGTTCTCATTGTGACGATTCACTCACTTGGAGGTTCACGCGCTAATTGGCATCACACGCCAAACCCTCAATAAGGTGCTGCACAACCAACACAAGATGAGGATCACATAAGCCACGCGCAATTTACTAGAGTACCTTTTGGCTCTCCGCCAGGAAAAGATCAAGAACCCCTTACAATCATCACGATCAGAGCTGGAGACAATCACCATCCTCCGCTCGATGATCCTCGCTGCTCCAAGCCATCTAAGTGGTGGCAACCACCAAGAGTAACAAGCCAAACCCACAGCGAAATACGAACACCAAGTGCCTTTAGATGCAATTACTCAAGCAATGCACTTGGATTCTCTTCTAATCTCACAAAGATAATGAATCAATGATGGAGATGAGTGGGAGGGCTTTGGCTAAGCTCACAAGGTTGCTATGTCAATGTAAATGGTCAAGAGAGTGAGCATGAGCCACCCATGGGGCTTAAATTGAGAGCCCCCATGAATAGAGCCGTTGGCTCCTCTGTCTAGTGAAACACTGGCTAACCGGATGCGCCGGTCAGGTTCACCGGACACAGGACCCAACGTCCGATCGCCCGATGCTCCCCACGTGTCATCAGCCTCAAATGTTGAGCGCTCGATCTTAACGGCTAGTCTGCTTCGCGCCATGTGTTAAGTTGTGACCGAACGCACTGCTTAAAGTGACCGGACGCTCCATCACTAGAGTACGGTCATTTCTAGTAAGGTTCTAGATAGGCAAAATCATGACTGGACGCGTTCGATCATAGGTGACCGGACGCGGCTCAGGGTCTGGTCCTCACAGGCTTTGTTCTGATGCTTGCGTCAGCGTACGTCGTAGCCTGACCAGACGCACCCCCAGCGCATTTGGTCCTATTTCTTCTAAGCGTCCGGTCAAAGGACCGAGGGCGGCCTTCACTGCGCACCACTAACCGGACGCAAAGTCAGAGTCCGGTCACTGCCCAAGGCAAAGTCCGATCAATTCGAAATAGCTCTTTTAACCCCAAACTTCACCACCCTTGATCAAATATGCCAACCACCAAGTGTAACACTTCGTGCACGTGTGTTAGCATATTTTCACAAACATTTTCAAGGGTGTTGGCTCTCCACTAGATCTTAAATACATATGCAATGAGTTAGAGCATCTAGTGGCACTTTGATAACCGCATTTTGATACGAGTTTCACCCCTCTTAATAGTATGGCTATCGATCCTAAATGTGATCACACTCACTAAGTGTCTTGATCATCAAAACAAAAAAGCTCCTATCAAATTTCACCTTTGCCTTGAGCTTTTTATTTTTCTCTTTCTTCTTTTCCAAGTCCAAGCATTTGATCATCACCATGCCATCACCATCATCATGATCTTCACCATTGCTTTATCACTTGGAGTAGTGCTACCTATCTCATGATGACTTAGATGAACTAGGTTAGCACTTAGGGTTTCATCAATTCACCAAAACCAAACTAGAGCTTTTAGTCTCCCCTTTTTGGTAATTGATGACAACCCTTACACAAATATATGAATTGAAATTTAATTGAATCCATGTTTCTTGCCCAAGCATATTTACCATGTGTAAAAGGATATGGACAAGTTTCATGAGCCCTGAATGGTAGCAATTGCTCCCCCTACATATGTGCTAAGAGTTTGGATAGTAGCTTGCATATATATTTAGATAGGAAATATAGGAGTCAATATCTACCAAATGATGCTAAGGTATAAGAGATGGACATTTGAAGCGTGATACCAATCAGAGTGCACCAATATACCATCCTTAGCACCATGAGTAACTAGACATCAAAAAAACCTAGAATACCCCGTGAGATCAACATTAGAAGTAAGGGTCTAGTTTCCATGAAATGAACATAAGTCTAGTTTCTTAACCTATGCATGCTAGTTTTTCATTTCATCATTCAAACCTACAACTAGCATACACCACACAAGCATAGAAATTAAAATTTAAAACTTATGGCATGCAAGCAAATATATGAAATACACATTCAAATACATCATACAAGTTCATAAGCTTGCTCCCCCTACTTGTGTGCTTAAAATTTTAATTGATCCCGTTCCTTTGTCATATCTCTCCTCTTATCTCAAATTCTCCCCTATCACTTATATCTTTGTTTCTCTCCCTCTTTGTTGTCTTTTTACTATCTTTGTACACTATTTCTTCCCCTTTGTCATCAATGACCACAAAGGTTCAAAATATAGATAGGTTGAGATTATCAATGTCAATCAGTGGGGTGAGGATTATTTTCCCAAATTTGGTTCAATCTAGAATACTTGCCAAAGATATTTAACTCGGTTTGATCCAACGACAAGCTTCTTCACACCTCCAAATAAGGGTTATCTTGTACCATGTTGAGTTAAAGAATTATAGCTCATTTTCTAGATCAAACACTAGGTTTACAAGCCCATAAACATGTCATATGCTACCACTAGATTAAGTCAAGCATAGAAGTAATAGTGGTACCATACAATCATCAAATTCATTTGATTTTCATGAATGAGCCTATTTAATGTGAAAAATGACTAGATGCACTAAACATGTCCTTAGCAAAGGATGTAAGCATGCCAATCAATTTTTACCTCGGATTGCTTAAAGAAGAGGCATGTCATATAAGTGGGGGGTGCATCAACACATATTTGATAAATCCAATATGTTCAACTCATTTCTTAGCTTGCAAAACCTTTTCTCATCCAATAGCTTAGTGAATATATCGGCAAGTTGATCTTCGGAGCCCACATTCTCAATGCAAATTTCCCCTTTTTGTTGGTGATCTCTTATGAAATGATGGTGGACATCAATGTGCTTTGTTCTTGCATATTGAACCAGGTTGTTGGTTAACTTAATTGCACTCTTATTATCACATAGCAATGGCACTTTCTTGAACTTGATTCCAAAGTCATTCAAGGTGGCCTTCATCCAAAGTATTTGTGCACAACAACTACCGGCGAATATGTATTCGGCTTCGGCGGTTGATAATGCAACACTGTTTTGCTTCTTTGATGACCATGAAACAAGTAATCTTCCCAACAATTGACATGTGCCTGAGGTGCTCTTCCTTTCAACCTTGCATCCCGCATAATCCGAGTCGGAGTAACCAACTAGCTCAAACTTTGCTCCTTTGGAATACCACAAACCAACATTTTATGTATGCTTTAAGTACCTCAATATTCTCTTTGTAGCCTTCAAATAACTTTCTCTTGGTGAGGCTTGAAATCTTGCACATATGCATATACTAAACATGACATCCGGCCTTGATGCGGTCACATAGAGTAGGTTTTTGATTTTTAAAGACCGATACAATTTTTGATCCACCATATTTCCACTTGCATCACTATCCAAGTTGTCATTTATCCCCATTGGTGTGCTAATAGCTTTGCTATTACTCATGCCAAACTTCTTGAACATATTTTTGATGTACTTACCTTGACTCACAAATGTACCATTATTCAATTACTTGATTTGAAGACCAAGGAAGTAACTTAACTCTCCAATCATGGACATTTTAAACTCATTAGCCATCATCTTTCCAAACTCTTCACAAAAGTCTTGAGTGATTGATCCAAATATGATGTCATCAACATAGATTTGCAACATAAATAAGTCTTTGCCAATTTTCTTGGTGAAAAGAGTGGTGTCAACCTTGCCCATCTTGAACCCCTTAAAGAGTAGGAAATCCTTCAATCTCTCATATCATGCTCTAGGTGCTTATTTCAATCCATACAATACCTTCTTCAACTTGTACACATGGTTGGACTTCTTGTCATCTTCAAAACCAGAAGGTTGCTCAACATATACTTCTTCATTAATATAACCATTAAGAAATACACTCTTAACATCCATTTGATAGAGCTTGATGTTGTGGGCACAAACATAGGCTAGCAAGATTCTAATTGCTTCCAATCTAGCAAACGGGGCATATGTTTCTCTAAAGTCAAGACCTTCAACTTATGTATATCCTTGTGCTATCAATCTTGCTTTGTTCCTTACTACTATCCCATCTTGATCTTGTTTGTTTCTAAATACCCATTTGGTTCCAATCACATTGTGTCCCTTTGGTCTCTCTATCAATTCTCATATTTGATTTCTTGTGAAGTTATTCAATTCTTCATGCATAGCATTCACCCAATCAACATCCTTCAATGCTTCATCTATCTTCTTTGGTTCAATGGATGACACAAATGAGAAATTCTCATAAAATAAAGCCAATCTTGATCTAGTTTGCACAACTCTTGAAATATCACCAATAATAGTGTCCAATGGATGATCTCTTGCAATATTGGTTGGTTGGAGTATTGAAACTTGATTGCTTGCACTTGCTTGATCATTGGGTTGAGATGATGTACTAGCCACTTGATTTTGTTCATTGTCATGAGGGTCATTTGTACTAGCTTGATTTGTATCATCTTGCACATTTGAGTTAGAGAGCACTTGCACTTGATTATCTTCATCATCATTCACTTGTCTAGGCCTCAATTCACCAACATCCATATTCTTCATAGCATTTGAAAGTTAAATGCCTCTAACATCTTTCAAGTTCTCATTCTCTTCTTGTGAACCCTTGGTTTCATCAAATTCAACATCATGAACTTCCTCAAGATTACCACTATCTAAATTCCAAACTCTATATGCTTTGCTTGTAGTGGAATAACCAAGTAGAAATCCTTCATCATATTTCTTGTCAAACTTGCCCAATATAGTGCTTTTCTTCAAGATATAGCATTTGCAACCAAAGACCTAAAAATATGCAATGTTGGGCTTTCTACCATTTAAGAGCTCATATGGTGTCTTCTCTTTTAATGGGTGACAATAGAGGCGGTTGCTACAATAGCAAGCCATGTTGATAGCTTCGGCCTAAAAAGATTGACTCACATTGTATTCACTAAGCATAGACCTTGCCATATCAATGAGTGTTCTATTCTTCCTCTCAACAAAGTCATTTGATTGTGGAGTGTACTTGGCCGAGAATTGATGTCTAATTCTAAATTCATCACACAACTCATCAATTCTAGTATTCTTGAACTCACTACCATGGTCACTTCTAACTCTCTTAATGGTTGTTTCAAACTCATTGTGAATGCCCTTGACAAATGATTTGAATGTTGTAGACACATCACTTTTGTCCACTAAAAGAATACCCAAGTGTATCTAGTATAATCATCCACTATCACAAAGCCATATTTGTTATCACCAACGCTAGTGTATTGAGTTGGACTAAACAAGTCCATGTGTAATAACTCAAATGCTTTACTAGTGCTCATCATGCTTTTCTTATGATGGGTATTTCCAACTTATTTTCCAACTTGACAAGAGCTACAAAGCTTATCTTTCTCAAACACTATATCTTTCAAGCCTTTAACCAAGTCATACTTGACCAATCTATTCAATTGTTTCATTCTAACATGACCAAGCCTTCTATGCCATAACCAAACCATGCTAGACTTAGTGAACAAACATATAGATAATTGAGCTTCACTAGCATTAAAATCAACCAAGTATAGATTCTTATATCTAAAGCCCTTGAAGATCAAGTTAGAGCCATCTACACTTATGATCTCTACATCATCTACCCCAAATATGCATTTGAATCCAAGATCGCACAATTGAACCACTGATAGCAAATTGAAGTTCAAGCTCTCTACTAGTAACACATTGGATATGCTTAAGTCATTGGATATTGCAATCTTACCAAGCCCTTTGACATTGCCTTTGCCATTGTAACAACCCAAAAATCCACACACCAAAAATTCCAACTACAAATTTTTTTCTTCAAAACCCCATGTGATGTTGAGTGACATATAGAAGTCAAACCCTAGTTTGCATTTAGTTGTAACCTAATTACTCATTTTCATATGCTAAGTATGTCACTTATCATACATGTTTAAATTCCTAACAAATAAATCATGCATGTGCTTAATACCAAATTATGAGTTGGTTCTCCTTGCCCTTTTTGTTGTGCAAATAAAAGCAACAACCTATAATTAATTAATCATGTAATTAATTAATTAAGTAAGTGCCACCTAAGTATGTGGACTCCACATATAAGCCCTAAACTCTTGCCCAAACCAAAATGAAGGTATTGTAACTATAATTATGAGACTAAATAAACCAAACCCTAAACAAATTGGCAACAAATAAATGAGAAAGGAAAAAAATAGAAAAAGAATAAAAAAAGAAAAAGGAAAGAATAGGGAGCAGCAGCAGCCCAGGCCTGCTTGGCCTTGTGAGCCAGCCCGCCTGCCCTCCCACTCGCACACACGACCCACGAAGCCGGCCCAACAACACCCTACCGTCCGCGCGCGCACAAGCCGCTGACGAGCCGGACCTACCCATCAGTCGTCATGCACCACACGCCGCCGCATCAGGACAAGCTGACAAACGGGCCCCCTCTGTCAGCCGCCCAGCTACAGCATCGTCGTCTTCCCCACGCTCCCTCCACCACATGACCGGGAGCTGACCGTGGAACAAGCGCGGGACCGAGGTCACTCACATCGCATGACCCTATCCCCCACCTTAGCGTCGTGCCCACGCAACCGCCCCCACTCGGCGCATCACCAGCCGTTCCGCCATCCACCATGGATGAGCATGGAGCTCGACCTATAAAAGGGAGGACCTAGAGTGCCCTAGGGTTCCTCAGCCCACCGCCGCCGTTCAGTGGCCCAATTGCCCGCACCACTCCAAGAGAAGAGGGCCGAGAAGAGGACCCATAGGAGGGAGGCGAGCTAGGAGCTCGGAGTCATCGACCACCGGAGCTCAGAGCGCCGCCCCGAGCACCTACTCCGACGACGCGGCTTCCACCGCTACACGGCCGCACCATCATCACCACACCGCCACTCCGCGCCGCTAAGCACCGCATGGTGAGCCTCTCGCTGCTGAGACCTCCTCCTAGCCCCATGGACGCCGAGCACGCACACGCGCCAAGCACGCTGCGGCGACGTCGAGCCGTCCCGGCTCGAGCACGCCAACACAAGCCACACACACGATACCCTACACGCACGCACACGCCCCTGCACCACCACACGCCATGCGCAATGTCAAGCCGCCGAATCGACGACGAACAGCGTAAAGACGACACGAAAGCACGCACACGCGCGACGCGCGCGCAGACCCACGAACATGGTCGTGGTGAGACCACCGCGGCCGCATCACCATGGTAGAGGTGACGCCACCACCTTAGCTAGCTCTTCCTCGCCGTGGAACACGCCACGCTAGCGATCAAGGTAGACGAAGGCCACCGGAGGGCCCCCGTTGACCACACCGCGCCGCGGCCGGAGCGCCGCCGCAACCACTTCGACTCCACCATGGCGAGGGACATTTGGGCGCGCCGGCGCCTCCTTGTCTCGCCCGCCCTGTTCACTGGAGCCACGGGAAGCTCACGCGCCCCGCCAAGCATGCTCCCAGCCACCACATCGCCCTACCGTCGTCGAGCACAGCCACGCCGAGCAGCCGTTCACCATGGCCAGAGCCCTAGGAATCCCTAGCCGTTGCCCTGACCCCACCGTCGTAGTCGCCATGGCATGGGGCGGCTATTGCCTACCCTAAACGGACTCTAGCACTGCCGCGGGGGCTCATCGGTGACCTCACCATCGGTGGGAGCCTCGTCGGGGAAGAGAAGGGGATTTTCCCCTCGCCGACCACTTCGGCGATCTCTCCGACCACCTCGGCGATCTCTGCGACCACCTCGGCGAGCTTTCCGACCACCTCGGCGACCTCTCCGACCACCTCACCAGTTGATACACCACTCCAAGTCCCTACATGCCACGTGAACCAGTCACAGTGTGACACGTGTCAGCCCTGAATTAATCAGCCTTAATTATTTTCAAAAATGGATTTAATCTTTGGAAATTCATAACTAATTCATACGACCTCAAAAAAATATGAAACCAGGACCAAAATTCATCTAAAATCGAGCTCTACGCAATGAACCCATGTTTGAGTACATTTAGCTCTTTTGAATTTTCATTGCTTCTTTGTGCTATTCTATAGATGTCGCTAACGCGACTAAAATTCGATCGTATGTAGACTCGGAGGAGAACCAGATGGACGAGGATCGTGAGTACCGTGAGGAGTGCGGGGACGACTTCACTGAAGGTGCCACATCCCACCCAACCTCGTAGCACCTATTACGCATGGCTAATATAGAACTGCTATTGCTTTACTTTATTGTTATATTCACACTAAGATAGAACTTGCATGGTAGTATGCTTACTTGATGGCCTATACCTTGACGCAACCTTACTCCCGCTTACCCTGCTATTAGGCTAGACACACGCTTGCTGCTATATTTCATTGCTTAATACTTCTACTATGCTTGTACTACATTGATGCGTGGTGGAAACTGGTGTTATCTGGACTATGGGGAGAGTGCTACGTGTGTGACTTGGGTGCGTGGAGGGTGAGGGTTGTGTCGACCAAGTTGGAATATACGATGAGCACAGGGGCAAGTCTTGCTGTGGGGTGCTACTGGGCACCCCTAGAAATGGATACTGTTGTGGGTAAATGGTATATGAGGTGGCCACAGGTGTAAACTGTGATGGGAGGAGCAGGGGTGGTGGAGGTCTTTGTGGTGGCACGGTAAATAGAAACCCCGATAAAAGACATTGTGGCTTGGTCATCCCTAAGGACTTACTAGTACTCAGATTCACTTGGGAAGCCTTACGTACCACTCGCCCTATATGGTGGGATGGCCGGACTACTTGGAGGATATTGCCACTCTTGCTAGGTTGATAGTGGGACAGTGCGAGGAGTGGAGGATTCCCCACACCCTTCCGAGATTTCATGGAGACCTTGTGGACCTGGCTCATGACTCATAGTTTCAGCCACCCCAGACTACACTTAGGGTGTACCAGGGCTGAATGGTAGAGTGGCATTATCCTAGGCTAGCAAGCGGCCAAAATCAGCCCAGTTAACGACGGTCAGCGAGGAAGGCGGATCTTGTGGTTATGTAAAACCTCTGCAGAGTGTATGGTTGATCGATCGATACATATGCCGACTTGTCGGCTATGGACCTTTCCTGGGTTTCACTTAAACTAGATAGTGAGATGAGTCTGTCTCTTCTTCCCCCATGAGAGAGTGTCGGTCGTAGCCAGGGGCTACGGGCCATGAGACAGTGTCGAGAGGGAGTTGGCTTATCGACTGAGCGATGGTATGGTGGTGATGTGGTGATGATGTGGAGATGGTGGTATATCGATCCTAGGATCGAAACCTGGCTCTGGACGAAAATGGGGTGGAATGGGTGTGGGAATGGTGTTAAAACTTGACCAACTATTAATATATATATACTTGATATGCTAAAACATAGGAAACCCCAGCCTTATAGGTTCCTTTTGAATATATCCAACTTGCATCCAATTTCCACAAAGCAATGCTCATAGGGTGGGAGTGGCCAGTACAAATCGTACTGATAAATTTTGGCACACAGGTTCTGCTGAGGAGTATAGCTCTGAGGAGTTTGACGGTTGAGGGGTTCATTCCTACACTCGAGTTTGGCGATCTTGTCTTCAAGCTGTTCTGAATGAATGCTACTTTTGATTCCGCTAATGCGGCGATGTAATAATTTATGTAATTCCACACTATATGTACTCTGATATTATCGTTGTATGGATGTGGTATTCGACTAGAATTTGGGTAATATGATCTACAACGGTCATAATACACTTCGACTCTGTGAATTTCCTTTCACGGAAATCAGGTCGTTTCAGTTGGTATCAGAGCCATACTTGACCCTAAGACGAAACCCTCAGAAATGGATGATAGAATAGGACGTGAACAGCCCTTCTTTTGGTTATATACCAACCCTGCATTTACTTTTATGCAAGGCTTATCTATTTATTGACATGCTAACACCTGTTTCCTTAAAACATGTAGATGGCAACAAACGTCGAATGGCCGCCTCTAGGACCGCTACCTCTAGACCATGCCAAGCTTACCTTCGACCTACGTGAACTTGGGGGTTTTGCACAGATCCTCTGCCGAGTTCTCGTCACGTTAGGAGTCCCTGATGAGCTTGTCAAGGTCACCTGCATTGGGAAGTCAGCTCAGGAAGGAGGAATCAAAGGACCGGTTGTCAGAACAGTCGTATCCTAGCTGCGGTGTACGAGTTAGAGTAGATGACCCTACGTGGTCATGAGTCATGTTAGTGGCTTCCATAAGTTGTACCCCATGATGTACCCCTTATGAGATGTAATATGAGACACTATGCGTAGTACGATTCTCGCGAGTCTCCAAGTGTAGCTACTAGAGATGATGCTATGTAATAAAACCCATATAATGAATGTTTTGGATCTTATGGATCTTATTGCTTCTTTGTAATGAGTGTTGGATATTATAAATGTTTTTCTTTAAATCATCAAAATTATGTAATCATACTAAATTATAAGCACTTATGGCACAAACACTAAAATTCCTATGATCCGTGTTGCAGATGCCGAACCGCCGATCTGCTCACCTAATGGACCGTGGACGTGCGCCCACCCCCGAACCAGTCAAACCAAACGAGGGGTGTGGTGGCAACAACCGTGGTCGTGGCCATGGCCATGGACATGGAGGATATCCTTCAACCTAGAGAATACCTCGCTGCTTGTTGATGAGAACATTCCGCCACCACCACCACCGAACTTGGCAGAGGTGATGGCGCAACAAACCCAGCTTCTTGCAGCTCTTGTAGATGGAGCAAACCATCGCTAGGGGGGTCAGCAGAATGACTTCCAAAGGAAGCTGGAGGGATTTCTGAAGCTGAGGCCACCTACCTATGATGGCACCGACCCTGACCCGCTTGTAGCCGATGACTGGCTCAAGGAGGTGGAAAAGAAGCTCGACCTCACCACCGTCACCGACGATGAGAGTGTTGGAGCTGCCACACACCAGCTCACAGGTGCAACACGCCCTGGTGGGACAGTTTAGTGATTCCCATGAGGACCTTGCCAACATCTCGTGGGATGAGTTCGTCGAAGCATTCACTGAGTATCACATTCCCAAGGGTATCATGGAGGCCAAAGCCGAGGAGTTCTACAACATCAAGATGGGAAAGGATAGGGTGACTGAGTACACCACTCGCTTCACCAACCTTCTACGCTATGCACCTTCCTATGTTGTGAACTCTGAGAAGGAAAAGCTGTACTATTATCGCAAGGGACTTAACCCACACATCAAGCTAAAGTTTGGCGGTATTGAGAGTAGCACGCTGCGTGCTCTGGTGGATCACTTCATCCAGATCGAGAAGGACCATGCTAAAGCTTGAAAGGAGTACAGGGAGAGGAAGCTTAAGCCTGAGGAGTCCTTCTGTGGCCGTGATCACAAGAGGTTCCGCAGAGATGCACCATCTAGGGAACGCTCTCGCCACAATAGGGATGACAACCCTAGATCAAGTAGGGGTGGTGGAGGCTACACCACCAAATACTCCCGCCCTGCTCAGGATCGTTACACCTGGAACCGTTATGCTCAGGACCGCAACACTCAGGACCATTTCAATGGTTCCTGCTCTATGAATTAACGCCCAGCACAGAACCGCTCCGCACCAAGCACTGGAAATTGGAAGGCACCCGCGCCAACCCCTATAGGCGGTGCGCCTTTCACCTGCTTCGCTTGTGGCCAACCGGGTCACAAAGCCACTGAGTGCCCTCAGAACTCAGCCGCTCAGAAGTCTTAGTTCAAGGGATCTACTACTTGTGGATGTCTCAACCATCTGGACGCCGAGGAAGCACAGGCTACCCCTGACGTTGTGTACGGTATGTTTTTAGTTAATGGCAATACTGCATCAGTTCTATTTGACTCTGGAGCAACTTGTTCTTACATATCATCCAAGTTTGCACGAGCATGACCTACACCAGAACCCCATGTGGAAAGCCTATCATCAACTCACCTTTAGGAGATCTAAAGTGCACCTATCATCTGTAAGAGAGTGAGTCACCATTGAGGTCTTATCTAAAGTGCTAACCCACTTCCACGAGCCTAGATGTCATCTTAGGTATGGAGTCTAACCATTGAGGTATGATATCTTTAGAAGCCAAGTGACCCACTCATCCTAACCCCGGTCCAAAAAGTCCACTTCTATCCCTGCCCTTACGAGCCTAGAATCACAAAAGAGGAGAAGATAGTTTATGATGTGCCTGTGGTCAGAAACTATCCCAATGTATTCCCTAAAGAATTGTCGGGTATGCCACCAGACCGTGATATAGAGTTCATCATTGATGTTTTGCCGGGAACAGGACCCATTGCCAAGAAGACCCTATCGCATGTCAGTTGACGAACTAGCCGAGCTTAAGAAACAGCTTGATGAGCTCATCTCAAAGGGATATATCAGACCTAGTGCTTCACCCTAGGGATCCCCTATTCTGTTTGTTAAGAAGAAGGATGGCTCAATGAGAATGTGCATTGATTACCGAAACTTGAACACAGTCACCATCAAGAACAAGTACCCTCTGCCAAGAATTAATGATCTGCTTGACCAGCTCAGAGGTGCCAAGTATTTCTCCAAGATTGATCTCAGATCTAGCTATCATCAAATGAAGATTCGAGAGAGTGATATTCCGAAGACAGCTTTCGTGACTAGGTATGGGTAGTTTGAGTTCACTGTGGTGTCCTTTGGACTCACGAATGCTCCCACATACTTCATGAACATGATGAATAAGGTTTTCATGGAAGAACTAGATAAGTTCATGGTAGTATTCATTGATGACATCCTTGTCTATTCACCCACCGCTGAAGAACATGAACATCATCTATGAACTGTGCTTGAGAAACTATCCCAACATTAGCTCTACGCAAAGTTCAGCAAATGCGAATTTTGGCTACAAAAAGTTGTCTTCCTAGGCCATGTACTATCAGCTGAAGGTGTCACAGTTGACCCAGCCAAGATTGAAGCTGTGAAAGAGTGGGATCAACCTCGTAACGTGACTGAAGTCAGAAGTTTCTTGGGATTGGATGGATATTATCGCCGATTCATTGAAAACTTCTCCAAAATAGCCCATCCGATGACTAACCTTCTAAAGAAGACCAAGGAGTTTGAATGGATGCCCGAGTACGAGCGAAGCTTCCAGGAATTAAAACAGAAGCTTACCACAACTCCTATGCTAGGATTGCCTGATATCAGCAAAGATTTCGTGGTCTACTATGATGCATCCCGCCAAGGACTTGGCTGTGTATTGATGCAAGGAGGGAGAGTGATAGCTTATGCTTCTCGACACTTGAAAGAACATGAGAACCGTTACCCCACTCATGATCTTGAGTTAGCAGCAGTTGTATATGCATTGAAGATCTAGAGGCACTACTTGATAGGCAACAAGTATGATATCTATACCGACCACAAGAGCTTGAAGTATTTTTTCACTCAGGAAGATCTGAATATGAGGTAGCACCGATGGCTAGAATTGATCAAGGACTATGACCTAGAAATTCACTATCATTCGGGAAAAGCTAATGTAGTCGCAGATGCTCTCAGTCGCAAGAGTTACTATCACACTTTGATCACAGAATCCATACCACCTGAACTCAAGGAAGAGATTGATGATTTCCAACTTGAGATACTACCGCATGGCTTGTTGAATGAGCTCCGCATATAGTATGATCTCACAGATCGCATCCGTCAAGCTCAGAAAAATTGTGAAGAGATCGAATATCTCCGTGGTCTGATGAAACTGGGCTACAAGACCAACCACCATGAAGATAAACAAGGAACCATCTGGTTCAAGGATAGAATCTGTGTCCCTTCTGATCCAGCACTACGAGAGGAAATTCTGTCAGAAGCTCATGATTCTAAGTACTGTATTCACCCTGGAGGTTCAAAGATGTATCAAGACTTGACGAAACACTTTTGATGGAAAGGCATGAAGACAGATATTGCGGGACATGTGGCACGATGTGACACCTATAATAGAGTCAAGGCTGAACATCAAAGGTCTGCAGGATTGCTGAAGCCTCTTGACGTTCCCGAGTGGAAATGGGAGAGCATATCCATGGATTTCATAGTCGGGTTGCCCCGTTGATAGAAAGGCAATGATTCCATTTGGGTGATTGTAGATCGTTTGACCAAGGTTGCTCACTTTGTACCCATTAAGACCAAGACCGATGCCAACAAGTTAGCAGATCTATATGTTGAGCATATCCTCAGACTGCATGGAGCTCCCTCTAGTATTGTATTTGATCGTGGTCCTCAGTTTATGTCCCGATTCTAGGAAGCTCTGCACCAGTCCATCGGAACCAAACTTGATTTTAGTACCGCTTATCACCCACAGACAGATGGACAGACTGAACGAGTGAATCAGATCTTAGAAGACATGCTTCGCGCTAGTGTACTGAATTATGGCTCTGATTGGGAGAAATGACTACCCTATGCAGAGTTCTCTTACAACAACAGTTACCAAGCCAGCATCAAGATGTCATCGTTCGAAGCTCTGTATGGCAGACCTTGTAAGACACCTTTGATGTGGTCCCAACTGGGAGAAAGATCGTTCTTTGACTCTGCTAAGATTCAAGATGCCGAAGAAGGAATTGCTCAAGTGAAGGAGAATTTGAGAATTGCTCAAAGTCAATACAAGAGCTATGCTGACAAAAGAAGAAGAGAACTTGAGTATAATGTGGGAGATTTCGTCTATCTCAAGGTATCCCCGCTACGTGGAACTGTCAGATTCCATGTGAAAGGAAAGCTTGCCCCTAGATTTGTTGGCCCATACAAGATTTGCAAGAGGATTAGAAAGCTCACCTACAAACTTGAGCTACCCGAGGAATTAGCGGGTGTACATCCCGTATTCCATGTCTCACAGCTACGCAAGTGTTTGAGAGTGCCCGACGAAGTAGTTCCAACTGATACACTTGACATTCAAGATACTCTTGAGTATAAAGAACATCCTATCTAAATTCTGGGTAGAGATACCAAAGAGACTCGAAGCAAAACTATTCCTATGTGCAAGATCCAATGGAGCAATCACACTAAGAGAGAAGCAACATGGGAGAAAGAGTCTGACCTCCGGCTACAATATCCTTATCTCTTCGAAGGGTACGTTCCGCTTTAATCTCGGGGACGAGATTCTATTATGGAGGTAGGACTGTAACAACCCAAAAATCCACACACCAAAAATTCCAACTACAAATTTTTTTCTTCAAAACCCCATGTGATGTTGAGTGACATATAGAAGTCAAACCCTAGTTTGCATTTAGTTGTAACCTAATTACTCATTTTCATATGCTAAGTATGTCACTTATCATACATGTTTAAATTCCTAACAAATAAATCATGCACGTGCTTAATACCACATTATGAGTTGGTTCTCATTGCCCTTTTTGTTGTGCAAATAAAAGCAACAACCTATAATTAATTAATCATGTAATTAATTAATTAATTAAGTGCCACCTAAGTATGTGGACTCCACATATAAGCCCTAAACTCTTGCCCAAACCAAAATGAAGGTATTGTAACTATAATTATGAGACTAAATAAATCAAACCCTAAACAAATTGGCAACAAATAAAAGAGAAAGGAAAACAAAATAGAAAAAGAATAAAAAAAGAAAAAGGAAAGAATAGGGAGCAAGCAGACATTTAGGCTGCTTGGCCTTCTATGAGCCACCCTACCGCCCTCCTAATCACAAGACGCTGCCCATGAAGCCGCCCAAGAACACCCTACCGTGCACGCGCACAAGCCGCTGATGAGCCGGACCCGCCCGTCAATCCCGTCATGCACCAGACATCGCCAAGATCGTGGGACAAGCTGACAAACGGGCCCCCTCTATCAGCCACCTAGCTACAGCGTCGTCGTCTTCCCCATGCTCCCTCCACCACGCGACCGAGAGCCAACCGCAGGAGCAGGTGTGGGCTCGGGGTCACTCACATCGCATGACCCTATCCCCCACCTTAGCGCCGCGCCCATGCAACCGCCCCCGCATGCGAGAGCCGCCCGATGCGCTCGGCGCATCACCAGCCGTTCCACCATCCGCCATGGATGAGCATGGAGCTTCGGCCTATAAAAGGGAGGACCCAGAGTGCCCTAGGGTTCCTCAGCCCACCGCCGCCATTCGGTGGCCAATTGCCCGCACCACTCCAGAGAGAAAAGGGCCGACAGGAGGACCCAGAGGAGGGAGGCGAGCTGGGAGCTCGGAGTCGTCGACCACCGGAGCTCGGAGCGCCGCCCCGAGCACCTACTCTGACGATGTGGCTTCCACCGCTACATGGCCGCACCATCATCACCACACCGCCACTCCGTGCCGCCAAGCACCACACGGTGAGCCTCTCGCTGCTGAGACCTCCTCCTAGCCCCATGGACGCCGAGCACGCACACGCGCCAAGCACGCTGTGGCGACGTCGAGCCATCCCGGCTTGAGCACGCCAACGCAAGCCACACACACGATGCCCTACACGCACACACACGCCCTGCACCGCCACACGCTGCGCACAATGTCGAGCTGAATCGGCACGAGAACGCGTTGCAGCACACACACGAGCACGCATGGGCGCGCGCACCGCAGCCACGAACACGGCCGTGGTGAGACCACCGTGGCCGCATCACCACAGTAGAGGTGACGCCACCACCTTGGTTGGCTCTTCCTCGCCGTGGAACACGCCACGCTAGCGATCAAGGTAGACGAAGGCCACCGGAGGGCCCCCGTTGACCACACCGCGCCGCGGTCGGAGCGCCGCCGCAACCACTTCGACTCCACCATGGCCAGGACCGCTGGGAGCGCTCGGCGCCTCCTTGTCTCGCCCGCCCTGTTCACTGGAGCCACAGGAAGCTCACGCGCCCAGCCAAGCATGCTCCCAGCCACCACATCGACCTGCCATCGTCGAGCACCGCCACGCCGAGCCGCCGTTCACCGTGGCCAGAGCCCTAGGAAGCCCTAGCCGTCGCCCCAACCCCACCGTCGCAGTTGCCATGGCATGGGGCAGCTATTGCCTACCCTAAACGGACGCTAGCACCGCTGCGGGGCTCTCCGGTGACCTCACCGCCGGCAGGAGCCTCGTCGGGGAAGAGAAGGGGATTTCCCCCTCGCCGACCACCTCGGCGAGCTTTCCGACCACCTCGGTGACCTCTCCGACCACCTCACCAGCTGATACACCACTCCAAGTCCCTACATGCCACGTGAACCAGTCACAGTGTGACACGTGTCAGCCCTGAATTAATCAGCCTTAATTATTTTCAAAAATGGATTTAATCTTCGGAAATTCATAACTAATTCATACGACCTCAAAAAAATATGAAACCAGGACCAAAATTCATCTAAAATCGAGCTCTACGCAATGAACCCATGTTTGAGTAGATTTGGCTCTTTTGAATTTTCATTGCTTCTTTGTGCTATTCTATAGACGTCGCCAACGCGACTAAAATTCGATCGTATGCAGACTCGGAGGAGAACCAGACGGACGAGGATCGTGAGTACCGTGAGGAGTGCGGGGACGACTTCACTAAAGGTGCCACATCCCACCCAACCTCGTAGCACCTATTACGCATGGCTAGTATAGAACTGCTATTGCTTTACTTTATTGTTATATTCACACTAAGATAGGACTTGCATGGTAGTATGCTTACTTGATGGCCTATACCTTGACGCAACCTTACCCCTGCTTACCCTGCTATTAGGCTAGACACACGCTTGCTGCTATATTTCATTGCTTAATACTTCTACTACGCTTGTACTGCATTGATGCGTGGTGGAAACTGGTGTTATCTAGACTATGGGGAGAGTGTTGCGTGTGTGACTTGGGTATGTGGAGGGTGAGGGTTTTGTCGACCAAGTTGGAATATACGACAAGCCTGGGGCAAGTCTTGCCACGGGGTGCTACCTGGGCACCCCTAGAAATGGATACCTATTGTGAGTAAATGGTATATGAGGTGGCCCTGGGTGTAAACCTGTGATGGGAGGAGCCCGGGGTGGAGGTGCTGTGGTGGCACGGTAAATAGAAACCCTGATGAAGACATTCTAGCTTGGTCATCCCTAAGGACTTACTAGTACTCAGATTCACCGGGAAGCCTTACGTACCACTCGCCCTATATGGTGCGGGATGGCCGGACTACTTGGTAGGATATTGCCACTACTGCTAGGTTGATAGCGGATAGTGCGAGGAGGTACGGGGCGTGGAGGATTCCCCCCACACCCTTCCGAGACTTCATGGAGACCTTGTGGACCCGGCTCATGACTCATAGTTTCAGCCACCCCAGACTAGACTTAGGGTGTACCAGGGCTGAATGGTAGAGTTGCATTATCCTAGGTTAGCAAGCTGCCAGAATCAGCCCAGTTAATGATGGTCAGCGAGGAAGGTGGATCTTGTGGTTATGTAAAACCTCTGCAGAGTGTATGGTTGATCGATCGATACATATGCCGACTTGTCGGCTATGGACCTTTCCTAGGTTTCGCTTAAACTACATAGTGAGATGAGTCCTTCTCTTCTTCCCCCGTGAGAGAGTGTCGGTCGTAGCTAGGGGCTATGGGCCATGAGACAGTGCCGAGAGGGAGTTGGCCTGTCGACTGAGCGATGGTATGGTGGTGATGTGGTGATGATGTGGAGATGGTGGTATATCGATCCCAAGATCAAAACCTGGCACTAGACGGAAATGGGGTGGAATGGGTGTGGGAATGGTGTTAAAACTTGACCAACTATTAATATATATATACTTGATATGCTAAAACATAGGAAACCCCAGCCTTATAGGTTCCTTTTGAATATATCCAACTTTCATCCAATTTCCACAAATCAATGCTCATAGGGTGGGAGTGGCCAGTACAAATCGTACTGATAAATTTTGGCACACAGGTTCTGCTGAGGAGTATAGCTCTGAGGAGTTTGACGGTTGAGGGGTTCGTTCCTACGCTCGAGTTTGGCGATCTTGTCTTCAAGCTGTTCTGAATGAATGCTACTTTTGATTCCGCCAATGCGGCGATGTAATAATTTATGTAATTCCGCACTATATGTACTCTGATATTATCGTTGTATGGATGTGGTATTCGACTAGAATTTGGGTAATATGATCTACAACGGTCATAATACACTTCGACTCTATGGATTTCCCTTCGCTGAAATCAGGTTGTTTCAGCCATTATCACCAAATGTGATACTATCATAACAATCATTGCCATTGGTACTGATTGAGTTGAACATTCTTACATCATCGGTCATGTGTTGAGTGCACCCACTATCAAGAATCCAATGCCTTCCTCCGGCTTTGTAATTGACCTACAAAAGAAGATCAATTCTTTTTAGGTACCCAAACTTGCTTGGGTCCTTGAAGGTTAGTGACCAAGCTCTTTGGCACCCAAATGGCTTTCTTCTTTGGCTCATTCATGGTGTACCAATGAACTTGGCTTTCACACCATTTATACCCTTAGTAAGCACATAGAAAGAATTAATCTTAATTGAGGATACATTAGCATTCTTGCCCTTGTTCTCGCACTCATGCTCTTTTATGACCAACTTACTTGCAACTAGTGCAAAACCGACCATTATTTTTCATAAAACTAGTTTTGTGAGGAGCAAATGCCGCCTTGCCTTTCTTGGGGATATAGCCCAATCCCTCTTTGTCGAGAGAGGCTCTTTGGCTATCCAAGCACATAAGCAAGCGGTCCTCACCGCCATAGGCCTTAGCCAAGGTGTGAGTGAACTCATTGACCTCCTTTTTGAGGGTCTCATTCTCAACCATTAGTGAGGCATCATATGTGAAACCATCACTACTAGATGAGGTGGAAGTGAAAGTGCTACAAGAAGGGTTAGTGGGAGTAACAATGGTAGGCTTATAGAATGATTCATCAATTAAGTCACAAGTTAAGCCTATATCACATGTCTCAACATGCTTCTTCTTATTTTGCTCATCAAGCAAAGAGGAATGAGCTTTTTCAAGCTTCTTGTGAACCTTGCCAAGCTTCTCATGGGCTTCCTCTAACCTCTCATGAGATGCATTTAGCTCATCAAAGGCTTGCTTAAGGACTTTTAGTTCCTTACACAAGCTTTTGTATTCCCTTCTCTTAATGTCAAAGTGTTCTTTAGCATTATCTAGCATGTCAAGTAGTTCATCCTTAGTTGGTTCATCATCATCACTATCACTTTCATTTTCATTATCATGTTCCTCGTCACTTCCATCATCACAAGTTTGTAGCTTAGTGGCTTTAGCCATGAAGCATGATGGAGTGTCAAAGAGAGAAGGCTTCTCATTGATAGCAATGCTTGCAAGTGCCTTCTTCTTGGTGGTCTTGTCATCATCACTATCATCATCATCACTTGAGGAGGCATCACTATCCCAAGTGACCACATATGAACCATCCTTTTTCTTCTTCTTGAAGATCATCTTGTCCTTCTTCTCTTTCTTTTTCTTCTTGTCCTTCTTCTTGTTCTTCTTGTTGTCATCATCATTGTCGTTATTGTATGGGCATTGAGCAACAAGATAATCTTTGCTTCCGCAATTGAAGCACCTTCTTGACTCTTCCTTGTTCTCGGATGAAGATTTCTTTCTTCTAGCACGGTAGCCCTTCTTTGTCATGAACTTGCCAAATCTCTTGACAAAGAGACCTATTTTCTCATCATCCATCTCATCAAAGTTCAAGTCTTCATCTTCACTTGATGTATCTTGCTTTGCCTTGCCCTTGTATGATGTGGCCTTGAATGCCACACTCTTTTTCTTCTCATCCTTCTTCTCATCTTTCTTCTCTTTCTTTTCTTCCTTCTCATCATCATCTCTATATGTATCATCGGTCATTATATCTCCCAACACTTGGTTTGGTGTCATAGTGTCCAAACCACTCCTCACTAGAATAGTGACCAATGTGTCAAATCTTGAGGGTAAGCATCTCAAGAACTTATGGGAGAAGTCCTTGTCCTCCACCTTCTCACCAAGTGCTTTGAGATCATTGACAAGCACTTGTAACCTATAGAACATCTCCGGCACACTCTCATCCTCCTTCATCTTGAAACTAGCAAACTTCTCCTTCATGATATATGCCTTGGCACCCTTCATGGCTTGAGTGCCCTCAAATGTAAAGAGAGAGAGCAAGATGGTTATACCGCCGAGTCGAGGAATGAACCAATCAATCACAAGAATGAATACCAATGAAGACCAATCACCTTGGAATCAAATGATGACACAATGATTTTTTACCGAGGCTCACTTGCTTGCCGACAAGCTAGTCCTCGTTGTGGCAATTCATTCACTTGGAGATTCACGCTCTAATTGGCATCACACGCCAAACCCTCAATAGGGTGCCGCACAACCAACGCAAGATGAGGATCACACAAGCCACGAAAAATTTACTAGAGTACCTTTTGGCTCTCCGCTGGGGAAAGGTCAAGAACCCCTTACAATCACCATGATCGGAGCTAGAGACAATCACAAACCTCTGCTCGATGATCCCGCTGCTCCAAGCCATCTAGGTGGCGGCAACCACCAAGAGTAACAAGCCAAACCCACAGCAAAACACGAATACCAAGTGCCTCTAGATGCAAACACTTAAGCAATGCACTTGGATTCTCTCCCAATCTCACAAAGATGACGAATCAAAGATGAAGATGAGTGGGAGGGCTTTGGCTAAGCTCACAAGGTTGCTATGTCAATGTAAATGGCTAAGAGAGTGAGCATGAGCCGGCCATGGGGCTTAAATAGAGAGCCCCCACGAATAGAGCCGTTGGCTCCTCTGACCAGTGAAACACGGGCTGACCAGACGCGCCGATCAAGTTCACCAGACATAGGACCCCAGCTCTGGTCACCCGATGCTCCCCACATGTCATCAACCTCAAATGTCGAGCGCCCGATCTTAACGGCTAGTCTACTTCGCGCCACGTGTTAAGTTGCGACCGAACACACTGCTTAAAGTGACCGGACGCTCCATCACTAGAGTCCGGCCGTTTCTAGTAAGGTTCCAGAGAGGCAAAATCATGACCAGACGCGTCCGATCATAGGTGACCGGATGTGGCTCAAGGTCCGGTCCTCACTGGCTTGTTCTGATGCTTGCGTTAGCCTACGTCATAGCCTGATCAGATGCACCCCAACACGTTCGGTCCTATTTCTTCTCAGCATCCGGTCAAAGGACCGAGGGCGGCCTTCACTACGCACCACTAACCGAACGCAGGGTCAAAGTCCGGTCACTGTCCAAGGTAGAGTCTGATCAATATGAAATAGCTCCTTTTTACCCCAAACTTCACCACCCTTGATTAAATGTGCCAACCACCAAGTGTAACACTTCGTGCACGTGTGTTAGCATATTTTCACAAACATTTTCAAGGGTGTTGGCTCTCCACTAGATCCTAAATACATATGCAATGAGTTAGAGCATCTAGTGGCACTTTGATAACCGCATTTCGATACGAGTTTCACCCCTCTTAATAGTACGGCTATCGATCCTAAATGTGATCACACTCACTAAGTGTCTCGATCACCAAAATAAAAAAGCTCCTATCAAATTTCACCTTTGCCGTGTGCTTTTTATTTTTCTCTTTCTTCTTTTCTAAGTCCAAGCATTTGATCATCACCATGCCATCACCATCATCATGATCTTCACCGTTGCTTCATCACTTGGAGTAGTGCTACCTATCTCATGATCACTTAGATGAATTAGGTTAGCACTTAGGGTTTCATCAATTCACCAAAACCAAACTAGAGCTTTTAGAGGTGTTGTTGGTGATTGTTGCCACCTCCAATCGAGCAATTATAAGGGGCTCTTATGCTCGTCTCTGCAGGAGATCGCGAAGAGCAACTCTAGGGGAATGCTCGTAGCTAGTTGTTTTTGATTGATCCTTGTGGCACCCAAGTTGTGGGTCTAGCTTGAGTGGCTAGTTTGCGCGTAGTTTGTCACATTGAGGCTCGCCATAACATGGACATAGGTTGCTAGCAAGCAACAGAACCATGGGGATAAATCTTGTGTGCATCTCTTGCCCTTAGTGGTTTGCTATTACTCACTCACATTACTTTCATATCTTGTGGTTGTGTAGTAGTTGTTTGTAGTTGTAGTCCACTAGAGTAGTTGTAGTTGAGTAGCTAGCTTTAGTTGCTTAGCTTGTTTAGCTCTCTAGTGTAGTTAGTAACTCATGTTTGGTGTTGGGACATAGAGTAGAACTCAATTGCTACTAGAATTGTGTAGGGGCATGCTTGGGTGAACTAGAGCTAGTGCAAGTAGTGGCTATTAGGACCATATTTTATACTAACAACTTGCTCTAGTCTTGTGCTCTTCGTAGATAAATTATTATAGGCTATTCACCTCCCTCTAGCCATCTATATCCTATTAGTTGGTTGGCTCCTGGTGAGCTATCTTGGCACTCTTCTAAGCATTCCAACACTTATGCAAGCTTTCAAGAACACCTGACACTCATCTCTTGTTTGTTGATTGATCTGAATTGAAATTGGAAGAGGCATTTGCTTAGTTGATTTTCATCTAGTGACACTAGTTTATTGTTTGGGGCTGCGGTTTTCTTGTTACTATTGGTGGTTGCTGCCACCTAAACGGCTTGGAGTAGCGATGATTGTTGAGGGGAGTGTTGATGATTGTTCTCCATCTCCGATCAGTGATTTGTGAGAGCTTTTGATCCCACATCACAGATTTTCTAAGGGATACTCTAGTGGAATGCTCATAGCTAGTTGGTGTGCTTCTTGTGCTTGATTCTTGAGGCACCCAAGTTGTGGGTCTAGCTTGAGCGGCTAGTTATTAGCGCTCGAATCATCACATTAAGACTTGCAACAACGTGGACGTAGGTTGCCGGTGTCGGCACGCAAGCAGTCGGACCACGGGGATAAATTGATTGTGTTCATCTCTTGCCCAATTCGGTATTGGTCTCCACTTGTATTTCCATTCTTTCTTTGCTTGTTGGTAGTTGCTTGTTACTAGTAGTAGCCCTCTAGTTAGTTGTAGCTTTAGTAGGAGAGTAGCTAGTTTAGTTGCTCACTAGTTTAGCTAGTTAGAGTATCCTTGTTTAGCTAGTAGATAGCTCTTGTATGGTGAAGTGAATTAGTATAGAATTCAATTGTTAAAATTGTGTAGGGGCTTGCTTGGGTGAGATAGAGCTAGTCAAATAGTGACCATTATGATTTGTTATTTTTACTAACTACCTTATTCTAGTGTTTGTAAGTTTATAGAGAATTTTTTATAGGCTATTCACACCCCCTCCTCTAACCATCTAGATCCTTTTAGTTCTACGACACTCCACAATCTTGGATGCTCGGCGAGGAGAGTCAACAATGCCTTGATTATAGCTTAAACTCTTAAAAGCTATCGAGAAGAGAGGGCTGGATGAGCAGAGTGGGTCAGCAGGAGGCAACCTGGTTTAGGGGAAGAAAAATGAAGGAGAATGGTAGAGATATTTGGTCTGTGCGAAAGAGTAGGGAAGCTGGGTTTAAGTTGAAGATAATTGTGAAAATAAGATACTTCTCAAATAGGTTTCAAATCTGATCACAGATTTTGGCAAAAAAGACACAAGCACTTGAAAATGTATATGGACCCTTTTGAAATATTTTCAGCATAGGTATTTGCAATTCAAGCATGTCAAATTTTAACGTGCTGTACATTTACAAGTTTTAGTGAATTACGATGCGGCAAAACAAAGAGTGTTACAAAATTCTACTCGGTCTTGCATGTTACCGTAAGACACCATTCTGCTGACCCATTTGCACACATGCATTGGTTTCAAGTTACGCAAAAACACAATAGTACTTGTGTCTGTGATAGGTGTCGCATTTGCCCATGGTTGGAGACTAGAGTGTGACGCACGTGTGAGTCTTCTTTCTAAAAAGAGAGGGGGGGGGGGAGAGAAAGACTACGAGCATGTTTTCGGTAGGGCTCCTCCTCCTAAAATGTTTAGAGGGCTCCTCTGGCTCCTCCGCACCATCGAAGCCAGAGCTGAAGTCCTGCCAAAGAGGCCCTACAACTGGAAGAATACGACACAAATTCTCGAGCAAATTAATGCTAGTTTTTTGCTTTTGAGTGATGAAATTGACCCTATCGTATAGTTCTCCATAAAAGGTGGTTAATTTTAACTTTTGAAAAGGCTTTTCTTTGTGTGGTTGTCTAATTCTTTTAGAAAAACATTTATGGCGGCATGTTCAAATTTCTATGTATTTTTTCAGCGTGTTTCATGAGGATTGGGGGTGAATGATAGAATGCCAATCTTATTGGCAAGGTATTTTTTTGGGGTGTTTATGAAGATAGAGAGCACAAATGAAACTCAATGGAACTTGCATTGACCTTGATTCGTTTAATTTTAATATTCATTTTCGAGTGTGAAAACTGCATTAATGAATATATGTTGCATTAATGAATATTAAAATTAATTATATTATATTGATTAAGACCAACAATTAAAAGGACTATTTGCAGCAATACACATACGTAAGACCAACAAATAAGACATCTTACGTTTAGCAATTCGGTGATTAAACTAGGGTACATTAGGCTTCACAACTAGCATTGCATAGACACATAAAAGATTCGACAATGCCACGAGATAAAACACCAAATAAGTTCTAGTTTACAGCAGTAGCAGAACTACGGCAGAGATAGGGGAAAAAAGAGGGAAAATGGCATACAGTCTCATACAGAATGCAAGGCTTTTGCTTCCAGGAAAACAAGGACACGAAAACGGATCCAACACAGAAGGAATCGACGGGCATGCAGGAGCTGATGCGCCCCTGCAGCATGCAGTGGCCGGGCTGTTTCAGAGGGCTCGCGACTTGATGATGTCCATGCTCATTTCACTCGGGTCAGTTGCTTGGAGCTCCACCTGAATGCCGTCGAGCTCCCTCTTGAACCGGTCCTTGGAGCTTGCGTACAGCATCTTGCTTCTCACCCTCGATGCATCTGGGGCCCTGCATGAGAGTTTGATGCAAAAGCACACCGATTCAGTGTTCAAGTTTCCTTTGTAGCAGACTCAATCTCGTTTCTGCGCAGTGTCACACATAGAAATATGCTATCCATATTACCAGCAAAGGTAGCGTGTCTAATTTTTTTGCTTAATCATGCTTAAGAATCTAATGACCTTTGGCCAATGCATTCGACCAAAGATTTATGTTTATCTTGGTGGAAAATAAAGATTTATATGGAACTGCCTGTAGACTGTAAGTATTTGTTCTGACTCCACGCTGCTAAATTGCCTGGCTCCACAAAATTCAGCAGAGGGGAAAAGGTCATGGCAGCATCTGCCTGGATGTTAGCATCTGTAACATATAAAGGTGCATTAGAGATTTCATATGAGTTCTTGCGTTCAAAAAAGATTTCATATGAGTTCCTTGAGATGCTTAGTTTCAGTTTCTTAAGATGCACGGCATTTCGAACGCAGTAATTGGCCAATCGTCTATCATACATCTCTATTGCATGCATTAATATTTCCTATCAGTTTATTTCCTGCAATCACTTAACTGGTGAAGGATTAAGGACAATTAAAATTAGTGTTTGGACATGATATTTTACCTTTAAAAACCACATATTCTCATGAACATGGACAATTTATAAAAACATGGACAATTTTAGTAGTTACAGAAATTGTAGTTATATTTGTCTTGAGAAATAGAGTTGTGTTGCGGAACTCAGGTTTTTTCTTCTGTTTTTTTTCCCTTGTAGTAAATTGCTAATCTATCCAACCACAGATCCAATAATGGTTGATTAGAAAACATATTGATTGATGCCTTTTTTTCATTCTATAAATAATATTTTTGGTGCTTAATGTGATAATTTGTTCAAGATCACGTCGCAAAGGTTGAAACAATGCTGCCAAAAAAAAAACAATGACCAAACTGCAATAAGCTAAATTTATAGATGATCCTCTTAGGGGAAAAAATCACATGTAAACTCAGGATTCGAGGCAGCAATCATCACCGATCAAAGTCGTACCATATCAAAGTTTTCATCGAAGAACAAAATCAAACCAAAAAGAGATGCGTAGGCTGTAGAGTTACCAAGAGATGAAGAAGATCTTGCTCTTCTGGCAGTTCTCATCAGTGACGAAGTCAAAATCAAACACCGCGTAGCGGCACTCGTCGGCGGGCAAGCAGGCAGTGAAGGCATCGTAGCTTTCACCTGGCTCTCCAAGCCTGTCCACCACCACCTGCTGCACGTTCTCGTTGATCTTGAACACGATGAAACGGAAGCTCCTCTTCGCCTTGAGTTCCAGGAACTTGAGTTTGCATTCATCACAAACGGCCATTCCAGACGCCGAGTTCGACTTACAATGAGGACAGAATCCACCACATCAGGGAACATCTCTTGAATGAACAACATTGTGAGAAAGAAACAGATCAGATGTACTCACCATGGCTGATGCTTCCGATCTCTTCCTTCCTTTTTTCCTCTGGTTGAGAAACCAGCGGTTCGGCCGGCGAGGAGAGAAAGAGGGATGTGGGCGTCTGCAACGAGGGGTGAGATTTCAAGGACCTGAAAGAGGGGGAGGGGGAGGCCAGATATAGAGAGGGAGCGGGTGGGCAACCAGGATGGAGGCTTGCATGATATGCCACCACGTCCGTCGTCCGGGGAGGGGCATTTGACCAAGCACGTCCCCTCCTTGGTGTGTGAGAACCAGAAGCGTTTGTGCGCAACCAACATGCGCGCCACCACCCGTCCCCATAATTCGTTGGCAGCCTCTCCTGCCTCGGCAGAATCGTGTCTGCTTTCTAGCATCAAAGCGACACGGCGTGCACTCGACCATTTTCTTCTGCATTAGTTTAAAAGTCCTCCAAGAGAAAATGGTACTCGCTTCTCCTGTGTTACGAGACAGTACTCCATCCATTTCAAACCATTTCAAATTATAAGACATTTTGACTTTTTTAATATATAGTTTTTTCTATATACTTACATATACATCGTATCTAGATGTATAACAAAAGAAATGTATCTAGAAAAGTCCAAACATCTTATAATTTAGAAATTGGAATGGAGGGAGTATTTGTTAGCTGTAGGCCTGTAGAGCAATTGGAATGGAGGGAGTACTTGCTAGCTGTAGGCCTGTAAAGCAATTGGAATGGAGGGAGTACTAGCTAGCTGTAGGCCTGTAGAGCAACTAATACATCATCTTTGTTATACGATTTTTTTTTCTTTGTAAACTGACACATCAAAGAATCATTGCTTTCTGTCTGTCACACGAGACACGACTCTGTATCGTGGTTCAGCTTCAGCACACTTCAGACTTCGCATCAACTACACTAGATCCTGGATCTTTGTGAAGACCCCTTCCCTCCATCACTCTCCGCAGATCCTGAACATCGCTCCATCTGTCAGCTGCAGCATATACCTTCCCAAGGAGCACATAATTCCCAACGTTATCCGGTTCAAGCTCAAACAAATGTTTAGCAGCAACCTCCCCGAACTCAACATTCTCGTGGAGGACACAGGCACCCAGCAGAGCGCTCCACACCGACGTGCTCGGTTCGAATGGCATGTCTTGGATGAGGCGGTAGGCCTCCTCGATCCTCCCAGCACGCCCAAGCATGTCAACCAGGCACAAGTAGTGCTCTGCATTTGGCATCAGGCCATGGACGCCCCGCATGTCGTTGAACAGCCGGAGGCCTTCGTCTACCATGCCGGCGTGGCTGCAAGAGTACAACAAGGAGGCCATGGTAACGGTGTTCGGCAGCACCCCCAGCTCCACCATCCTTGAATATAGCAGGATGGCAGTTTGGGCATGCCCGTGCATTCCGTATCTGGCGATGACAGTTGTCCAGGAAACAACATCCTTTTCAGGCAAACACTGGAAGAGCTCCCACACGACACCCAAGTCACCAGCCTTGGCATACACATCGATTAGACCAGTGGCAATATCTGTACTCCCAAGACATCCACGAATTAGTAAGCAGCAGTGGATGTTCTTTGCCTGTACCAGGTCCGCAGACTCTGCATAAGCTGGGATGACGCTTGCCATTGTTGCAGAATCTGGACGTACTGATTCTGCAAGCATTTGCTTAAACAGTGCTAGAGCCTTCTTTCCCTGTTCTCTTTGAGTATAACCAGATATTGCTGCATTCCATGTTTCAGTCCGTCGTGATCCTTTCTCGACCACCATGTCTATCATCCCCATATAGCCACATTTTGCGTAACAGTGAACAAGTGCAGTCTCGACAACAGTATCTGATCCAAGCCCAAGTCTAATGCACAATGCATGTGTGCACTTGGCATGCTTCCCTGACAGCAAGCTGGCGCAAGCTGAGAGCAGATGCGCCATGGTCACAGCATTAGGCTGTGCTTCACTGGTCACCCGCATCTCAGAACCAAGAGCGAAGGCCTTGCTCGCATGGTAATTCAGCACGTGTGCACCAATCATCGCCGTCCAAGAAACGACATCCTTATCATAGCTGTCTTCATCGAACACCCTTCTTGCATCCTCCAGGCTCCCGCACTTCCCATACATGTCGATCAGAGCATTCTTCACCGCGACATAGTTCACCAAGCCTCTCACCTCAGCCAACCGGTGCACAGCTCTCCCCGTGTGCAAGTCCCTGGCTTGTGCACAAGCTGGCAGCACTGACACAACCGTGGCACGGTCAATGCACACGCCACGGCCAACCATCGTCTCGAACACCTCCAACGCCCTCTCCGCGCGGCCGTCCTTGACACATCCAGTGATGACCGTGTTCCACGACACGGTTGTCCGGCTCCGCAGCGCGCCGAACACTGCCTCCGCCGCGACCACGTCTCTGCAGCGCATATACATGGACACGAGCGCGTTCTGCACGTAGGCGTCGCCGCCGAAGCCTGCGGCGAGGGCGCGACCGTGCACGGCGCGCCCATGGCGCCTGAGGCGGAGGCCCGCACAGGCCTTGGCGGCGAAGGTGAAGGTGAGGTGGTCGAAGGCGCGCATCTGTGAGTAGAGAGCGAGGGCCTGTCGGTGGAAGCCGAGGCCGGTGTAGGAGCGGAGGAGGGTGTTGGAGACGGAAACCGGGGCCGGTTGGGGCATTTGAGCGAGCAGGTTGTGGGCGTCGAAGGGACGGCCACATGCGCAGTAAGAATATAAGAGGAGATGAAGGCTGTCGCAGTGGAGGTGACCGGACGTGAGGAGGAGTGCGTGGAGCTGCGCGGTGGTGGTGGAAACGAGCGGGGTTGCGGAGCTTTTGGATCGGAGGAGGAGCGCGAGGCATTGCCGGACAAGGGCGCTGGTTGTCATTCTGAAGTTCAAGGACACAGGATGCTTAGATGAGATCTGACGGTTGTGTTTCGGTCGGGGCCTCGGCGGTCCCCTTCGCTTCGCCGAAAAGCGAGACCGAAAAGTATGGTTGGCTGATTTGTTACGAGAAGAAAATACTATTTTTATTGAAAAAGTACAGTTGATAAGCTAAACGTAATTCGGAGTGCAAATGAGTTGCAAACTGAAAATCTGGTACGGGATGTTTGACTAAGGACTAGTATTGACTTATTGTATTACACGAGCGGCAAACCGTGCTGTGCAAGTCGCAACCTCTATAAATGGTAGTAGTACTAGACCAACCATTAGATTTGAAGAGGCCAACAGGAACCGCACTAAAATATCAAACTACTGTCTTACAGACTGAAACATCATTTGATTCGCAATCAAAGTAGGCAATCGACCTTGCAGGGCAGTCGCCGGAAGAAGTTCGCCGGCACGTCGGGCAGCCTCTGCCGGAGCGTCGGGTGCCGCATCAGGTAGAAACCTGTCAGCAGCGCCACCGCCTGGAACGGCGCCAGGAAGGTGATCACCGCAAGGAACAGGCACGCCAGGAGGTACATGGCCGTGGCGGGGGTCGCGCCACGTCATCGCGCACCGCGCTCTCTCGGCGTGGGACGCGACGTCGCCGGCCATCTCCTGTATCCGCGCCCCTAGGCTCCTCAGCCTGTCGTACCGCATGCGGACCACATCGGGAGGACACTTCGTCGGGAACTCGTCGAACTCCTCGGCCAGCTCGTCCAGGTGCGCCATCTCGGCGTGCGACACCTTGGTGTCGACGTGCCACGGGTGCCTCGGCCGGCGCCGGTAGTTCCACAGGCCGAGCACGAACTTGTACACGAAGAAGGTGGGAAGGATGAGGTTGGGGCAGCACACCAGCATGGCGTAGATGATGTGGACCGCGACGGTGGTCGCCGGGTTCTTCCAGTGGCAGATGTCGACGAACCACCTGAGCGCCGCGAACAGGGGCGCCAGCGCCGCCATGAGGCGGAAGAAGTGGGCCTTGCTGCGCCGCATGCTCCACCGGTGCGAGTGTGCCTCGCAGAGGTGCTCGACGCACTCCTGCCGCAGCGGCGGGTCCATCCGGCCCAGCCGGTGCGCGATGAGCGCGACCACCTCCCGCCGCAGCGTCTCCTGATGCACGATGGACAGCGGGCAGTGGTAGTGCATCGGCGGCAGGTGCGGCTGCGCGTACGTCTGGAGCAGGCCCAGCATCGACGTGCTCGAGAACCGCATGGCGAGCTGGAGCTCGCCCATCTTCTTGATGCCGCCGCCGTGGAGGGAGATGAGAGGGTACGCGTGCGTGTAGATGCGGCCGGTCTCGAGCGTCGACAGCCGGATGCGCACCTTGCCGAGGAGGATGTCCTTGACGGGGTCGCCGGACACGAGGCCACCCTTCTCGCCTATCTGGCAGTTGTGGAAGACGGCGACGGTGAGCACGGTGCAGTGGTCGTGCACGTCCCAGAAGCACTGCTGGTGGAACCGTGGCGCGAGGCTGTCGATGACGGTTTGCGTGCGGAACCACTTCACGCCGTACTTGGCCACGCAGTAGGCGTCGCAGGAGCCTCGCCCGTCGCGCGTGCGCATTGAGCTTAGGCCGAACGCGTTGTGGATGCCGAGCTCGATGAGGCCAATGGGCGGCCGGTGGCACCACAGCTCCCTCGCCGCCGGGCGGACGTCGCTCAGGTAGTGGACGGGCTCTGTCAGCACTCTGTATCCGCCTTCCAGGCAGAGCCGGACGCATATCTTCGCAGAGAACTTGTCGATTTTGGCCGCTCCTTCTGGCCGCACCAAATTAAACCTGTCGACGATTCGCAATTAAGTTTTGCTTGCTTGATATATTTTGGGTGAAAATAGTATATGAATCTTCGATTTTTCTTTCTTGATATAACTAAAAAAAAATGCACGTACCATCTTGGGCGAATTGGGCGCGCGTCCCACCGTCGTTCGAATTCTTTGAACGGAATGTGTACATGGCCAATGACCTCCTCCTTGTCGACCTTGACGCGGTCCTCGACGGAGAGGATGAGGTGGTCCTCGAACGGCTCGGCGGCAACGAACAGGTGGTCCTCGTTCCAGCCGCACGTCGGCAGCCGGGCGACGCACGTCTTGGTCTTGTGCACCTGCGCGGCAATCCTGGTGCGCACGAACACCTCGCCGACGCGGGCCTTGTCCACGAAGGCGATGTCGCGGGCCTCGATGACGTTGACGCGCACGTACCAGAGCCGCGGCACGGTGTACTGCTTGCAGCGGATGTGCGCGGCTAGCTTGGCGTCCACGGCGAACGCGGCGTCCGCGTGCACCGCCAGCGGGAAGCACTCGTCGGCCTGCGTGCCGAACCACACGGCCAGCATCACCTCGCCCCCGCGCTCCGCCTTCTTGTCGAAGACGTGGTACCACTGCGGCGCGAGCGCGCTGTCGGGCGGTACACGAAAGGGGGCGTCGGCCAGGTCGAAGCGCAGGCGACCGACGAAGTCGTCCTTGGCGAAGCCCTTGCCCTTGACCACCACGTCCAGGAACGACGCCTGGAGCCTCTCCCGCGAGAACGCGAACACATCGTTCCACTCTGGGCTCGTCGTCTTCTCGATGTGCCGCGTGGCGCAGGAGTAGCTCCCGAGCTTCACCTCGGTGAGCGGGTCGAAGCCGCCACTCCACTTGAGGTCCCGCGCCTTGACGATGCGCACGTACAGGTACTCCATCCGCTCCACGAGGTCGTACCCGCCGGCCCGCCCGCCGGCGAGACGGGGCCTCGTCTCCTTGATCCCGAACTCATCCCGTGGTGGCAGAGGGCCGAAGGGGCCAAACCTCGGCAGGACGCCGGCCATCCCTGCAGCTGCAGGCTGCAGCAAACGATTACTCCGGTTGGAAGGGCGAGCCTGGTCTCTGTACGTGAGGAAGGTCCTCTTATGTGCATTCCGCACTTCTGCGTTCTGGCCACCGAGCGTGCTGGCCCCGCATACGCATGGGCTTTTTGGGTTGGTGATCGACATAGTTGGTGTGTCTGCTGGGGGACGTTGGTGATCTGCCGGCTTTAGTTCGAGTAACGTTCTGTCTTCTGCGTAAACAGGCATATGTCATTAATGTCAATGTCATGGACTTGTCTTGAGCAACGTAGAGTTGAAGGTGGGTGAGTGGGAAGATCAACTAAGATGACCTACCTTGTTAGCTAGCGTTTGGCCTATTAGGATGTCTAAACCTTGGTCGATCAGTTAGGAGTACGCTCGGTTGCGCTCTTTGCTGTCGCTGCAAAATACTCCCTCCATAATAAAATGGGTGTCTCAAATATTTTTAACTTTAACCAAATATATATAAGAATAAAAAGTATTAATATTTATGGTGCATAATTAGTATCATTAGATGAATCATTGAATGTATTTTCATAACAAACTTATTTGGAGATACAAATATTACTAATATTTTCTAAATTTGACCAACACGCATCTTATAGTGACACTTATTCTGAGATAGAGAGAGTAATATAGAACAAACTAGCAAAAGATGATACACAAAAATAGCTACAGCCACGCCCATAGGAAGAACTAGGTGATACCTCGCGCGTTGTTGTGATAATTTATTAAGAATTACTTGTCGGTTTTTACATGGGAATAGAAATCAATAAAGAAGACTATTGCTTAATTGTGAATCATAGTTTAGATATAATAAATATACTTCTGGCATGAGAACCAAACCAAAAGTGCTCTATAGAATATCAACCCAAGTGCACTAAAGCAAGCTAAGAGTAATCCGAAGAAAATGGCAGGCGGACAAAGAAATTAGACTCAATACATGCAACCATCTTGAACTCCGCTAGCCTTTATGATGATGAAACAGTCTAGAGGAGCACCTGTGATGACCTTTGACAAAGCTAGTCAATGTAACCTGCAGGGTCTGGTCATATATAGATGCCGATCAGAGAATGCAGGGGGAGCATCTCATCTGGTGTCTCACTATACTACTTGTGGCTCGTCTATCGCGTCGTCGTATATATAACGTGATTATTAGTAATCAGTTTTAGAAGGGGAAAGGGAGGAAGTCACCTAAAACAAATACATAGTGAAATATTGATGTTAGAAGAGGACTCCGAGCTTGTGGTCAACCAAGTCATTAAGGAATTGACCTATCGTGAGGAGAAGATGGGGGCATACTACAGAGAAATCCGCAAGATGGAAGACAGACAGTGGATTTGAACTCCACCACGTCCTTCGCGCGCGACAATGGGGCAGCGGACGCCCTCGCCAAGGGATGCGGTTTCCCCAGGAGTTTTTCTCAACATGCTCCTGGCCCCCTCGATCTGACTCGAGGATAAGACCGCCCTAGCCCCGTCCCGTCGACCTACGCGAGGCCACCCCGAGGTGCGTGAGGCAATGGCTATCGACATTGACTGGACATGTCTCTACCTCGACTTTGTGAACCAAGACATCCTCCCAACCAACAAGACCGAGGCTTAGTGCTTGGCACGCCAAGTGAAATCCTTCATGGTGGTGGAGGGACAGCTGTATAAGCGAAGCCCGAAGCCCCTCTGAGATTCTCTAGAGATGCATCGCTCATGACAGAGGGAAGGAACTTGTCGATGTTTTGGACCGGGGGGTCCTCAACCGACTAGTGAAAGTGTACTGCGTGTTTCTAATCCCGGATGGTGATGCAAAGAGACACAAAGTTTATACTGGTTCAGGCAATAGGTGCCCTACATCCAGTCTGAGAGAGCGATCTTGTATTCCTTGCACCGAGGTGCTTGTAGTAGGGGCTTACAAAATGGGCGAGAGAGGGAGCTAGCCCCAAGTCTCTGTGAATTGCAGTGTGGGTTGCTTGAGATGTTGATCTCTTGCAGTAAAGGAGTGTGCGTGTTACAGAGTGTTGTGCGTGGCTTGCCTCCTTTTTCTAGAAGCGGCCCTGGTCACTCCCTTTTATAGTCGAGGGGAGGCACAGGGGCGGTACATATATTTGCTACGTGGCGTTCTTCGACAAGGGCGGCATGTCCAAGCCCTGCAGCTTGTCACTGTCGCGGCGCAGTCGGTGGAGCGGTCTTGTCTTTCGTGCACTGGAGCGACGCGTCGGTCATGCCTGATCCTGTGCGACGTGGGAGCTCCTGTGGTGGCAGGTGCGCCTTCTTCTGTTGGAGGCGTGCTGGTGGCTCTGTGTGTTTGACCGGCACGAAGTGCCGAGACCAGGATGATGCGATGGCGCGGGTATGCTGATTTCGAGGCTACAGGAGCTAGGCCCTGTACACGACATGGGAGCTCCTGCAGTTCGACGCAGGGCATGGCGCGTACTGCGGGCGACGTGCCGGTCCTAGAGCGCTGACAACGTAGAGAGCCGAGGCCCAGTTCGATGCAGAGGCTGGACCGTCGTGGGGGGCTCGGAGGGCACGAGTCTCGAGGCTATAGGGACCCGGACGTGACTTTCCATGCCTGGGCAGGGGTTAGGCAGCACAGCGTGGCATGGGTGTTCGTCGTGGGCACAGCGCCGAGCACAGCGACCGGTAACCCCCGCCCCGTCCTGTCTTGAATAGCATGGGGTCGATGTGACTTCCGTCTTGTCGGCCACTCCGCTGTACCGTGCCGTCGTGCGGCTGACGTCGCGGGAGTGGTTGAACGTGTTAGTTGGATGTGACGTCTCGTCAGAGAAGTCCGTCAAGGCGGTGGTGACGGGGTTGATGCCGAGGCGGCCTCGAGCGAGTCGGTAACTGGGTGCTCGTCCGAGGCCTCATGGCGCGGGGCCTTGGGCGAGTCGGAGAATCGATACCTCGTCCGATGCCTTGCGGTGTGGGGCCTCGGGCGAGTCAGAGAATCGGTACCTCATCCGAGGCCTTGCGGCGTGGGGCCTCGGGCGAGCCGGTACCTCGTTCGAGGCCTTGCGGTGTGGGGCCTCGGTCGAGCCCGGATATTTGTTCGAGGTGGGCCGGACGGTCCAGCCGGGCCTCGGATGTGGCGGGTTTGCCTGCGGTTGTATTTTGGTTTCGTTATTTACAAGGTCTAAGCAATCTTTTTGGTTCTTGCTAAGGGTACCCCTTTTTATGGTATCCGACAGTAGCCCCCGAGCCTTGGGGGGAGTGTGAGCACTCTCCCTGAGGTTTTGACAAGACTTGGCTCGCAGCAGCTCCCGTTAGGATTGTGTTTTGTGCTCAAGGCTCCGGTGGGTGCGCGCGAGCGCATCCACTGGGTGTAGCCCCCGAGGCCCTAGAGGAGTGAATTTATTTCTCCAGGGGCTTTTTCCCTGTTGAGTGGGGGGTTTTGTTGCGTTTGTCGAGCTCCCGAGTGCGAGTTCGGGTCGTTAGTGGGGGGTTTTGTTGCGTTTGTTGAGCCCCCGAGTGCGAGTTCGGGTCGTTGGGCCTTGGCTTGGTCGCAGGAAGAGCCCCTGAGCCTCTGCTCGGAGCAAGAGGGCGGTCAGGAGTTTCCCTGTCTTTTTTGCACGGCCCTCGCACATCCTTTTCGCTCGGAAGGAGGGGTGGAGTATGCCAGGCTACCCTCGGCGGGCGAGCAGTGACACCTCTGGTGAGCTTGTTAACGGGTAAGTCTAAGTGGAGGCCCGTGCCCCATTCGATAGGGGTCGGCTAGCGGTCCAGAGACGCGCTCCAAAAGTACCAGAGGGCTTCTCTAGTGGGTCCCAGGGCCGTTCGATTGGCCCTGGGGGCTCGATGCCTCCCTACGGTGGGATCCCATTCAGAGACCTCCCTGCCGGTCTCAGACATGACTTAGGGCATTCCAAGCAACTGCTTGCTTGGGCCTCGGCCATGTACGGGCTCGCCCTTAGTCATCCCTGACTCTGTTTGTCCTGGGGCGGCTGTCGAGACCCTCGGGGGCCTAGCCTTCGAACCCCTGGACCGTAACAGGCTCGGTGCCCAGTTCCTTATGCCGAGCCCCCGAGTGTGAGTTCGGTTCGCTGGCCTCGGTTTGGTCGCAGGAAGAGCCCCTAAGCCTCGCTCGGAGCAAGAGGGCGGTCAGGAGTTTTCCTGTCTTTTTTGTGCGGCCCTCGTGCATCCTTTTCACTCAAAAGGAGGGTGGAGTATGTCAAGCTACCATCGGCGGGCGAGGAGTGACACCTCTGGTGAGCTATTAACGGGTAAGTCCAAGTGGAGGCCCATGCCCCATTCGATAGGGGTCGGCTAGCGGTCCAGAGACACGCTCCAAAAGTACCAGAGGGCTTCTCTAGTGGGTCCTAGGGTCGTTCGATTGGCCCTGGGGGCTCAGTGCCTCCCTACGGTGGGATCCCATTCAGAGACCTCCCTGCCGGTCTCGGACATGACTTAGGGCATCGGCCATGTACGGGCTCACCCTTAGTCATCCTTGACTCTGTTTGTCCTGGGGCGGCTGTCGAGACCCTCGGGGGCCTAGCCTTCGAACCCCTAGACCGTAATGGGCTCGGTGCCCGGTTCTTAGTCTAAAAGGAATCGGGTGGGAAATATTCCCTTCCCATCGGCTGACGACGGTGGGTGCACCTTTTGAGGCGGTTTCTCGGGGAGACGGAACGGCGCTTGCCGTCGCTGCGGATGGGACGTTACTGTACGTGCGCGGTTAGCGAGAAGAAGTAGGGTGCGTGGGTGGTTTAGCCGAATCCGCATTAACTGCGCTAGATCTGGGAAATAATCTTCCCGGTTTCATCGCCCGCCCGTTCGCCTTCTTTCCTCCCTCATAAATACGTGACGAGCCACGCCCCTGCCCCTCCTTACCTTTTCTGCCTACACTCGCGCTTTCTGCCCTCAAGCAGTTGCCAAGAACAGTGGAAGAGAGCACCGGGGAGAAGAAGGGTGTCGGATACCACAAGAAGGGGTACCCCAAGCAAGAACCAAAAATATTGCTTAAACCTTGCAAAAATCAAACCGCGAGGTCTCAACAGATTTTCCGATTCACCCGAGGCCTTGCGCCGAGGCCTCAGGCAAAAGACCAAAAGCTCCCCACCCCGCCGAGGCCCTCTCGCCGAGGCACTCTCACCGAGGCCCTCTCACCGAGGCACTCTCGCCGAGGCCCCGCCCCGAAAGGCCTCGGACGGGATGCCAATTCTCCGATTCGCTCAAGGCCGGGCTCGGCAAAACAAACTCGTAACCTCCGCCCCGACCGAACTCCTCTGACAAAATGTCACATCCGGATTAATGCGCCCAACTACTCCCAAGAACGTCGCCCAGACGCTGCACAAGACGGGCAGAACAACCCAACGGGACGGGGGACCAGGCGCGCAATTGGGTTACACGCCATCGTGCTCATCATTGTGCTCCCATCAAACCCGATCGCCCTATGCTACCTACCCTTACGCCAAGGACAAAGTGGTGTGGAAGGTCAAGTCCAAGTCCCTGTAGTCTCAGCAACAGCAGGAGAGCCCAACTGCTCGTTCTCCGCCTCGTCCGAGACCCCCCGGTAGGGCCTCGGACGTACTGTTCTTTCTCCGCCTCACACGAGACCCCCCGGCAGGACCTCGGACGTACTGTTCCTTCTCCGCCTCGGCCGAGGCCGGGCTCGTCCCACATCCTCGTCGCCTCTGCCTCAACCATCCCCCTGGCAGGCTGTCCCATCCATTTAATGCGCCTGAATGCACCCGCTACGTCAGCCACGATTGGCAGGGTATAGCAATAGGGGCGATGGGACGGCGGTCAAATCTCCTTTTTACCATCCCCTACTGACGGTGTAGGGGTTACCCTGCCCTACACTTTTCCACCTAAACCGGGTCACTATAGCCTTGGAATCAGTGCATAGGCCCAACTGCTCCCTCTAGGGCCTCGGTAAATCAGGCCTCGGCGCGGTCAGCTACAAACACCCGCCAGGGCCTCGGCAAATTAGGCCTCGGCGCGGTTAGCTACAACCTGCCAGGCCTCGGCACTCCACCAGGTCAAGAGTCCACCAAAGCATGGCATGTCTCTGGCCGTGGAAGTCATACTGACTAGACATCGACAAGGACCCCCACGACCTCAACCACTTCAAACCTAACCAGCACGGCGCGCCAGACAAGTACCGATCTCCATTCCCAACACCATGATGCTACAAGATAAAACTGCAGTAGGCTCCACGTGTAGCTCACTCATGTACTCATGGCTCCTTCCTTGCGGTTATAAAAGGAAGCGGCCAGGGATAGCTCGGGGGGAGGAGAAGAAGAACATATGATAGATCCGCGCTCCCATATGCACCCTAGACACATCCCGAGCAGCTTGAGAGCAGCGTCTCAAGCACCTCGCACCGTTCCACGCCGAGACCTGGGACTAGCTCCCTCTCTCACCCAGCTTGTAACCCCCTACTACAAGCACTTCGGTGCAAGGAATATAAGACCAATCTCTCAGACTGGACGTAGGGCACCAATTGCCTGAACCAGTATAAACCTTGTGTCTCTTTGCATCACCATCCGGGATTAGGGGCACATAGTTCACTTTTACTGGTTGGTTGAGGACCCCCTCGGTCCAAAACACCGACAGTTGGCGCGCTAGGTAGGGGCCTCTGCGTGTTAGCGTGATCGTGCCAACAAGTTCCGGATGGCTGACCCCATACGCCCACTACGTCTCGGCACGGTGGTCTGGTTTGGGAGCCTAGAATTCATGTCTCTAGGATGTGAGTACGATATGGTACTCCTCACACCCAGAGCCCCACCGGCCGGCGACGACGTCACGCATCGGCAGCCCAGGCACGACGCGAGCGGGACTACTCCGATGCCACGCGAGCTCAGCGCTGCACGCCGCACTCCGCCGACATCCCATGCCCGGCTATTGGTATAGGGTCCCTGGCTGGGGACCTGTCTAGCCTAAGCCTAGGCAGGGGAAGGACGTCGGTAGCGCGCAGCGACGTCCCGTTGTCAAGCTCTGCCCTGCCGCATCCTGAGGAATCAACTCAGGCGGAGCAAAGCCCAGCAGTGGCACCATCCCCGTACCCCTTCGGGCTGAAAAACATCACCGCCGCCTACGCTTTCGCTTACGCCTCCGCGCACGTGGAGCCCTCGGAACACCACCAACGATTCACCCTCGACTTCTCCACCACAATCTCGACCCACACCCACACTGACTCCTCAGAGGAGGACGAGGCATGGGCCGGAGCAGACTTCTCTAGGCTTCGTGACCCCGAGGCTATGCACCGCTTCTTGGCCGCAAGCGACTACTGCTTCGGCTACTCCGACTCCGATGACGAAAGCACTTACGATCCCACTCGAGAGTGTTTCCACGTCGGGCTCGAAATGCGAGGGGCAAGTAATGAGGGTGAGAGGGCAGGCAACCGGTCCCTGCTCCGCCAAGGGGCGGGCGACGCCACACCCCCGCTCGTCGAGCTCCGGGCGACGCGGAACGTGAACGTTGCCCCCGAGGATCTCCAACACCTGGACCTAGAGCAGCTCCATGAGCTCTAGGCAAAAGTCGACCAAGATCGACTCCTGCTGCAGCAGCTTCGAGACACTCTCAAGCAGGAGCAGCGAGGCCACGATGATGGTGGAGGGGCCCGGCAGAGGGCCCACGACGTGCACTGTCGCATCAACAATGACAAAGGAAGTGAGCAACCCCCAATCTTCAATCGCGCTAGCCAGAACGTCACGGCGGCGGTGATGCTAGTCCGAGCGATGCCCGAGCCCTCTACCACGGAGGGGCGACGGGTCCGCGGCGAGCTCCGAGACCTTCTCAAAACCGCCATAGTACAGCAGGCCGAAAGCTCCACGTCTTGGTGACATAAGAACATCTCGAAGCGGCCCTCGGTGCACGATCGCCTCAAGGCCCCCTCAGTCCACGACCGCCTCAGCGACCGACGCGAGGTGCAAGAGGACCACGATGTGGTCAGCGGGCGATGGCGCCATGACAACGATGGGCTCGCCCGAGGCTACCACCAACACCGAGGTGGCTGCTATGACAGCGGGGAGGACCGTAGTCCTTCTCCAGGGCCGCCTGGCCCTAGAGTCTTCAGCAAGGCCATCCGCGGCGCTCCATTCCCTGCCTGGTTCCGGCAACCGGCCAATCTCATGAAGTATAGTGGCGAGACCAACCCCGAGCTGTGGCTGGTCGATTACCACCTGGCTTGTCAGCTAGGTGGCGCGAACGATGACCTGCTTATCATCCGTAACCTCCCCTTGTTCCTGTCAGACTCGGCGCGAGCTTGGCTCGAACACCTGCCTCCCTCACAGATTCACAACTAGCGTGACTTGGTCAAGGTCTTTGTCGGAAATTTCTAGGGCACATACGTGCACCCCGGGAACTCCTAGGACCTCAAGGGTTGTCGCCAGAAGCCGGACGAGTCTCTCCGAGACTTCATCCAGCGCTTTTCCAAGCAGCGCACCGAGTTGCCCAGCGTCGGCGACTCAGAAGTTGTCCAGGCTTTCCTCTCCGGCACCTCCTACCAAGACCTAGTCCGAGAGTTAGGCCGGAACGTACCAACCTCGACGGCCGCGCTCCTCAACATCGCCACCAACTTTGCCTCGGGCGAAGAAGCTATCGGGGCCATCTTCCCCGACAGCGAAGCAAAGGGGAAGTGGAGGGACGAGGCCTCCGGGGCCTCGGCCTTCCGTTTCTCCAAGAAAAAGAAAAAGGGGCGTCAGGAGAAGCAAGAGGCCCTCGAGGCCGATTTTGTCGCAGCCGCGGATCGCAGGAATCCCCGAGGCCCCACCAGAGGCCTCGAACTATTCGATGATATGCTCAAGAAGTCGTGCCCTTACCACCAAGGCCTGGTAAAGCACACCCTCGAAGAATGCACCATGCTCCGACGCTACTACGCCAAGCTCGGACTTCCCGATGATGATGCCAAGAAGAAGGGCGCCGGCGACAAAGACAATGACAAGGACGACGGGTTCCCTAAGGTGCACAATGCCTTCATTATCTTTAGTGGGCCTTCAGCGTGCCTCACGGTGCGTCAACGAAAGAGGGAACGCCGGGAGGTCTTCTCGGTTGAGGTAGCTACTCCCCAGTACCTTAACTGGTCTCGGGAGGCGATCACCTTCGATCAGGAAGACCACCCCGACTATGTCCCAAACCTCGGGCAATACCCACTCGTCGTCGACCCAATTATCGGCAACACCCGGCTCACCAAAGTGCTGATGGACGGAGGTAGCGGCCTCAACATCCTCTACGCCAACACCATGGAGCTCCTAGAGCTTGACCAGTCGATGCTCCAAGGGGGTGCCGCACCCTTCCACGGCGTCATGCCAGGGAAGCGCGCGTGACCCCTCGGACGCATTGATCTGCCGGTCTGTTTTGGCACCCCTTCCAACTACCACAAGGAGATCCTTACCTTCGAGGTAGTTGGATTCAAGGGGACCTACCACACTATCCTAGGACGTCCATGCTACGCCAAGTTCATGGCGGTCCCGAACTACACCTACCTCAAGCTCAAAATGCCGGGGCCCAACGGCGTCATCACCATCGAGTCCACGTACGAACATGCATACGACTGCGACGTCGAATGCATCGAATACGCAGAGGCTATCATGGAGGCCGAGGCACTCATTGTCAACCTCGACCAACTCGGTAACGAAGTACCTGACTCCAAGCGCCGTGCCGGGACTTTCGAGCCCGCAGAGACTGTCAAGCTCGTCCTGGTCGACCCCAACTGCTCCAACGGCCGAACGTTGAGGGTCAGCGCCACCCTCGATAGCAAATAGGAAGCCGTGCTCATCGACTTCCTCTGCGTGAATGCCGATATGTTCACATGGAGTCCCTTGGACATGCCGGGCATACCGAGGGAGGTCGCCGAGCACGCCCTGGACGTCCGGGACGGCTCCAGACCAGTGAAGCAACGCCTACGCCGATTCAACAAGGAGAAGCGCAGGGCCATTGGCGAGGAGGTGCAGAAGCTCTTGGTGGCTAGATTCATCAAGGAAGTATCCCATCCAGAGTGGTTAGCCAATCCTATATTGGTTAGGAAGAAAAATGGAAAATGGAGGATGTGTGTAGACTACACCAGTTTAAATAAAAGCATGTCCAAAGGTTCCATTCCCATTGCCTCGGATCGATCAAATCGTTGACTCCATTGCAGGATGCGAGACCTTATCCTTCCTTGATGCGTATTCCGGTTACCATCAAATCAAGATGAAAGAGTCCGACCAGCTCGTGACTTCTTTCATCACCCCATTCGGCATGTATTGCTATAGAACTATGCCATTTGGTCTCAGAAACGCAGGGGCCACGTACCAATGGTGCATGACCCAGGTCTTCGGTAAGCACATCGGGCAAACTGTTGAGGCCTACATGGACAACATCGTAGTCAAGTCCAAAAGGCCAGTAACCTCGTCGATGACCTAGAGATCGCCTTCAAATGCCTCAGGGAGAAGGGCATCAAGCTTAACCCTGAGAAGTGTGTCTTTGGGGTCCCCCGAGGCATGCTCTTGGGATTCATAGTCTCAAAACGCGGCATCGAGGCCAACCTAGAGAAGGTCTCGGGTGTGACCAACATGGGGCCGATCTGAGACCTGAAGGGAGTACAGAGAGTTATGAGATGTCTTGCGGCCCTGAGTCGCTTCATCTCGCGCCTTAGCAAAAAAGGTTTACCTCTGTACCGTCTCTTGAGAAAATCTGAACGCTTTTCCTGGACCCCCGAGGCCGAAGAGGCCCTCATCAAGCTCAAGGCATTACTCACCAACCCCCCCCCGTCCTGGTACTGCCAACCGAGGGCGAGGCCCTCTTACTCTACGTCGCCGCAATGACCCAGGTGGTCAGCGCGGCAATAGTAGTCGAGAGGCAAGAAGAGGGGCATGCTCTATCTGTCCAACGACCTGTTTACTTCATTAGCGAAGTACTCTTCGAAACTAAGACATGCTACCCCCATATCCAGAAGCTGGTCTACGCCATAGTCTTGGCTCAGCGCAAGCTGCGTCACTACTTCGAATCCTACCCAGTGACCGTGGTGTCATCCTTCGCTCTAGGGGAGATAATCCAGAATCGGGAGGCCTCGGGTAGAATAGCCAAGTGGGCTATCAAACTCATAGGGGAGGCCCTGTCTTTTGCGCCTTGGAAAGCAATTAAATCCCAGGTCTTAGTCGATTTTGTGGCTAAGTGGACCGACACCCAGCTGCCACCTGCTCAAATCCAATCAGAATGCTAGACCATGTACTTTGACGGGTCTCTGATGAAGACCGGGGCTGGCGCGGGTCTGCTTTTCATCTCCCCCCTCGGAGTGCATGTGCGTTACATAATTCGGCTCCACTTCGCCGCCTCCAACAACACAGCCGAGTACGAAGCCCTCGTCAACGACTTGCAGATCGCCATCGAGCTTGGAGTGCGGCGTCTCGACGTACGGGGTGATTCATAGCTCGTCATCGACCAGGTCATGAAGGACTCGAATTGTCACGACCCCAAAATGGAGGCGTACTGCAAACTGGTACGTCGCCTTGAAGATAAATTTAACGGTCTCGAACTCAACCACATTGCGCGGAAGTTCAACGAGGCCGCGGACGAACTAGCGAAAATGGCATCGGCACGGGCCTCGGTCCCCCCAAACATATTCGCTAGAGACCTGCACAAGCCCTCAGTGGACTACGCCTCGGCAACACAAGAGGGCCCACCGGCCAAGCCACCCACAGGGCCTGAGGCCCCCTCTATTACCGAGACCCCAGCGGCCGAGCCTGAGGCCATGGAAGTCGATGCTGGGCCTCCCGAGGCCGACCGAGGGGCGGACTAGCGAGTCCCCCTCCTTGATCGCCTCACTCGAGGAGTGCTTCCTGCGGACAGAACTGAGGCCCAACGGTTGGAGCAACGAGCCAAAACTTGTGTCGTCAGCAATGGCGAGTTGTACAAACGAAGCCCATCTGGCATCCTCCAACGATGCATCACCACTGGGGAAGGCCAAGCCCTGCTTTGGGACTTGCACGCAGGAGCCTGCGGACACCATGCTGCACCTCCGACGCTCGTCGGAAAAGCCTTCCGCCAAGGGTTCTACTGGCCAACGGCGGTTTTCGACGCCACCAAGCTGGTACGCTCCTGCGAGGGATGTCAGTACTATACGCGGCAGACACACCTCCCAGCTCAAGCCCTCCAAACCATCCCCATCATATGGTTGTTCGCCGTGTGGGGACTAGACATGGTTGGACCTCTGCAGAAAGCCCCCGGGGGCTATACCCACTTGTTGGTAGCTATTGACAAGTTCTCCAAGTGGATCGAGGCTCGACCAATCACTCAAATCAAATCCAAGCAAGCAATATTGTTCTTCACTGATATCATCCACAGGTTTGGAGTTCCAAACACCATCATCACCGACAATGGGACACAATTCACCGGACATAAATTTCTGACGTTCTGTGACGACCACCACATCTGCGTGGTCTGGTCGGCCGTAGGACACCCTAGGATGAACAACTATGTAGAACGTGCCAACGACATGATTCTTCAGGGCCTCAAGCCGAGGATATACAACCGGTTGAAGAAATTCGGCAAGAAATGGCTGGTCGAACTCCCATCGGTCATCTGGAGCCTAAGGAATACACCAAGCCGAGCCACGGGGTTCACGCCGTTCTTCCTAGTCTATGGAGCCGAGGCCATCCTCCCCACTGACTTGGAGTACGGCTCCCCAAGGCTGTAGGCTTACAACGAGCAAAGCAATCGCACTACCACGAGGACGCTCTTGACCAACTGGAGGAAGCCCGAGACATTGCACTGCTACATTTAGCCAAGTACCAGCAAGCCCTATGATGCTATCAAGCCTGGCGCATCCAAAGCTGAGACCTGAAGGTGGGCGACCTGGTGCTGAGACTGAGACAGAGCAACAAGGGCCGCCACAAGCTGACCCCGCCATGGGAAGGACCGTACATCATCGCCCAAGTGCTAAAACCCAAGATCTACAAGCTGGCCAACGAGAAGGGCGAAATCTTCACCAACGCTTGGAACATAGAACAGCTATGTCGTTTCTACCCTTAAACCTCCAAGCATTGTATATATTGTTTCTCGAAATATATTAAAGAAACGTTCTTTAGTTATTCTAATTTTTCGAGAAAACTCCCCCCTCGACGGGGAACCAACGTAGAAATAACGTTATAAGGGAGACTCAGCTCTGCCTCTACAGAACCGAGCCTCCCTCGGGGGCTAGAATCGGGGGGAGCCCCTAAGTCCCAGGCACTATTTTTAATCGTTTTTCGAATAAATTTCCACGCCAAACTCTCTTGCGTACTCTGACAGGCCTTGTGTAAAAATCTAAGGACCAAAAGCGCGCCTCGAGTGCAAGAGGCCAGCCGAGTCACGAGATTACTTACGCCTCTGGGCTACGGAAACTCCCTCGCCACCTTTCGTCGGAGGGGCAGCTCAGGTTTCGAGGAAATCATTTGCACAGACCTTGTCTAGAAACAATGCAGAGGGCAGAGGCTTGGAAAAACGATATAAACCGATTAAAAAAGCGTACGCACGAATACTATAAAGGCCTCGACGGCCACAAATGTCAGGACACGACAATAACTTAATTCGTTTACATGGCTCCTTTGGCCCAAGTCAAGGCTCAGGATCTCCTGCGTCGGCGGCGGGCGCAGGGGGAACCACTTCTTCAAACAGACTGGCTAGCGCCGTACCAGGGACCTCAGCCGCCTCCATCAGCTTGGTGACCTCCTCATCAGCCTCCTCGTCATCATCAGACAAGATGTAACCATCGCTGACGGCCTCGAGGTTGACGGTGTAGTGCGAAGAGACGACGGCTAGGGCACGCTTGATGCCTGTATGCAACGCTGCCCGAAGTCACTCCCGTACTTGGCCACTCAACGCAACCCGGCGGCTCCTGAGAGAGCTACCCGACTGAGCCCCCTCAACAGCCAGAGGCTCGCAAATGGTATGGGCGGTGGCGTGCAACGCGTCGTGCTCCTCGATCTTGGCCTCGAGCGTTGCCTGCACTACGACAGAGGCCTTTGCCACCCGGGAAACCTCCTTCTCCAACCCTGTGCCAAAACGAGCAGGATGAGGTTAAGCACGAAAGAGGAATAAGTCGAATAGGTGCAAAGGCCTATGGGACTTACCCTCGGATTTCTCAACCGGCTTGTTCTACCTCCACAATGATGACGGCGGGCTTCCCCCCTATACCGCGTGGGTCGTGGAGAGCCAGCCGGAGAGGTGGAGGTACGGCGTCCCGTTGGCTGATCAGCCCAAGCTGCAGCCGCTCTTGAGGGCCCTAGAGAGGCTGCGCAGCCGCGGCCTTACGACGGCCATGGTCGTGGCGGCCTTCCACCACCGGAGGGTGCTGCCGCTGATGGCTCGGTGGCAGCGCCTGTTCGAGATGACACCGGATGAGCCAATCGACGGCGTCCGGCTGTCCCCCGTCGCCCTCTCTGACGAGGAGATTCTACGTTAGGTGATAGAGATGGTGGAGGGGTGGCTGAGGAGCAGTGGTCTAACCCCGTTCCTGATGTGCCCGTCGTGGGGGTACATCTCTCTAGTAAGTCACGTGTTGCTGCGGCCTTCGAGGCCTTCTTGCTCCTTACATTTTCAGTCCGTTCCCTTATTGTGTTTGTCATTCCTACAGGGGATGAGGGATATGTGAGCTGTCGCAGAACCGACCAATTTATAAGAATACAAGTACAATGGCAATCCGCAAGCGGTCGCACTGTCATACTTGAACCCCTATAAACCCGGTAGTCCGTCGAGTACCACGACGGGTCTCGATAAACGATTTACAACAACCAAGATCGTACAGGATTCAACATACATGCCACATATTACATAAAGTTCGCAGGTACTTTTCATCATCAGAGTACGAATAGAAAATTATTACAAACCGAGTTTGATAATTAAAGCGGAAACAAATAAGTTCGAAGATAAGTTTCCAACATAGTTTGATCTGATTGCCATGCGGATCACGATCCACAAAAGCAAAGATAGGAATTACTAAGGAAGCCTGCCCAAGGCTTACTCCTCATCCACAATGGGATAGAAGCAACTCTTGCAATAACCATGATACACAAAGTGCCATCTCGCAACATTGGGAAAATAAACCACGAGTACGAGAAGGTACTCGACTAGACTTACCCGTCATGAACCGAAATAAAATGACTCAAGGAGTATGCAAGGTCAGTATAAGTGGGACGTAACTTGACAACATTTTGCGAAAAAGGCAATTGATCCGTTGTACAATTATGATTCCTTTATCAAGTTAATTATAACTATCCATTTCTAGATTAGCAACTATCCTGTGCCAAACATGTGGGATATCATTGAGAAGCATCCAATAGTAACCATAGCGGTATTGTAATTCCATATTCATCCGAACCACCATGTTTCATAATATAGTTTGCTACGATGTTGGGACTAGCCAAGTTTCTCACTATCCGGAGAGGCGGCGATTCAATCGATTTCAACCGGTGGGAATTTATTCCTAACACAAACCCAGATCTACCGACCACGATAGTCTTAGGTCACCTTTGGTACAACTCAGTACACATTTGGCGGGTTCAGTACGCGCCGCTGTCTGGAACACGGATGCCGGGATGCTCGAGCCAAACCTGCCCTTGGGCTCGGTCGTCGTTCCCGGAAGGCGCTATGAAGCGATTCCTACCGAGTTGAATTACTCGGCCAGCGGTCGGAGCGAATTATCCGGCCAGCTAAGTGAGAGGCATCGTTCAATCTTGTCGAAGCGCCAACAACAGATGCGGTCCTTAATCGAACACTGACGGGATAAGTCCACACCCAAGACCTCCATGCCTTGTTGCTTCCCTATCGATCTCCCGTCCGGTCTCAATTTACTTTTACCTCATGGTTACATTCCACGATAGCGAGATATAGCCAACCGTGCTCGGTATCCACCTATATCTCGCAGTGACAGGACATCACCCGACTTCTACCGGTCTAAGCATGGCTAAGCATATAGATATTCGATCACGGACCTATACGGTTAAAGGTGTAATATCCGGACAAGGAATGTACATGCATCAAGTGGTTTCATTCAACTCTTATAACCTAATGCATCAATCATAAATACGTAAGTAAACATTTGTAAATTCTTGGGAGACTTATAATGCTCGGGGCTTGCCTCGCAGCAGAAAGGAAGGGCGGTGGTCGTGGGGCACTCGGAAGCTCTTCGGGGTTACGCTCCACGCCTTCGGGAGCTACGGCTATGGATCCTCCTGCGGGTTCCCTTCCTCTCGCTTCTTGAATTCCAGCAATGTGATCTCTTCCTCCGATCCTAGATGCATGAGTATGGTATAAGTATTACGAATGCATATATGTTAACAAGTGCATCACGTTGTTTGAGTAGGTGCATATCTCTTCTCGCTTACTACTTAACTACTTCTACAAAGCATCGACTATGCCATAAACAAGAGTATCTACTTGTTTCGCTCATAACTGGAGTTCTACAAATCCAAATCTAGTGATCTAGGACTTTCTGGAAAGCTTATCCAATTCTCTACAACTTTGTTATTAACCATTTTACAGTACACATCAGTTTCAACATGCAAATCCTCACACTCTAGAATCAGTCCGGAAATGACTTAACATGCAACATAAAGTAAGAATACTTCTCCTTCAGGTAATCATTCAAAATTTGACAACCTAGAACCTACCAATAGTTTAAGCATACCAAATACAATTAAGATGATATAATGGTAAAGCCCAAACTATTTATTAAATTGCCTTTATTATTTTATTTAGATATCTAGGTTAAATAATAAATATATATCAGATGTGCTTAATAAATTCTCAAAATTTACAGAGCTTTACTAATGCTATCAAGAGACTACTGTAAAAATTTCATGTCATTTTACCAAGTAGAACATTCTATACAAAATGAGAAGGCAGCAAGGCTTGAATTAGCATAAATGGAAAATCCTATTGAAAAGTGTCAAACAACAGATTTTATATTTTTCTTAGCATCCATATGGTACTAGTATCACCTCCAACAAATTTCATGAATTTTGGACTCATACTTAATTTATGAAAATTCATGCAAGGATTAACTAGTCATAAAAGAAAAATCTATAACTTTAAATCTACCCATGCACTGGTCCTCAAATTTTTACCAGGGCTCACATATGCTAAGATTAGTTCACCACAAAAATTTCATAATTTTTGGAGCACAGGAACTCTAGATACAAAATAAACAAATTTGAATGCATTCAAAAGCACATTTCAAATCCCTATTTAAATCTCCAGAAATTTCTACTGTTGAAACCAAGAACATATTTTTCCTAAATACTACACTCCCTAAGGAACACAACCATATTTATTTCAACATTTTGGAGCTACCAATCTACAGATACAAAAATAACAAAACCAATCAAAAGCTGGATTCAAAATGGTTTAGCCTACACTATCATTGTTGTCGTGGTGGGACCAGCTGGTCGGGGACCCCACACGTCATCGACACAGAGCAGAGCAGCAATGCTGCTGCCGTCACGACAACGGCGAGAACTTCGACGACGGGAGTTCGCCGGCGGTGAGGTCATCAGGTAGGACCTACATGACTGGCGAACCTATTGAGCAACTTGGTCGGCCTTATTGTCGACCCTAAAGCTAGAAGCGGCATGCCATGGCGAACGGCGAGGCGGACGACGGCGGCGTTACGCCGGTGACGACCTCGGCGGCTCAATCAAGCGGACAAGCATCTACGAGCTCACTGGAAACCTAGCGCATCAACTAACGCGTGGAGTGGTAGACTAAAGCGGCGTGGCCACGACGACGAGGTTGGCGGCGAACTCGGTGACTAAGCGACGGCTACTGGGCTTACCGAGTGCTAACGGCCGGGCACGGTAGAGGCGCAGGGGTTCTTTGGGAAGACGGTGGAGGGTTGCGGTGGGGATGGAGGAGCTGGCGCGAGTGGCGCCCAATGGCGATGGCGGGGCTCTCGGCACCGGGGTTGCAGCCGGCTGCTGGCGAGGTGAGTGGAAGGAGAGCCGGAAAAGCGAAAATGCAAGGCTGGCGCTATGGGCGAAGGCGTGGCGACTTGAAGGCGCGCCAGACGGCGGCGCGTGGCTGCTGTGGTCGGTAATGGCGGCGACGTGGCCGTTCTCCCTTCCACGCGGCGGCCAAGGCCTGACGGCGGTCAGCCATGATCATTTGATTCAGCTCGTTCAGACACCCGAAGCCGAGCCTGACGCCGAGTTTTCACGATGATACAACGGCTAATCCAAGGCTCCAAAGCGTAAACCATCTTAACAAAAATCCTAGCCCTATGTACCAGCTTCAACTTTTATTAAGAGAGTAAGCTCTGATTCGCAACAGAAACGTGGAAAAATCGTGCTCAAGGTGGGCTTGTCAGGCTGTCAGTCGAGCATACACTTAGAAAATTTGTTAAGTGTTGAAAACTGGATTTTGCTGGTTTTTGTGGGACCCATTCAAGCATGTTAGAAGCAAAATCAGTCCATGACCTAAAAATGGAAGTTGTTCCTTATGTCAAATACTACAACTTTGCTTTAGTGAACTCCTCCATGCAAGGTCCCTAACACCTAGTTCAACTTTAGTCAAACATGTCACTTTGAAATCAAGATACACATTCAAACTATGGCTAAATGACCAATTTAGCCCTAGCCCTAAATACCAAAGTTGTTCATGATGATACTCTAAGCATGTTAAAACAATTTGCAAGGTCATTCAAGCATTCTATGAAGTAGTCACACATATAGCCATTCAGGTCAACACATGAAATAACACTTAAATGCTTGATCAAGAAATGTGGTCTTCATGAACAAGGTTCCTTTTGTTAACCTAAGTGTAGCTAAGGTGTTATAGTGACCAACATTACACACTAGCATTTGTTTGCACATGATCATATGCATATGTTCCAAGAATTACGAGATAACAAGCAATGTTTCATATGTTTCGATCGAATGTTTCAATTGTAAATGATGATTTATGAATGCTTGATGCTCATGCTTATGTTATGCAAGTCAAGTTATGCAAAGGCTAACACCGAGGTGTTACAGCCCCTCCCTTATAAAAATCTCATCCCGAGATTTGCAAGACCTACCATTCTTGGAAAAAGGCGGGATAAACTTCTTGCAGATAATCTTCTCTTTCCCATGTAGCATCTTGTTCACTATGATTGTTCCACACTACCTTATAGAACTTAATGATCTTACTCCTTGTTACTCTCTCCATCACTTCTAATACTCGAATTGGCTTTTCTTCATAGGTCAGATCCGATTGAAGCTGCACGTTGGTGGGTGCAATAGCTTCTTCTGGTACTCGAAGACATTTCTTTAGCTGAGAAACATGGAACACATCAAAGATTGCACTCATCTCTGGTGGTAGTTGTAGCTTGTACGCAACATTTCCTTTTCGTTCCAAAATTTTGTATGGCCCTACATATCTTGGTGAAAGCTTCTTTTTCATCCCAAATCTTTTCACGCCTTTCATGGGTGATACTCTCAAGTACACATAGTCACCTACTTCAAAAGTTAGTGGTCTTCTTCTTCTATCAAGCATAACTTTTCTGTCTTGATTGAGCTGCCTTCATGTGTTGTTGGATGATACGTACTTGTTTCTTGGCTTCATTGACAAAATCAATACCAAAATATCTCCTTTCACGGGCTCAATCCAATTCAATGGAGTTCGCACTTTACGCCATACAAGGCTTCAAATGGAGCCATTTTGATACTCGCTTGATAACTGTTGTTATAGGAGAATTCAGCTAAAGGTAACCATTTCTCCCATGAACCTTTTGAAGATATAACACAAGCCCTAAGTAAATCTTCTAGGATTTGGTTCACTCGCTCTGTCTGTCCTGACGTTTGAGGATGATAAGTTGAACTTCCGATTAGCTTGGTTCCCAAAGCTTGGTGTAAGTGCTCCCTAAACGAGCTATGAAGCTGTGGTCCTCGATCTGAGATTATAGTCCTGGGTACTCCATGCAATCTCACGATCTGGGCAACATATATTTCAGCGTATTTCCCAACTATATACCGCGTGTTCACGGGTATGAAGTGTGCTGACTTGGTGAGACGATCAACAATGACCCAGATTGAATCGTGACCTTGTGGTGTTGTTGGAAGGCTGTAATAAAGTCCATCTTGATCTCTTCCCATTTCCATCCTGGAATAGGCGTTGCATTTGAAGTAATCCGGCGGTTTTCATATGGACGGCTTTCACTCTCTGCAGTTATCACACCTAGCAACATAGGTGCGATCTCTTTCTTCATCTTAGTCCACCAAAAACGGGTTTTCAAATCTTGATACATTTTACTACTACCGGATGGATAGACAATTTGGATGAGTGAGCTTCTTCTAAAATTTGACTCCTTAGCTCATGGTCTTTTGGTACCACTAGTCGGTCCTCGAACCATAATACACCTCTTTCGTCCAATCTAAAATGTTTGGTTTCTTGCTCTTGCATTTTCTCTTGATGTGACTTATTCCCACATCATCTCTTTGTAACTCTATGATTTTGCCCTCAAGTGAACAACTGATTGTGATATTGTGTAGTATAGCGAGGATGTAACAAGTTGAATCCATCTTCGGCAATGCTTCCACAAGTGTTACAATGGGACTTCCGACTAAGTGCATCGGCTACTACATTTGCTTTACCCGGATGGTAATGCACTTCTAAATTGTAGTCCTTAATCAATTCTAACCATCTTCGTTGTCTCATGTTCAGCTCTGGCTGGGTAAAGATATACTTGAGACTTTTGTGGTCAGTAAAAATATGACATACATTGCCCAACAAGTAATGTCTCCATATCTTTAGTGCATGGACAACGGTGCGCAAGTTCCAAATCATGTGTAGGGTAGTTGACTTCATGTTTTCTCAATTTTGGGAGGCATATGCAATTACTCTCCTTCTTGCATAAGCACACATCCCAAACCTATTCACGATGCATCACAAAATACATCAAAAGGCTTTTCAATGTTTGGTTGTGCTAACACAGTCTTTGTAGTCAACAAAGTTCGAGGGTGTGAAAAGTTGTTTCACATTACGGTGTCCATTTGTACTTCTCATCTTTACGAAGTAGTCGGTCATAGGCTTAGCTATCTTTGAAAAATCTGGAATAAACCGGACGATAGTATCTCGCTAACCCTAGAAAACTCCGAACTTCATGAACCGAAGTTGGGGCTTTCCAATCCATGACCTCTTGTACTTTGGATGGGTCTCTTGAGATTCCATCTCTTGATAAAATGTGACCTAAGAAAGGTACTTTGCTCATCCAAAATTCACATTTGCTAAACTTGGCATATAGCTTATGCTCCCTCGATCTGGATAGGACAATCCTCGGATGCTCTTCATGATCGACTCATTTTACGAATAAATCAATATATCATCAATAAACACTACCACGAACTTGTCAAGTTCGGGCATGAATACCGAGTTCATCGGTACATGAAATAGGTGGAGCATTCGTTAGTCCAAAAGACATAACCAAATACTCGTATAAGCCGCACCTCGAGAGAAAGCGATTTTAGGTATATCCTCCGGTCTAATTTTTATCGATGATAACCTGATCTCAAATCAATTTTGGAGAATACCTTTGCCTTCGCTAAGCGATCGAACAAGATGTCGATGCGGGGCAATGGATATTTGTTTTGATGGTCACTGACATTGAGTGGTGCGTAATCTACACACATTCTCGGTGACTTATCCTTCTTTTTCACAAACAAAATTTGGACATCCCCACGGAGATGAACTAGGTTGGATAAGACCTTTGTCCAATAGATCTTGCAATTGAACCTTGAGTTTCGCTAACTCATTGGGTGGCATTCTATAGGGCCTTACGGATATGGGTGCGGTACACGGCACTAATTCGATCTTAAATTCCACGTCCCTATCCGGTGGTAGACCTGGTAATTCCTCTGGAAATACATCAGGAAACTCACAAAACCTTTGGGATATCACATATGGTGGTGGTTTGGATAGCACAAAGCTAAATGTTGGGGTTTGAAATCGCGGGAGAGTGGGACTAGAAAAGCATTCCCTCCGTGGGTTCTCTCAACATAATAGTCATGGGTGCTAGTGTCAATAAGAACACCATGATCCTTCATCCAATTCATGCCTAAGATTACACTTATTGATAATCAAGGCAATATTATCAAATCCGTGGTGTACTCCCTCCCTTGTATCACGATGAGTACATTTTGACTATCTTTTGGTAATAACAGTACCCTTCTTTGAACTTATGTTAAAACCCCTTTGTTTACTTCAATTATTTCTTGACTATGTCTAGATGCAAATGCTTGACTCATAAATGAATGAGAAGCTCCCGAATCAAATAAAACAACAGCAGGACACTTGTTGACAAGAAACATACCGGTAGTGACAACTTCTCCCGGGCACTTCCTCCACAATGGTATAGTGCACTTGTCCTTGACGTGCCACAGCATTCACACCGCCTCGATTGTTCGGATTAGGGTTGCCATTCCTCTTGGGGTGGGGGCACTCCTTGGACCAATGACCCAGTTGGTTGCAGTTGAAACATGGTTGATTACTTCGAATCTGTGGAGCTGTCACGATTACCATTCCCTTTGGTAAGGCAATAGTGAACGCATATACGGAGCGGTTTCGTGTGGCTGTTATTACGAGCTTTTCGGTGGTGGAGGCCTGAACTTGGGTGCAGGTGGGACGGAATTGTGGCCTAGCTGTGATAGGCGCTTTGATTCGAAAGATCCGGATGCACGGCCTCATAGGCCCTCTTGCGACCTTTTTAGCTGCATGCATGTTGTTGTGGTTTTCTTGGGTCAAGGCATCACTAATAAACTCGTTGTACGTGGTACATCGAGAATTTGCCATAGTCTTCATCGGTTTGGTACCCAACCCTCGCTTGAAACTCTCTATCTTTTTCTCTTCAAGTATCCACAAAACCGGGAGCATATCTTGACAAATTGTTGAATGCGTGCATATACTCGATGAGTGACTTTGTTCCTCGAGTGAGCCTCATAAATTAATTTGCTTTCATGCGCATCAGCCCCGGGGAATATGATGTCCCCTAAAAGCCAGCTTGAATTGTTCCCAGTCACTCGTGCATTAGCAGAGAGACGACGGGAAGTGTGTCCACCAGATCCTCTTTGGTCCTTGCAATTGATGGGAAGCATACTACGCTTTCGGATGCTCCGTGATCCTTAGCAAACGAAATTTCGCTCAATGGTATTCACCACTCATCATCGGCTGTAGTGGTTCCTCGGCCACCTTGAAGATTGGAGGCTTCGTGTCCGAAACTCTTTGAATGTCTTGTCTTGATTTGGCTCGGCCCACAGTTCTTCGTGGGTGGCCACGAGCGGTGTTTTGCGCGATTAGGTGCAAAGCTTCTTCCATTGTCCTTTGGCTTCCCAAGAATCGAGCAAAGAACTCTCGAAAGCGGACGGCGGTGGTGGTGGTAAGTCATCACCATTGCCATCGTGGATCGCTACCGACTCCAAAGACAGGTGCGCGTCATCTCAAGTTGCAACAATAAGCGATTATTGGTTGATGTCAAGAGATTGCAGATGAATCATAATCATGCCAGACTGAAATTACTGGAGAAATTCTCAAATTCACAATAAAAACAGAGGCATAACAATTCATTCTCGCAACATGGCATCCCCAATTTGACCACTTATCGCGCTCATAATGCAAGCAAAGTTAAATCGTGATCACCAACAAGGAACGGAATTGCATTGACGTTCATCCAAACATGCGATTGGCATTACATGATAGTCTGGTTACTAAGGCCAAATTCGAGCTACAGGTCCATTACATGAATACAGGTGATACATTAGTCCTTCCACTAAGTGCTAAGCGATCTAATCCTCATCATGGTCACTATCGAGGTCAGACGCAAGATCATCTCCTTCCTCAGGTTCTACTTCTTCTTCAGGCTCCACTTCTGCTTCTCCTTCCTCATACCCTTCTAGATCCATTTCTGCGGCTCCAGGTGGGACATAAGGGTGGAGCTGATTGTTCAGAAGATGAACCTCTTCATGTAGATTATCGTTGTACTCTTCCGCATTAGCCAACTGCTGTCCTAGCTCAAAGCTGCCGAGCTCTTAGGACATTTTCCTTGTCCAAGCTGCATTTCGTTGGTGAGTTAACCGAGTCATCTCTTGGTGAGCCTTTCAATCTCGGCGTCGTGCTCCCTCACGAAGGCGGCGACGTCGGTCCTCATGAGCATGACCAAGAGCACCGGACACACGTCTGAGGCTACCTTCAACTCCATCCAACACTCTCATCATCATTGAACATAGCGCTCATGGAAGGGTTATCAACATTCGCCTCTCCATTGCACCAATCTCCAAAGATTTTCCTCTTGTCTGCTGCTGCCATGAGTCGGTGGAGGGTTACCTCTTGGAAAGACTCCAACCAAAGCGGCTGCCGGCTCTCGAGGAAAACGTTCCATGATGTCTCTCGGGATCCCAAAGGCTGCCCTCGCTAGCTGCTTCTTCAAAGTGATCCTACCAGTTGACTCATAACACCGGCTGTCCACTCAGAATCGTCACCTCGGGGACGAACAACAGCCTCCACAAGAACTAAGAGACCTTCTCCCAAGCTGCTCATTCGCCCGTAAGTAGCGGGGTTCCATTCCATCGGGATAGCCTACATAACTAAGTACTCTCCACAAGAGTGTAGGCATCCCAAACTCTCAAGGCGTGTGGCGTTGCGGGTGCGTGGAGCAAGGCGACGGCGGGGAGCTCACGCCTCCGGTGGACTTCTTGGCGATCTCGCAGCAGTGCGTGCCATCTGCACCATTAACATGTATCCTTGGTGAGACAATGCCATAATGGATAAGAGTTACATAACCGAGTAAGAATTTTATAAGGGAGGAACAATGTAATTATGTGAATGGTAATTATCATGATGCATGCTCGTTCGCACGTCCTCACAAACTTAGGAAAAATTTGTTTCTAGCGGTAGACACGGTGGCATACATACGTTCTCTCATAAATAGCGTAACTAGTCGAGCTACACGTTTACGTTGTTAGTGTACACGCATAAAATTTCATTTCAGCCCCAAACCCATAATGAATATGCGAGAATGTAATCGTAAATACTTCCATATATGTATACCCATACATATACTTCCGTATCAATCTACCCGACAATAATTTAAACCCACAATTAAATACGTACCATATACACATGCAAGCATGCATACATAGCCGTACCAAAGCTACTCTTCCCGACCGCACGCTCACATCTTGCGGTCATATACTCATCTTACCTTGGCGTAGAGGCATTTGATCCATACATTACCATTCAAGTGAATGGCATCCATACAATAGCACGCCGTATGGACGACGAAGTAAAAACCCCCATGTTAGTACTTAAATAGCCACCTAATAGTCCTTAATTTGGGCCTAAGGAAAGTGATCATTGGCACACTTTAGCTTTCAAATACCTATTATATACTATTAGTTGCTAGAGAAGGGTTTTCGGAAAACAAAAACTTTTGCTTTAAATACACTTGTGACAATTAACGTTGAATCTTGCTTTGATACCAGCTGTCGCAGAACCGACCAATTTATAAGAATACAAGTACAATGGCAATCCATAAGCGGTCGACCATCATACTTGAACCCCTATAAACCGGTAGTCCGTCGAGTAAGTACCTGACGGGTCTCGATAAACGATTTACAACAACCAAGATAAATGACAGATTCAACATACATGCCACATATTACATAAAGTTCGCGGTACTTTTCATCATCGAAGTACTGAATAGAAAATTATTACAAACCGAGTTTGATAATTAAAGCGGAAGCAAATAAGTTCGAAGATAAGTTTCCAACATAGTTTGATACGATTGCCATGCCGGATCACGATCCACAAAAGCAAAGATAGGAATTACTAAGGAAGCACGCCCAAGGCTTACTCCTCATCCTGATGGGATAGAAGCAACTCTTGCAATAACCATGATACACAGTGCCATCTCGCAACATTGGGAAAATAAACCACGAGTACGAGAAGGTACTCACTAGACTTACCCGTCATGAACCAGAAATAAAATGACTCCAAGGAGTATGCAAGGTTGTATAAGTGGACGTAACTTGACAACATTTTTGCGAAAAAGGCAATTGATCCGTTGTACAATTATGATTCCTTTATCAAGTTAATTATAACTATCCATTTCTAGATTAGCAACTATCCTGTGCCAAACATGTGGGATATCATTGAAGCATCCAATAGTAACCATAGCGGTATTGTAATTCCATATTCATCCGAACCACCATGTTTCATATATAATATAGTGCTACGATGTTGGGACTAGCCAAGTTTCTCACTATCCCAGGAGAGACGGCGATTGAATCGATTTCAACCGGTGGGAATTTATTCCTAACACAAACCCAGATCTACCAACCACGATAGTCTTAGGTCACCTTTGGTACAACTCGGTACACATTTCGCGGGTTCGATCTACCGCGCTGTCTGGAACACCAGATGCCGGGATGCTCAGCCAAACCTGCCCTTGGGCTCGATCGATCGTTCCCGGAAGGCGCTATGAGAACAATTCCCTACCGAGTTGAATTACTCGGCTTCAGCGGTCGGAACGAATTATCCGGCCAGCTAAGTGAGAGGCATGCGTTCAATCTTGTCGAAGCGCCAACAACAGTGCGGTCCTTAATCGACCTGAGGCGGGATAAGTCCACACCCAAGACCTCCATGCCTTGTTGCTTCCCTATCGATCTCCGTCCGGTCTCAATTTACTTTTACCTCATGGTTCATTCCACGATAGCGAGATATAGCCAACCGTGCTCCGGTATCCACCTATATCTCGCAGGTGACAGGACATCACCCGACTTCTACCGGTCTAAGCATGGCTAAGCATATAGATATTCGATCCTGGACCTATACCGGTTAAAAGGTGTAATATCCGGACAAGGAATGTACATGCATCAAGTGGTTTCATTCAACTCTTATAACCTAATGCATCAATCATAAATACGTGTAAACATTTGTAAATTCTTTGGGAGACTTATAATGCTCGGGGCTTGCCTCGCAGAAAGGAAGTAGGGACGGTGGTCGGGGCACTCAGGAAGCTCTTCGGGTTACGCTCCACGCCGGGAGCTACGGACTTGCGGATCCTCCTGCGGGTTCCCTTCTCCGCTTCTTGAATTCCAGCAACGTGATCTCTTCCTCCGATCCTAGATGCATGAGTATGGTATAAGTATTACGAATGCATATATGTTAACAAGTGCATCACGTTGTTTGAGTAGGTGCATATCTCTTCTCGCTTACTACTTAACTACTTCTACAAAGCATCGACTATGCCATAAACAGTATCTACTTGTTTCGCTCATAACTGGAGTTCTACAAATCCAAATCTAGTGATCTAGGACTTTCTGGAAAGCTTATCCAATTCTCTACAACTTTGTTATTAACCATTTTTACAGTACACATCAGTTTCAACATGCAAATCCTCACACTCTAGAATCAGTCCGGAAATGACTTAACATGCAACATAAAGTAAGAATACTTCTCCTTCAGGTAATCATTCAAAATTTGACAACCTAGAACCTACCAATAGTTTAAGCATACCAAATACAATTAAGATGATATAATGGTAAAGCCCAAACTATTTATTAAATTGCCTTTATTATTTTATTTAGATATCTAGGTTAAATAATAAATATATATCAGATGTGCTTAATAAATTCTCAAAAATTTACAGAGCTTTACTAATGCTATCAAGAGACTACTGTAAAAATTTCATGTCATTTTACCAAGTAGAACATTCTATACAAAAATGAGAAGGCAGCAAGGCTTGAATTAGCATAAATGGAAAATCCTATTGAAAAGTGTCAAACAACAGATTTTATATTTTTCTTAGCATCCATATGGTACTAGTATCACCTCCAACAAATTTCATGAATTTTGGACTCATACTTAATTTATGAAAATTCATGCAAGGATTAACTAGTCATAAAAGAAAAATCTATAACTTTAAATCTACCCATGCACTGGTCCTCAAATTTTTACCAGGGCTCACATATGCTAAGATTAGTTCACCACAAAAATTTCATAATTTTTGGAGCACAGGAACTCTAGATACAAAATAAACAAATTTGAATGCATTCAAAAGCACATTTCAAATCCCTATTTAAATCTCCAGAAATTTCTACTGTTGAAACCAAGAACATATTTTTCCTAAATACTACACTCCCTAAGGAACACAACCATATTTATTTCAACATTTTTGGAGCTACCAATCTGCAGATACAAAAATAACAAAACCAATCAAAAACTGGATTCAAAATGGTTTAGCCTACACTACTGCTGTCGCTGACAGGTGGGACCCGCTGGTCAGGGGACCCCACACGTCATCGACACAGAGCAGAGCAGCGGCGCTGCTTCGTCACGACGCGGCGAGAACTCGACGACGGGGAGTTCGCCGGCGGTGAGGTCATCAGGGTAGGACCTACATGACCTGGCGAACCTATTGAGCAACTTGGCTGGCCTTATTGCTGACCCTAAAGCTAGCGGCGGCGGCCATGGCGGAATGGCGAGGCTGGACGACGGCGTTACGCCGGTGACGACCTCGGCGGCTCAATCAAAGCAGCGGACAAGCATCTACGAGCTCATCTGAAACCTAGCGCATCAACTAACGCGTGGAGTGGTAGACTAAAAGCAGGCGTGGCCACGACGAGCGAGGTTGGCGGCGGAGCTCGGCGAGCTAAGCGACGGCGGCTGGGCTTACCGAAAAGTGCTAACGGCGACGCACGGTAGGGCGCAGGGGTTCTTGGGAAGACGGTGGAGGGTTGCGGTGGGGATGGAGGAGCTGGGCGCGAGTGGCGCCCAATGGCGATGGCGGGCTCTCGCAAGACCGGGGGTTGCAGCCAGGCTGCGGCGAGGTGAGTGGCGAAGGAGAGCCGGAAAACGAAAATCTGGTGCTGGCGTTATTGCGAAGCGCGCTTGGCGACTTGAAGGCGCGCCAGACGCGGCGTGGCTGCTGGTGTCGAGGCTGGCGACGCTGCTGCCGTTCTCCCTTCCACGCTGGCGGCCAGGCTCGACGGCGGTCACCATGATCATTTGATTCACTCGTTCAGACACGAAGCCGAGCCTGACGCCGAGTTTTCACGATGATACAACGGCTAATCCAAGGCTCCAAAGCGTAAACCATCTTAACAAAAATCCTAGCCCTATGTACCAGCTTCAACTTTTATTAAGAGAGTAAGCTCTGATTCGCAACAGAAACGTGGAAAAATCGTGCTCAAGGTGGGCTTGTCAGGCTGTCAGTCGAGCATACACTTAGAAAATTTGTTAAGTGTTGAAAACTGGATTTTGCTGGTTTTTGTGGGACCCATTCAAGCATGTTAGAAGCAAAATCAGTCCATGACCTAAAAATGGAAGTTGTTCCTTATGTCAAATACTACAACTTTGCTTTAGTGAACTCCTCCATGCAAGGTCCCTAACACCTAGTTCAACTTTAGTCAAACATGTCACTTTGAAATCAAGATACACATTCAAACTATGGCTAAATGACCAATTTAGCCCTAGCCCTAAATACCAAAGTTGTTCATGATGATACTCTAAGCATGTTAAAACAATTTGCAAGGTCATTCAAGCATTCTATGAAGTAGTCACACATATAGCCATTCAGGTCAACACATGAAATAACACTTAAATGCTTGATCAAGAAATGTGGTCTTCATGAACAAGGTTCCTTTTGTTAACCTAAGTGTAGCTAAGGTGTTATAGTGACCAACATTACACACTAGCATTTGTTTGCACATGATCATATGCATATGTTCCAAGAATTACGAGATAACAAGCAATGTTTCATATGTTTCGATCGAATGTTTCAATTGTAAATGATGATTTATGAATGCTTGATGCTCATGCTTATGTTATGCAAGTCAAGTTATGCAAGGCTAACACCCGAGGTGTTACATGAGCCTCCCCGCCGCCCATTCCCGAGGACGCCGAGCGGTGAGCCGAGAATAGGGCACACGCCGAGGCATACAAGGAGAGGAAGGACACCGAGGAGGCAAGGCACAAGAGGAAGAGTCTCGAGCGCGACGAGCTAGAGAAACGTCGCCGACAGCAGAGCCGCGGTGGTCTCCTAGAGGAGCCGTCTCTGTCATCGTCGTCGATGGACTTTTCGAGCGACGATGACGACGAGAGCGAGGCGGGGCGGGGTCCCCTGGACCACCTCCCTGATGTCAGGGAGATGGTGCCTGGGGCATCGGCAAGCGGCCTGACGTCTCCAGGAGGAGGAGGAGAGGGTGCTCAGGGCTGGCGATTGCCCACCCCGGGGCCGAGGCCGAGGCCGACATGCCCGAGGCACGAGCGTCGGGGAAGCGCGCCGTCAGCCCGATGTGTTCGACGGTGGAGGTGGAGCGAGCGACAGCGGGGGCGATTCAACCGCCTCCATAGAAGGCCAAGGGAGCATCGGAGTCGGGCGAGGGCCGGCCGGTTCCGACGGACACGGTGGCCGTGCCACTGCCACCGCCACCGCCACCATCGAGGACGAGGGACGTGGTGAGGAAGCTATTGCTTCCCTGTTCGAGGTAAGCATTTTTTAGCGGGTTTCGCAGCATTTCCCACTCGTTCTTTGGTCATATGCTGACCTCGTGAGTGGTTTGTTTTTAGCCGGAACTGTCAGGCGGAAGCGCCCACCCTGGCGCCACTTAAGGCGCTCAAGGTGAGCACCAGCTCCTCCGCCCAATGGGTGGTGGACGCATAGGCCGCCTTGCAGCGTGGCACGGCGTCGGCCAGGGCCGACCCAAAGGAGTCGGTCGCCTAAGGAGAGCCTACCAAGGCGGCCATGGAGCAGGCGGGGGAGGAGGCGCCCAGGACTTCTGAGGCCGAGGTGGCAGAGGCCAGGGCTTCTGAAGTCGAGGTGGCGGACGCCGGGGCTCCTAGGACCACCGAGGCCGAGGTGGTGGAGGTGGGCGTGGCGGAGCCGGTGGCCCAGGATGTGAGAGATGGAGGCGGGGCAAGCTTCGGTACCGCCCTCGGTCCAAGACCTGCCGCTGTCGCAGGAGAGTGCCCAGGAAGTGGAGGTTCAGACAATTTCCTCCAACGATACTTCCCGGGGGAAGGAGGTGGCGGACACCGAGGCGGCCAGCACCGTGGAGCAGCCAGTCCCAACTCCTGCCGAGGGGAGCTCGGCCCTTGTCCGGGTCCGACCCGAGCCCCGTGGGTGGGACAGCCCGTGTGTTCTGTGGTGGTGCCGGGACGACCCTGAGGGGGAGCCTCTGTTCGCCCTTGAGGACGTGGCTGAGGGGGGGCACTAGAGCTCTCTCGAGCAATTCCGCCAACTGGCAGAGTGGTCGCTGCGGACAGCGTTGTCCGTTGTGGCCGAGGACTTGCCCGGTGTCGCCCAGGTATGTGCTTTCCTCTCTTGTGCCGCGTCGTCTTTCTTCCGAGTTCTCTCGCAGTACTTGACGTGTGTTTTGCTTATCTAGGAGCTCAAGGCCTGGTCCCTCAAGAAATCAATGTTCCTAGATCTGCTTGCCGGTGCCAACGAGCTTCTGTCAGCGCGGAGCGCGGAGGTGGAGGACCTCCGCCTTCGCTGTGCTGACATAAAGGCCGAGGCGGCCATGCTCAGGAGCAGGCTGCCCCTTTGGCGGTGCAGATCCAGGAGCTAGAGGAGGAGCTGACCCGGGCAGCCGATGAGCGAGACACCTTCAGGTCCTAGGCCGAGCAATAGGCAGCCTCTGCCAAGGCCGTCGCCGAGCAGCTAGAGGCGGAGCGGGGCGCGCACCTACTGACGAAAGGTGCCCTGGTGGGGGCTGTCAAGGTGGCCGAGGCCTCTCGGGTCGAGGCCTTAGCCTAGAAGGAAAAGGCTGAGGGTAAGTCATGTTGAGCCGTGCCCCTGTTTTATTTGTTTTTCTTGCGTTCGACCCCTAACTCCCCGATGTGGCGCAGAGCTGGAGAGGGAGGCTTCCAGGGCGACCGAGGCCTTTTGGGTCGAGGTCCAAAGCTGGAAGGACAAAGCCGAGGGTGAGTCTCATAGGCCTTCACCCCTATTCGGCTTGTTTCCTTTTGTGCTTAACCCCATCCCGCTTGTCTTGGCGCAGGGTTGGAGAAGGAGGCCTCCCAAGTAGCCGAGGCCTCGGTCACAGCGCAAGCGGTGCTCGAGGCCGATATCTGGGGGCACAACACGCTGCAGAGCGCCGCCCGTACCGCCTGCGAGGCCCTAGAGGTCAGGGGGGTCAAGTCAGGCCGCTCCCTTAGGAGCCGCCTGATCGCGTTGAGTGGCCTCATCCACGAGCGGCTCCGGGGGGCGCTGCATATGGGCGTCAAGTGTGCCATGGCCATTGTCTCCTCGCACTACGCTGGTGTCGACCTTGAGGCCATCTGCGACGGTTATGTCATGGCCGAGGATGACGAGAAGGCCGAGGAGGAGGTCCTAAAGCTGGTGGAGGCGGCTGAGGCCCCTAGCACGGCGCTGGCCCAGCTGTTCGAAGAGGAGGTGGTTCCTTCTATGTCGACCGCCGACGCTGGCGGCCCTAAGTTTTGATCTGGGCCAAAGGGGCCTTGTAAATAGATTAGGACTTACATCATTATACCATAATGCTTGTGGCCGTCGAGGCCTTTACAGTATTTGTGTATATATGTTTTTAATCATTTTCTATTATATTTTCGAGCCTCTACCCTCTGTATCGTTCTTGTACAAATGCAAAAAACTTCTTCGGAGCCAAAGCTGCCCTTCGGGCGAAAGGTGGTGAGGGAGTTGCCGTAGCCCAGAGGCGTAGGCCGTTCTCATGGCTTAACCGGCCTTTTGGCTCTGAGACAAACTTTTGGTCCTTAGGTTTTTTACGATCGTTTTGTCAGAGTATGCGAGAGAGTTTGGCGTAGAATTTTTTTCGAAAAATGACTAAAAATAGTGTCTGGGACTTAGGAGGGGTTCCCCCCTTCTAGCCCCCAAGGGAGGCTCGGTTCTGCAAAGGCAGAGTCGAGTTTCCCTTATAGCATTATTGTAACGCTGAGCCGCTATCGATGGGCTTGGGGGGTTTCTCGAAAAATTATAACAACTAAAGAACGCTTCTTTATTGTATTTCGAGAAACAATGTATACAGTGCTTGGGAATTTAAGGGTAGAAGCGACATAGCTGTTCTATGTTCCAAGCATTGGTGGGGATTTCGCCCTTCTCATTGGCAAGCATGTAGGTCCCGGGCTTTAGTACTTGGGCGACGATGTACGGCCCTTCCCATGGCGGGGTCAGCTTGTGGCGGCCCTTACTGCTCTGCCTCAATCTCAGCACCATGTCGCCCACCTTTAGGTCTTGGCTTTGAACGCATCGGGCTTGGTAGCGTCGTTGGGCTTGCTGGTACTTGGCCGAGTATAGCAGCGCGACGTCTCGGGCTTCCTCCAGTTGGTCGAGTGCGTCCTCGTGGGTAGTGCGGTTGCTTTGCTCGTTGTAGGCCTATAGCCTCGGGGAGCCATACTCGAAGTCAGTGGGGAGGATGGCCTCGACTCCATAGACTAGGAAGAATAGTGTGAACCCCATGGCTCAGCTCGGTGTGTTCCTCGGCTCCAGATGACCGATGGGAGTTCGGCAAGCCATTTCTTGTCGAATTTCTTCAACCGGTTGTATATTCTCAGCTTGAGACCCTGTAGGATCATGCCGTTGGCACGTTCCACTTGGTCGTTTGTCCTAGGGTGTCCTACGGCCGACCAGGCCACACAGGATGTGGTGGTCGTCGCAGAACGTCAGGAACTTGTGGCCGGTGAATTGCGTCCCATTGTCGGTGATGATGGTATTTGGAATCCCGAACCTGTGGATGATATCAGTGAAGAATAACACTGCTTGTTCGGATTTGATTCGGGTGATCGAATGAGCCTCGATCCACTTGGAGAACTTGTCAATGGCCACCAGCAGATGGGTATAGCCCCCGGGGGCCTTCTGCAGAGGCCCAACCATGTCCAGCCCCCACACGGTGAATGGCCATGTGATGGGGATGGTTTGGAGGGCTTGGGCCGGGAGGTGCATCTGCCGTGCATAGTACTAGCATCCCTCGTAGGAGCGCACTAGCTTCGTGGCATCAGGCACCACCATTGGCCAGTAGAATCCCTGGCTGAAGGCGTTTCCGACGAGCGTTCGAGGCGCTGCATGGTGCCCGCAGGCTCCTGCGTGCAAGTCCCAACGTAGGGCTTGGCCTGCCTCAGTGGTGATGCATCGCTAGAGGACACTAGATGGGCTTTGCCTGTACAACTCGCCGTTGCTGAGGATGAAAGCTTTGGCTCGTCGCGCAAGTTGTCGGGCCTCGGTCCTGTCTACAGGAAGCTCTCCACGAACGAGGCAATCAAGGAACAGGACTCGCCAGTCCGTACCCTAGTCGACCTCGGGAGGCTCCGCGTCGATTTCCATGGCCTCGGGCTCGGCTGCAGGGGTTTTGGTAACAGAGGGGGCCTCGGGCCCTGCGGTGGGCTCGATCGATGGGCCCTCTTCTGCCACCAAGGCATAGCTGATGGAGGGCTTGTGGAGGTCTCTGGCGAAGATGTTCGGGGGGACCAGGGCCTGTGCCGATGCCATCTTTGCCAGTTCATCCGCGTCCTCGTTGAATCTTCGCGCAATGTGGTTGAGCTCGAGGCCGTCGAACTTGTCTTCTAGGCGGCATACCAGCTTGCAGTATGCCTCCATTTTGGGGTCATGGCAGCTCGACTCCTTCATCACTTGATCGACGATGAGCTACGAATTGCCCCGTACATCGAGACGCCGTACTCCAAGTTCGATGGCGATCTGCAAGCCATTGACGAGGGCCTCGTACTCGGCCACGTTGTTGGAGGCGGCGAAGTGAAGCCGGATCATGTAGCGTATGTGCACTCCAAGGGGTGAGATGAAGAGTAGACCCACGCCTGCCCCGGTCTTCATCAAAGACCCATCGAAGTACATGGTCCAACATTCCGCCTGGATTTGAGCAGGGGGTAGCTAGGTGTCGGTCCACTCAGCTATGAAATCTGCCAAGACCTGGGATTTAATCACTTTCCGAGGCAAAAAAGATAGGGTTTCCCCCATGAGTTTGATGGCCCACTTGGCTATTCTACCCGAGGCCAACCGGTTCTGGATTATCTCCCCCAAGGGGAAAGACGATACCACGGTCACCGGGTGGGATTCGAAGTAGTGATGCAGCTTGCACCGAGCCAAGACTATGGTGTAGATTAGCTTCTGGATGTGGGGGTAGCGTGTCTTGGTCTCAGAGAGTACTTTGCTGATGAACTAAACAGGTCGTTGGACGGGTAGAGCATGCCCCTTTTCCTGTCTCTCGACTACTACGGCCGCGCTGACCACTTGGGTCATTGCGGTGACGTAGAGTAAGAGGGCTTCGTCCTTGGTTGGCGGTACCAAGACAGGAGGGTTGGTGAGTAGTGCCTTGAGCTTGGTGAGGGCTTCTTCGGCCTCGGGGGTCCAAGAAAAGCGTTTAGATTTTCTTAAGAGATGGTACAGAGGCAAACCTTTTTCGCCAAGGCATGAGATGAAGCGGCTTAGGGCCGCAAGGCATCCCATAACCCACTGCACTCCCTTGAGGTCTCGGATTGGCCCCATGTTAGTCATGGCCAAGACCTTCTCTGGGTTGGCCTCGATGCCGCGCTCCGAGACTATGAATCCCAAGAGCATGCCTCGGGGGACCCCGAAGACACTTCTCGGGGTTGAGCTTGATGCCCTTCTCTTTGAGGCATTTGAAGGCTATTTCCAAGTCATCGATGAGATCACTGGCCTTCCTAGACTTGCCCACAATGTCGTCCACATAGGCCTCGACGGTTCACCTGATGTGCTCGCCAAAGACCTGGGTCATGCACCGCTGGTATGTGGCCCCTACGTTTCTGAGACCGAATGGCATAGTCACATAGCAGTACATGCCGAATGGGGTGATGAAAGAGGTCACGAGCTGGTCAGATTCTTTCATCTTGATTTGATGGTAACCGGAATACGCATCAAGGAAAGATAGGGTCTCGCATCCCGTAGCGGAGTCGACAATTTGGTCGATTCGAGGTAATGGAAATGGAACTTTTGGACATGCTTTATTCAAACCGGTGTAGTCTACACACATCCTCCACTTTCCATTTTTCTTCTTAACTAATATAGGATTAGCTAACCACTCTGGATGGGACACCTCCTTGATGAATTCGGCCACCAAAAGCTTCTGCACCTCCTCGCCGATGGCCCTACGCTTCTCCTCGTCAAATCGGCGCAGGCGTTGCTTCACCGGTCTAGAGCCGGCCCGGATGTCCAAGGCGTGCTCGGCGACCTCCCTCGGTATGCCCGACATGTCCGAGGGACTCCACATGAATATATCGACGTTCGCACGGAGAAAGTCGACCAACACGACTTCCTATTTGCTGTTGAGGGTGGCGCTGACCCTCAGCGCTCGGTCATTGGAGCAGGTGGGGTCGATCGGGATGAGCTTGACGGCCTCTGCGGGCTCGAAAGTCCCAGCACGACGTTTGGAGTCGGGCGCCTCACTACCGAGTTGGTCGAGGTTGACGATGAGGGTCTCGGCCTCCACGAGAGCCTCGGCGTACTCGATGCATTCGACGTTGCAGTCGTATGCATGCTTGTACATGGACCCGACGGTGATGACACCGTTGGGGGCCGACATCTTTAGCTTGAGGTATGTGTAGTTGGAGATCACCATGAACTTGGCGTAGCATGGGTGCCCCAGGATGGCGTGATAGGTCCCCTTGAACCCAACCACCTCGAAGGTAAGGACCTCCTTGCGGTAGTTGGAAGGGGTACCGAAGCAGATGGGCAAGTCGATGCGCCCGAGGGGTCGCGTGCGCTTCCCCAGCATGATGCCATGGAAGGGCACGGCATTGCCTCGGAGTCGTCACCGGTCGAGCTCCAGGAGCTCTAGGGTGTTGGCGTAGAGGATGTTGAGGCCGCTGCCTCCGTCCATCAGCACCTTGGTGAGCCGGGTGTTGCCGATGATCGGATCGACGATGAGTGGATACTGCCCGGGGTTTGGGACATAATCAGGGTGGTCATCCCGATCGAAGGTGATCGCCTCTTGAGACCAGTTGAGGTACTGGGGAGTGGCCACCTCAACCAAGAAGACCTCTCGGCGTTCCTTCTTTCGCTGACGCGCTGTGAGGCACGCTGAAGGCCCGCCGAAGATCATGAAGGCATTGTGCACCTCGGGGAACCCATCATCCTTGTCATTGTCAGTGTCGCCTGCGCCCCCTTCTTGGCATCATTGTTGGGGAGCCCAAGCTTGGTGTAGTAACATCGGAGCATGGTGCATTCTTCAAGGGTGTGCTTCACCGGGCCCTGATGGTAAGTCTAGGGCTTCTTAAGCATGTCGTCGAAGAGCCCGGGGCCTCTGGCGGGGCCTTGGGGATTCTTGCGATCTGCGGCCACGACGAGATCGGCCTCGAGGACCTCCTGCTTCCCCTGGCGACCCTTTTTCTTTTTCTTGGGGAGGGGGGGCCGAGGCCCCGAGGGTCTCGTCCCTTCGCTTCCCCTTGGCATCGTTGTCGGGGAAGATGGCCCCGATAGCCTCTTTGCCTGAGGCGAAGTTGGTGGCGATGTCGAGGAGTGCGACCACCGTGGTCGATACGTTCCGGCCTAATTCTCGGACTAGGTCTCGGTAGGAGGTGTCGGAGAGGAACGCCTGGACAATTTCGAGTCGCCGACACTGGTCAACTCGGTGCATTGCTTGGAGAAGCGTCGGATGAAGTCTCGGAGAGACTCGTCGGCCTTTAGAGACAACTCTTGAGGTCCCAGGAGTTCCCGGGGTGCATGTATATGCCCTGGAAATTCCTGACGAAGACCTTTATCAAGTCGCGCCAGTTGTTTATCTGCAAGGGAGGGAGGTGTTCGAGCCAGGCTCGCGCCGAGTCTGATAGGAACAAGGGGAGGTTGCGGATGATGAGCAGGTCATCATCCATGCCGCCTAGCTAACAAGCTAGGTGGTAGTCGGCCAGCCACAGCTCGGGGTTGGTCTCGCCGCTGTACTTTGAGAGGTTGGCCGATTATCGAAACCGGGCCGGGAAGTGGGCGCCGCAGATGGCCTTACTGAAGACTTGAGGGCCAGGGGCCCAGGAGAAGGACTGCGGTCCTCCCCACTGTCGTAGCGACCGCCTCGATGCGGGTGGTAGCCTCGGGCGGGCCCATCGTTGTCGTGGCGCCGTCGCCTACTGACCACATCATGGTCGCCATGCACCTCATGTCGGTTGCTGAGGCGGTCGTGCACCGAGGGGGCCTTGTTGGCTTTTGGTGCCCGAGCAGGCTCAGAACGAACCGAGGCCTCTCTGTCCTGCCGAGGCGGTGCCGCGGGTAGTTCTGGGCACTCCCGCGCTGTCGAGAGGTGGAACTTTGGCCTGCTGTACCGCGGCGATCTCGAGGAGGTCTCGGAGCTCACCGTGGACCCATCGCCCCTCCGAGGTAGAGGGCTCGGGCATTGTCTGGAGTAGCATCGCTGCTGCCGTGATGTTCTGGCTAGCACGATTGAAGATAGGGGGTTGCTCGCCCCCTTCATCATTGTTGATGCGGTGGTTGACATCGCGAGCCCTCCGCCGGGCTGCTCCGCCCTCACCGTGACCCCACTGCTCTCGCTCGAGAGTGTCTTGGAGCTGCTGCAGAAGGAGTCGGTCTTGTTCGACCTTGGCCTGAAGCTCATGGAGATGCTCCAGGTCTATGTGTCAAAGTTCCTCGGGGGCGGGTAAAAGCTCTAGTTTGGTTTTGGTGAATTGATGAAACCCTAAGTGCTAACTTAGTTTATCAAGTGATCATGAGATAGGTAGCACACTCCAAGTGGTGAAGCAAATGAAGATCATAGCATGATAAAGATGATGGCATGGTGATGATCAAGTGCTTCGACTTGGAAAGAAGAAAGAGAAAAACAAAAAGCTCAAGGCAAAGGTATAATTTGTAAGAGCTATTTTGTTTTGGTGATCAAGACACTTAGAGAGTGTGATCACATTTAGGATTGATAGCCGTACTATTAAGAGGGGTGAAACTCGTATCGAAATGCGGTTATCAAAGTGCCACTAGATGCTCTAACTCATTGCATATGCATTTAGGATCTAGTGGAGTGCTAACACCCTTGAAATTGTTTGTGAAAATATGCTAACACATGTGCACAAGGTGATACACTTAGTGGTTGGCACATTTGATCAAGGGTGGTGAAGTTTAGGTGCAACGGTAAGAAACTCCACCGGCGGAGTGTCCGCCCGTAGAGTGCGGACAGTCCGACGGTGCCACCGGCGCCCTAGACAGAAAAGACAGAGGCCACTGGAAGTGACCGGACGCTGGCAGGGTGTGTTCGGTCAGTGCTGACGTACGCTGACGTAGGGCGTACAGAGGAGACATTGTGTTATCGGACGCTGGCTGTGTCCGGTCAAGCATGACCGGACGCGTCTGGTCGGGAAAAATCACGTTTGGAACCTTACTGGAAACGACCGGACGCTAAAGTCCAGCGTCCGATCACTTTCTAACTGACGCGTCCAATCAGTAGACGACCATTGAAATCTGACGAACACCATTTGAAGCAGGGGACACGTGGCGTGAATCACGTGATCGGACGCTGAGGGCCAGCGTCCGGTCGATCGGACCGGAGAGTCCGGTCACCCCGCGTTGTGCCTAGTGAAGGGGTACAACGGCTCTATTTCATGGGGGCTTCTATTTAAGCCCCATGGCTGGCTCAAGCTCACTCTCTTGGCCATTTGCATTGACATAGCAACCTTGTGAGCTTAGCCAAAGCCCTCCTACTCATTTTCATCATAGATTAAACATCTTTGTGAGATTGGGAGAGAATCCAAGTGCATTGCTTGAGTGTTTGTATCTAGAGGCACTTGGTGTTCGTATTTCGCTACGGGATTCGCTTGTTACTCTTGGTGGTTGCCACCACCTAGACGGCTTGGAGCAGTGAGGATCATTGAGCGGAGGGTGGTGATTGTCTCCGGCTCCGATCGTGGTGATTGTGAGGGGTTCTTGACCTTTCCCCGGTGGAGCGCCAAAAGGTACTCTAGTGGATTGCTCGTGGCTTGTGTGATCCTCATCTTGTGTTGGTTGTGCGGCACCCTATTGAGGGTTTGGCGTGTGAAGCCAATTAGCGCGTGAACCTCCAAGTGAGTGAATCACCACAATGAGGACTAGCTTGTCGGCAAGCAAGTGAACCTCGGTAAAAAATCATTGTGTTCATCATTGATTTCGAGGTGATTGGTCTTCATTGTTATCCACACTTGTGATTGATTGGTTCATACATCTATACGGCGGTATAATCTTCTTGCCTACTCTTTATATTACCGTAAACTAGTTGTCAAGCTCTTTAGTGTAACTAGTTGTGAGAGCTTGTTAGTTTGGTTAGTGTGGCTCTTTAGTTAGCCTTTGAGAGCACACTAACTTAGTGTAGTGATATAGCTATTGTGTGGATATACTCCATCTAAACTAGAATTGTGTTAGGTGGCTTGCATTTTGGTAGGCTAGCGCAAGACTCGCTTTGCCTCATAATTGTCTAATCCTTTTGTTAAGTGTTGTTGAAGAAATTTTATTAGGCTATTCACCCCCCTCTAGCCATTAGGACCTTTCAGCGGGGACATCGTCCCGCGCTGGCGGGGGCTCGGCGCGTGGCGGTGTGGCGTTGCCTGCCCCCACGCAGGACGGGGAGCGATTGCATGCCCCTTCATCCTCGATGCCCGCGTTTGGCATCCCGAACTCGACGTTGAAGCACTCACAAGTCGGGTCGTAAGCATCTTCGTCATCGGAGTCGGAGTAGCCAAAGCAGTAGTCGCTCGTGGCCATAAAGCGGGGCATGGCTTTAGGGTCACAAAGTCCGGAGAAGTCCGCTCTGGCCCATGCCTCGTCCTCCTCCAAGGAGTCAGCGTGGGTGTGGGTCGAGGTTGTGACGATGAGGTCGAGGGCAGGATGTTGGTGGCGTCCTAGGGGCTCTACGTGAGCAGAAGCATAGGCCGCAGTGGCATTGCTCAACCCAAAGAGGTATGGGGATTGTGTCGTCTCTGGGCTCTGCTCCACCGGAGTTGGCTCCTTAGGAGGTGGTGGGGCAGAGCTTGATGGCAGGGCATCGCTGCGCGCCACCGGCGTCTTTCCCTTGCCGAGGCTTAAGCAAGACAGGTCCCTAGCCAGGGACTCTACGCCAACAGCCGGGTATAGGATACTTGCGGAGCGTGGATCGTCGCCCTAAACTTGTGCGGTGTCGGGGTGGTCCCGCCCGTGTTGCGCCTGGCGAGCGCGATGAGAGTGGCGGCCCAGGCGCCACCTGCGCCTAGGCTGTTGGTGCGTGATGTTGTCATCGGTCGATGGGGCTCTGGGTGGGAGGAGTACCATGTCGTACTCATATCCTAGAGACATGAACTCTAGGCTCCTGAACCAGATCATCGTGCCGAGACGTAGTGGTCTCATGGGGTCTGCCATCTAGAATCTGTTGGGATGACTAAGCTGACACATAGTAGCCCCCCTACCTGGCGCGCCAACTGTTGGTGTTTTAGACTAGGGGGTCCTCAACCGACTAGTGAAAGTGTACTGCGTGTTCCTAATCTCGGATGGTGATGCAAAGAGACACAAGGTTTATACTGGTTCAGGCAATAGGTGCCCTATGTCTAGTCTGAAGGAGCGATCTTGTATTCCTTGCACCGAGGTGCTTGTAGTAGGGCTTATAAGCTGGGCGACAGAGGGAGCTAGCCCTAGGTCTCTATGAATTGCACTATGGGTTGCTTGAGATGTTGATCTCTTACAGTGAAGGAGTGTGCGTGTTACAGAGTGTTGTGCGTGGCTTGCCTCCTTTTTCTAGAAGCGGCCCAGGTCACTCTCTTTTATAGTCGAGGGAGGCACAGGGGTGGTACATATATTTGCTACCTGGCATTCTTCGGTAGGGGCGGCATGTCCGAGCCCTGCAGCTTGTCACTGTCGCGGCGTGGTCGGTGGAGCGGTCTTGTCTTTCATGCACTGGAGCGACACGCCGGTCACGCCTGATCCTGTGCGACGTGGGAGCTCCTGTGGTGACAGGCGCGCCTTCTTCTGTTGGAGGCGTGCTGGTGGCTCTGTGTGTTTGACCGACGCAGAGTGCCGAGACCGGGATGATGCGATGGCGCGGGTATGCTGATTCTGAGGCTATAGGAGCTAGGCCCTGTACACGACGTGGGAGCTCCTGCAGTCCGACGCAGGGCATGGCGCGTACTACGGGCGACATGCTGGTCCCAGAGCGCTAACAACGTAGAGAGCCGAGGCCCAGTTCGATGCAGAGGCTGGACCGTCGTGGGGGCCTCGGCGGGCATGAGTCCCGAGGCTACAGGAGCCCGGAAGCGGGTAGCCGAGGTTCGGAGGGAGCAGTTGGCCTTGCACATCGTTTCTGAGGCTACAGGGACCCGGACGTGACTTTCCATGCCTGGGTAGGGGTTAGGCAGCACAACGTGGCATGGGTGTCTGTTGTGGGCACAGCGCCGAGCACAGCGGCCGATAACCCCCGCCCTGTCCTATCTCGAATAGCATGGGGTCGATGTGACTTCCGTCTCATCGGCCACTCCGCTGTACCGTGCCATCGTGCGGCTGATGTCGCGGGAGTGGTTGAACGTGTTAGTTGGATGTGACGTCTCATCAAAGAAGTCGGTCAAGGCGGTGGTGACGGGGTTGATGCCGAGGCGGCCTCGAGCGAGTCGGTAACTAGGTGCTCGTCCGAGGCCTCGTGGCTTGGGGCCTCGGGCGAGTCGGAGAATCGATACCTCATCCGAGGCCTTGCGGTGTGGGGCCTCGTGCGAGTCGGAGAATCGGTACCTCGTCCGAGGCCTTGCGGCATGGGGCCTCGGGCGAGCCGGTACCTCGTCCGAGGCCTTGCGGTGTGGGGCCTCGGTCGAGCCCGGATATTTGTTTGAGGTGGGTCGGGCGGTCTAGCCGGGCCTCGGATGTGGTGGGTTTGTCTGCGGTTGTATTTTGGTTTCGTTATTTACAAGGTCTAAGCAATCTTTTTTCGGTTCTTGCTTAGGGTACCCATTTTTATGGTATTCGACAGAACTGCTCCACAATATTCATGTTGATGCCTGCAGGCACCACACGACGCCCAAGTCCTTAGTCTACAATGCCTTCCGATAAGGTTTCTATTGGCCAACAATGGTCGCTGATGCCGAGCACATCTTGCGGCCTGCCCAGATTGCCAATACTTTGTTCAACAAATACACCACCCAATGCAAGCCCAAAGACCATCCCCATCACCTGACATTTGGCAGTCTTGGGGGTGTTTACGGTAGTTATCCTCCATTATAAACCACCAACATAACTTGAATAAATGCATAAAAATGATCACCAACATAGACTTAGGGGTTTAAACTGACAATTTCCATGAGTTTTGGTGAATCTGTGTTTTCAGCAGGGTTTATCTAAAAAACTATCAAGGAGGATCAAATCGTTAAAGTAAATCGCGCTTATCCGCAGCGAAAACTACCCTAGAAGATTCCAAAAGACTCAAGAAGAAACCACACCAAAGCGGAGGCCGAGGCGCCGCCAGGTGGGGCCTGGGCCGGCCAGCCCCTAGGGCCCACCTGTCAACCCCTCCTTCGAAAGTCAGTTCTCCACCACCTTAATTGATGAGGACATCGCCATGCTGGACACACCGACGCCATGGTCTTCCCCAAGTTGCTATTCGTTCCTAACTCACCTGCCACGTCGCCCTCGGATTCAGCAGACACGTCGTCACTGTTTCGGTCATAACTTTCTCATACGACATCGAAACGGGCTGTTCTTGGATGCGTTGAAAAGGGGATGACAACGCCGTCGTTTTGGATCTGGTCCCAGCTCCAGAAGGTCCGTGGATCATTCTGTGTGACCACGGCAAGGTGCTGTGTCACCTATTTGGGCCAACTTGGTCATGTATCGTGTCGGGCCTTAAGCCCAAGTTGTGGGCGCCCAACCCCTAGCCGTCCCCAACCCTAGGTCGAGTCTTAGACTATAAACACAGCCGTCGCCGCTGCTACACAATTGGGTTTTGTTTAGAGTTTAGTTTTCCATCGAGAAATTGAATCGTTCATTGTAACTGTGGTGACAAATCCTTTTACAGTGATCCAGGGCCCCCGTTCTTGATCTCCTCCACTATATCGATTAGTCCTTTGGAACCGAGTTCTTGAATCCTCTATTGATATTCGCGTCATTCATATTTGCAATTTCAGATTGCGTGTTTTACCTTCTTGCTTGTGCTCTTTGATTCGCTTTCAGGAAAAGCCTTCTTGGCGAGGTCAATCAAGTTGTGCTTGGTTGATAACCAACGGAGCAGTGGTGTAATGGTTGCAGGGTTCGAATCGCGTCGATTTGAAGCCGGATCGCCAACGTCGAGATCTCCACAAAATCGAACTTATCGGCTACCTCTCGGAAGATCGGGCCTGTACTCATCATTAAGGATTGCATCTCCGTTGTTTATTCAAGTCGGTTTGATCCGAGAGCTCAGGATTGATGCTCCGGCCTATATATATCAGCCCCTACCCCCCTCCCTCAAGGAGATCGATCATAAGTCAAGATCAGACCAGAAATTATGGTTTTTAGAGAGAAGAGAATAGAGCTCCAATTCTTCAAAGTTCTCGTATAGGCTAGCTAGCAAGATTCAAGTAGAGTTTGGGCTATTGCTCAGCATTCCGGATTCGCCATCTGGAGGCCGGTATATCCATTGTATCCCTCTATATTTTTGACTTTGTGTTACTTCAATATTATGTTGCTATTTATTATGTTCCTAGTTTGCTCTAGTTATATGCTTGATATAGTCATGATTGATAATGAATTTATGCATATGTTCGTAAAGCGCTTAGCTCAATACTCGAGTGAGTTAAGTGGTCAACATTATGTAAGCGTGGTTCTTAAATATTGTTTACCTGTGGATGCATTCTACACTCTGGGTCATGTGGTAGATCATGGATGTGACACTCCCATTGAGTCCTTTGTAGTCCACTCCCCGTTTATAGAGCAAGTAGAACCCGGTTGCGAAGGGAGACAAGCTATGTTCTTGATCTTCCTTAGTAATGTTCCTTATGCATAGATACAGAGTTAATTATGCTATAGATAAGAGTGTATATACTTGGGTGTACAAAAGACTTAGTAAATAAGGAATGACTTAGGAATCTTTTGCTCTTAACTAATCTCCTGCCTAGCCATACTACATTTATGAGTATCTATTTCTATCTCTGTATTACTATCAATGCTTTACACTTATCATTTATTTATCATTTGACTTACCCCTGCTATAGCATGAGAATTAATGATCACGTCATAAGTATGCATATTTGTCAATATCTCTATGCCACCCCATCGCTCCTCCCTGTGGAAAATATAAATAACGATACCTGGTATACTCTCGAGTGAAATGCTACAATGGTATATTATCTGTACGCTTGCGGATACTATATATATATATATATAAATTTACAAGTGTTCTCAATAATTACCAATAACGCATTTCTGACATCATTGCTAGGGATGAAAACTTAGTAAAGAGTGATGCTAAGAAATACCAACAGGGGGTCAACATGGTCGTGCAATCCTAGAAGGCGCCTGGGGGCTATACCCATCTGCTAGTGGCTATCGACAACTTCATTAAGTGGGTGGAGGCGAGGCCTATCACCAACCTTAAGTTTGAGGTTGTTGAGTTCATTCAGGACATCATCCACATGTGTGAGGGGCCCAACTGCATCATCACCGGCAATGTGCCTAGTTCATGGGGCACAAATTCTTGAACTTTTGCAACACACAACACATCCAAAATGGGACCTCTGTTTCCCACCCGTGGACCAACGGCCAGGTGGAGTGCACCAACGGACTCATCCTATAGCCTTAAAGGCCCAGATCTACAACGAGCTCAAGAAGTTCGCCTCGCGATGGGTCACTGAGCTCCCTAGTCCTCCATTGTTCAATGTTTGGCCATCACTTTAATAGGCTGGTGCTTGTTTTTTCTTACCACCGGATCATCTAATGTGTGCAATTTTTTGCATGTTTTGTCATTTTCTATTTTAATGTCGGTTTTCACGCCACTTCTTTCATTGCATCCATAGGGCCTATTAGAGTTTGATAACACATCTTGGCATACATGTTAGTTATAGTGTTTGAGTTGTCACCATCTCACCAAAACTATACATAATCATGCACATGGGTGCATGATCCTTACATTGGGAGCAATTGTGACTAGCTTTGTATGACGGAGATGGTGGAAAGCGGATCTTATCTTTCTAGATTAGATTGTTGGTGGCCTTCTGACACTTCCATCAATGATCCTCGAGGAATGTTGTTTGGCATAATAACTTGTCAACTCCGATCTGGTTCTAGTGGATGGTGGGAGGGTGTTGTGGGAAATGATGGAGAGCCCGTTGCTCACTCTCGATGGAGGTGTTGCCTATGGATGCCACTCCCCTGAAGGGAAGCATCGACATGCCCCTTTGCCTCTTGCTAGTGATCGATTTGAGTGAATCCTACCTCCAGTCATTGGTGCAATGACAATGTCTTTGCTGTCATTTTTGTTTTCTTCTTAGAGACGTCATTTTGGTATGATCCCCTTGAGGTGCACATTGTGAGGTTATACGTCATTCAACAATGGCTATGTATCCCTTAGGAGCTTTGAGTTGTTGCCACGTTCTAGTATCTAGAATCTTTAACAGCGGGCAATGTCTTATTGACTCACTTTGTTCATGGGCGGTGAGGTCTTTTTCTGGTGGTGTTTTCTTTGCTCGATGTTTAGAGTTTGATGTCAATTTATTTTTATCTTTGCCAGTTTGGCCAAAGCTTTGGTTTAGTATTCATTCGCTTTGTGTGAAGCTAATTCTTTTAGAGTCGATATCACGTAAAGTCCATATTACCATGGGTTTTGCTCCTCAGAGATTGTGATTTTATTCAAAATTAGTTTTTAGTTCTCAAGGTATCATGCATCGATAGTGCTAGCGTCTGAACATCAGGATGGACGCCCGCATCCGCACTCCATTTCACGTGCCTTACATGGGACCCACGCCGCCTCGAACGTCACTAGCATCAAGAAGAGGGGAAGAAGACAGTGCACCGCGTCTGTGCCTCTAGTTTGGATGCCCAGCCGACGAGGAGATATCGAGGCGAGGCAGCAGAAGGCGAGGAGGGAGATGCAACACCCGATCTACTTTTGAAACATCCAAATATAACACTTGCGACATACGTCTGAAAACAGATGAAACACTTGAAACATGCACCTGAAACACTTGCAAAAACACTTGAAACCATTGTAAAACATACGTAACATCCAAATAAACACATGCAACATATGTGTGAAACATATGCAACTCCAAATAAACATACTTACAACATATGTCTGAAAAAATAGCTAAAATATTAGGAACAAAAGCTTACGACATATGTGTACAACCATTGCAACATATATATCATCTCGATCTACTTTTGCAACAATCATATGAAACACTTGCAACATACCTATAGAACATCTGAAATACTTGAAAGATACGATTGCAACATGCTCTTTTAGCACAACATCTCCTTGCTGCTCGCCGCTCCGGTGGAGAAGGTCATGACAGGTCTGGTGGAGAAGGCCGTGGTGGGTTTGCGCACTGGAGAAGGTCGTGGTGAGCGGGAGGCGCAGTGGAGAGGGAGGAAGATCGGCTCCCAAGCTTAGGCACGGTGGAGATGCCGGACGATGGAATGGAGGCGCGATGGAGAGAGAGACACGGTCGCCAAGGCGGTGCGGTAAAGTGTGGTCGCGGAGCGCTGTCGCGGTGCTGCAATGAGGTGAGTTTTTTAAAACGGTTGTAGAACAAGTGGACGAATAAATAAGAGGCGGACATTGTTGGGCTGGCGCCATGGCCACTAGCGGAGTGTTGCGGTGGATGGGCGCCCACTTGGTAGAATTACCGATCGTGCATTAGAGCTATCTCATGTCTTGGCTACATGTCCATTTGATCATAGTGACATCTTTTGTAAAATCTCCTACAACTAAAAAGAACAAAGTGTGGATATTTTTTTGGTGCGACAATTGTTTTGGTTCGTCCGTCTGCCCATGCCTGTGATCCCACGACATCTCCCTCATGCTGCGTCCTTTGGTGCGAAGAAAACACGGAAAGTCTTAACCCTGATTTGCATGCGCTACAAACACGGAAGACCATCGTCGCTCGTCGCTGCACGATCGAACATGTCTTCTTGGTAGGACTCAAGCGCGTCACTGGTCGCTGCACGAAGACGATTGTCGCGTGCCCCATTCCTCAAGCCCCTGCATGATCGAGCCGCCCCTACTTCTTCCTCATTGTGTAGTGGAGAAGCAACAGCAATGGATCATCCATCGTTTGCCTACCAGTGTATGCACATGTGGCTACATCATCGATCACCGCAAGGTCGCCGCAAGATCACCTCCCCGTGTGATCTCCCTTCCCCGTGCGATCTCCCCTCCACGACCTTCTCTATCATCTGGTCTGTGCGCCCACGCCGTCATCCTCCCCATGCGCCACGTACACTGCCGCCTCCACGACGTCGCGCCATCGTCCTCGCTGATCGCCCGCATCGTGCACCTGGAAACACCGCCGCCTCCACGACGTCCGCGCCGTAGTCCTCGCCATTCGCCTGCGCCATGCACCTGAGCCGTCGTCCTCGACTATCGCGCCGCTACCTCGACGCCACCTGAGTCGTGCACCCGAGCCGTCGTCTTTGCATATGTAGACCAATTGATGTTGCCCGTCCTCCATCGCTCGTCGTTCATGATGTTACACAACCATAGTTCATGATGCTGCAGACGTTCTTATTATATAGTTAATCATCAATTTTTTTGATACTGTGTGCCTGCACATTGGATGTCATTGTTTTTTTTAGCATAGTTAGCCCTTTGTCTGTACAATCTCATTTCAAGTAGCTCGAGCCTTATTTATTTACCGATAGTTTCAATTCATGAGCTTGGTGTACCAATGTTAGATACTTTACTAGTAAAATATATTAGATATTTTTCTCTTGTCAACTTTTTTTATGGCCACTGAATTTTTGGTTTGCTAATTTTTTTATTATACTGGATGGTATTCAGATGTTTGGCATCAGGCCTTTGCACCTCTAGACCTCACTCGCTGAATTGGTGTTCCCGTAACAGCAACACCAAGCTAGGTCACAAAGTTATCTCTACACTACAAAATGTCTGTGGATTGATCTTTGTTTATTTTTGAACAATCTGATGTAGACAGGCAAGAAAAAGAATGATGATTTCTCACTGAAGTTAAACCTTGAAAAAGAGGAATTTCTCACTGAACTTGCCCTAAATTGTTGCAATTTATTACCATGGCTTACATTTGTAAACTCTAGAGGATGAGTCAATGGTTGGCATTGATACACTGATGCTTGATGTAGAGCATAATCAGCTGCCATGTTATTGAGCTTAATATAATAATATTGTAACTAAGGTAACTTTTTATGCCTTGGCATGGCCATGTTGAGTCCAGGTTATAAATATGAAGCTCAGATAATTTTACTGGCAAAAATAGAAAGATGACAAGCAGTTTAGTTTTCAGGTTATACATATAAAGCTCAGATAATTTTACTGGCAAAAATAGAAAGATGACAACCAGTTCAGTTTTCTGAGAATATGACAATTCATAAACATTGTTTTCTTAAAAAAAATATGGTCCTCTCTCTTCAATTGGATTAGTGATGATGTAAAAAAAAGTTAAAAACCAACAATGTCTCTCCATCACATGTTTTCTTAAAAAAACACAGTGAATAGTCAACAAAAATGTGGCGGGGCATTGCTTATTTGTTAATTATCTGAGTCAACAAAAATTTGGAAAGATCTATATAGTAGAGTCGGTGAGCTTGCGACGCCGTGCTCTTCGTGTCCGTGTTAATTTTACGAACTTTGCCTTTTGGATTGATGTTATTTTAATGTGGATATTTAATTTCACAGTATTGTTATCTTATTGTGCGATCTGTGTATTTTTAATATAAAAATTTAGTTGTCCCGTAACAACGCGCGGACACACCGTATATCCCGCATTTTTGGAACATTTATCAAGGTTGGTCATCCGTTTTATGTACTGCAATCACTATCTTCTCAAACTTTAGCCAGATTCATGGCTATACATTTATATAAAAATTGCTCCACAAGAAACTAACAAACGTATGTATATCCAATAAACATCGTACTAATTTAGATGTATATGGTTGTCTATCTAGACTTGCTTCTGCTCTCATGAATTGAACTTTGCTTTTTGGCACTGATTATGCCTTTGTCTGATTATTTATTCAGTTAATGAGTATACATTTGTCTATCATAGGTTATTATTTTTTTCAGTTAATGAGTGTACATTTGTCTATCTTAGGTTTGCTCAAAAGAAATAAAAAAGGATCTTGTTCTCATGTTCACTTGAATGGTTGAGCTGATGTTTAGTTTAACAAATACCGTACTTGATAAACCGTTGTGGTCGACAGATCCTCAACATCAAGGTACAAACTATTTTCTTCGCTAGAGTCCTACTCATCATCTTTGCACAAGACACATAATTTGGCTAGGTTGAAAGGACCTTGATGTCGCCTAGGAGGCCTAGAGGAGGATGAATAGGCCTATAAAAATTCAACTCGAAACTCTGTTAGAACAGAGGGCGGCACTGCCGGCTTTATAGGGCGGCACTGCCGCTCTTTAAAAATAAAGCAGACGGAGTTGATATTTCACAGATAGTAACCTGACCCTCTCAGCTGCTCAATCCTGCAACAGAAAGACAAAATCAAGTTCGAAGACTGGATATCATAGAAATCTCACACAAGAGATGATCGAGGTACCAAACCCTAACAATCAGCTAGCAAAGAGCTGAACCAGTAAGAACATAAAGTGAAGCACGCGAGACACAAATTTTATCCCGTGGTTCAGCTCGCCATCAAAGCTTGCCTAAGTCCACGTTGTTGAGGCATCCACAAAAGGATTGGCTCGCCACCAAGGCTTGCCTTGCCCTCGTTCTCAAATTAAGAGAATGAACTCTTGAAGTGAGGGGTAATTTCTTAGCTGCATGATGAGGTTACAAACCTCTCAAGGCTGCCACACAAGTTGGCAAGCACAAGGGCGGCGCCTAGCCGGCTAGGAGCAAGCTCTAAGAGTAACAAACCCTAAAACCGTCGGTCAAACGTGAACCAAATGCTCTTAGACTTTGGGAATCAGTGGATCTTCTCTCCAATCGAGTTTTGCTGCCTTTTCTCTCAAGTTTTGCTGGTGGAAATCAAGGATTGTTTGGGAGCTTGAAGGAGCAACAATGGAGAAGAGAGAGGTGAGCTTTTGGTCTGTTCAGTTTCGAACTGAACCATTGGAGAAGAAGGCTCTGCGTTGTGGGCCGGCCCAAATGGTATTTATACCTCTTGGGTCCCAACGGTCGTTTATGGGCGGCACTGCCGCCCTAGCCAAAACAGGTAGAATCTGGAGATTTTTGGCTGGCTGCTTTGACTGGGTAAGAGGATATAGATCTGTAGTTTTGAGCATCTGGTTGCACAGTTGACCAACTATACTAGAATCTCTCTTTATAGTACGGCTTTTCCTAAACTCAAATTCAAAGCATAAAAGAATGTAAATGGCTTTGAGCTGGTTGCCACTTCATTTGGTAATTGAGAACTTCTATTATCGAATATGTTTTCCTTATTCTCATTATACCTTGATTATGTGACTTGAACCATTTCCATACATATGAGTTCACTTTTATGGCTTCAAGTCACTTCCAATAATGATTTGATCCTCAACACAATATGACTCCTCATATCTTGATTAGTATCTCGACTCAATGCAAGTACTCTCTTCTTCACCTTAGCCATGGTACCTCGGTCGCCAAGCCGTCGCTTGCCCTTCACCTTCGCTTAGTACCTCGAAGCCCTTTTCTTGCTATCTTCACCCTATCAAGCCATACTTAAGTCACATTATATTAAGCATCTATTGAAAACCATTTCTTCAATATTTTGATCCTTGCTTGAATATTTTCTAGATATGAATATTGAGATCAATCAAGCTTCAGTTTGTCTCACATAGAGACATACATGGATCAACATCAATATGGTCAAGCTAATTCACGATTCCTTATTCCCTTTTTATTTTGGCTTGACATTCCAATTGATTTTTCATATATTCATCCATGTAAGCAAACCAATGTAGAGACCAACTTATATCCACTATACATTGTCATTTACCAAATATGTTTGCTTTCACATGATGCTATGATATCCCACAACATAGAAGCCATTTCATTGATTCCATTTGCATTGTTGTCTTTTGCTTGAATTAGATTGCTTCCATAAACTTTCAATACAACAATATACAGTTTGGCATTCACTTTAACACAATGTGGCATATCATCAAGTTTGCCTACTAGTTGAACCTTGTATATACTTGTTAATACACAACCCACAAGTATATGCAATAGACTCAATTTCATGTTCAACACTTAGCAAACTTATTAGACCTTTAATTGTGTTGTCATTCAATTTACCAAAACCCACTAAAAGGCTAGATGCACTTATATAGGTACCTAACATATCTCACTTTTTATTTGCATGTAGGCAGGGATAAAAAAATACTGATTGTTTTAGTTTCGTATGGAGACAGAAAAATATGCAGCTTAAAATGAATGCATCAGGCGTTCCCAATCTAGATGACCGTGAGTGACGTGCGTATAGTCTTTAAGTCATGATTTTGTTCCTTTTTATTTTTTCAATTTAGCTTGATTTGTTTTGTTGATTATGTTAATGGTACTGTGTGCATTCATTTATTCATTGCTTGGTGCTCCACGGAGGTCGCGTTTTGTTGGGTTAGAGTCGACAGCGCATGGGCGCTGTTCGACATCAAATTGGAGTTCTCCGTGGGGTCCATCATCCACTGTCAAGACAAGTTCTTGGCGATCGACTACACTGGAGAAATCTCCGTCTGCAACAGCAACGTTGCCGGCGCTTACTCAACCACGACGCTGCTGCCATCGTTGTCGCCACCTGTGGGGCTCTATCGCCGTAGTTACCTAAAATCAAACGGTGAGCTGCACATTGTGGGTGCCATGATGAGCACATTCCACGAGACACAACTTCACTTACAGCAGCGCGATCTACAAGTGCAACCTCCACGACCGTACGCCGGAGTGGTCCAGGGTGAGGGACATCGGTGATCAGACATTGTTCGTATCTAAACATTTCAATAAAAACTTCAGTGTAACAAGTGTATCCAAGTATTAGGAGAACAAAATCTACATGTCTGAGCTATTGTATGAGGATCCATACGACTTGGTCCATCGACTGGAGATCGTTGATATTGCTACCGACGCATCCAAGTGAAGCCCGTCCAGGTAAAGATGCAGGGTTCTAAGGGTCTAGGTTGGATTCGACCCAATCTCTGGAAGCTCTAGAGTTTGTGAACTTGCGACGCCGCGCACTACATGATTATGTTAAATTTATAAACTTTACTTTTTTAGATTAAATGTTACTTTAACGTTGGTATTTGATTTAATAGTATTATTATCTTATCGTGTAATCCGTGTATTTTTAATATAAATTATTAGTTATTCGTAACCACGGATGACCACGCCTACTAAATATATATAATTGTGATACGATCCATTGTCGCATCACGGGTAATGCACTAATGCCAGGGGGTCAAGCGTTCGCGTGCAGAAGATACGGTAACAGGCCCGTCGGATGCTCGTCGGACGGGCGGCGCCAGCGCTTTGACAAAGCCCTCACGTCCGCGTGAGACGTGGCGAGAGACATGCCGTCCGTGGCCACCGACAACACGATACGGCCGTGGCCCGTGGGGGCCCCGCCTCTGGCCGTAAGATACTCCTACTTCGTTCATTCTATCATCAGCCCCGCCGTCACCGGCACCGGCGCTCCGGTATAATCGCGGGCCGATCGCCGATGCCTCCCCGCCCCGCCCCACTATTCTCTCGCCTGCGCTTCCGCCTCCCGACGTGCGCCGCTGTCCCCATCTCCACCCCTCCATCCTCCGCGGCGCCCCTGCGCTACGGCCGTCACACTCGCCTCGCTAGCCCCTTCCCTCTGTCCACACCTTGCCAGCGCGTCCTCCGTGCCGCCACCGCGGTCTCGTCGTCGCTGGATCTGCGCTCGATAGCCGGCGGGTTCGCACTGTTCAGCATGGCTGCTGCCTCCTCCGCCACCTCCGTCCACGACTTCACCGTCAAGGTGCGCAAAACGGCCCAATCGCCTGTATAAAATACCAATTCCTCATTTCTCTTTGAAAGCGAGAGCTACAAAGTTTGTACACATGTCCTCGCGGAGTTTAGCATTTGCACATAGATCCCTCCCTGATTCCGCTGTTTTTCAAGTCTTGTCTTCCTACTCCAGTTTTGGTTGAAGATTGCTTCGTTCCCGATAGTCTCCGGATGATCTTTTTTTTTTGGTTGTTGTTGATTGCAGGATGCTAGCGGGAAAGATGTGGACCTTAACACCTACAAGGGGAAGGTTCTGCTCATAGTCAATGTTGCATCTCAGTGGTACCAATTTACTGCTTTCTTAACACCATTTTCCATTATGTTGCAAAATTGATCATGGCTTGAAAAATTATGTGGAATGCATCATGTAATCCTCTTATTCATAATGAAACAAGCCATGTTTCACGGTGAAACTGGCCGTAGGAGAGTGCTTTGGTGCTTACTAGTGGCAATATGCTCATTTAGTTCTTCTAATCATCTAATGTAGTGTACTCCCTCCGTTCCAAATTGTAAGTTGTCTTGGCTTTTTTAGGTACATAGTTTTTGCCATGCATCTAGATATACACTATGTCTAGATACATAGACATAGTAAAAACTTTGAATGTAGAAAAGCCAAAATGACTTACAATTTGGAATGGAAGGAGTATTTATAATTTGAGCTTTATGTTTGTGGATAAGTGTGATGGAGCTAGCAAGTAAAGAAATTTAAATTTTTACCGTTAAATATATTGTGCTAAACGCGTACCCTGAGCGCCATAGTAATTTCTATTCTTGAGAATCAACATTTGAGTTATCCATGTGTGGGAGGAATTTGCCTGTTAAACAGACAGCGTGGTAGTGGTTGCAGTTGGACATCAAAATAGTGGGACACCTGCCAACTGCACTATTTATTTATGGAGATTTAAGTGTCAATGTTATTCTCCCCATTTCTATTTGTACGTTAGGAATATAGGAATATATGTATGTTCTTGCATAGTCTTTTTATCCCTGATCATGAGGTGCACATGTACCATTGTATTAGATTATGTTGACTACTTTTGAGTTAACATGGCCACTTCTCTTTTATTCTGTTGCAGTGGCTTGACCAATTCCAACTACACAGAGCTGAGCCAGTTGTATGAGAAGTACAAGGACCAGGGTAAGTATCTAATCTTGTGCCTCGTTATTCCTTAATTACGGAGTGTGTCTTTTGCACATGCTCTGTTGCTCATATAGATTGGCTCCTTCATATCAAAACATGATTGATGTGCTAAATGTTGTCAATCTGATGTGTCTTCAGGTTTTGGGATCCTTGCTTTCCCATGCAACCAGTTCGGTGGGCAGGAGCCTGGCACTAATGAGGAGATTGTCCAGTTTGCTTGCACTCGCTTCAAGGCTGAATATTCAATTTTCGACAAGGTAAATCTGCACACAGTACTTATTTCTTTTGTCTTTGTATTTTCCAAGCCAAAAGGGGAAAAAATCTGCTTGACGTTCATGATCAGCTACCGTACTTGATCAATGAATCCAAGCATTCTCTCTCTCTCTCTCTCTCTTTTTATATATATGTTGTCTGTGTGAAATGTAATATTTGAACTCACTGTGCTGTTGCTAAGGCTATCTCATAATTGTTTTAAAAATCAAATGGCGGGGATTAGGGACCAGTTTCATTGTTTAAGTTTAATTTATGCATCAGTTGAATTATCCATGTGCTTGTGAATGTGATTCTAATTAGCATACACGGAGTTTAAAGTTTTTAACTTTCATTTTGTTAGGTTGATGTCAACGGCGACAATACTGCACCCATCTACAAGTTCCTGAAGTCCAGCAAAGGTAGTCTCTTTGGTGAGAACATAAAATGGAACTTCTCCAAGTTCTTGGTTGACAAAGAGGGGCATGTTGTGGAGCGGTACGCACCAACAACTTCCCCACTGAGCATCGAGGTAAGTTCCTACATCGACCTGGTCGGTGGTCTGGTCATTTGAGTTTTCTTGTTTCATCTTGCAGCACTAACTTTGGCAAATTTTTGCAGAAGGACATCAAGAAGCTACTAGGGAGTTCTTCAACCTTGTAATTGGATCCACTAGCCCTACTAAACTGCTGCATTGCATTTGCCTCAGTAGCGTTTTAATAAAGCTGTTCTTAGAACCGAGATGTTTGAAACTGTGCTTAGAACCGAGATGTTTTTACTGTATTTCTTCTGTATGCCCTGTTTTGTGGTAAATGCCATGTATGTAATAAAATGATGCAATGCATGAATTCTCTTGAAAGGTTATGTATCCGGGTTGGTTGTTGAGATCTTTGAGAAACCGGGTTGGTTGTTGAGATATTTAGAAATAAGTTTTGACATGGGGGCATATCTTGCGTACCTGCTCGCCGGAGCAAGGGCAAACATCGGAAGAGATATTGTAAAGAGCAACGGAATTAATTTGGCAAGGGGCAATTATTTTGTAATGGTTTGATGTTTGAAGTGGGAATTTCTAAATTGCTATGGTTCTTAAGTGGTATGCATTCAGTTTGTCTTTCTCATACCTCTCCACATCTTATTTTCCAAGCATTTTGCTAGGATAGGCACAAATTATCTGTTGGGCTAGTGGCGCTACGCCACGCTCCATTAGCCCCAGCCAACCACCGGCTGCCAGACTGCAACAGCCACCGGCGGTCGGCACGACGGCACACTCCATTGTTGCTCCCAGCTCCAATGCTGCATTACTCGTCTCCATTCTCCAGTCCAATTTTCTTTCCACTTATTTATCTCATCATCGTTTCCAAGAGCAAAGCTTTCCACGCAGATTCCACGATTAAATTAGGCCAACTTTTTTGAATTAAAAACTCAAATCCTGTAAAACGAGATGTGGTAGCCTGGTAGGTGTAGGACTAATCGTGTGGGCGTCGTTACATAGACCCGTCCGCCCACGCCAACCTGCATTTCCTCATCGCAGTCTCCGCCTGTTCTGGACCACTTCACTTCGGCACAGCCAGCGCTGTGGCGGCGGCGGTTACGACTCGACGCTCGAGTCCTAGCAGGGGCGTCTCGGCCACCGCGATGCCTTCGTCGTCCCCGTCTCCGCCGCCACCAGCCGAGGAGACGACCGCCTCTGCTGCCGCTCCCGCCCCTGCGGGTGGATTCCGCCTCACCGAGCCCTCGTTCCTCGAGTCCCTCATGCCGAAGAAGGAGATCGGCGTTGACCGCTTCCTCGCCGCGCACCCTGAGTACGACGGGCGCGGCGCACTCATCGCTATCTTCGGTGAGTAAGTAGGTGTGATTGCGTACCCCTATGGGTTGGCTGTTGTTGACTTCGCCCCTTTTAGTAGGCGATGCTATGATAGGGCATGGGGTTAACTGGTTTGGTTCGTAGTTGTCATTTGTGTGGTTTGCGGTGTTTAAGTAGGTGAAGTCACTGAGCTGCGTGGCTTGTAACCGCATGCTTTTCGGATTCATAACTGAGATGGGCGCTGTGGGTTTTATACCAGTTAAAGGATAACAGCCTCTCTGAATTTTAGCGAGTATATTTCTGTTTTCGATATCTGTGGTTTAAGCTGGTGTGTATGGTGTGATCTTTGTCACATATAGGAGGCTCATGGTCTGTGGAAGTGACACTGAATTTTGCAGAATATGATTTGTTATTTATAGAACATAAATCTAAATTGAGAGCTCCCTAGATTTGGAAACAAATTGCTGTTGAACAAGGTTATTAAAATTGTGAACCTAAATCGGATCGGAACTCCAATGGTAGGGTAAAAAATGGTAGGATCATAACTACTAGAATCGTAGATTCTAATTAACAGAATCGTAGATCAACCCGATAAACTTGGATCGTAAAGTCGTAAAACCGCACCATAGAATTAGAATCGAGAATTCGAGATTTTAACAACTATGGATGTCAGAATCAACAAAATCCTGAAAAGAAAAGAACAAGAGGAGAAGCTGCCAACTATTAAGGTTAGGCTTTGGGGCTGGGATTACCTGGTGCTGCCAGACTAAAGGGAGCTTTGGGGGAGGACACCGGACTGGCAGTTGGGTGGGTGAGGGTTTGGTGCCAAGGGCCAAGGCTGCAGCTGCGACGGTGAAGGATGGCGGGGCTTTGTTTTGAGCACAAAACCTTGCTCTCCCCGATCAAGGTACAATAATTATGTGGCTAGTGCTTGAGGATTTGAGTGGTTTGTGTAGCGGTGGTGGCGCTTGGTGAGTCAATGAGATCCAGTTGTGGCTGATGACAGCACGAGCAAGAGCGTTTTTTTGCCTGTTGGGGGAAGACGTAAGGCGTGGACTTTTTTTTGTGTTTTTTTTGTGTTTTTTTGGGGGGAGGTGGGGTTGCACTCTAACTGTTATTGGGAAAACTCTCTCCCAATAGTTGCATCCTTAATTGAATCCTGCTTGCAGTTTATGGGCTTGACTTTGCTTGCTTGTTGTATTGTTCAGATGATATTAGCAGCCTTTACCTGTTGGCATGAGTGTTCATCTTGCTAAAGAAACACAACCAAGTTTGTTCAAATAAATAACCATAGTTAAGAAATATATGATAAATAAACATGGAGAGAAGTATAATCAGTGGGGGGTTGTTACATCTCCATTAGATATTGCTTTGTAAAATTTCTTGTTTAGGCAAAGCATGAATGCAGGGCATGGGCAGTCGGGCACAGTCTGAGTCTTGCGTGATCTACGATGGATCCGATTTGTGTGCAATTCCATACATAGGCTTGATTCTCCTAGCTGTGTCGTGCTGATGTTGACTTGTAAACATGACAGATACCGGAGTCGATCCAGCTGCTGCTGGGTTGCAGACTACTTCAGATGGAAAGCCTAAAATCCTTGATGTACTTGATTGGTACTATTGATCCTTCCAACATTTGGATGCTTACTTCTCTTGAATTATGTGTCCATTAATTCAAATACATGTATGCTCTTAAATGCAGCACTGGTAGTGGTGATGTCGACACGTCCAAAGTGGTGAAAGCTGATGCTGATGGTGCTATTGTTGGTGCTTCAGGTTGGTGAGATGGTGTTTAGCTTCCATGCCATTTCTTGTTCTTCTCAAATGGATGGTAGTTTTTAATACTCAGCATTCTTGTGAATAATAAAATGTATGGAGTGTATACCTTTCTTACTTGCAATGGATTTATGAATGAATGTTCCTTGTCTCATCAATGCTGCCAATAGGGATCCATATTCCTATTGGAATTCTACTGACTCTTCCCTGATATGCTGTTTGCACCCAGGTGCTCATTTGGTTATAAACCCCTCATGGAAAAACCCTTCTCAAGAGTGGCATGTTGGCTGTAAATTAATATATGAACTGTTTACTAACACACTTATATCTCGATTGAAGGTAAATTCCATTTTCAGTGCCTACACTCCAAATTTTTTATATTGAACTTGATATCTTAACAAGGATCTACCCACCCGCACTTCAGAAAGAAAGAAAGAAGAAATGGGACGAGGAAAACCAGGAAGCAATTTCCAATGCTCTGAAGCAGCTGAATGAATTTGAAAAGGTTTAGGTCCATTCTGGTTGCATCTTGATTCTCCACTCCTGCCTATTGTTTATTTTATTGTATGTACTGCATTTAGTTTGCTCTTTGCAGTGTAGACAAGTATTGCTGCTGGGGGCATTGTTAAGTGCTCTTTCAGAAGTTCTCATGTTAGTTGGTAATGGTTGCAGAAGCATCCTAAGCCTGATGACACCGTGGTGAAGAAGGCTCATGAAGACCTGCAAAGCAGACTTGAATACCTGAGGAAACAAGCTGAAGTAAGAAGACCACATAGAACGCAAGGGGATTTTTTTTTTCTAGTGTAATGTATTCCTCCTGTTTTTGTAGGGTTATGATGATAAGGGACCTGTAATCGATATTGTTACATGGAATGATGGTGATGTGTGGAGGGTTGCTGTCGATACCCAGACCCTTGAGGGTAGCAATGATGGTGGAAAACTAGCAGATTTTGTTCCACTGACAAACTACAGGTATAGTTGATTTTTTGTTGTTAACTAGATGTTGCAGTTCCTGGTCTTGTTCATTTCTTATACTGGTTTTGTTTTCTATTACTGTATAGCCCATGCTTTGCTGCATGTTGTTTGAATGAACTGCATTCATTTATCAATGGTTCTTGTCATAATTTCTATACAGTGCCATAAAATACTCCATGAAAATTTTATATGGTTTCGCAAACATCCACCATTTGAACACAAAAAAAGAAAGGAATTGTCTAATCAAAGCACCTTAGGTATTCAAATGATTAAATCTCATATGTGCCGGAACGCAAGCTCTATTTTTTTTAAGCCCGAACCAGAGAGCATTTTATTTCGAGTCATAGACTTCTCTATATACCATTTGTCCATTACTGATGTAACCCTTATTGTGGCTGGGGCATCTGACCATTTTATATTTGTATGTGATAGTATGTGCCTAGCTTCAGGTTTCTATGCAGTATAAATTTCTAGTTTACAGCTAACCGTTGAAACATAATCTTTTATCTTTGTTTTAGCTTCAGTTTGGTATGCAGTGTTCTTATATATTAAACAATGTGTTTCTGATCTCAGATGAATGGTTGATGCACTATTTTTTTTCCTGCAGGCTTGAACGTAAATATGCAATTTTTAGCAAATTGGATGCTTGCTCTTTTGTAGCAAATGTTTATAATGATGGGAACCTTGTTAGTATAGTAACTGACTGCTCTCCCCATGCTACTCATGTCGCGGGCATTGCAGCTGCATTTCATCCAGATGTATGTTACCTAACTGTTGGCTTTTCATTTGTATTAAAATTTTCGAAGGCACTATTGTGTTGAGTTCTTACACAGGAACCTCTGCTGAATGGAGCTGCGCCTGGTGCACAATTGATTTCCTGTAAGATTGGAGACACTCGCTTAGGATCAATGGAGACAGGGACGGGCCTGGTGAGGGCCTTGATAGCTGCTGTAGAGGTTATAACACTAACCTTATTCTGTATATCATTTATTGGTGTGGAGTGCAAAATGCATTTGCTTGTGGTCTATTGAACACAGTACCATTGTAAATGCATCCTTATGAAGTTTTAATGTAATGTTCGAGGAATACCTGTTCACTAAAGATGCTCAGCAGCCTTCTCCATCAATTCTTAGGATTTTCCCTAAACTGATTCCTTGAATTCTGGCATCCAGCACAAATGTGATCTGATTAACATGAGCTATGGAGAGGCTACCCTTCTTCCTGACTATGGCAGATTCATTGATCTTTCTAATGAGGTGGGGTCCTTTACTGCAGTGTTATTTCATCAATTCTTTGGTTACAGTATTCTATTTTAGAATGCTCATGGAAATGTGGCTGAAGATCTATATTGTTTCACAGGTTGTGGACAAGCATCGTATTATATTCATTAGTAGCGCCGGAAACAATGGACCGGCTTTAAACACTGTTGGTGCTCCAGGTGGGACTAGTACAAGCATTATTGGTGTTGGTGCTTATGTTTCACCAGCTATGGCTGCTGGAGCTCACTGTGTTGTACAACCACCTGCAAAGGGAATGGAGTACACATGGTATGTCAGTCCCACAATTTTATGTGACACCGTTTTGTTATGAATGATGATATATATTGTGCAAACCGTATTGTGCAACTAATAAAATAAGTCTCGTAGAACCACTGGAATTTAACATCAAGTCCTGTCTCTGTTTGTTCGGGCTTTGCTTCCTCTTCTCTTGGAAAGTAAACCGAAATCCAAATGTGCGGCCTTTCCAAAAGTGAAAGCAACCCGTATGACTAGAAGCAAGAAGATGGTAGTTGTTGTTTGAGATAAAATTTGGAGACTGAAACCCATAACATAAATGCTTGAATCCAAAGTTTTAAACATTTGATGTCTTCAATATTTTCAATAGATTAGATTTTGAAGTTGTTAGAAGGGCGGGCCTGGTGCAAGCGGTAGAGTCTTACCGCCTGTGACCGGAAGGTCCCAGGTTCGAGTCGCGGTCTCCTCGCATTGCACAGGCGAGGGTAAGGCTTGCCACTGACACCCTTCCCTAGACCCCGCACAGAGCGGGAGCTCTCTGCACTGGGTACACCCTTTAGATTTTGAAGTTGTTAGCTTAAAATCTGGAATCCAAATTTTTATTTTTATTTAGCATTTGGAATCCAGAATTCAAATCTTAATATCTAGAAGGTTTTGAATGCTTGAAATCCATAATTGCAAAATTTAAAGTTTAGAATATTTGAAACCATATCTGAATTATGGCTTTTGAATTTGTAAAATCTATAAAAGAATTTTGAATGTTTTTCATATTCCTACCTTTATATTTTTCGTGCTCTTGGATAGTTTAGCCTTATGACTTCCTAGAGCAGCCACCTAATCTGGAGAAGTTTCAGCCCTAACAAACAGGGCCTCATTCTCTGTATACTAAAAATCTGTCCACTCTTTGGTTTGTTTATAAGGTAATCCTTTCTAGAGATAACCTGGTATGAGTGCATACATAGTGAGCAGTGAGGGACAAGTCCATAGCAAACTTAGAGGGGATAGTTGTTTATCATAATCCATGAGTTGTACGGCGCCTTGCATTATGAATTGTTGCCCTAGCCTCCCAAATTTATCAGTATCTGACAAATAATATGGAGAAGGGGATTAGGGGAAATCTAAGTTATCGTAATTGGGTTCCCACCAAGTAACCTTTTTCTATGTAATCTTTTGAGAATAAATGTTTCTCAGGTAAGCTTTTTTCCTACAAACCAAATGTTCAGTTTCAATCTAACCTGTTTTATCATATTCCATACTTGTCCTGGTGAAATATATTATACTTGTCCTTGTGAAATATCGGGTGGTGGTTGGAGAAAAATGCAAGGGGTGGTAATGTGTCTTGTGGTATTGTTTCCAATCGATCCAATAGGATAGGTGGCAAATTCTAGATTCTTTACTTGTCTTGACTTAATAGGTTTATTACAACTGTGCTTGTTTTTAGGCAGTAACATTTAAATCTGTTATTGGAAATGTAAGGTCTAGCCGAGGCCCTACTGCTGATGGGGATCTTGGCGTCTCCATTAGTGCACCTGGTGGTGCAGTTGCTCCTGTACCAACTTGGACGCTTCAATCTCGCATGCTCATGAATGGCACTTCCATGGCATCTCCTTCTGCCTGTGGTGGGGTAGCTCTTCTTGTTAGTGGCATGAAGGTTTGTGTGACCAATTTTTTTTTTTTTTTTTTGTTCATTAATGCAATACACCCATTTTTATGTTTGGTAAAGACGTAAAGCAAGACATATGTTATTCTAATTTGGAATATATTTCAGGCTGAAGGCATTCCATTAAGTCCTTATTCTGTGAGAAAAGCAATAGAGAATACAGCTGCATCTATAAGTAATGCAACTGAGGAGAAACTGACCACAGGAAATGGGCTTTTGCAAGTTGATAGGTTAGCCGCAGTTAACTTGTACATGTTATTCTATTTGACGAAAATTTTGTGATATGATGTTGGAATTTCAGTTGACATCATAGTTTTGCTTTGGCAGGGCCTTTGAATATGCACAGCAGGCTAAGAAGTTGCCACTTGTTTCTTATAGAATCTCAATCAATCAAGTGGGAAAGTCAAGTAAATACCCTCTCTGTTTTTAGTATTTAATCTAATAAATCTTCTTCCAAGGGCTTTTGAAATTTCATTTAATTAAATCTGCGAAAGTGCCTGCAGCCTAGTGGTTGTAATGCCTTAGTAGCATCCCAATGTCCCTGGTTCGTCTCCCCATGGGTGCGAATTTCTGGGGCTGGGTTTAAATCAAAACCCTTGCCCCTTGCCCCCTGCTGTTAATCTGTTATGGCCTGCAGGCGTGTCCTGGTTGCTCCTGGACAGATGCCTCGTGTGGGTGGGGGGTCTTCAGGGTATTATACTATATTACTATTATCTCAGTCCTGCAGTGAGAGTTTCTTCTGCTATCAATACCTTGGGGTGGTCTTTCCCTCAAGACCGAGTTTTTTTAATTAAATCTTAGGGTTAAGCCATTTTTTTTCCCTCTAAAGCATTTTTAATTGCATGATGTTTTCAATCAAACCATTCAAAAATAATAAATGACACGCCACCAGCCAGATAAAACACACGACCTTAGGCACCCTGCCAAACTATCTTAGGCTGCCTATGCTCATTACATTAGCCCTGGCTGCACACCACATGGCAGCCTCCTCTGTTATCGACCTAATAACCACACTAACACTAGGAGCCTCCACTGAAAGCTCACCCATAGTGGTGCTTTCATGGTGTTTATTCTCTATTGCCTCTAGTTTCGAATAATGATGCAATCTCAACATCTGTTGTGTTTTTATGACATGCAAGCTAAAGGATCTGTATTGATAATTGATGTTGATTTGATATATATGTATTAGGATAACATGGTAGCATGTATGCCTTGCAGTTCCAAAACTAAGAGGAATATACCTCCGCGGGGGCAATGCATGCCGCCAAACAAGTGAGGTCAGTTCCTGCTAACCTGTTTGGGTTACAGTGTCCTGCTTTGTATTTTTCCTTCCCAAAAAGAGGCTGGAGGTGCAAGAAGCATCATTGAGCAATGGAAGATGTGCTTTTACAAAGTTACAAACGTGTTTTTTCTTTCTTTTTTCTGTGGGGCTAGGGCTGCACAAAAAGGTTTCTACTGTATTAACTGTTTCACTTTTCAGTGGACTGTGCAACTTGACCCAAAATTTCATGAGGGTGCGAGTAACTTGGAGCAACTGGTTCCTTTCGAGGAGTGCCTGCAACTGCATTCAACTGATACCTCTGTGGTTCAAATTCCTGAGTATATATTGGTCACAAACAATGGGCGCAGTTTCAAGTTGGTATCTTTTGTGTATTCAACCACAACCATATCGTTTTCTTTTATATTCAGTTCCTCCGACTTCAGTGTAGTGTTTCATTAAATTTGTTGTGGCATCTGTTTATATGAACACATACAAAAAGATAACACGTGTCGCTCATCTGATCATGGTTGATGATGATACATGATTTTGTCACTGGACAATGTTCATTAACTTATTGCTGCAAACTTTTATTGAAGCGATAGCATAAGCTCTTCAATTGAAGCTAAATGTTGTTTCTTATCAAACCATAAATTTGGGAAATGATCACATTCTCTTTCAATTTGCACAATATTAATAGTATATCAAAATTATTTGATCAGTATATTATTTCAATTCTGTCGAGTGAAACTCTTCATTTGTTTTTTCTTTGACTTCCTTGCAGCATTGTCGTCAATCCTGCTAATATCAGCAGTGGCCTTCACTATTTTGAAGTTTATGGCATAGATTACAAAGCACCATGGCGTGGACCTATTTTCCGTGTGCCAATTACTGTAATAAAGCCTATTACTCTATTGGGAGAGCCACCACTATTGTCAATTTCAAACCTTTCTTTTCAATCTGGTATTCATTGCTACTGCCTGCTCTTTTTGCTAACTTATATATCTTTGTTTTTTGGATGTACACTTATTTTTAGTATGGTTTGCACTTATGAATATTTGAGGACCTTTTTTTTAGGCAAATTTGAGGACCTTTTAAGCACCAATGTGTACCAACACAGGGAGGAGGGACTGACAAATTTTGTAGGTTCAAAGTAAAGGCAACTTTTTTTTTATACATATTCTTTCCTTCAGGTCATATTGAAAGGAGGTTCATAAATGTACCTTTTGGAGCTTCATGGGCGGAAGTTACTATGCGAACATCAGCTTTTGATACTCCTAGAAGGTTCTTTTTGGATACTGTTCAGGTATACTACATAGGATTTTATCTTAATTCCTATTTCTAAGATGCAATCTCTAACATCAAATATGACAGATCTGTCCACTGAAGCGGCCTGTTAAATGGGAGGCTGTTGTTACTTTCTCTTCTCCATCTTCAAAGAATTTCAGTTTTCCTGTTGAAGGTGGCTTAGCTTTGGAGTTGTCCATAGCCCAGTTCTGGTCTAGTGGAATTGCTAGCCATGAGCCTACCTGTGTTGATTTTGAGGTGCTTCTATCTACATCAATAATCTTTTTCTTTCTTTCTTCTTTCTCTCTGATCAGCCTTAATCCTTGGTCTCCTAGATAAATTTGTAAGTTGACTGGTGAGGCAATTTGTTTATACCAGTTATTTCCTTGCTGAATATTTTCATTACAAATTGCAGATTGTGTTCCATGGAATATCCATTGATCAGAAAGTAACTACCCTTGATGGTGAGTCACCCTTGCTTATAGTTGCTAGATCACTTCTAGCATCAGAGAAGCTTGTTCCTGTTGCCACCCTGAACAAGGTCAGTTGAGAATCTGTAGAAGTCTGAAGAGTTTTTTTCCTTCCATATATTGATTTTTAAGATTGCAGATCAGGATGCCTTATCGACCTGTGGAGTGTAATCTTTCTTCGCTTCCCACTGACCGTGATAGATTGCCCTCTGGCAAGCAAATTATTGCCCTGACCTTAACGTGAGTTTATATTTGCTTCTGACATACCTATACATTCTTGTCAAGACTCAAGACTTGCTTTTTTTTTCATTTTCTTTCTCTCATTGAATCTCTGCAGTTACAAGTTCAAACTAGAAGACAGTGCTGAAATAAAGCCCCATGTGCCACTGCTTAACAACAGAATATATGACAACAAATTTGAGTCTCAGTTTTATAGAATATCAGATTCAAACAAGGTGCATTTCTTTTGCTTATAGAAAAACATTTCTTTAATTTATTTGTCCCTTCCAATGGTGGTGAATTTTAGATGTTTTCTTTCCATTGACTGTTTCTCTTGTGTTGATTAATTCATCCTCATCTTTTCCCTTTTCTGCATGGATCATTATGTACTTCGTAATTTGTGTTTTCGCTCTTCTTAAAAATACAACTTTGTTAATGTGAGAGAATCAGAGAAACTATGGAAGTATTAACTTATTTTGCCAATTGATTGAATTCCTGTCTAGACATCACTATGATTTATCGATGTTACTCTTGCTCCCCTTTTTAGCCCAACTAACATATCTGATGTTGCCTTGCTTAGAATATATATTTTTTTGTGTTAATCAGCGTATTTACTCGTCTGGAGACGTTTACCCTAGTTATGTCAAACTTTCAAAAGGCGAATACACGCTGCAACTGTACATAAGGTAAATCTCTCCCATCTTCATATGCATTCTCTTTTTTTTTAATGTCATCTTGTTTTAATAATATGCAAATGTTGCACATGGGTTAACATAGAGTAACTTATTATGACACTGTATATCTTTGCACAACCAGTACTCAGCGAGAACTCTAACCAACCTACTGGTTTACTCAAAAAGGGAAGATACTGATAAAAAACTCGACCTGCGGGGGTAAGACAGCCCCTGGGCATTGCATTAAGAATACCTTCTCACGCAGGTCAAGAAAACCCCTGAACCCCTGCCCCACCCATACACAGCGCCACCGTCCCTCATGTGTTACTGACTATTGAAACTTGAATAACTCAGCTCCAACAGCCAAGATATTTACACACTGAGTATTTGCCACTTAATTAGTCATCTTTGACTCTATACCATCTTAGCATCAAATCTCTTTAAACCATGCTATCTGATGGCAAATCATGAGCTAGGAACCCCCAATAACATAAACTAGATTTATGGCTACAGAGAAAGACTGTTGCATACTAAACATTGAGCTTTCTTTTTCCATGCAACCCCTGTGGTTATTTCTTCATCTACATCTTTAGATCTGTCTACACAGAAAATGTTGGCGGGGGTGGGTGGGTGGGGGGGGCATGCTTCTTGCCAGAAAGAATAAATTGTGCATCTTTAAAATTTCATACATGTTTTGTTCTCAGTTATTAAATACGAACCCATTTGTTTTGGTTGTAGTTTCATTGCACAATAAATTCTTTTGCGTCATATGGCAATACATGGGAATCCTTTTTTATTTAATACTAGAAGGATAGTCCGCAAGTTGTAGTGGGACTTTCCTAGAAATGAAGGTGTTGTATGTATAAGCTGGACATGCATGTTCTTACATTACTTCTGGGTCAAAACTGAGCAAGTTAATGGAAGAATAAACAAACTAATAGAATATTAGATTGCATTAAAAGATGATGGAATAGCAAAACTAATAGCATTGTGTGGATGCCTTGTATTTTGATAGATTAAAAATGCAAGGTTATCTTGTCAGATGCTGTAAGCTATTTCATTTACCATGGTCTCGTTTATTCGTTTATTTTATAATATATCTAATGGTGTAGGCATGAGAATGTGCAATTCTTGGAGAAACTCAAGGAATTGGTTGTGTTTATTGAGAGGAAACTAGATAAAAAGGTATTCTTTCTATACTCATGTTACAACCACCTCTTTGACATACGTACTTTTGGTCATGGGTGGGCTGATAGCCTCATACCCATAAAATGTAAATTGTCCTGGAGATTTACTCTGAAAATGCTGTGAATATCCCATGTAAGGACTAGATTTTTTTATTGACATCCATTATTTGAATATGGTTCTGTACACAAGGCAATAATACAAAACTACTATCACTAGTTTGCATCTGCTTGTACATCTGAAATTTGCCAGCCTGTCAACTAACCTTTCTACTTGAACAAGCCTGCAAGAATGTATGAAACAACATGTTCCTGAGTCCTGGTGATTCTATGTCTGAGCAACAGTATAGATCACAGAATTGGCTGGAAGACAAGATTTTCTTACGTTCGTTTCTGTAGGCTGGTTTGAGCAAAAAGGTGGTGCCAGGTTTGCCTGCCCAATAATTGCTACTACTGCTTGGCTCATGGTCTTAACTCTCAAGGATGATTTACTGAACTCAGTGCCTTTTGCTCTGTGGAGTGTGGACCTTGCAGTCAATTATATTCTTGTTAGTTGTTAGTTTGTTGCCAATGATGGCCTATTTGGTTAGGGAATTTGGGATTTAAATTCCTTGGATTTAATTCAAATTTTACCCAAATCCAAAACCTCCCCTCATCCAAACATGCTTTATTGTGAAAGCTAGCCAGGGGTCCATGTTCATCAAGAATTGTGCACATTTAGACCGATTACCAATATGGCTGATGTAGATGTTATGACCTTATTGCAGGATTTCGTTCCATTGAGTTTCTACTCTGAACCTGATGGCCCTATAATTGGAAGTGGCACCTTCAAATCCACTGTTTTAGTTCCAGGGTACCTCCTACTCAAATGTTTGTGATTATCTTATTATAAGAGCACTTAGTTACAACAATCATTTACATTTTCAGCGAACCTGAAGCATTCTATGTGGGTCCTCCATCTAGAGAAAAACTCCCAAAGGTATTTATCCTCTTGATGTATAATTTTGATTAGATTTCACTACTGTCGGTCATATGATTTTGTTTTTGTGTTATTTGTTTATTGCTCTGCAGAATGCTCCACCTGGGGCTGTTTTGGTTGGGTCCATAACCTATGGTACTGTAAGCACATTTAACAAGAAAGGTGAACAAAACCACCATGCTCCAGTATCTTATAGTATCTCATATACCATTCTGCCATCAAAGGTCAGTAGTATTGAATGCACCAGCTCCCAATTTTCTACCTTTGTTGCTGTTATGATCATCCTTGTATTAGTTCTGGATCTCCAGTTCAGGATCACCATACAGGCACACAGTCCTGATACTTTTTGTACAGCATATATTTGTGCTCTACATTTTGTCTCATATATGTTGGGATCTATTTTGTTTCATACTGTGGTTCATTCCTTGTTCGACGTAATCAATACAAGTTATTGCAGGTTGATGATGATAAAGAAAAGGGGGTTTCAGTTGGTACAAAGAGCGTATCTGAGCAGTTAGATGAGGAGGTTGGTACACATTTAATCTGCTAGTAATACTATTTATTGGAATTCAGTATTCTTTTTACTTTTTAGTTAGGTTTCTTACTTCTTTCATGTACTATTTTTGTTTCATAATAAGTTCTGATCCATCCAATTTTTTTTTATCTGAAACTTAATTGCTTTGGAAGGTTTTCATCGGATAATAAATTTTAGATCCATGTAATATATTATTATGCTGATTAAATAGTTGTAAATTTCAGTTACATGGAAATAATGATCAAATCATGTTTGTATACATGATTACAATGGTTTTCTCTTATTGCCATCCAAACTCTTGAGAAGCAATACAATCCTCAATGTATCATTGTATTGCATGACTAGGTTCGAGACACCAAGATAAAGTTTCTTTCCAGTGTTAAGCAACAAACTGAGGAGGACAAGTCTGCCTGGTCGGAGCTTGTGGCTTCTCTGAAGGTAGTGTTGGCATACGATTCTTAGTAACAATTTCTCTTATGATTAGCTGTATTCAGAAAGATCAAATGTTACAGAATAGCTGCAGTGCCAAACATACACTAGTCTAACGGTCTGCTAACTATGTGTCCACTGTCCTTTATAGCTGAAGCTGTAGGCAATCTTATCTGCAAGGACTATTGTTTCCTTTTATGATGTTTTTGTAGTATCCTCAGATGTAGTACTGCTGAATCATCCTTAATTCCTTATTCACATTTTACTATCTTATTTCACATGTTTTTACTCATCGTGTTGACATAAATTTGGAGGTCTATGTGTGCTTAATTTGGGTGCCATGCATAATGGCTAAATGACAATCATAAAGATGCTATAAGTGTATAAGAAAACTCAAGGTGTGCTATTTTTCATGTTGTAAAAATCATTCATCTGATATGTTTTGGCTCGCCTTTCATGAGAAGTCTTATCTTTTATTCAAAGTTCTTCTACCAAAGGGTCTTAACAAAAATCATTCTGTTCTTGGATCAAACTTGCAGTCCACTTTTCGATGTAATAGTTAGATTTCGTTTCCTATAGAACTGTTTTCTCCAAATATATCTGTTTCCTACATAATTTCATCTTCGAAACTTTGATAAAAGATATGGGTTGGAACCCCTGATGGCCAATACTTTGATGTTGAAAAACTCCCAATATTGATCACTGACTTAGCATATTTGTACGTGGGCGCCGCTTTTTCTTGGTTTCAATGTGGGCGTCAGCTTTGTAGTGCATGCATGCAACATAACAATGCTTGCATAGTTATGGGTAGTTGCCGTTCTCTGGTTGATTTAAATCCCTACGTGCAACATGTGCCAATGGTGGGCGTACACTAACGGCAACGAAATGTCCTCATCAGATTTGATGCTTTGATTGTTGCATTGTGGGGAGGATTTATCCTTGGTCTCTGTGCGCAGAGCTTATACATCCATCATATTTGGTTGGGGGGAGTATCATGTAGCTTACTAACAGTTTATTTCCTTTTCTTTATTTCTTTTTTTCTTGTTAGGATGTGTACTTTACAGAATTACTATGCACTAAAAAAACTAATCCAGTAAGAGGAACTAGGTGGCTAAACTAGACCAACCTATGGATTGACATCCAAATTTGTCTCGATGAGGACTTAACCTGGGCGGTCTAGGCGTGCATCCATATCCTCAACCAACCGAGCTAGGCTCAGCTTCCTTCTATGCACTACTTCTAGCCCTGGTGGTTACTATTACTTGAGGAGGTTTTGGTTTGTTTGGGCGAGGTCGTGTTTTTTTCTCCTGGTGCATTTGCATTCTCCTGACCTGTGAGGGGTGTGTTTTGGGTGCGTTGTTTCTATTACATTGTGAGGGGTGTGTTTTGGGTGCGTTGTTTCTATTACATTCTTCTTAATGCAATGATATGCAGTTCTCCTGTGTATTTGAGAAAAATTTATAAATAAGATGGGAAATAAGATACCTTATTGTTTCTCTTTCCAAAAAGTTTTTTTCTGCCATCAAAATTGTAGAAACTGAATATTTATATTGTATTATTTTGTTTTGTTACTCCAACTGACTTAACTTTCTTGGCATGTGGCAGTCAGAATATCCAAAGTACACACCTCTGCTCTCTAAGATTTTGGAACGTGTTCTCCAGAAAGGAACTGATGATGATAAGATTAGCCATGAAAAAGAGGTAAATGTTGAATAATGTTCCATTTCATTTAGGTGCCCTGCATCTTATGCCTACCTACTGAGCTTAGCAACGCTTAAATGAATTTACAAATTTGTTGTCCTTGTATGAAGCTGTCCTTGTTTAACTATCTACCATGCCTATGGTTGGTGTGTTGGAATTGTTTGGTTAATGCCCGAACTCACTACTAGTGGCAACATGCATATATTGGCCCCTCCCCCCCCCCCCCAAAAAAAAAAAAAAAAAACCTGGCCCTTTATTTGGTGCAATAGAATTGTCATCTATCCCTGCAGGCTCCATTTCTGTGTCCTTAAGTTGGATTTTCTGGCAAGCCTTATTAGTGTTGGAATTGGAAACTTTAGCTCATGTCATCACTGTTTAATGAAAAATCTTGTTGCATTTTTCTCTTAGGAAACAATCACACAGGTAAAAGTTTGGCTATAGCTTTGACATGAAATGGATTTGAAAAGTGGAATATGGCCAAATAATTGTCCTTAGAAGCACATGTGAATCAGCAGTCGACATGCCTGATTCATGAACTAGGCTTTTTTGGTAATAGTAATATAGATCCACTTTTCAAATCCATTTCATGTCAAAGCTATAACCATAAAAATGATGGCTTCCTAATATATTACTATTACCATTATTAATGCATCTATATTGCTGTCAACTCATGTTGGCTTTCATCTATACCCTACCCAAACTTGCTTGTGGCTACAAGGCTTAGTTGCTTTCACTTCCTCTGTTCCATATTATAGTTCCCTTTGTTTCTGTTCTTAGTCAAACTTCTCTAACTTTGACCAAGTTTCTAGAAAAAAATATATTAACATTTACAGGTTCAAATTAATCCACTATCAATATTTCATTGATATTCCATGAAACTAATTTGTTGTCGTTGATGTTGGTGCTTTTTCCAATAAAATTGGTAAAGGTTAAAGAAATTTAACTTAGAACAAAACCAAAGTGTACTTAATTTGGAATGGAGAGAGCAGTATTTATTTCACATGAAACATAACCATATAAATATTCCATAGAATTTTCATAGCCAGATTGCTGATCATACTAACTTGAAAAGGATCCAGTCACATCAAAGCATTTTCAAATGCGGTTTGGGTGTATACCGCTATTTACTACTCATTCAAAATCAGTTTGGCTGTTACTACTTCAGTGCTGGGACATTTGAGACTTTTGAATGTAAAACTATACTTCAAACATATTCTTCATCAAGCATAATGTACAGTGCTCATTCTCACTTCCATTAGAAGATTTTAGACAGAAGGGGGCGGCAGACTCTTGGGCTGCCGCCTGGTGTTCTCCTGCTGGCGCACAGGCTGCCGCCTGGTGTTCTCCTTCTGGGCCTGTGCGCCCCTACTAGACCCTCACGCCCCATATGGCTAGGATAGATAGATTGATCTCCAATAGGTAAGGATCACTGTTGATTGGTTCTACTCCCTCCGTCCACACAAGGACGCAGTTCTCACTTTTCTAGGAGTCACAACGATTCGAAGTTTGACCAAAGTTATATAAAAGGGTACTAACATTTATGATACAAGATAGGGGCCATTAAATTAATTATTAAATATATTTTTGTAGTAAACCTAGTTGGAGACATAAATGTTAATACTATTCACTATAAACTTGGTCAAAGTTAAGCTAGTTTGACTTGCACAAATCCCATAGTTGCATCCTTTTGTGGATGGAGGCAGTATTTCTATAAACCTAGGTCATCCTTGCCTATATATGTCTACAATTATATCTTCCATAATAAACCGATTATTCCGTGTGCCTATTCCAACTTACAGAAGACATTTTCCTGTCACATAGGTGGGTTAATGCCTTTAATCTGTCAGATAAAATCATGTTATATTTTCGACCTTTGCAAAGTTCAAGTGTATTACTTTTATGTCAGTGCTGTGCTTTGATAAGTTGTCTCCTTTTTTAAATCAACTTTCATTTTTCTCTCTTTTTAATCAATTTCACTATTCCTTATCAAGCAAGAGTTCTTTTTTCCACTTTGTCATTTTGGTGTTCAGGTTATTGCTGCAGCCGATGAGGTTGTTGGCAGTATTGATAAAGAGGAACTGGCCAAGTATTTATCTCTAAATTCAGATCCCGAAGATGAAGAAGCACAGGTAACAGATAGTACTTCCTCCTTTTGAAGTATTTCGTTTCGTTAGTGCAAGCCTTTACCAGCAATTACTATATCAATACATGATTTTGATTTTTGTGAAACAAACTTGATGGTATTAGATTCGTGTTGAACATACATACTTATGATTATGGGTTTATATCACATAAGTGAGTAATTGTTGGTCAAAACCTTGTCCTAACAAAATGAAACGTGCCTTGTAATTTCAAACGGCAGTAGTACTTTGTTTTGTTCTTTTCTTTTTCTGAAAATGTATTACTCCCTCCATTCCAAATTATAAGTCTTTTTTGGCTTTTCTAGATATACACTATGTCCAGATACATAGTAAAAGCAATGTATCTAGAAAAACCAAAATGTCTTATAATTTGGAATGGTGAGAGTAGCTCCTACTTAATGCTGACTATCTGAAATATTTTCTCCATGACAGAAATTCAAGAAAAAAATGGAAGAAACACGGGATCAGTTAGCTGATGCACTATATCAAAAGTGTCTTGCATTGGCAGAGATTGAGTCACTGAAGGTACAGCATCTTTGCATTTCATATTTTCTTGACATTAATGCCTTTACTGTTTTTATTTTACTTTTTATTACTCATGTTATCATAACCTAGAACTTAGACCTGCATCTTGCTCATTGATTTCCTGGATTTCTTTTTCCTGAATTTCTAACTGTCCAAACCTTGTATCAACATTGCAAAGCATAACAAGATTGTTTTTCTACTTTTTGCTCAGTCAGTATGTGGATCTTTATGCCATGCATTGGTATTCTAATTTCTTGCATGACTTCATACAACTGAGCTTACAATACATGTATTTTATGTCTATCTGTGTATTGCCATGGTTCATGTTTTGGAAATAATTCTTTTGTTTTGTGACAGTCTGATGAGTCAATTGAGGCATCTGCTAAAGATATTTTTGAGGAGAATTACAAAGAATTGATTAAATGGGTTGATGCCAAATCTGCAAAATATGGCACTCTGACTGTTTTGCGTGAAAAACGCTGTGGAAGACCTGGTACAGCATTGAAGGTATGCTCTGCCTATCAAGTGCTTACTATTTGCAGTTATGTAATCTTCATGTTAACTGTTAGAGGAGTGGTTGTTCTGCCTACATGTCATTAGTTATTCTATGGTTGAGTGGTTGCTGGTCCAAGTGAAGACATTAGTATTGCAGAGTGCTATATTTTGTCAGCAACTATGTTTAATGATGATAGATGATTATCTGTTAGTTATTGTTTGATCTGATGCTTGCCAGTTACTGTTGCAGTACTACTTTTTTTTTTTTCCCCTTGCGTTCATCTAAGCTCAGCGCCAATAGTAACTATTTTCATGATGGCCAGATTCTAAATGATTTGATTCAAAATGAATCTGAACCAAAGAAAAAGCTTTACGATTTGAAGATCCAGTTGATTGAGGAGATGGGATGGCGCCATGTCTCAACCTACGAAAAGCAGTGGATGCAAGTCCGCTTTCCCCCAAGTCTGCCACCATTTTGATTGTGAACTCATATGTTAACAATCATTCTATCATCCTGGGTTCAGTAGTTGTCATTTTCATTGTTGGGTGCGTCAGTTCATTATTTCGATGGTCATTTGCTTACACTGCAGTTTTCTCTTATAAATAATAATATAAATTTTTCGCAAAAAAATAATAATATAAAAAAGCCAACTAGGCAAGCTACTGGATTTGTGTGTTATTCTTTTTTTTTTGTCATCTTTTGATCGCAATTGACTTTTTAAGATCCAGATTGTCTTTTATTATATCAGGGATTCAGGGTCAAACAAAGTTTGGATGGTGACATATTATGATTTTGTTTAGGCCTTGTTCGGTTGCAAATCAATCCAAGGGGATTGAGGGGGTTTTAATCCCTAGCAAGTCAAAATCCCCTCTAATCCCTCCTAATCCCCTTCAAACCCCATGGAATGGGGAATAACCGAACAAGATGTATAGGAAGAGACTGCGCACGGGCATCTGTGCACTGGGAACTGACGTAATGAGTAGCAATGTATAGGCAGGAGGAATCTTCGATTTCAAGGTTAGCCGTCACACCCTTGTTTCAAAGTTAACCAGTGGTACAATAGAACCCTTTCAGGCCTCCGTACCATTTTTGTGAAATAACGGTGTTTTTTTCTCGTAACAAATCAACGTCCAGCCAGCCGAACAGTGTCTTAATCAGAGTCCTTTCTCCAAGGAGATAGGATGGAACACTGGGGATTTTATCCCTTCAATCCCTATAATGCCTATCAAACCGAATAAGGTCTTCCTTATCAAACCAAACAAGACCTAAAGGAGTGTAGTATAGTCGAGGATGATATGGACTTGGCTTTAACAATTTAGCATTAAACAGAGTTAGCTGAACATTAAGCAGAATTGAAAGCATCACGGCTCCTTGTTGGGTTTCGGTGATTAATGACGATACGAGATTACTATGACTAACGTGTGTTTTGCAGAGCCAATTTGAGTTATGTCATGGTAATGACAATTGATTGGGCAATCATGGTTGTCATGCCCCTGTCGATGGAAATCGTTTCGGTTTTCAAAGGATGGACGACAAGGTTAAGGACGGACTAGTTCTAAGTATCGTTTGGTGTTGGAGAGACATTTAGAGTAGTTTAGGACTTTGTTTTTCCTTTGGCCGTACTATTAAAGGGGTATGGACTAGTAGCTTGATCTAGGTAAGTCTAGTGAGTTAGGTGTAGTGCACACTTGTCAAACCTAGCACTAGGTAGCTTAGGAATAGCCCTAAAATCAATTGGAGTAAACTTCATTCACATAGGATTTCGAGTTGGAAGTGAATGGAGGGTCAAATGTTTGATCGGACGTTGGACTGGTTGTGACCGGACGCTGGAGGGTGAATCCGGTCAGTTCATTTGATCAACTGAAGTCGTCTGGTACTGACCGGATGCTGAGTGAAGGTGGACCGAACATTGGGTAGCTGCGTCCGGTCAACTCTAGAGAGGTTCCAGAGAGGGGTTTTCTTGACCGGACGTGTTCGGTCAGTGCTGACCGGACGCTGGTCAGGATCCGGTAACTGACCGGACGCTGAACAGTGAAGTGACCAGACTCTGGGTGCCAACGTCTGGTCAACATCAGTAAGGTTTCAAAGAGTGTTTTTCTTGACCGGATGCGTCCGGACAGTACCGGACGCTGGTCAGAGTCCGGTCAGAACTTAACGGCTCTTTCTGACACAGTGGCGGGGATAACTGATCGGAGCGTCCGGTCACCCTGCAGAGTGCTGACTCAGCCTCCAAACGTTATGTTTTGAATGAGGGAGTATAAATACTTACTCCACTCGTCCATGGGAGGTCTGTTGCCCATTTGTTCAGCTGAGAAACACCTTTGGAGTGCAAGGGAGAGCAAGAGCCTAGTGAGGTGATTGAGATTTGAGAATCCAAGATTAAGGACCTCATTAGTGCATAGAGAGTAGCAAGTGTGTATCCACCCTTCTCATTAGGCTTGTCGTGGTCAAGTGAGAGTTTGTGCTTGTTACTATTGGTGATCGCCATCACCTAGACGGCTCGATGGTGATTGGGAGCTTGGTGATCATCCGGCGGAGCTTGTGGATGACCCAACTCAAGTTGTGAGTGGTTGTGGGCGATTCACCGCGATGGAGTGTCAAAGAATCAGCCCGTAGAAAGCACTTGATCCTTGCGCGGATCAAAGGGGAGCTACACCCTTGCACGGGTGCTCCAACGAGGACTAGTGGGGAGTGACGACTCTCCGATACCTCGGAAAAACATCGCCGCGTTCCTTTCCCTCTCTTTACTTTGAGCATTTACATTTGTGCAATTCATTTTATGTCTTTACATTCCTAAAATTGCCATGCTAGAGTAGGATTGAAACCTAGGGTGCAAAACTTTTATGCGGTAAAATAATAGAAACATATTCTAGGCACAAGAGGTGAAGTGGGCTAAGTGTAGGGCTTAATTATTGCAAAGAATTTAGAATTAGCCCAATTCATCTCTCTCTTGGGCATCTTGATCCTTTCAATTGGTATCAGAGCCTCGTGCTCGTTAAATTAGGCTTAACCGCCTAGAGAAAGATGTCCTATAGGGATGGACCTCCTCCTATGTTTGAGGGAGATGATTTTTCTTATTGGAAAATTCACATGAAGGCTTATCTAGAAGCTTTAGATGTTGGAGTTCTTAAAGCCGCCTCACAAGGCTTTCCAAAATCAAAGGATCCCATAAACCTTTAAGGCGATAAGGTTAACTACGAGAAATGGAATGCAAAGGCTAGAAACACCCTTTTTAGAGGGCTTTGCAAAGATGTTTTTAATCGTGTGTGGAACCACAAGAATGCCCATGCACTATGGTCGGACATTTGTGCGCTCCATGAGGGAACTAAGAGTGAGTGTGAGGAATGCTACCACCTTGTTATGAAAAAGTTTAATTCATTTGAGATGCTTCCTAGAGAAAGTGCAAATGAGATGTATTCACGCTTGAATATTCTTTTAGAGTAAGTCAATGGGCTTGGACTCACACAAATACAACCCTTCGATGTTGTAAGAAAAATCTTGAGTGTCCTCTCCATTGACAAATATGGGCATATTATGATGGTGCTTCATCAAGGTGATCTTTCCATCGCTACACCAACTCAAATATTAGGAAAGATCAATGCACATGAGATGTACATGCACATCACACCATAAGATGGCTCTTCTTCCACCAAGAAGAAAGACTTGGCATTCAAGGCTAGCCAAGAGAAGAAGGGCAAAGCAAGAGTTGATCATGATAGCTTAAGTGATGATGAAATTGATGATGCAAATCTTGCTCTCATGGTGAGAAGAACCGCCAAAATGCTCAAGAAGCTCAACAAGAACGGTGTCAAGTTTGATGGCAAGAAGAATAAATTCTTCACTAGTAATAGAAGGAAGCCCATCTCCGAGATGGATTGCTATAATTGTGGAGAATTTGGTCATCTAGCTCATCAATGCCCTAAACCCAAGAAAGACAAGTACAAGAAGTACAAGGGCAAGAAAGATGACTCAAGTGATGAAGACGATGATGAGAAGAAAAAAAACAAACCATACAAGAAGAAGGATGGCAAGAAGGAATTCCACAAGAAGAAGAAGAATGGCAAGGCATACATTGTTGGTATTGGCTCACGGATATTGATTCATCAAGTGGCTCATCCAATGATGAAAGTGAGAATGAGAACGAGAATGTGGCCGCTATTGTAATTGATTCTTCACTATCTTCACCGACACCACCGCCATCATCCTCTACACACCTATGTCTTATGGCCAAGGGTGAACGAAAGGTACAAAATGATGATGATAGTAGTGGTGATGATAATGCTCGCAATGATGATAGTGATAGTGGTGAAAAATTTGAATCACCTTCTTATGATGATCTTGTCAAGTTGCTAAATCAATACACTAAAATCATTAGAAAGACAAGAGCTAAACATGAAAAGCTAGAACTTGAGAATGACTCGCTCTTAGCAAAATATGACAGCCGAAAAAGCTAGTGTTGAGCTTAAAGAAGAAAATAAAATTATGTCATCCAAACTTAAGGAGCTCAAATCATCTAAAAAGGAGCTTAAAGAAAAACATGATAAACTTGAGGGGATACATAATGAGCTCACCACTGGCTACAATATGCTAAAAGAAGAGTACACCAATCTCAAGATTAATTATGATAATCTTGTTGTTTCTCATGAGTTATTATCCAATGAGCCACATGATGCTACTAACAATGTTGTTAAGATTGATATAGCTACATTATATGATGACTTGATTGTTGAGAGCATTGAGCAAAGATCTAGTAGCAAAGGCAAGAAAGTGGTTGAGTCCGACAACTATGATGAGTATGTCAAGCTCAAGCATAAGAATGAAAAGTTTAAGAAAGATCTTGAAAAGCTATCAACCACCAACACAATTGTGATAGAGAATCTTGACCATGATTGTGATATAGCTCTTGAGAATGAGAAGCTTAAAGAAGAGAACAAGAGACTCAAGATGGAGAAAAATCATGATGAACTTAAAGAAGAAAACAAAAAGCTCAAGTTGGAGAAAGAACATCTCAAGACCAGTTTGAGCAAGTTCACAAGAGGCTAATATCTTCAAAGTGAGCTACTCATGAGCACCGTAATGAAGATGGATAGAAGTGGCATTAGGTACTTGGCACATCAAGAGAAGAAAGCTCAAGCTCAACATCAATAACAACACAAGTCAAAGCCTAAGCCAAAGAGATGTGTTGAATGTGGACAAGAAGATCACTTTACCCATGAGTGTCAAACTCCACCACTACAACTCTTGCCTAAGCATGCTAGACCCTTTGTCTTTAATGCTCATTACATGCTTAGAAAGGATTCTAGTGGAAAAATGAAAGTCATGTTCTTAGATCCTCCCAACAAGAATAGGCCTAAGAAAATTTGGGTTGTAAAGTCACTAGTTGAGAAAGTCAAGGGCCACCATCAAGTTTGGGTCCCTAAACATCAAGCTTGATCTCTTGTGTGTAGATGAACTACAAGACCGGTGGAAGTCATTGGGTTATTGATAGTGGTTGTACTCAACATATGACCGGTGATTCTTGTATGTTCACCTCACTAGATGAAGAAGTATATGGTCAAGAAATGATTACATTTGGTGACAATTCAAAGGGCAAAGTTCAAGGATTGGGCAAAGTTATAATATCAAATGATCATTCAATATTAAATGTGCTATATGTTGCTTCATTGAGCTTCAACTTGCTATCCGTTGGTCAATTGTGTGATCTTAGCTTTCAATGTTTATTTACCGAGAAGGAAGTGGTTGTATTAAAGAAAGATGATGATCAAGTTATATTCAAGGTAGATACAACAACCTATATCTAGTGGATTTCACATCCGAAGATGCAAACTTGAAGACATGTTTATTCACCAAAATATCACTTGGGTGGCTATGGCATAGAAGGCTTGCACATGTTGGGATGAGCTCACTCAAAAAGGTAATGAAGAATGAATTGGTGAGAGGTTTGAAGGATGTGAAATTTGAGAAGGACAAGCTTTGTAGTGCATGTCAAGCCGGCAAGTAAGTTGCAAATAATCATCCTACAAAAGCTTACATGTCAACAATAAGAGTGCTAGAGCTCCTTCACATGGATCTATTTAGACCAGCAACTTACAAGAGCTTGGGAGGAAATCTTTATTGTCTTATGATTGTTGATGACTACTCTAGATATACTTGGGTGTTCTTCCTTCATGACAAGACCGAAGTGACCTCATGTTTCAAAAAGTTTGCCAAGAGAGCATAAAATGAATCTGAAGTGAAGCTCAAGAAGATAATGACAATAGAAAAAAATTTGACAACACAAATATTGAAACTTATTGTGATGAAGTTGGCATCAAACATGAGGTCTCTGCAACATACACTCCTCAATAAAATGGTGTAATAGAAAGAAAGAACCGGACTCTTATCACACTTCAAAGAACAATGCTTGATGAGTACAATACACCCGAAGCTCTATGGGCGGAAGCTATCAACATCACATGTTATGCATCCAATCGTCTATTTCTTCAAAAGTTTCTTGGCAAGATTCCTTATGAGTTGTTCAATGGGAAGAAGCCGGATGTATCATTCTTCCGGGTGTTTGGTTGCAAATGCTACATCTACAAGAAGCGGCAACACCTAGGGAAGTTTCAAAGACGTTGTGATATTGGCTTTCTTGTTGGTTACTCATCAAAGTCCAAAGCATATCGAGTATTTAATCATGCCACCAGCTTAGTTGAAGAAACATATGATGTGGAATTTGATGAATCTAACGGCTCCCAAGGAGCACATGAGAATCTTGATGATGTAGGTGATGAACCATTGAGGGAGGCCATGAAGAACATTCTAGTTGGAGATATCAAGCCCAAAGATGATGTACAAGTGATTGATCCACCTTCTTCATCAAATGTGCCACAAGATAATGATAAAGATGGGAGAGTAGAAAATGAAGATACTCATGTCTCTCATGATCAAATGGTGGCACAAGCATAAGATGTTGATGCTCCACAACCTCCTCCTCAAGTGGTTGATAGAAGAAATTCACCTCTACAACAAACACATCCACAAGATCTCATCATAGGGAGTCCTTCAAAGGGTGTAATGACTCGCTCTCAAAAACTTGCTTCATTTATTGAATATCACTCTTTTGTTTCTTGTATTGAGCCTAAAAAGGTAGAAGAAGCTCTTCAAGATTCAGATTGGATAAATGCCATGCATGAAGAGTTGAACAACTTCACCCGTAATAAAGTTTTAAACAACTTCACCCGCAAGGTGGAAGAGTCATTAGAACAAAGTGGGTGTTCCGCAACAAGCAAGATGATTAAGGCATTGTTGTGAGAAACAAGGCAATACTAGTTGCAAAGGGGTTCTCTCAAGTTGAAGGGTTAGATTTTGGAGAGACCTTTACATTGGCTGCAAGACTTGAAGCCATTCGTATCCTCCTTGCATATGCATCGCATCATGAAGTGAAATTATATTAAATGGATGTTAAAAGTGCATTTTTAAATGGCTTCATAAATGAACTAGTCTATGTTGATCAACCTTCCGGGTTTGAAGACCCTAGATATCCTTATCATGTTTATAGGTTGTCCAAGATGCTATATGGGCTTAAGCAAGCCCCAAGAGCTTGGTATGAGCGCCTTCGGGATTTCCTCATTGAGAAGGACTTCATCATTGGGAAGGTCGATACCATACTATTCATCAAGAAGCTTGATGGAGAGATCTCCATTTGTCAAGTATATGTTGATGATATCATATTTGGCTTATCAAATGAAGACTATTGCAAAGAGTTTGGTGAATTGATGTCAAAAGAGTTTGAGATGTCTATGATTGGAGAGCTTATATTTTTTCTTGGTTTTCAAGTCAAGCACATGAGAGAAGGGATTTTCATCTCTCAAGAAAAGTATATCAATGATCTTCTCAAGAGGTTCAATATGGATGAATGTAAGCCAATCAAGACACCAATGCCATCTAATGGACATCTCGACCTAGATGAGGGAGGTAAATCGGTTGATCAAACTCTCTACCGTTCTATGATTGGTAGTTTATTATATTTGACCGCATCTAGGCCCGACATCATGTTTAGCGTGTGTATGTGTGCTAAATTTTAAGCTAATCCTAAGGAGGCTCACATGGTTATCGTTAAAAGAATCCTTAGGTACCTTAAGCACACATCAAGCATTGGTCTTTGGTATCCCAAAGGAGCTAGATTCTAACTAGTTGGCTATTCTGATTCGGATTATGCCGGTTGCAAAATTGATAGGAAAAGTACATCCGGAGGGTGCCATTTGCTTGGTAGATCACTAGTGTCTTGGTCCTCCAAGAAGCAAAATAGTGTGGCTTTATCTATCGTCGAGGCGGAATACATTGCCTCGGGTGCTTGTTGTGCACAAATTCTTTACATGAACAAACTTTGCTAGACTATGGTGTAGTTCTAGAAAAACACCTCTTTTGTGTGACAATTAGAGCGCGATAAAGCTTGCTAATAATCCAGTTCAACACTCTCGCACCAAGTACATAGATATCCGCCATCACTTTCTTAGAGATCATGTTGCTAAAAATGATATATCACTAGAAGGTATAAGGACCAAGGATCAATTGGTGGATATCTTCACTAAACCGCTAGATGAGACTACATTTTGTCGGTTGAAGAATGAGCTCAATGTGCTTGACTTTAGTAACTTCACTAAAAATATGAGCTTGTGTTGTCTCTTGCATTACATTGTAATATAAAACATGTTTAATTTTTGGTAATGCACTTAGGGCTTGTCTAACATGGTTAAGATAACCGTTAAAAGGCGTGTGAAGAAGCTTAACCTTGGATCAAACTTGACAAGCAACTAGAATTACTTTCAAGTATTATATTGCATATGCATGTGTGTTGCTTTATCGTTTCTTTTCGGTTATCTTTTGAGCACCCGTTGTGTTTGTCCATAATTAAGGAGAGCATTTGAAGCTCCTATTGGTCATGAAACCTTCTTGTGTGGTCACATGGTGCTCCTCGTCCCTTGTATTGTATATTTTCTTAAAAAGGATTATAGCCTAAAGTAAAATATTTTGAAAATTTTGAGGGTTTGAGAGAGGTCTCTCACATCAGTCCCAATTGGTGTTTATTTGCGTCTTATTGAAGTTGGAACTTGATTGGGAACAGGCAGCGTGAAGGAACTTTGAAGATTTGCTGAAAAATGGTGACCGGACGCTGCATCGGACTCTGCTTCCAGCGTCCGGTCAGTTCACAGGAGGTGAACAAATGCAGCACAGGAGTGACTGGACGCTGAACAGTATTCCTCCAGCGTCCGGTGTGAAGGTGGCCCTATGTCCGGTCCAACATTGAAGATGATGTCAGGATCAACCGGACTCTGTTCTACGTCCGGTCTAGGGTAATCGGACGCATCCGGTCGTGACTTGGGTCTTGGACCTCTCTATTGTCGATCGGACTTCGAGTGGCAGCGTCTAGTCGTTGCCACCGGTGCGTCCGGTCAGTTGAATTCGAGTGGATCTCAAACTTCTTTTCTTCTCTGTCACAAGGGGCCACCATATATATCTCCGTACGCCGCACCGCTACTGCTGCCCTAATACCGCACCACCGCATCCCCGTCGTCGCGTAACCACCGTGTCTGTGCCGCCGCATCCTAGCCGTCATGCAGCCCACGCAGCCCGCGTACCCACGCCCGCTAAGCCCACGCTTGCCTCGCCGTGCCCGCGCCCACACCTGCGTCCCCAACCGCGCCGCGACCGCACCCGTGCCGCCGTGGCTCCTACCATCGCGGAGCCCAAGGACCCGAGCCGCCTACATCGCGCCACCATACGGGTCCTGCCCGTGCCACCATCCACTGCGCCACCGCGATCTCCTTGCCCGCTGCACCACTTCGGCGCGTGAACCCTAACCCTAGGCGTAAGATTGCCGATCCCGGTGGTGCCCCGTGATCCTCTCCTTTTGCTCATCAGTCACCGATTCTTTAGATTTCATCAGGTAGCAAGCCATCGCTTTCAATTTCTTATCTACTGCTTGCTTCTTAGGGTTTCGCACCTCTAGATGAATATAGTGATTATTTATATTTCCTATCTATTCCATCATGCAGTAAGTCGGTGCTCTTGTGGTTGATTTGGAAGTTGTCAGTAAACTCGGGGCCAAGCCCGCGAGTATGGATTGAGGCTAAGCCTCATGAGTGTCAGTTGGCAATTGCTTCTTGTCAGTGGCAATGATTCTCATTCGCTTCAGAGATGGCACGTTGCAAGAATGCCGGAAGTGGTCCTAGTGTGGCAGAACTGCCTAATCTAATGCCTCCCAGGAGTGCTTGTCTTCCATTAGACACTAAGCGCTTGAAGGAGAACACTAAATTACTTGGTTCCGTCGGGCACACCCCAAGGGAGAACCTGAAAATCCACATTTTTCCATCAGGATCACAAATGAGAGAATAAAGCTTACAATATTCTTAACCATTTCTTACATCACTTTTAATACAACATCAGAGTATAAGAGCTATTGTATAACATCGGAATGTAATCATATTATCAGAGTTATGAACAATTTAAGTTACAGCGGAATATAAACATGTTATCAGAATTACAACGGAAATAAATAAATATCTATTCATGGCATGAAGAAGCATTGATATATAAACTACGACAACAGATTATGAAACTTTCATTTATAAAAGCATTTGGTGAGAGTTATAAATAACAACTACGATCGTAGCGTAAAGGAATCCTCGTTGAGCCCACCAGGTGGTATCCACACACAAGGGTTAGCTCAAGCATCCACCGGTCACCTGCAACAGGGGGAATAAAACCCTGAGTACTCAATTGTACTCAGCAAGACTTACCCGACAGGAGGAAAGAAAAGACTCCAAGGATATGCAAGGCTATCTGGCTTGTGGGTTTATTGCATTTGCAGAAAGCATTACTAAGCGTACGTCTTTATATTCGATTTTTATTAATAGCCGCATTGGTTTATTAACTAACCATTCTATGTAAGCACCTATGCTACTTTTAAGCAGGTGGTAAGCAATCAGATTTCCTTTTTCCATCTTCCATCTTCAGTTCTTACTACGGTGCTAGGCCGTAGACACGCCGTACCGGATTTCCCGACGATTCGCGAATCAATGCCCCTAGCTAGGTACCCCGAAAACACACGCCCCACTTGTACCCAAGGCACAAGCAAGACCAACCCATCACCCTCTTGTCCTGGGTGTCTAGGTCCCCGTCCAAACTAGGACTCCAAGCCCCCGCCCTTGAGTCCTGGACTCAGTGCGGTGCAAGGACGTCCTAACCCAAAAACCACCAAGACAGTCGGTCCAGAAAGAGCCGGATCCACGACAAGAGAGCAACAAGTCTTCCAAGCGCCCATACCCAAGTATGTGCTCGGGATAATAAGTCTGTGACTTACCTAGAGTCTTATGCAACGGTCGGTCCTTAACCGACACGGACAGGGAAAGCAGTGTAACCAAGCCATGCCCCGCGTCCATGGCGGCACAACCTCTTACACCCACCAATACCCAAATCATATCCCTGCCCGGTCACCATTTTTTCTTTCCACCATTTATATTTTCCAAGTGATAATAATACAGTAATATATTTCCTATCTCTCGTGAGTGACAGGCAATCACTCGACTTCTATCGGAGTCCTGTAGCATAGCATTCTACACGATCCTGTCATACTAGTAAGACTCATAGGATAAAGATATATATGCAAGTGGGTTTCATTCAACTCCTTAAAACTTAATACACAAATATAATTTAAACTGCAGAAAAGTAGAGGTTATGCATCGGGGCTTGCCTGGGTAAGATATATATTAAAAAGTTAGTATCTGCATCTTCATATTATCCACCATCAACTAAATAGAAAGCCCATTGCATCATCTCCTAGAGAGAATACCATTACACCATCTTCGGATTCCCAATCATCCTTCAATTGATCCGTTGATCCATCATCGTACCTATATGATATGCATTGATACAAATGCATAGATGTAAATAACCAACAACAACCGAAACGCTTAGAAATCCGATCACGCCTCACAAGCTAACGAGATAGCTCTAACGCTGGTCTACGTATCCATGTTGTCGAATAAGGCGTTACTTCCCAATAAATATTTTAGTTATACAAATCCCAGTTGTTTCTTAATTTCATTCTATCAATTTACTTTATTCGGGATAGGGCATCATTATCTATTTAGCAGACTAATTATTCTGGAATTATAAAAATTACAGTGAGTACCTAATATTGCTAGGATCCTATTGTATAAATTTTAGATCCAACACCATTACCAATTTACCACGAAAATTCCTACAATTTCTCCTTTTAACAATATTAAGCCTTTTAAAATAATTAGAGCAACCCTAAAAACATATCGAGTTTATGTGAACAAAATACACTACTAGGTATATCATGATTTTAGAAGCTCAATAAAACTAGTTTGACATTTTTCAGATTTTTCTATGATTTACTATGAATTTTACAAATTAAACTAGAAACCTATATTCAAAAAGCATTTAGATAATGGAAAAGCCGGCGGCAACTAACTGGCCCACGGCACAGCACGGTCAGGACTAGCGGACGCAAGCGGCCCAGGCAGACAGGGCGCACGTGCGGGCGCGAGCGGCCTAGCGTGGCGGCCATGAGCCCGCCCAATCTTGGGCACACATGGCCCAGGCGAGGCACTTGCATGCCAGCCTTGTGACCTGCAATGAGCAATGACCCAAGCAAGGGGCGTGGCGGTGGCCCAAAGAAGCCGCCCACATGACCCGAGAGCGAGGCGACGGCTGCATTTTTGCAATGAGACCCCCGAATTTTCCTCAAATCATCTCGCTGTACAAACGCACTATTTACGTGAGCCTCATATTTAGCAATCAGAACCCTGTATAAAACTTCTCCTTGGATTCGTACCCTTCTCTTCATCTTCTATATTCAGAGGAGCAGAGGAGTACCGGCTGGTAGCCAGGCGGTTGCACCCAGCGCGGACGACGGCGGAGGAGGCACCGTGGAGCAGCAGGGCAGCGCTGCGGGCACGGGCGCGGACCATGACGGAGATGCGGCGTGGAATCTGGGTGCACCAGCGCGTGCAACATCCAGCGTCAGAAGCCGCCATAGGTGCCAGGTGAAAATAGCGAGAGCGCAGCCGCCGGTGCTACACTCGGAATGAGCAGTAGAGAGCGGCGGCGTGGAGCTGCGTGGGCTTCGGACGCGGCGACGGCGAAAGTGGAGCGGCGTGGGTCCACGCAGCCATGGCGGGGCGCTGTGGCTCAGTACGGCGGGCGTGCAGGAAAAAGGGGCGCGGGCGGCCGGACCAAGGCATGCGCGACCAGGCAGGGGAAGGCAGGGTGGAGACGCGCGTGCGGTCGCCATGGAGCCACGGCGTGCAGAGGAGGCGCTGGTGACTGCGGACATGCCGGGCAAGGGGCGCGGACAATGGGGAGGGAAGAGGAGGGGCAGCGCCAAGGCGGCGCTGACACCAAGATGCAGGGCACGGGCGCCGGGAGGGCAGCGGCCGGGTCATGTCCGGCCAGGCGCTCATCGCTGGCGAGGAGCGGGGAAGGGCAGTGGCGCTGCTGCGGGTGGGAGGCACGGAGGAGCAACAAGAGCGTCGGAGCGCGGGAGGAGCACCCATGGTGATTGCGATAGCCCCGAACCGTAGTAGCCGAGCAGGAAGGGATGGCGCGACTGAGGGGCAGAGCAGCGGGTCCAGCACGAGACCAAGGATGCGCGCGCGTGCGATGACCGAGCGACGATGGCACAGTCGGGCAGGTGCTAGCGTGAGGTGAAGCTGTGCGCGGCGACTACGACCTCCAGCGGTAGAACAAGCAGAGAGAGAGAGCAGAGGTGAGCGATGAGAGCGAGCGAGATGAGTCGAGCTGGGATGGCTCCCCACGGCAACAGAGAAGAAAAAAGCGAGGGAGAAGGCAGGTCTGACTCGGCCAAACATGACACAGCATGGCCGGCCGGACATGTCGGTTGGCACGGACAAGACCAAGGCCGCAGAGACAAGCAAGGTAGGCAAGGACAAGACTGAGGTTGGCAGCAGAGGCAGCACGACATGATTAATCTTTCAACGATACAACAGAGGCAGGGAAGAGTAGTACACGGCAGCAGCAGATCGACGGGATGATGCGAGCAGCAGGCCAGCCATATTTCTTCAACGCAAAAGACAGTGGCCGCGAAGCAGCAACCAGGACGCTCGCACAAGGCGCCGTCCGTAGGACAACAGTGGCATGGACGAGATGGTGCAAAGTTGCAGTGCCAATCGAGTACGCTGCACGTCGGGAAAATAAATGAAACTGCTGCGCTCTCTCTCTCGTCCGTTCATGCTTATCAAAATAAACCCGTGAGTATATATATATCGTTGTATTTATTAATGGACTTTTATTTTATTTATAAAAGTTGCTTTTCATGCTTAATCTAACAGAACAAACCGTTCGCTAGAATCATCATTCGACATTCCTAAATATCTTTACGCACTGAGTAATTTAACTTGAGCGTTTATTTGAGTCCACGAACTAAGCCACACAGGATTCGCTTATCGCCTCAAATACGTTTTAAATTAAAAACCTGAGAAACTCGTTTCGAAAATTTTACTTAGGCCTAAATCACGGTGCTAAACAAGATCGTAACACCAGAGGTGTTACACTCGACAATGAGGATCCAAGGCCTCCACCTCGCCTGACTGCTCAAGAAAAAGGAAAGGCGAAAAAGACTACAACGAAGAAGCAGAAGTTCATTGATGTGGGACAGAGAGAGCAGCAGCAGTAGCAGCCGTCGTAGAGCGAGCAGAGAGAGGTGGATCTAGGAGTGGCATTCGCATAGGCGATCAACTGTCACCAGCTCAGAGGGCCACCGTCGAGAGGATTGAGACTCGTCACGGTAGTCCACCTAGGACTATCATGCTTGAAGGATGGCGTGTCTCTTTGGAGTAAAGTCAGCCTCAAGGGGAGACTGAGCAGCAGACACAGCCAGCAGAGCAGATAGAGGGTACTCAGCAGGCATAGCAGATTGAGGAGACAGAGTAGGCAACACAGCCATAGCTTCGACGCTCAGGTCTTACACGCACTCAGGTGTCATCGAGGCCTGAGACACAGGAGGGGCTCTCGTCCACCTCCCAGACCATAGGGTCCATCTCTGGTGGTTCACCTTGACCTGAGGGTAGCCACATCCAGACAGGTGCAGCAGCTACAGTTGTGCAGTTTGAGAACTGGTTTCCACCGAGGCGGGATGAGCGTGCCTCTGAGAACTTATACACTGTGTTGCAGGAGGATTTCTATAATGCATATCTCAATAGTGGTGTTGCTTTTAGATCTCAAAGAGTCTACTCCTTAGAGTCTCTTGTTGCAGCTGCAGGCGAGTAGATCCATCCTCACCTTTCTTATCTACCAGGCTTGACAGATCTTCTTGGATGGACTGACCGCTATGTTCCATCATGGGTCCGTGAGTTCTACTCCTCTCTTTGGATTGACCCGAGGCACAGATTCATTCACTTTGCATTCAGAGGCTATGACTACAGGCTCCAGAGCTCGAGGGTAAGAGAGATTCTGAGGATTCCAGAGTCCCTTATTCGCCTACACGAGGTATGCTATGGACAGACAGAGCCTCCAAGACGCCCTCACGATGGACTTGTGCCACCTACAGACCTTGTCAGACCATGCTTCATAAAGCCATTTGGTGAGGGGTCGAGCAGGACACCACGTGATCTTACACCTACAACTCGACTCCTTGATGCTATTATGAGGACTCTGCTTCCAAGGATGGGCTACCACGAGGGTCTGACTCGCATTTAGTTGTGGCTAGTGTATCACCTTGTGTCTCAGACTGCTTTTGATATTTGGGATGTGATACTTTTAGAGATGGAGGACACACTAGCAGAGGGTTTCAGAGGTCACCATCAGCTGCCATATGCTCATTGGATCACTTTCCTAATCCGAAAGGCAGTTACATAGAAGTCTCCTGAGATAATGGCAGAGTATATAGGTGCTACTACTGAGTTTTCGCCATATGACATGACCCAGATGCTATGTCACAGTCGTGCGAGGACACCTCACTAGCCGAGCCATCGCCCAAAGGTACCAGAGACAACAGCTCAATAGGATGAGATCATCAGGGGCATTGCAGCGACAGAGGAGGAGCAACTTGATGCATACCAGGAGGATGTGGTTGAGAGCGACTCGAGTGACAGCTCTGATGATGACTATCAGCCAATTCCGCAGATGGCTCCTCAACCACACGACAGAGAGGTCAGTGGCTCCAGCTCTGCTCCACCACAGCCACCGCAGATAGACCTAGCTCTTCTAGCTGTACTTGAGCGGATGAGGCAGGACCAGGCACGCTAGGCACAGGAGACCGCAACTGCACTTGCTCAGGTTTAGGCTCGACAGGATGAGTTTCAGTGGCAGCAGCAGGCCATGCAGCAGCAGCAGCTTATGATCCAGCAGTAGTTACTTGGCTTTATGCAACATGTATTCACTGCTATTGGGGTTGCTCCTCAGTAGACTACACCTCAGATAGGCCAGCCTGCTACCACCACTGCAGTGACTCTAGCTGTACAGCCCTATGGGCTTTAGAGTTAGGGAAAACCAGCTACTTAGTTTGCTTCACCTACAGAGCAGGTGTCCTAGTGGTTTGCTTCACCAGTGACAGCTCAGGGTCCTTACTTTACTCCTATTATTACGGGCTTCACTCCGCCTCAGAGTTTTTCAGTGTTAGTGATGGACACCCTAGTCTCCAGGAGTCTTAGTGCTACCTTCAGTGAGCTTACAGGGCAGCCTATACCTCTAGAGTTACGAGTTCCTATCCCTATCACAGTTGCTCCAGTTACCAGGACTACCGAGATGCTCCCATCGTCTGTTGCATCATCCGAGCCACCTCAGACAGTCACTCCTATACTTGAGGCTTCAGCGACAACGACTAGAGAAAGATGTGGCTCCACTTCCTATAGTGATACTTCCTGAGTCACAGGCCGAGCCAGTTACTGAGCAGACCCAGACCGCTTCACCTTCACTTCCAGCGATAGAGGGTCAGACCACTCAGAGTTCAGGGTCAGAGGATGATGCTGCTCAGTTCTAGATCTCTCACCGCACCTCAGCGCCCGACTCGACTGCTCCTGTCCCACCATCCAACCCTTAGGTTTTGGTGCTTGACGCCAAAGGGGGAGAGGGAGCGAGTATGTTAGATCTAGGGGAGCGTATGATTCATTTCTTTTGTGTGAGACTTCATGTATTCACGTTTACTTTCATGCATTGTCTTATTTACATGTGATGGTGAGACTTATGTGACATGTGTGCTCTCTACATTGATTTATATATATGTCATGTCACTTGGTTATGCTCATTTGGTTTGCTTCCGCATTTTTACTCCGATTCAAATGAGCTTTACTTCATGTACTCATGCTTAATTCATATCTATTGAGTACACCATGTTGGCTTGGGTCATATAAGCATGTCTAACCCCTTGTTCTTATTGTCAAAAGCTTATATGAACCAAGCATGTTGAAAACCTCACTCATCTCTTCTACATACTCGAGGTTGTGTTGTCATCAATCACCAAAAAGGAGAGATTGAAAGCATCTAGGCCCCTAGTTGGGTTTCGGTGATTAATGACAACACGAGATTACTATGACTAATGTGTGTTTTGCAGAGGCAATTTGAGTTAGTCATGGTAATGGCAATTGATTGGGCAATCTGGTTGTTATACCCCTATCGATGGAAATCATTTCGGTTTTCAAAGGATGGACGGCAATGTTAAGGACGGACTAGTTTTAAGTGTCGTTTGGTGTTGGAGAGACACTTAGAGTAGTTTAGGACTTTTTTTTCCTTTGGCCGTACTATTAAGGGGGTATAGACTAGTAACTTGACCTAGGTAAGTCTAGTGGGTTAGGTGTGGTGCACACTTGTCAAACCTAACACTAGGTAGCTCGGGAATAGCCCTAAGATCAATTGGAGTAAACTTTATTCACATAGGATTTCGAGTTGAAAGTGAATGGAGGGTCAAATGATTGATCGAGCGCTGGTCTGGTTGTGATCGGACGCTGGTGGGTGAGTCCGGTCAGTTCATTTGATCAATTAAAGTCGTCTGGTTCTGACTGGACGCTGAGTGAAGGTGGACCAGACGCTGAGTGATGACTCTCTGATACCTCAGAAAAACATCACCGCGTTCCTTTCCCTCTCTTTACTTTGAGCATTTACATTTGTGCAATTCATTTCATATCTTTACATTCCTAGAATTGTCATGCTAGAGTAGGATTGGAAAGGTGCAAAACTTTTGTGCGGTAGAATAATAGAAACATATTCTAGGCATAAGGGGTGAAGTGGGCTAAGTGTAGGTCTTAATTATTGCAAAGAATTTAGAATTAGCCCAATTCACCTCTCTTGGGCATCTTGATCCTTTCAAAATAACCGCACAAAAGCATCACTTGTTAAGGTACTTCGAGGACACGATAGACAGAGAGAGGTAAATAACTAATGAGCAAGAGAGAGGATTACTATGTGCATGTTTGGATCTCATTCTCATAGTGAAATTCTGGATTCTAGACAGTGAATGTAAAATCTGGATTTTTTATTAAAAAATAAGGATGTTTGGATCTCATTCTCATAGTATTGTCTTTGTATAGCGAAAACCTTCAAATAATAGGTTTTGGGTAGATAGTTGGATTTTAGAATCTCATTCTAGAATCAAGTGTTTGGATCAAGTTCTTATATTTCTACCTCATTCTCATTTTTCTTGGGAGATCCAAACTTGACCTATTTAATGCAAAATGTACATAAGGAATTTGCATTCATACCGGGATTTAACGCTTGTTGCTTTTGAGGGGTATAATTTCTGTCGTATTGATTTATAAACGAGGTAAGGTCAAACTTTTGACTATCAATAATATTTAGTTTAAAAATATTGATGCCGCCATTAATAGAAACAATGCCTAATGCTCCATCCTAAATTATAAGATGCTTTAGCTTTTCTATACGGTAGTTTTTTTATATACACTTAGATATACACTATATCTAGATACATAATAAAACTAATGTATTTAGAATTGGTAAAATATCTTATAATTTAGAATAAAAGTACGTCGGACCAGGGGAGATTATAATAATCTTTCTTTTCTACCATTACTCCCGTGTCAATGTTGTTGCTGCTTCCGCCATGGCGCCAATGCCAACTATGTTTGCACAGTGAAGAAATGCATTCGGTGCCCCACCACGAGCTCGATTCAAGCACAGGTTGTCAATGATGTTGCGGCTCCCGCCATGGTGCCACCTATGTTTGCATGGTGAAGAAATGCACTTGGTGCCACCATGAGCCCGATTCAACCACGAGAGACGCAAGAATGAGAGGCATGGCCTTGGCTGATGAAAGTGCCAGTTTCTTCGTCTAACCATTGATGGCGTCATAGTGGCTTGGCAAGGTCGATGACGACACCTACCAAGGCATGCCGGTGGTGGTCAAGATAGAGAGCCAATCGTTCTGTGTCTAGGATAGCAAGACCTCTTCGAATAAGAAGATGACATTTTCTGCTGGTGGTTGCTCACCTCCGGGTAACCTCGTTAGTCTCCACTTAGCTCGATTTAACCATATGAGAGAAGGACAGGCATGACCTTGGCCAGTGGAAGCACCATCTTCTTTGTCTGGCCATAATGGCTTAAGGGGTGGCAAGGCGGCAATGATGCCTATGATGGTGGTAATCAACATAGAGAACCAACTGATTCATGTCTGATACAACAACACCTCCTATTGAAACGGATCGGATTTGCATATAGTCGGATACAGATATCACCTTTTTACCATATTTTCATTCAAATTCGAATGGATTTGCATATAGTCGGATACAGATATCACCTTTTACCATATTTTCATTCAAATTCGAATACGATACGGATATTTTCAAATACAAAACATATGTCTTGAATTCTGATTTTATTCAGGTATTTACTCAATTCAACTCAAAGTGCATATTGTTAGATTCAAGGCAAAATTGGCCACCAGACACTGAAAGTGGCCTCTCTTTGCTAGCGGACATGCAAAATGGAGCAGTTTGCTGGTGGACACCAACGTTGTTGTCAAATTTGCTCCTGGACACCACGCCGAATAAAATATTCATTTCTAGATAAGGGGAGAGAATAGGCGCGAAATGTCCTTTTTGCCCCTGGCTCTTTCTTCTTCCCCATCTCCTTCTCTACTCAGGCCAAGCCCCGCCGCCTCCATGGCCGAGCTCGCCTCCTCTGTGTCTGCCTCCTCCATGGGCGAGCTCATACCCATCCCTGGCAACCTTCTCCCCATCCGCAGCGAGCTCGTCCCCATCCCTGGTGACCTCGTCCCCGTCCGCAGCAAGCTCGCCCCCATCCCTGGGTGGCCGCGCCGCCCCTAGCCGTGGTGGCCTGGGTGGCCGAGCCGCCCCCAGCAGCGTCGGTGACCCCTCGCGGCGGCTACGACTACGGCGTGTATGGGTTATACAGCGAGGAGGAGGACGAGGGCCCGTTCTTCGACCTCGACCTGTCCTGCTGCTCTGCGCTCAGCTTCTTCTCCGGAGGAGGCGAGCTCGGCCATGGAGGTGGTGGGGCTTGGCCTAAGCAGAGAAGGAGATGGGGAAGAAGAAAGAGCCAGGGGCAAAAAGGACATTTCGCGCCTGTTCTCTTCCTCCTTAGCCAAAAATGAATATTTTATTCGACGTGGTGTCCAAGAGCAAATTGATAACAATGTTGGTGTCCACCAGCAAATGGCTTCATTTTGCATGTCCGCTAGCAAAGAGAGGTCACTTTCAGTGTCTGGTGGCCAATTTTGCATAGATTCAACATACATGAATAGAATTTTACTACTAAGTTCGTCGATAACCAAAGTGAAATAAAATCAAAGTACAATTGTAATAATCTCCAATATCCAAGTGAGCTAAATTATAATGGATAATATTTAATAAAATGATAGGTCAAGTGAAGAAATTCAAATAAAAATGGTTGGTAAAAGTAGCCATTTTTCTTTATCATTGTTTTTGTAATTACAAAATTATTACACAAGTAGACATTAAAGTATGTGGATATATAACATAGACAAGGATAGCTTATAAAAAATAATATAGTCTATTGAGGTTTTAATGCTTAGATATCAATTGGGCTAGGACTAGAAGAGAAGTCAAACAAAGCACTCCAGAGGTTTTAATGCTTAAATTTCAATTGGGCTAGGACTAGAAAGAAGTCAAACAAAGCACCTAGTGCTTGGATTTAGGTGAGGAAAGCTAGTTGGAACAAGGGAGAAAAGGGATGGGCTGTGTCAAAGGGCATGTATGTGAAGAGAGGAGGGGATTAGATGGGGACAATTCTCGCTTGGCCATCATGAGACTACCACGCAAGCATCTAAGAGCATTTTTAGGAGCTTTTCTAAATCTGACTCTCTAAATCATCATTTGAAGAGTCATTTGCATAGAAATAGCTTTATATATATTTTCACTCTCCAACAGTTTTTCTATATCTCATGCGCACTCTAGAGATCCATTATCGTCTTCTATCTTTGGTAGCGAAAAACCCAGAATAAAAGAATGTTTTATTTTGATAACCATTTAGAGAAGCTGTTGGGGGTTAGTTTTTCACCAAAATCTCTATTCCTAGCATTTAGGAAGGATACAGTCTCTTGACGAAGATGCTCTAACTGTCTAAATCTAGGGACATTGCATAAATTCAGGAGCAATTAGTAGCAGATGTGTATATTGCATAAATTCAAGAGGATCCGCGCATGTATGGACACTGTCATCGATCAAAATAGGTAGGGACTACCCTCACATTTGTCATCAATCAAAACAGGTGAGGAATATCCTCACTTTTTTTTTTTTTTGCCTATAGGAGGTTTTTTTTTCATAAACGATAGTTGAGCTTTTTTAACTATAGAGGGACTTTGTGCTTACCATTTAAGCTTGGTCCTGGTGGTACTAATGACAGGATGAAACTTTTGGAGAGTTAATTCACATAGAATACTTTATGATTTAGGACAAATTTTGAATGCCTCAATACCTTATATTTCAGAACAGGAGGAGCAGTTGGCCACATATATTTATTTAGAGTCGTCGGTCTGGCCTACTACTTCATCCATATACGTTGTCCTCACCTAGCTAACTTCCATACAATTTTTTCATATGTAGCTTTTCATAAAAAATCGATATAGGCTTTGGAACTGAGGTCTCCTACACAGGCCTTATTGGCCATTTTTTTTTCATATGTAGCTTTGTTTCATAAAAAAAAAAATCGATATAGGCTTGGAACTGAGTTCTCCTACATAGGCCTTAGATTAGCTTCGAAACTGGGGCCTTACTTGCTGCATGCCTGCGTACGTAGATTTTTCTTGCACAGAGAATAAGTACATAAACTATATGATGATAGATTACCATATCAATAACCTAACCCTTTGGCCAAACCGTTCCCTGTATAATACAGGATTTCAAGAACTGGCCGCTTCTAACTAACTTCTACTGTCACACTTGGAAGGCTGTTCTGCGCTAACCGCTTATTATTCCTTTTGTGCTGCCCTTTTCCTCTTCATTGCGCGTTCGCGCCTCTCTTCTTCCTTGATCAACCGGAGCTGCTCCTGGTCCTCTTTCCTTGCAAGTGCCGCGCTGAACGACCAATGCATAAGATTTAATCAGTACACATTCAGCAAATTAAAACTAACTTGGTACAAATGCGCACGTTCTAAAATGTTTGGTTGAAGGAACCATTTTATATATCTTGTTAAAAGGGGCTATCTATTGTGGGTTCGAAACCATTAATTTGGTGGATGATTACGTCCATATATATTTCTAAGATTTGACTTAAGCAACCTCAGACAAAAAAAGGGTCTTCACGTGTGAATGGAGCTGAAAGTTTACCTTCTTCTCTCTTCCCTTTGTATGCTAGCAAAATCAGCTTCCATGTCACTCTCGTCTTCATCGCTGATAGCAAATTCGTCATATCTGAGCACATAAAGTCAAACACCAAATCAAAGTAAGTACAAACTTAACTGTACAATCTACGACCCCACAGTTCAAAAACAATCTACGGCCCCTAGATGTAGTGATGTACAATTTTTAGAACCAGGAGTGCAGGATCTAGAACAGTATGCACCGGCATGTGGCATATAACATAGCGTTCCCCTCTGTTAACTCTTAGTAGATGTATTACTACTTCACAAAAATACTAAACTTCATGAGACCATCAATTTAGTCAAAATATAAGCATGTTTTGTTTTGTGTTTATAAAAGGTGTATAAATAAATCCATATAATAATATTTTTTAACAACGTTAATATTATGGTAGCAAATAATGATATATTGTGAGAATTTGTGGTCAAAGTATTCCCTTTAAACGTTTTTTTTTTGTGAAATCCTAATATGCCTACTAAAACCCAACGGAGGTAGTAGTATGCCCGGAACCCATGTGAATGCAAACGCAAGAGCACTGATACAAATATAGTAATAATACCAAGAACAGCAATGAGAATCGTACTTGTGCATTATTTGTCTGTCATCATTGGATTTCCTTCTTTTTACTATATGCTTTTCTACTCCATGAGATGCCTGCAAATGCTCAACGTCGAAAAAACAAAAAGTCCTTGTTAATTGGTGTCCTGTAATAATAAGAGAAAAACAATGCTTTTTGTGCACTGGACGATTTGTTACCTTGAATTTTGAGGAAGGAATGAGCAGCTTTTGTGCTGATTTCAATCTCCCATTTTGCGCAGCCGATCTATTCTGTCCAATAAGCTGACCTTGTAGACTTCGACCTTGCAACGGTGGCTCACGGCCATTGCCTTGCGGCCTCTGACTCTGCGGCTGCTGCCGCAGCTTCTGTCCTGGAATCGACGCCTGCGGCCTCTTCTTATGGAGTGACGGCTGCAGCTCTTGGCCTTTCGAGGATGATAGCAGCCCTGGAGATTTCTTCTTCAAGTTAGGCAGGTTGGACCCGTTTCTACCAGCAGCTATAGCGCCTTTTCTTTCTGCATGAGCCTTCTTTCCCAGAGACCCAGAACCCTTCTTCAATCCATGGTCTGTTGATGATAATGTGGCAGGTTGGCCTGTGAACACTCTGCTTTTCCTGGCAGAATTCACCTGCCCAGCATCTTGAGTCTCTACACATCGAGTATATAAGTATTTTGTTCATTACATTTACTGCAAAGGGAAATAAGTATATTTTGTTCAACAAAAAAGTAGTGTCCATACCAGATTTCGGAACAAGAAGAGGGGCCCTACTACTCTTAGGATGATCTTTAGTAGGGGGTTGAGTATCAGCATCATCTGAGAACAGACATGAGTAATCTCGATTCTTTCGAAGTGTATCAACCTTTCTCTTCTCCTGCGTATTGTAACAAGTTTATAAATCAATTTGCTCCAGAGCACCATACAGTAAATAGCATGGTCAGGTGTTAATTTCTTGTTATTACCTCACTAACAAACTTCAGTTTCTGCATTTTCTCAACTGCGCCTTGTCGCATCTTCGAAGCCAAGGAAACATCTTTCTGCACGAAATATGATCATACGATGAATGCAAAGTTCAATGTTACAAAAAAAACCAAAACACATATAGAAGTGTCAACACATACTTTGGAGGGTACATTCTGTAGATCTTTCATGATCGTTGAACACCCTTCTTCGATGACTCGGCGAGCAAGCACTGGCTTTGATGGCCCAAAGAAGGTGCCGTATCTACAAAAATTTTGCTATTAACAACTGGAACTAAAATCAGAACCAAATAAGACTATAACACGTCAGCAAGGGCATATAAATCTTACCCGTCCTTGACAGGTGGCATCGTCTGGTTCTTGGATGATGATAAATTAGGTTTGCGAGCGCCGGCAGCCATTGCTGCGTTCTTCCTCCTGATTTCCTCCTTTAATTGCTCTCTCAGGGTAAGGATCTCTTGCTGCCCAACTGGTGCCTCCTCTTCTTCCTCCTCAACCTCTTCCTCTTCTTCCACTTCCTCTTCCACCTCATCCTCCAACTCCTGCTGGTGCTCATCATCCAACTCCTGCTTGTGCTTCAATGACTCCTCCTCGTCGTCGCTAGACACAATGAAGTCACCTAGGTCGTCCTCATCTTGGTCATAATATTCGTCCACCAATTGCTCCTGGCAGGATCCATTGGAAATCAATAGCATTGATTAGAAAAAAAAAAATGTGACGTTAAATTGCTATCTATGAGTTGTAATGGCGGCCCCTGCTCTTATTTAAAATAATCTTTGTGATGAACTGAACTTATGATACGATCATGAATTTTTTTTTAACGAATCGTGCTTGAAATTATTTATACCCAAGTGATATATCTTAACTTACATTGGTTTCGTTGTCGAACTTGCTCGCCATCTGTTCACGATCCAACTGAGCGTACTAACTTCAGAATGCCTAAAATAAATTTGATACAACTTGTAAGAATTCAGATCAACAAATTCGATCAATGATTCAATGGCACACGTGAAGATATATACCAAGGAATTAAGCAAAGAGTTCGAGCACAGATCAAAATCAATCTTTTTTTTTTGGCAAAAAGAAAATACTGTGTAACAATTTTAGTTTGCACAGAAGAATATGAAAAGAAAAGGTTAATGATTCGAAAACGAAACTATCTCGGCGGAAATCTCTAGCCCTAACAATGCCTAGCGAACGGAGACGTACGTGGGCCGGTGAACCGGCGGCCGGGCGACTTTTACCAGGGTAAGAGCATGGAAAGGCAACTCACCTCACGATCACGAGATCGATCGCGATAATGCCGGCGCGCCCTGCAAAGACCTTGTTACGAAGTCGACGATGCGGTGCCGATCGGCAAGCGTCGTCCTCGTCGACTCGCGACGAGACGGAGCCCGCGGCTTCGTGGGTTCGTCGATCTGGGGAAAAGAAAACAACGAGGGTGCGCGCGTGGGCGGAGGTGCGAGCCCTCCTGGTATATATAGCAGGCCGCGTCTTCCACGCGCGTGAGCCCTAATCCTTCTCCTTCCGCGGCCTCTCTCATCTCCGTTTCTCCCCCCGCCCGCCCGGCTATAAGCGGATCGATCCGCCTGCTCGTCCGCCCCGTTGCGCGGCGGCTGCTGGAGACGCGCGCGCGGGGATCATATCACAAAGCCCTCGCGATCACTAGCAGGGACGCCCGCGGAAGGCACGGCACGGTGCGGCGCAAACTGCGCGCTCCCTGCCCAGCTTGCCCTCGGACGCGTCGCGTCTTTGTAGCTGCTTCCACCCGCGCCACATGACGACGCGCGCGCGTGGACGGACGCGTCTGGAGCCCGGAGTCCGAGGCGGGCGGTGAATCATGGGTAGCCTAGCGCCATGGTTTGGGGACATCGGAGATTATTTGGAAGGAGGAAGTCGCGGATTGTGATCATCAAATCAAAGCTGGCTGGGTGGCGAGATCGGATGGATCTATCTCCCGATTTTTTTTTTTTTGTTAGGAAACTGCCTCACGAATTTATCCTGGTGATTTTTATTAATTGGATTGGAAAAATAGTAACGGATTCGATGCCGTTAGCGTGAAACCCGGCGGCGTGTGGATATTCGTTTTGGAAAGTTTCAAACGCTCTTTATTTAGGAAAGGGGTGATATGCATAAAAAACTCACGGCCATTCATAGCTCACACATGCCGTGAATGCTGGCACTCGTTGCGTGCTCGGTGCTCCGGTCGAGGCGCGAAACCTCAAGAAATCCTGGGAGAAGGGTTCAAAATAAATCCAGAAATTTAAAAAACACCGCACACTTTAGTTTGGACCATAAACTGCAGATTATGCAAGAATTCAAAGAGATATATGTCTAGCTCTAGGGAGCTGATTAGAAAATTAATTGCGATCATTATCATTGTTAAAATGTGCTAGCCCTGTTTGAAGACATGTGATTATAATAATTAGATTTAGAGTTAAATGCATCGGAGATCCATTTGACTCATGCAGGAGTTTCGGTTTAGGTCCATCTCAACTCTGAAAGTTAATTTTTGGATCCATAAACTTTGTAAGTCGTTCACCATAGGTCCAAACTAGTTCACGTGTGCATCTAGCAGTGACATGGCATGCTGACTGGACAACTCCCAAATGAGGTAAGTCATGGATGTGAGAGAAGTAGCATGGTCACCAGCGCCGCACGCCGACTATGCACGCCCCTGCCCCCACGCCGTCATCCGCGTGCCGGCGTGCGTCCATGCCCCCGTGCATGCCGGCTGCCGCTCACGAGAGCGATAGCGACGCGCAGGCACTTGGCCTCATCCTTGGCTCTCTTGATGCTCCGCTTCACATCGTCGAGCTCCTTCTTGGTTTTCTCCAGCATGGACCGGTTGTTCACCGTTGGCTTCCTTCGACGACGCAAGTGAACAGCTCGGCCCAGTGTTCCTTCAACTGCGCAAGTAGAACACAGCTCTGGGGAAGAAGGGTCAGGACTCGGGACACGTGACACACCATGGAGCACGTGCTGCGAGAGGGCGACAGCGCAATCACTGCCGTCACGGTGTCCGTGGAGGCCCGCATGGTGTACGTCAGCTCCTCTGACGGCGTCGTCACGCACTGGCAGTGGCGCCGGGGCTCCTCCGACGGATGCCGATCACTCGTGCCTCACCGTGCTGACGGTGACGGACCACAGGTGACCCGTCAAGTGTGTCGCCATGGACGAGCAGGACGATCCGACGATGCCGACGGCGCCCACCGCCGGTGGGTCGTGTACAGAGACAGCCTCGATAGGTCCATCAAGGTGCGGCGCGTGTCCGACTCAGATGGCGGCATGGCGCCTGACCTGACGATGACCCCTGCACGCTACTGGAAGCGTTCCTCGCCGCCGCCGCCGCCGCCGCCACGCTCATGGGTGCCCTACACAGTGACGCCGAAGCCGAATCACATGGGCGTGGCACGAGTGAATGGGCACAGCGGGTTCTAGCCTCCTGCGACCTCGCGGTGGCCTCCCGCGCTCGCATCATCGCCGTGACCGCGTCGTCCGCGGCGGCCGCATGAAGGCAAGGGCGTGCGATGGTGCTGAGCCAGAGCAGGCGGATGGGGGTACGGGGTAGATGTGGGTGCTTGTCGGGGGTGGCGTGCAGCAAGTGTTGCACAGCTCGTGGGGGTGGCGGCCGGCGTGCGCCGGAGCAGCAGGGATGAGCGCGGGCGATGGCGCGGGGGGCTAGAACCCGCTGTGCCCATTCACTCGTGTCGGTGATGCTTTCTCTCGCGTCCATGTCACAACTAGATGCACGCTGTCGGGGGGAAGAAAATTCAGTGCAGACTCCCTCCACGGAGGCCTCCGTGCAGACCTAGCACCGATGCATGCCACGCGTCATCAAATTTTGATCTAAACATGATTATTGATTATATATGGTGAATTATTATGATCAAAACTCCTTATTACCATAATCCCATAATCTAAGTGAGACCAGAGAGCTCAAAACTGGCTCAGATCCCTCGGTACATGCACACCCAAGGATTGCTAACTCGTGAGCAACCTTGTTACAATCTCTAGGAACTGCTAAGCAAACAAACGAATTAAAATTGGCAGACACCAAACTATCCAGTTCCTCCAGGAGACTCCCAGCCATCGACGCTCTGTAGTCTCCAGAGTTGATCACTTGTTGCACCAACGTAGCATCTGTCTCCAGAATAAGATTGGAGATCCCTGCGTTTACAGCAGCCTGCACTCCATGTATGCAGCCAATTACCTCGGCCTGGAAAGCTTTCAGAAGAAACTCTACTCTTCCACGCCCCGCACACACCACATCGCCATCTGAATCACGAATGACATATCCCCACCCACCGTCACATGATGATTTTGAGAGAAAGAAGCATCACAATTCACTTTCAGCTTGCCCTCTGGTGGTTTTAACTTTTTCTTTACGTTGGGAAGGTCTTGTGCCATCATCAGTCTTTGACAGTTCTGTTGCATACACTTGCACTGCGTGGGCGATTGCAGCTGCACATCTTCGTTTTCCCCCTGATCTGATATTGTTCCTCTCCCCCCCACCACATCCAAATAGCAATGAGTAGCAGCATTCTCTTTTTGCAGTTGGTGGACAAAATATAGATGAGTACTTTACAGGATCACGGATGCTGAAGTCTAACTTACCTCTCAATTGATTGTCCAACTTGCTAACTAAAGAATAAGATAGGAATTTCTCACTTTAATCAACAATAATCTAGAGACCCATACACTTATATATTATTATAAATTTGTAATCGTAATTATAATAATCATATACATAATCTAGATTAGATCGAGGCGTGGAGCTGCTTCTCCAACTTTTTACCACATGTTTGGTACGGAGACCGTCTAATCTCATTCACTTTGTTCGCTTGTTGGTTTCAGTCAGGCTTATTCAACCAGCCAATATTGTTTTCCTCTCACACAAAACCAAAGATCACCAGGTCCAAACCAAGCCCATTACATTAAACCAACCAAATAACACTTATATATTATTATGATTATATCCTTATTTGTTGTTTGGTTGTAGGAATAGAGACGGTAGGAGTAGAATGAGACACCTGACTTGTGGGTTCACACTTCTCTCTCTCTCACACACACACGCCATGTCCAAAACAGGATGAGTTTATCCTACAATTGGATGAATGGGCTAAACCACATCTCGAAGAAAATAATATTCTCCTGCGGAAATGACTCTAGCCTGTATATCGCTAAATAAACACCATAAAAATTAGGCTCGTCCGGCATATATGGGAGTATTTGTTGGGCCTATTGGGCCAATAATAGTAATAGTCGATAAAGAGAAATAATTAAGTTAAGACTTGAGAGTGAGTGTCATAAGTTATCATCCAACCGGGTGGACGAAAGATCACCGGCTCAAACCCCCCACCACCCCGAGATACAGCAACAGCTCCTCAGCCGTCCACCACCTGCACAGTTGCGCGGCTCTGCGGGAGATTTGGCAGGGCCGGATCTAGCACGGCATCAGCCGAGGCTCGAGCCCCGCTATTGCCGCTGGATGTATGGAGCCCCTCCTAAGCTCTTGCGACATGTTTATAGTCACTAAAGCTCAACACAAGAGACTAAATGTAGAAAATAAGGAAGAGTGCCCCTCCTAGCATATGTTTCTAGATCCGCCACCGAGATTTGGCAAACACATCGTCCTCATCTATGCTAACCAGTCGTGTTTTGTGTTAAGGAAATGGTTGGCTCCCGGCCTTGTGGTAGAATCATTTCATTTATGTTTGAGCTTTGACTCAAGGATAGACCCCAACATTTAGGTGTTATTATTCTTCACACAATTCCAAGATAGGACCGGTGTGTCACAAAGGCTCATAGGAGTAGAGTTTGTATGTCTAGATTCAAATGGGTGAGGTTAAGACATTAAGGTCTCGTTCGGCTTACTCTATATTCGGCTTGTTCAGCTTCTTTTTTTAGCTGGAACAGTGTTTTTCTCTCATAATAATTCAGTCAGAACGGTATTTTTCAACCAGTTTCAGCCAAAATTCTGCCAGCCGAACGGGGCCTTAAGTGTGCGTTTATGACATATATGTGTGTGAAAAAAATGCGCCCTCCTCTCCTCACGCACCTACTTGCTGGCCAGCTGCATCCAGGCCCTCTGCTGGTTCCTGGTTGAGCCAAACGAATACGATACACGATCAGATGCTAAGTACTTGGTGGATCCATTTCTGCTACTGATCGTCTTGAATGTACATTCCGTGTGTCAGCAATTCTGCATTTTCAGACGTGTCATGAGAAAATACTGCAAAAGATCGTAGTGAAATTCCACAGGACCTGTTCGTTTCGCTGAAATTTGACTTATGTTGATGCTTTTGTTGAAATGTTGTGAGAGAAAATGCTACGAGAGAAAAACAGCGTTGGTTCGCTGAAAAGTATCGCTGAGCAGGGCCATGTATCGGCTGGTTGGTCGCAACGGTACATGCGACAGACATAATAAGTGATACGGATAAAATCCTGATGACACACTGAACATTCCATCACATCTTCTCAAGCACGACTTGAAATTGACTGGCTAATACTTCGTACAACAGGGCAATGTGATGTATAGAATGATCCAGTTACAGAGTAACTATTTGAAGATTAAATTATCCATGGGCAATTAGCAACACAGTACAGAATGAATGAATGTGAACAACTGAACACCATCTAATTTTGATCTTGATATGCCCACCACTCTTCGTAGATTAGCCCAAAGCAAACAATTTTACCTCCAAGGAGAGGCAATAAAATCTGAGCCCCTAGGGGATCAACCAGTCACTCTGCATTTTTGTCGAGCAGATTTGCATGATATGCCATCTCAATGGATCGTGCTTTGGGTTTCCTCTATCGTCTTCACTTCTGCGCCTCTGAGTTATGATGCTTGACTACTGGTGCACCAACACCTGCATTATTTGGAGAAATTGTAGTCTGGCTTACCCCGGGAGCTTGATTGTTTTCTCCAACTGGAGCTGGCTCAGTGGGTTCATTTTTCACAGGTTCAGCAGAAGGCTTCTCCGATGGTTTCACAGGCTCGTCCTTCACAGGTCCAGCTGAAGGCTTCTCTGGTGGTTTCACAGGCTCTTCTGTCACAGGTCCAGCTGAAGGCTTCTCTGATGGTTTCACAAGCTCATCCTTCACAAATCCAGCTGAAGGTTTCTCCAATGGTTTCACAGGCTCAGAAGTAGCACCAAGCTTGAGCCTCATTTTCTTGGATAGATCCATGACCACATTTATTTCTAAAACATATGACAAGCATAGGTGTATAAGATCAAGCCATGTCAACTGACAATAGTGCATAGTACATATTAAACTGAACATGAGACTTCAGGTTGCTTATTTTCACAATGAATTACAAAGTTTGACAAACATCATTACTAAATTGAGAGAATGAAATTACCTACTGAAAATATAGGTAAAGAACATCTATCGTATGCTTAGCAGTTCTGTGAAGTATATATTTGAAACAATGCTGACCATTTAAAAGGATAAAACACACAATTGATTTTTCTAGTGATGGCACTATAAATTTTATTTTATTTAAAATAAATAGAAAATAGGGAAGAAGGATGTACCATGTGTGTAAATCATGTTTTTGCATGTAAGATTTTGTATGTCATATGGAAAGTCATGAAAGTCAAGTCATAAGAAGTAGAGATGCGAATGGGTTACATCATTTGAAGCACAATGCTGTTAAAGAAGGCAGAGGCTACATCAAACTTAGAATGCGCTAGCAACACATCAATAGCAGAAAGTTCCTCACAACAAAATTGATTAACAAACATCTCCTAAGGCACCATTGTGTATACAACTAGGCACATGAAGCGCAGAACACAATGCATTGACTGTTTACATATTATAAAACACTAAGATTACAAGTAGCCGCATTGGTGCATCTCCCTCTTCAACTAGTTCATTGCCTAGCAGTGATTCAAGAAAAAAATAAATTGGTTTCAAACTTCCCCAGTGTGTGGCCTCAATACCAAGCTGTACCAATACAAAGAACCAATGGTACTCCCTACGTCAAATTATAGTTTCAAAAACTTTGCTTTCAGCACCGGTTACATCTTTCCTTTACATATAGGGTCTACTATTTACGCTTCATGATTGCTAAGATTTTTCATAACACTAAATAGAACGGCTCTCCTTCACCTCACGTCCTCACCTTCGCTTTCATGCTAAGTATTAAAAAGACAACATTATTCAGGCCTTTTTACCCTAGCTTTCTTGGATCAACCCTAAGTTGCCCGCCTTGGGATGTTGGTACCACCAATTTCTAATTGCAGAGCCAACATTTTGTTGACACGTAACCACATGAACACAACCTTATACATCAGCAGAAACGATGCTAGAAGATTTTACCATTATTAAGGTTGATTATAGTGTTCTGGCTAAAGAGATGAGACACGAGAAAAATAGAGGACTGTGACCAAATTACTAAGCTCAATGGCTCAGGGTTTGAATCTGCTAGGCTGCTAGCCTAGAGAAAACAATACTCATAATAAAAAAGAAATATTTATTCCATGATCTATACTTCTTATAACAGTACCCATTTTAGTTTTAAACATTCAGTATTTATTACGTTTTCTAATTGGAGGATTGGAAGTCATGCACCACTGATCCATCTCATCTAAAAGTTAAAAATGCTTGCATGTAAGTTCTACTTATAACATTAAATTCTTTCCTCCAACAACTCACACTCTTCAAATCTCCCGCCCAAGCTGGTAAGAGGTCAACAACCCATTTAAAATCACCCGCCTGTCGACTTCTATGCCACTTGCACCATAATATGTGGCCGCTTCTATGCCACGAGCGTTCTATGCCACAAGTGTGACACCACCATGTGTAGGCTCTAAGTTTTGTCAAGTCTCCATGGGAGCACCCTGCTCATAGATTCCAATAACTCTGACAGCTGTCTTTTAAGTCTTCGCCTTCTGCCTATACCACCAAGAGATCTTGAACAAATGGAATAAGGGATAAGATTTTATGCTGCATTTCAACCTAAATGGCCTCCTTTTTTCTCAGACGACCCTGCGTTGCTCCCCATGCTGGGCGACTCAAGGCGGCCCCACAGCCGCCGCCTCCCTCTCTCCCCTCTCCTCCTCGCTTGGCACGCCGCCGGAGCAGGTCAAGCATGGCCGGCCGGCCCGTGATGGATGGTGGCGGCGGGCTCTCTCTCCTCCGTGTTGGCGGCGAGACTGCGCAGCAAGCCGGTGGTCCGCCCGCAACCGGCGTGGAGGTTGACGAGGTGGTGCTGCCATGGCTGCCGCAGCTACTGGCCGGTGTTCGTTCAGGCAGCGCAGGGACGGCGGCGAGGTCTTCTTCTCCGCGCGTTCCCCTTCTCCTCTCTTGATGGCTGCGGCGGCGCTGGCTAAGGCCGCTGGTCCGGGGCCCAGACGGCCAGATCCGGTGCCCGGGAGGCTAGATCCGGACCCAAGGCGGCCGGATCTGTCTTGGCGGCCACGGTGGCCGGGGCCCATGCATGCGCTAGGGGCGGTGCTTTCTTCTCTGTCGTCCCTCCCCTCATGGCCTTGGGCTGGCCGCGGCTCGAGGTCGGTTGTGACTGGGCGGCGACCGCCGGCCAACCGCCGCCATGGCGGCGGCGGTCGGTGGCCAAGGCGACGGGACGGCCCATGACGGTGTATGCAGCTATGGTCAAGACGGAGGCGTCGGCGTTGGCAGGGTGCGCCGGATTCGGGGCCTGGCATCTGGATTCGGCGGCCCCAGGGCATGGGGCGGCGCCCGACATGGTGGGGCACACTAGCGGTGATGACGGCAAATGATGATCCAAAAAGTGCCAAAGCCGACGACGTTGGTCAAATGCGGCCTCGGCATGCGCGGCGTGTGACGCGAAGCAAGAAAGTCAGTCCGCTCTCAGGGCGTGGCCGGTCAAGGGGGTGGCGGCCGACGCAATTGCGGCGGTCGCCACGCGGCAATGGCTAACGCCGATGCCCCTCTAAAGGGCCGTGGGTGGGTGGCGGGACGATGGCGATGGCGGTGGAGGTATCGGCACGGGTCCGGCTTCGCGACCCGGCGATTGTGCTAGAGGGTTCTTGGGCGAAAGTTTTTGGCGACGGCGACGCCATTTGCGCCGCTTCTCGTTGAAGCGCCGATTTCACTAGCATGTCTTCCAAGGGTAAAACCTAGTCCATTTTGGACATGCGACGGTGACACCATTGGCGCTACTCCCTTCCCAAGGCGTCGCGATTTGGATTATTGTCGCAGATTCGATGCGGGCGATGGTTTGCGTTTGGAAGTCGGAGTCGCTCTTCGGTGTTTGAGCTTGGCAACGATGACCGTGGCGGCCGTTAGCTTCAGACCCGTCGGGGTGACTAGTGGGTGGCTCGCCATGGAAGTCGAGTCGCTAGCAAGCACTTGGCTTCCATGTTTCAAGCAACGATGACCCATGGCAAAGGTGTCGTGTTTGTGCTCAACAAGGTTGTGGGGTGGTTAGCCCCTCGGGTATCTTTCTAGCATCTCGTCCGGCTAACCTTCTTGTACATAATATTCTTTCGACTTAATTGAGCGGCAGAGCTCCTGCCTTTGTTTCAAAAAAAACCTAAATGACCTCCACAGCAACAGCCTCACCAGCAATGGCATGAGGATCAGCACCAAGGACACAGCTGGGTCAATGTCACACCTGTGGCCGCCGGCAAGGTCAAACCGGTGGCGTGAGCAACCACAGGAGGGAATCAGAGGAGGGGATCTCCAGTAACCAGGAGGAAGATCGTCTTCCTGATCTCTTTTCGTGTTTCTGAAATATTTTATGTTCTGGCTCTTTTGTCTTGCCCTTGGCACTTGTAGACTTGGTGTGGCTCTCCACCTGGGTCCCATGGCTCATGGATCCACTTGACATTGAGAGGCACTCTTCATCTCAGGTGTTACAGTCAAGTTATGCAAATCGCGAGCTCTGGATTATGATCCACTAAAGGCTATTCATTTTCAGTACTATTGTACTAAACCTAAGATTTGGGTCAAATCCCTTCAACTGGACAACAATTGCCATCCTAACAAGACAGAAAATTAGATTTCATTTATATATACCTTTCAAAATCTCACGAGCTGCATCCGTGTTGCGGAAATCAGTAGCTTGGTAAACCTTCGCAAAAAGGTATACGACAATTCAGAATAGATTTATAGTATTCCATAACAGGAGAAACTACACTGCATAGCAGTAGCAGGTAAAAGATACTCGAATTCACTAAAATATTGTTCTATTATCATGTAGCCTGGATTAGTGGATTTTGCCCCAGCCCCAGATTTCCAGAAGCTTTAGCTAAAGTGACCAACTCTGCCTTCTCCACAAGAGTACACAACTAGCCTTAGTAAAAATTAGGGGGATTTTTAGACAAAGAAATAAAAGATATTGAGTGTGAACCTGGACGAAGCGGACACGCAGGTCGGCGACGACGGCACGGATCTTGTAGTATTCGGAGGTGTGGAACCCCGCTTCCTCGAGCTTCCGCTTCCTCGGCGCTGGCGCGGGCACGGGCGCAGGAGCCGGGGCTGGCGCGGGCGCGGCCACTGCGGGCGCAGGCGCATCTGACTGAGGGGCATGAGGAGGAGGAGGAGAGACCTTTTGATCCGGTGCGGGTGCAGCCGTGGGCTCTGCCGAGGGAGGAGGAGGCGGGGCGGTGGTGTCGACGGCGGCGGTCGGAGCGGCCATGTTTGGGTGCGCCGTGCGCGTTGGGAAATGAGCGAGTGCAAGCTTTCTGAGTTCTGACGGTGGGCTTGGGCTCCGAGGAAGACAGCATCTTGTTCGGCTGGACTGAAAAGGTACCGTTCACGCTGAAAACACTGTTTATTCGGATTCGTTGGCAGACAAAAACGCTGTACCGAACAAGCTGGCTTGGGTTGTTTAGTTTGCAAAAATTTTGACGAAATGATATCGTAGTATTTTTGTTGTTATTTGGCAATTAATATTCAATCATAATCTAATTAGGCTTAAAAGATTCGTCTCGTGAATTTCGTTTAAACTGTGTAATTAGTTTTATTTTTTATTTATATTTAATGCTTCGTGCATGCGTCAAAGATTCGATGTGACGGGGAATCTTGAAAAAATTTGCAAAATGAAGGTAGTGTTTAGTTGGCGATTTTTTTGGCGAAATGGTACTGTAGCACTTTCGTTGTTATTTGGCAATTAGTGTCCAATCATAGTCTAATTAGACTTAAAAGATTCGTCTCGTGAGTTTCGTCTAAACTGTGTAATTAATTTTATTTTTTATTTATATTTAATGCTTCATGTATGCGTCAAAGATTTGATGTGACGAAGAATCTTAAAAAATTTTGTAAAATGAAAGGGAACTAAACAGGCTGGAAGTGGAACTAAACGGGACCTCAGCCAAACAAGCTCGGTTTTGCGACTCCGGATACACCGGTAAAGGCTGATTGGCAGATTGGCACACATCAAATTCCGTTCCTGTTTCTAAAAAAACAAATTCCCTTCCTCTCTAGTATCTCTCTACCTAAAATAAAACAATATGAACACAAGTTCACTTCAAAAATTCCAAGGAATTCCACTTTTTAAAAATGCGCGGTAGAAAAGAAATTTCAATACAAAGGGTTGCATCCAAAATTTTGGAAAAATAACTTAATATCTATTTTTTATACCTAATAACTTAATATCTAGGGGAGCTTTTCCTCTTCTTCAAGTCCAAAATTTTCTCGGACGCAGAAAAAAAAAGGTCCAAAATTTTCTCATGACCTTCATCTATAGCACGATCGTAGACTTTGATGGAGGGAAGAACGTGGTCGTCTTGTATTGGCCAGTACCGATGGGGTAGGCACTTCTAGGTTACTGAGTCGATCCAAAACTTCTAAAATAAAATGCATAATATTAGCGCCACAAAATTAATAGGTTTAGTACGTTAACTTTTTTTTAATAATGGAACAAGCTTTCAGTCTCTACATCGTTTGACGACCTACACAGCTGAGGTTTAGTACGTTAACTTAGGTAGCGTGTTTGTGCGTTGTTACAGAATAGTAAAATTTTTGTACTAAAAACACAAGGATCGCACGATAAAATAACAATACTGTAAAAATGTTAAAGTGATATTTAATAAAAAAAACAAAATTCATGAAATTAATATCGTCACAGAGTACGCGGCGTCGTAGGCTCACCGGCTCGGTAAGGGCCGAGCGACAACCTTGTCCATACCTATAACAATGGCAAAATAGCCGAATTCGTCCCTGAACTATTGTGCTGGACTCAATTTCATCCTTCAACTATAAAAACGTCTGATTCAGTCCCTGAACTATCGTGCTGGGCTCAATTTCGTCCCTCAACTATAAAAACGTCCGATTCAGTCCCTGAACTATCGTGCTAGGCTCAATTTCGTCCCTCAACTATAAAAACGTCTGATTTAGTCCCTGAACTATCGTACTGGGTTCAATTTCAAATTTAACACATTTGTTTTTTTATTTTTAAATCTAATCTGGTTAATATACTGCTAAAACTTGGTTCGTTTTTTTTCTGAGCATCTTAAAGACCTTAAATTAAAAAAAACTCAAAACTAGAACGTTGTAGATCTCATCGAGAACTACAATTTTCATATATAAAGTATCTCTATTTGACCCCATATATGAGAGATACGATTTTTCCAATGCGATAAGCACTTGTACGTAATTAGTATACTGTTAAAATATTATTTAATTTTTTTGAGCATCTTAATGACCTCAAAATAAAAAACTTAAAACTATAAAGTTGTAGATCTCATCGAGAGCTATAATTTTTATATAAAAATCATCTTCATCCAAAATCGTATAAAAAGATATAAAAATCCTCACTGGGCCACTCCTGCATGCAAGAAGATCGGCAGCAGCGCCACGTCCAGGAGACGGGCGCGACTAGGTGCAAACTTAGAAAAAAATGTATCTTTTTTATATGATCTTGGATGAAGATGATTTTTATATGAAAATTGTAGCACTCGACGAGATCTACAACTTTATAGTTTTGAGTTTTTTAATTTGAGGTCATTAAGATGCTCAAAAAAAATTAAATAAAGTTTTAATAAAGATATTAATCACAGATAAGTGCTTATCGATTGGAAAAATCGATCTCTCATATATGGGGTCAAATGGAGATATTTTATATATGAAAATTGTAGTTCTCGATGAGATCTACAACGCTTTTAGTTTTAAATTTTTAATTTGAGGTCTTTAAGATGCTCGTAAAAAAATCTAACCAAGTTTTAGCAAAGATATTAACCAGATTGATTTAAAAAAAAAAACAACCGTGTTAAATTTAAAATTGAGCCTAGTACGATAGTTCAGTGGACCGAATCGTAGACGCTTTTTATAGTTGAAGGATTTAAATTGAGCCCAAAGACGATAGTTCGTGGATGTAATCGGACGTTTTTATAGTCGAGGGACGAAATTGTGCCTAGCACGATAGTTCAGGGACTGAATCGGACGTTTTTATAGTTGAGGGACGAAATTGTGCCTAGCACGATAGTTCAGGGACGGATTCGCCTATTTTGCCTATAACAATCCAAAACTTAATGCATTAATCATGAATTTACGAGTAATCAAGTATGTTTTAGAGAAAGAAGAATCGATTTGGTAAAGATAGAAACGATAAATAGATCAATAGAACTATCAGAATTGTCATGAACACTTTAAGGTTTTTCCTAAGCAGCTAGTTCTCGGTTTACTATACAATGTCAAATGATTTATGCATCCACCGGATAGTAATCTAGACACTAATAGACTTTGATCACATTAGAGAAGTTGCTGATGCCAGACCTTAATCTTTGTCCAAAAAAATACAAAAGATATGCCCTATAGCAATCGTCGCCTATGTGGCCGGTGTACAGTAGTCACCGATGGTACATCTCCTTATCCTTGGTCGTTCTTGGAGGCTGCAACTTCACATCATCATTGTGAAAGGATGAAGATGCCCAAGAGAGGGGTGAATTGGGCTAATTCTAAATTTTTTTGTAATAATTAAACCCTACGGTTAGCCTAATTAACCCCTTGTGCCTAGAAAGTGTTTCTATTGATCTATCGCACAAAGAGTCTTGCAACCTAAGTTCTAATCATACTCTAGCATGGCAATTCTATGAATGTAAATGACAAGAATTGAATTGCTCAAAGTAAAGAGAGAAGGAGGAACGCGGTGATGTTTTGCTGAGGTATCGGAGAGTCGTCACTCCCCACTAGTCCTCGTTGGAGCACTCGCGCAAGGGTGTAGCTCTCCCTTGATCCGCGCAAGGATTAAGTGCTCTCTACGGGTTGATTTTTTGACACTCCGTCGCGGTGAATCACCCACAACCGCTCATAACTTGAGTTGGGTCATCCACAAGCTCCGTCGGATGATCACCAAGCTCCCAATCACCACCAAGCCATCTAGGTGATGGCGATCACCAAGAGTAACAAGCACGAACTCTCACTTGACCACGATAAGCCTAATGAGAAGGGTGGATGCACACTTTGCTACTCTTGAGCTCATTAATGAGGGTTCTCTTTGGGATTCTCAAATCTCAATCACCTCACTAGGACCTTGCTCTTCTTGGCACTCTCAAAGGTGTTTCTCAGCTGTTGGAATGAGCAAAAGTATCCCCACACACGAATGGAGGTGGTATTTATAACACCGGCTGAAAAATAAACTGTTATATGTCTTTTTGGGGTGACCGGACGCTCCGGTCAGTTCACCCTAAACTTCGGTGTTTAAAGTGTGACCGGACGCGTCTGGTCGTGATTTTCCCTCTCTGGAACCTTACTGGAGTCGACCGGACGCTGACACTCAGCGTTCGGTCATGCCAGACGAAAACACCTTGGTCAAATGAACTGACCGGACTCTGCGCTAGCGTCCGGTCACACCGGAACCAGCGTCCGATCAGTATTTGACCCTACATTCACTTCCAACTCTCGATCATATGTGAATGAAGTTTGCTTCATTGGATCTAAGGGCTATTTTGGAGCTACCTAGTACTAGATTTAGCAAGTGTGCACCACACCTAACTCACTAGACCCACATAGGTCAAGCTACCCGTCCATACCCCCCTTAATAGTACGGTCAAAGGAAAAACAAAGTCATAAACTACTCTAAGTGTCTCTTCAACTCAAAACGACACTTAGAACTAGTCCATCCTTAACCTTGTCGTCCATCCTTTGAAAACCAAAACAATTTCCATCGTAGGGGCATGACCACCATGATTGCCCAATCAATCTCTATTACCATGACCTAACTTAATTGCCTCTGTAAAACACACGTTAGTCATAGTAATCACATATTGTCATTAATCACTGAAACCCAACTAGGGGCCTAGATGCTTTCAATCTCCCCCTTTTTGTGATTGGTGACAATACTACCTCGAGTATGTGAAAGAGATGAGATTTTTAACATGCTTGGATCATATAAGCTTTTGGCAATAAGAACAAAAATGTTAGGCATGTTTATATGACCCAAGCCAACATGATATACTCAAAAGATATGAAATAAGCATGAGTATAAGTAATGAAGCTCATTTGCATCGGAGTAAAATGTGGAAGCAAGGCAAATAAGGATAACACAAGTGATATGACATATAAATAATTCAAAGTAGAGAGCACACATATCATATATCACGATCACGTAGATAACACTATCACATAAATATAGTTTGATGCATAAAAGTAAACACACGAATGTATAATAGTGTATCACACATAAACTCCAAATATAATAGATAAACTAAGCTCCCCCTAGATATGTCGCTCCCCCTAAGACTAACATACTCGAATCCTCTCCCCGTTTGGCGTCAAACACCAAAACCTAAGGGTCGGTCGGCGGGGCTGCAGTGGACGAGCCGGGCGCTGAGGTACGAGGAGCGAGCTGGAACTGAGTGCCATCATCATCTGACCCTGAGCTCTGAGCAGTCTGATCCTCTGTAGCTGGAAGCGATGCTGAAGCAGTCTGGGTCGGATCAGGGACTAGAGCTGCTATAGACTGTGCTGGTATGACTGTAGTAGGCGGCTCTGATGATGCCACTGAGGAAGGGATCGTCTCTGTAGTCCCGGTAATAGGTGCAACTGTGGAAGGATCTGGGACATATAGATATGGCGGAGTAGGCTGCCCTGTCAACTCACTGAAGGAAGCACCAAGGCTCCTAGACACTGTAGTCTATGGCACTAGCAGCGAGGAAGTCTGAGCCGGTGTGAAGCCCGTCTGAAGAGGTGTGAACTACGGGGCTAGCACTGGCGAGGCAAACCACTGGGACACCTACTCTGTAGGAGAAGCAAACTATGTTGGTGGTTGTCCCTGACTCTGAAGCCCACTAGGCTGTAACGCTGGAGTCATAGAAGTGGTGGCATGCTGACCAAGTTAGGGCGAAGGCTGTGGCGGTGGAGCCCCAATAGCTGTCACAACATGCTGCATAAACCCAAGTAGCTGCTGCTGCATGAGGAGCTGCTGCTGATGCATGGCCTGCTACTGCTGCTATAGCGCCTATGTTTGTTGCTGCATAGCCAGCTGCTGTAGCTGGAACTCGTCCTGCCGAATCTGGAACTGTACAAAAGTGGCAGCGGTCTCCTAAGCCTAGCGAGCTTGATCCTGCCTCATCCGCTCAAGGATAGCAAGTAGAGCAGGGTCTGTCTGCGGTGCAGGTGGAGCTGAACTGGAGCTACCGGCCTCATGGTCATGTCGTCGTGCAGGCATCTGAGGAATGTCCTGGTAGTCCTCATCTAAGCTGTCACGGGGTCACTCTCGACCATCCCCTCCTATTGAGCATCTAACTGCTCCTGCTCTGTAGCTATAATGCCCCTGATAGTCTCATCCTGTTGGGCTGCAGTCTCTGGCACCTCTGGACGATGACGCGGCTGGCTAGGTGCACTCGGTGTACTATGGCGGATCATCTGAGTCAGGTTATATGCAGGGAACTCTATCGTAGCACCACTGTACTCAGCTAGCATCTCAGGTGGCCTCATAGTAACTGCCCTGTGAATAAGAAAAGTGATCCAGTGGGCATAGGACAACTATCGATGACCTCTGAACCCCTCTACAATAGTATCCTCCATCTCTGATAGAAGGAGATCCCAAATATCAAATACCGTCTGCTGCATCAGAGAGTTGAGAAGCCATAACTGAATGCGAGTCAAGCCCTCGCGATACCCCATCCTCGAAATCAGGGTCCTCCTCATAATAGCATCCAGCACTCTAGCTGTAGGAGTGAGATCACTGGGAGTCCTGCTCGACCCCTCACCAAAAGGCTCTTTGAAGCAGTGGCAGATTAGATCTGTAGGGGACACAAGACCACCGTGAGGGAGTCTGGGAGGCGTTGTCTGTCCATAGCAAACCTCATGAAGTCGGATGGGCTGCTCCTGAAGCCTGAGTATCTCCCTGACCCTAGAGCTCATCAGCCTATAATCTCTGCCTCTGAATGCAAAGTGAATATATCTGTGCTGTGGGTCAATCCAAAGTGTAGCATAGAACGCTCGGACCCAAGATGGAACATATAAGCCGACCCGTCCGAGTAGATCTGTCAGCCCTGGTAGATATGCTAGATAGGGGCGAATATGCTCTCTAGCTGCTGTAACTATGGACTCAATGTTGCACACCCTCTGTGACCTGAATAATGCACCACTGTTAAGATATACATTATAGAAATCTTCCTGCAGTGGTGTGTAGAAGCCCTTTGAAGCTCTATCATCCCTCCTTGGCGGGAACCACTGCTCAAAGTCCACAAATCTGAGCTGCTGGACTTGCTTGGCTGTGACGGCCCTCAAATCCAAGTGAGTCACTGGAGGCGGACCCTGTGGTCTAGGAGGCGGACAAGAACCCCTCCGCTGTGTCTCTGGCCTCGGTGTGACTGGAGCACGGGTATGACAAGAGTGGCGTAACTGTGGCTGAGGTGCCTGCTCTATCTCCTCGGCCTGCTCTCCCTCCTGAGTCTGCTCTACTGGCTGTGGCTACTGCTATGACTCCCCCTGAGGCTGACTCTCATCAATAGCAACACGTCGTCCTCCAATCATGAGAGTTTCAGCTGGACCACCATGACGGCGCTTAACCTGCTCAAGTGCAGCCCTCGCTGATGGTGAAAGCTGATCTGCAATAATAACTCCACTGCGAGCACCTCCTCTCTCGGCACGATCTGCGGCCTCTGCAACTGCGGCTGCTCTAGCTGTATCTGCATTAGGGTACTTCTGCTTCTTTGTTGCCAGCTTCTTTGTCGCCTTGCCTTTTGGATCTGCAGGCAAGTGAGGCGGATGCCTCGGATCCTCATCACCTAGACCACCTCCGGCGTTCTTGACACGAGCCATCTGATGGAGCTGAAAAGAACAACTGTCGCTGACAAAGATCAACTGCCAACTATCACTTCCGAGGCTTGGCCTCGATCCGTACTTGCGAGCTTGGTCCTGAGTTGACTGACAACTACAAATAGGACCACAACAGCACCGACTCGCTGCACGATAGAATAGATAGGATATATAAATAATTTTAATTATTCATCTAGAGATACGAAACCCTAGGAAGCAAGCAATTACGAATGAAATTGGAAACAAAGGCTTGCTACCTGACGAACCGGCGAAACGACGAGAAGAGGAACGGATCGGGGAACCACCGGGTCAGCAACTGGAGATTAGGGTTTGCTGGTCGACAAGGATCGGCGGTAGGGACTCCGGCAAGGCTCTGGTGGCGGCGCTGGCGATGCTGGTGGCGCTAGGGCATGAGCGTGGGCGCAGACAGGGCGCGGCGGCGCGGGGAGCAGACTAGGCGTTGATGGCGCTGGTGTGGCGGCACAGATAGGGCGCGGCCGTGCGGGGAGCAAGGTGGTGCTGCAGTGGCGTGGTCGCGGAGGGCAGCGCTGGAGGCAGCGGCTCGGGCAATGCAGCGTGGGTGAGGAAACATGGCGGCGCGGCACGGTTGTGGTGTGGATGCAGGGCAGGTCAAGGCGGCGCTGCGTTATAAGGGGTCCCCCGTGATATAGAAAAGGAAACGGAGAAGAAGTCCTGAAAACGCACGTTTCCTATTGACCGGACGCTCCGGTGGCAGTGACCGGACGCTGGCGATTCTAGAGAGGTCCAAATTCCCTAGAATCACGACTGGACATGTCCGATCCCAACTGACCGGACGCAACCAGAGTCCGGTCGATCCTGTCTTCAACTTCTTCGCTTGACCGGACGCTGGATCGCCTTCTGACCGGACGCTGGGTAAGCACTGTTTCAGCATCCAGTCACTCCTTCTCAGCAGCAGTTCACCTCCTGTGAACTGACCGGACGCTGGACTTCAGAGTCCTATGCAGCGTCCGGTCACTCTTTTTCCAGCAAATCTTCAAAGTCCTTCGTGCTGCCTGTTCCCAATCAAGTCTCAACTTTAATAAGATCCAAATAAACACCAATTGGAACTAATGTGAGTGACCTCTCTCAAACCCTCATGTTTTTTAAAAATATTTTGCCTTAGGATATAATTCTTTTTAAGAAAATAGGCAATAAGAGGGTAATTTGAAGATAAACGACAAAACAACATTCATGCATATGCAATGCAATACTTGAAAGTAAATCTAGTTGCTTGTCAAGTTTAATCCAATGTTAAGCTTCTTCACATGCTTTACGGTGGTTATCTTAACCATGTTAGACAAGCCCTATGTGCATTACCATAAAATAAACATGTTGTATATTACAATGCAATGCAAGGGACAACACAAGCTCATCTTTTAGTAAAGTTGCTAAAATCAAGAACATTGAGCTCATTCCGCAATCTACAAAATGTTGCCTTATCTAGCGGTTTAGTGAAGATATCCGCCAATTGATCATCGGTCCTTACACCTTCAAGTGAAATATCATTCTTTGTAACATGATCTCTAAGAAAGTGATGGTGGATATCTATGTGCTTGGTGCGAGAGTGTTGAACCGGATTATTTGCAAGTTTTACCGCACTTTCATTGTCGCAGCAAAGTTTGTTTCATATAAAGAATTTGTCCACAACAAGCACCCGCGGCAATGTATTCCGCTTCGACGGTGGACAAAGCCACACTATTTTGTTTCTTGGAGGACCAAGACACAAGTTATCTACCAAGCAAATGGCACCCTCCAGATATGCTTTTTTATCAACTTTACACCCGGCATAATCTGAATCGAAATAGCCAACTAACTCAAATATAACTCCTTTGAGATACTAAAGGCTAATGCTTGGTGTGTGCTTAAGATATCTAAGGATTCTTTTAACGGCAATTAAATGAGTTTTCTTAGGATTAGCTTGAAATCTAGCACACATACACACACTAAACATGATGTCGGGCCTAGATGCGATTAAATATAACAAGCTACCAATCATAGAGCGGTAGAGAGTTTTATCAACCGTGTTACCTCCCTTATCTAGATCGAGATGTCCATTAGTTGGCATTGGTGTCTTAATTGGCTTACATTCATCCATCTTGAATCTCTTGAGAAGATCATTTGTATATTTCTCTTGAGAGATGAAGATCCCTTCTCTCATTTGCTTGATTTAAAAACCAAGAAAGAATGTAAGCTCTCTAATCATTGACATCAATTCACCAAACTCTTTACAAGATTCTTCATTTGATGATCCAAAGATGATATCATCAACATACACTTGACAAATGAAGATATGTCCATCAAGCTTCTTGGTGAATAGTGTGGTATCGATCTTCCCAATGGTGAAGCCCTTCTTAATGAGGAAGTCCCGAAGGCGTCCATACCAAGCTCTTGGGGCTTGCTTAAGCCCATATAATACCTTGGACAACCTATAAATATGATTAGGATATCTAGGGTCTTCAAATCCGGGAGGTTGATTAATATAGACTAGTTCATTAATAAAGCCATTTAAAAATGCACTTTTCACATCCATTTGATATAATTTTATTTCATGATGTGATGCATATGCAACAAAGATACGGATGGCTTCTAGTCTTGCAACCGGTGCAAAGGTCTCTCCAAAATCCAAACCTTCAACTTGAGAGAACCCCTTTGCTACTAGTCTTGCCTTGTTCCTCACAACTACGCTTTGATCATCTTGCTTGTTTCGAAACACCCACTTTGTTCCAATAACTCTTGCACCTTTTGGTCGCTCTTCAAGAGTCCAAACTTCATTGCGGGTGAAGTTGTTCAACTCTTCATGTATTGTATTTATCCAATTCGAATCTTGAAGAGCTTCTTCTACCTTAGTAGGCTCAAAGCAAGAGACAAAAGAGTGATGAGCAATAAATAAAGTAAGTTTTTATGAGCGAGTCATTACACCCTTTGATAGACTCCCTATGATGAGATCTTGCGGATTATCTTGTAGTAGAGGTGTATTTCTTCTATTGACCACCTGAGGAGGAGGTTGTGGAGCATCAACATCATGTGCTTGTACTACCATTTGATCATGGGCGACATGAGTGTGTTCATTTTCTACTCTCCCATCTTTTTCACCATCTTGTGGCACATTTGATAAAGAAGGTGAATCAATCACTTGAACATCATCTTCATCATCTTTAGGCTTGATGTCTCCAACCGAAATGTTCTTCATAGCCTCCCTCAATGGTTCATCACCTACATCATCAAGATTCTCATGTGTGCTCCTTGGGAGCCGTTAGATTCATCAAATTCCAAAACATGTTTCTTCAACCAAGCCGGTGGCATGATTTACTCTATATGCTTTGGACTTTGATGAGTAACCAACAAGAAAACCAATATCACAACGTCTTTGAAACTTCCCTAGGTGTTGCCGCTTTTTGTAGATGTAGCATTTTCAACCAAACATCCTAAAGAAGGAGACGTCCGACTTCTTTCCATTGAGCAACTCATAAGGTGTCTTGCCAAGGAACTTTTGAAGGAATAGACGGTTGGATGCATAGCATGCGGTGTTGATAGCTTCCGCCCATAGAGCTTCGGGGGTGTTGTACTCATCAAGCATTGTTTTTGCAAGAGTGATCAATGTCCGGTTCTTCCTCTCAACTACACCATTTTGTTTAGGAGTATATGTTGTGGAGACATCATGTTTGATTTCAACTTCATCACAACAGGCTTCTATGTTTGTGTTGTCAAATTCCTTCCCATTGTCACTTCTAATCTTTTTGAGCTTCACTTTAAATTTATTTTGTACTCTCTTGGCAAACTTCTTGAAGCATGATGCATTTTCGGATTTGTCATGAAGGAAGAATACCCATGTGTATCTTGAATAGTCATCAACAATCACAAGACAACAAAGATTTTCTCCCAAACTCTTGTATGTTGTTGATCCAAATAAATCCGTGTGAAGGAGTTCTAGCACTCTTGTGGTTGACATGAAAGCTTTGGTTGGATGAGTATTTGCAACTTGTTGGCCGGCTTGACATGCACTACATAGCTTGTCCTTCTCAAACTTCACATCCTTCAACCCTCTCACCAAATCATTCTGCATTAGCTTCTTAAGTGAGCTCATCCCAACATGAGCAAGTCTTCTATGCCATAACCACCCAAGTGTTGTTTTGGTGAATAGGCAAGTCTTCAAGTTAGCATCTTCGGAGGTAAAATCCACTAGATATAGGTTATTGTATCTAAATTCTTTAAATATCACTTGATCATCATCCTTCTTAGATATAACAACTTCCTTCTCGGTAAACAAGCATTGGATGCCAAGATCACACAATTATCCAATGGATAGCAAGTTGAAGCTCAATGAAGCAACATATAGCACATTTAAGATAGAATGATCATTTGATATTGCCACTTTGCCCAATCCTTTAACTTTGCCCTTTGAGTTATCTCCAAATGTGTCCATCTACTTCTTCATCTAGTGAGGTGAACATACGAGGATCACCGGTCATATGTTGTGTGCAACCACTATCAATAACCTAATGACTTCCACCGGTCTTGTAGTTTACCTACACACAAGAGATCAAGCTTTAGGAACCCAAACTTATTGAGGGCCCTTCACCTTCTCAACAAGTGACTTTTCTATCTAAATTTTCTTAGGCCTATTCTTGTTGGATGGTCCTAAGAACATGACTTTCATTTTCCAACTAGAATCCTTTCTAAGCATGTAGTGAGCATTGAAGGCAAAAAAGTCTAGCATGCTTGAGCAAGGGTTGTGGTGGTGGAGTTTGGCACTCATGGGCAAAGTGACCTTTTTGTCCATACTCAAAGCATCTCTTTGGCTTTGGCTTTGATTTATGTTGTTGTTGAGCTTGAGCCTTCTTCTCTTGGTTTGCTAAGTACCCAATATCACTTCTATCCATCTTTATGACGGTATTCATTAGTAGCTCACTTTAAAGATGCTTGCCTCTTGTGAACTTGCTCAATCCAATCTTGATATGCTCTTTCTCCAACTTGAGCTTCTTGTTCTCTTCCTTAAGAGTATCATTGTTTTTCTCTTTCTTTAGCTTCTTGTTTTCTTCTTTGAGCTTCTCATTCTCAAGAATCAAATCACCATCATGGTCAAGAGTTTCTAGCACAATAGTGTTGTGGCTTTTGATCTCTTCAAGATCTTTCTTGAGATTTTCATTGTCATTCTTGAGCTTGACAAACTCATCATAATCATCGGCCTCAACCACTTGCTTGCCCTTGCTACTAGAAGTTTGTTCAATGCTCTCAATGATCAAATCATCACATGATGTAGCTATATCAATCTTAACAACATTGTTAGTAGCATCATGTGGCTCATTGGATAAAAATTCTTGAGCAATGATAAGATTATCATGATTAATTTTAAGAGTAGTATATTCTTCTTTTAGCTTGTTGTGGCTAGTGATGAGCTCATTATGTGTCCTCTCAAGTTTATCATGTTTATCTTTAAGCTCTTTCTTAGAAGATTTAAGCTCCTTGAGTTTGGATGTTATAGCATCATTTGATTCTCTAAGCTCAACACTAGCCTTTTCCGCTATATCACATTTTGCTAAAAGTGAATCATTTTTAGCTTTTAGCTTTTCATTCTTAGCTCTAGTCTTTATAATGATCTTAGTGTATTATTTTAGCAATTTAGCAAGATCATCATAAGAAGGTGATTCATATTCATCATCATCACTATCGATATCATCATTACTAGCATGTTCATCACCACTACTATCATTATCATTTGATGCCTTGCGTTCACCTTTGGCCATAAGGCATAGGTGTGTAGAGGATGATGGCGGTGGTGGCGGTGAAGATGATAAAGAGTCAATAACAATGGCGACCACCTTCTCGTTGTCATTATCATCATCAGATGAGCCACTAGATGAATCAATGTCCATGAGCCAATCACCGACGATGTATGCCTTTCCACTCTTCTTCTTGTGGAAGTCCTTCTTCTTGTCATCTCTCTTCTTATATGGCTTGTTTATCATCTTCTCATCTTCTTCTTCATTACTCAGTGCTATCCTAAACACTAAACGGTAAATAGTCAGTCACCTACCGTTTAACCTATTATTCAGGCAAAACGGGTGTTTAAACGGGAAAAACGGCCATTTAAACGGTCAAAACAACTGATTAAATGGAAACGGTGTACCACCGTGTAGCGTTTAAACGGTGTGTAAATGGGCTAAACGGCCGTTTAGGCGAACAGTGTCATTACTTGAGTCATCTTTCTTGCCCTTGTACTTGTTCTTGAACTTGTCTTTCTTAGGCTTGGTGCATTGGTGTGCTAGATGACCAAGTTTTCCACAATTGTAGCAATTCATCTCGGAGATTGGCTTCCTTCTAGAGCTAGTAAAGAACTTCTTCTTCTTGCCATCAAACTTGATGCCACTCTTGTTGAGCTTCTTTAGCATCTTGGCGGTTTTTCTCACCATGAGAGCAAGACTTGCATCATCAACTTCATCATCACTTGAGCTCTCATACTCAAGTCTTGCTTTGCCCTTCTCTTGACTAGCTTTGAATGCTAAGTCATTGTCTTTCTTCTTAGTAGATGATGAGTCATCTTGTGGTGTGATGTGCATGTACATCTCATGAGCATTGATCTTTCCCAAGATTTGTGTCGATGTAGCGGTGGAAAGATCACCTTGATGAAGCACGGTCATAATATGCCCATATTTATCAATGGGGAGGACACTCAAGATCTTTCTTACAACATCAGATAGTTGCATTTGAGTAAGTCCAAGCCTATTGACTTCCTCTATAAGAACATTCAAACATGAATACATTTCATTAGCATATTCTTTAGGAAGCATTTCAAAAGAGTTAAGTTTTTTCATGACAAAATAATAGCGTTCCTCACGCTCACTCTTTGTTCCCTCATAGAGCGCACAAACGTCCGACCATAGTGCATGCGCGTCTTTGTGGTTCCTCACCCGGTTGAACACATCTTTGCAAAGGCCTATAAAGATGGTGTTTCGAGCCTTTGCATTTCATTTTTCATAATTCACCTCATTGCCTTGTAGGTGTGTAGCATCCTTAGGTTTTGGGAAGTCTTGTGAGGCGGCTCTAAGTATTCCAACATCTAGAGCTTCTATGTACGCCTCCATGCGGATTTTCCAATAAGAAAAATCATCCCCCTCAAAGATAGGAGGAGGTCTATCCCCATGAGATATCTTTCTCTAGGCGGTTAAACCTAAATACGTGAGCATGAGGCTCCGATACCAATTGAAAGGATCAAGATGTCCAAGAGAGGGGGTGAATTGAGCTAATTCTAAATTTCTTTGCAATAATTAAATCATACGGTTAGCCCAATTAACCCCTTGTGCCTAGAAAATGTTTCTATTGATCTATCGCACAAAGAGTCTTGTAACCTAAGTTCCAATCCTACTCTAGCATGGCAATTCTATGAATGTAAATGACAAGAATTGAATTGCTCAAAGTAAATGCTTAAAGTAAAGAGAGAAGGAGGAACGCGGCGATATTTTGCCGAGGTATAGGAGAGTCGTCACTCCCCACTAGTCCTCGTTGCAGCACCCGCGTAAGGGTGTAGCTCCCCCTTGATCCGCGTAAGGATGAAGTGCTCTCTACGGGTTGATTCTTTGACACTCCGTCGCGGTGAATCACCCACAACCGCTCACAACTTGAGTTGGGTCATCCACAAGCTCCACCGAATGATCACCAAGCTCCCAATCACCACCAAGCCATCTAGGTGATGGCGATCACCAAGAGTAACAAGCACGAACTCTCACTTGACCACGACAAGCCTAATGAGAAGGGTGGATGCACACTTTGCTACTCTTGATCTCACTAATGAGGGCTCTCTTTGGGATTCTCAAATCTCAATCACCTCACTAGGACCTTGCTCTTCTTGGCACTGTCAAAGGTGTTTCTCAACTGTTGGAATGAGCAAAAGTACCCCCACACACGAATGGATGTGGTATTTATAACACCGGCTGAAAAATGAACCGTTATGTGCCTCTTCGGGGTGACCGGACGCTTTGGTCATGTTGACCGGATGCTCCGATCAGTTCACCCCAAACTCCAATGTTTAAAGTGTGACAGGACGCTGGCCAGCGTCTGGTCGTGATTTTCCCTCTCTGGAACCTTACTGGAGTCGACCAGACGCTGGCCCTTAGTGTCCGGTCACTTCACCTCTCAGCGTCCGGTCACGCCAGATGAAAACACCTTGGTCAAATGAACTGACCGGACTCTGTGCCAGCGTCCGGTCACACCGGAACCAGCGTCCGGTCAGTATTTGACCCTCCATTCACTTCCAACTCTCGATCATACATGAATGAAGTTTGCTTCATTGGATCTAAGGGCTATTTTAGAGCTATCTAGTACTAGATTTAGCAAATGTGCACCACACCTAACTCACTAGACCCACCTAGGTCAAGCTATCCGCCCATACCCCCCTTAATAGTATGGCTAAAGGAAAAACAAAGTCCTAAACTATTCTAAGTGTCTCTTCAACTTCAAACGACACTTAGAACTAGTCCCTCCTTAACCTTGTCGTCTATCCTTTAAAAACCAAATGATTTGCATCGTAGGGGCATGACCACCATGATTGCCCAGTCGATCTCCATTACCATGACCTAACTTAATTGCCTCTACAAAACACACGTTAGTCATAGTAATCATGTATTGTCATTAATCACCGAAACCCAACTAGGCGTCTACATGCTTTCACATTGAAATTGTAACATTCAATATTCAAGAAGAGAAGCACTACTACAACATTCAAGCGGGGTATCAGCATGCTGCAAAAAAATATTTGAATCACAAGGAATCTGATAGAGGAGGGGAAGCTTGCATGGGTCAGACGAGAAGAGAAGCACTAGGCGTGATGGGCTATTATGTGGGCTGAGCATGCCAGAGCTGTAGTTGTTGCTTGCTCGACTGGAGCCACGAAAGGGGGAGCCACCCCTGTGATGCCGATAGAGAGGGGAAGGTTGAAGTAGCTAGATTAGGGGCCGCACCGCCACTAAGGGCTGCCGAGCACGCGGGTTTGGCCAGGCTATCGCCGGGGGCCGCGGAGCTCGATGGCCTAGCCGCACCTTATCGAGCTAGGGAGGAGGAAAGGGTGTACCTTGTCGATCTGCTCGCTCCTCATCCCGCTCGATTTGCTCGCCCCTCATCTCGCTCGAGGCTCCTCCTGCCTGCTGACCGAATCTGAGGGGGTACCACCGCCGCCGGTGCCGCTGCGGGGTGGCCACGCCATCGCCCCTACACCTTGCCGCGCCTATTCTGGGAGTCGCCGCAGGTGCCGGTGGCGCGATGGGACATGCCAGACCTAATGGCAAAACATAGAACCCTAGCGTCTGATGCTGAACCTTCCCAGCCAGTGGAAACATAAACGAAGTTCAGGTCAAAGTCACATGCAAGCATCACATTTTGAGAAAGAGTTCCTTTTCTATTCCGATACGGTCCTGCTTTACTTGCACTGATTGTGATTCGAACATGAGTTCCATCTATCACTCCTAAGCAGTTCTGCAAGGGAGAGAAGAGGTGTTATTTGTAATTAGTATATATGTAAGAAAAATGTAAGAATTTTGAAACAGTACATATATTTGTTATATGTACCTGAAAGTAAGGTGCAAAATGTGGATTGATCGATATTTTCTAATGGGTCTCAGATGATGGGGGCTTCACAAAATCAAAAGCCAATAAAGAGATTGCATCAAAGGCTACTGCGATATGTCTATGTATTGTCTATCCACTGTGCTGAAACCTATCACACAATGCAGTAAAACTTGCATTTCGCGCAAGCATGTACATGAACATTGCTAGTTGTTCTTCTACAGTAACCCCTCTTGTACTCTTTAAAAGCCCTCTTGAACTAAGGTAATCTGCAAGTGCTTTGAAAATCCATGGCTCCATACGCGATGTGGATGGCCCTCAAGAAGTTCACGTGTATATTCTGAACCACTAAGCTTTGAAGTGTAACATGGAGTTCTTGTTCTAGTTCTGATAGAAGCTAAATATAGCGCCAGGAAAATAAGCATCATCATTTTATCTTCTTCTTCTTCCTCAGATATAGTTTCAACCCTTTTATTATAATCCATATCCACCGACTGGACATATCTATCTGAATTACCTAACGAACCAGGCCATGATAATTAAGAAAAGGGAACATTGCAAAGCAAAGCATGACCAAACAACCTATATGTAGCACACTGCACACTTCCTCTAAAGTTATACACGTGAATGCAAAAACAATAAGAATGCAGGCTGCAGTGTTATCCTAGGCTAGTGCGGCTCTACACAAAATGTACAAGTACTACCTCCGTTTCCGTTTTCAAATATATGACGTTTATAACAAGCTAATTACTTCATAATATATATCTGAAAAATAAAAATGGAGGGCAGGAGGGGACAGTGAGCTACTTCATAATATATGTATCTTAGATATGTCGTGTGCACTTACACTCTAGATCAGTTTCTTTCCCTTCCACCTCTTCTAATCGCATATATGTATATGCAGTCATGCACGCACACTGCAGATGCCTTGCACACACGTTGCTTCAATTTGTTCTTCTCATGAGAAGCTGCATGCTTCTGTCAGGACCAAAATACTCGGCGTCCATGCAGATACCTACCGAAGTCAACAATGTTTGATCGGAGTTCACATGTTCTTAATGCAGCAGCTACAAATCTAACGTACAGCAGCAATGCTATGGGAGCAGCTTTAGCATACATATCATCTACCAAACATATCTAAGATACATGTCTAATGCATAATCAGTCGATTGGTCCTAATTATTCAACCGTGCATTGGGAAAACATACAGAGCTGCCATGGAAACATACAGAGCTGAATTATTCAACTTTAATTTGGTTTCAATTTCAACCGTGCCATTTCACTCCTTATTCAGATAGGTTTCACACATAATCAGCAAGTGCAAGCAAAGAAGCATGTGCAACACATCCAGATTAGCTCCTCATTTAGATAGGTTTCACACATCCAGCATCCAACGCAAGAAGAGATGGGGATTATGAGAGGAAGGTACCTGCCACGCGGCCGTCCTAGCCCCCACGCGATGCAGCTAGGGCCCGCCGTGCCCGCGCATCTGGCCGCGCCGAGGCCGAGCTCGCAAAGTTTCGCTGGAGATGGGAGGCCGCCGTGAGAGGGAGCGCCACCGGCGAGGGAGGAGCGCCGCCGTCGCCGGCGAGGAAGGAGCACCACCGTCGCCAGCAAGGGAGGAGCGTCGCTGCGGCCGGGAGGGACGAGCGCCGTCGGCCGTCAAGGGGAGGGAGCGTCGTCGGGCGTCGGGTCACGAGAGACGAGGAGAGATTTTTCTTTTTTTATTAGCCGCGGTATCGCAGGGGTAGGGGTGGGTAGACGGACGAACCAAAATAAATATCGCAGGGGTCGATGCATGATTATTGTTTTCTTCCATGCATGTGGCCTCAGGTGATCGATTTGTTTCCTTCAAAGCAGGCGGGGATCCTTTGAAGAACATCAACGTACCTCCCTTCCAGAGCAGCATGATTTCGATGCATGATTATTGTTTCCTTCCATGCATGTGGCCTCAGGTGATCGATTTGTTTCCTTCAAAGTAGGCGGGTATCGCAGGTGTGGGCAGACGGACGAACCAAAACAAATGTCGCACCTAAAAAAATATCCACGTTTTGTTCTTTTTAGTTGTAGGAGATGAGTAATGACTAATCGTTTGACGACCTACACAGCTGAGGTTTAGTACGTTAATGAGTAATGACTAATAAAGCGTTTCACGTTGTTGAAACTTCTGGCGCTGTTAAACGTGTTTGATTGCTCGTAGGAGTTTCAGGAGTAACTCTCCTGAGCGCGCAACTATAAATTTCAACTTGTTCCATACCATTCTGTTCTCTGGCCCCTTCTCTTCTCCATGGAGCCTAGGGAAGGCGTCTTGGAACTCCTGTTGGTCAGCGCCGAGGGCCTCAAGCATGCTCATCATCACCCGCGACGTCTGTGACAACAACCACCCTGCAGTTTTCAGATTCAGAAGTTGAATTTCTTATGAGCACATTATGATTAGACTCATCGCGCAGCTGATCTTCTTGTTTCCAGGATCAAAAAGACATTACGTGACCATTGAGTGCGGGGACAAAATTGTGACGAGCAAAATCACACAAGGTATGAACCATTTTGATGATACTAACATATAATAGGTGCGTTAATTCTAGTTGATATTTTACTTGCCAAAAATGATCAGTTGAGTGGCCGATGAGTTCTCTTAGAGCTGGCAATGGTGATTTACTGATTTGCTGCAGGTAGGGGTAAAAAGATTTGGTGGAACGAGAAGTTCAGGTTCGCACTGACAGACGCCGAACGCAAGGAGCTGGAGAAGGTGACGCTGACGATCATGGAGATGGACAAATTCACAGAAGACACCGCCGTCGGCGAAACCAGGTACGCCGAGCACACAGCTAACACGACGACGAGCTCGGAATTCGCGACCGCTTGCAACAACTGCATATACATAAACATCGCTCAGGAACACGTTGACGCTTAATTTGCAGGGTGTACGTCGGCGAGATCATCAGCGAGGGCAGCGAGCTGGAGTTCCTGCAGATGAAGCCGGCGGCGTACAACATCGTGCTCGAGGACGGCACATACAAGGGCGTGCTCAAGCTGGGCCTCAAGTTCATCTCCAGCGTAAGCACGCACGCACACGATGAGTACACTCGTTTGACTTTCAGATTTCACCCCCATCGATGTGATACGGCACCTGAACTCGTCCATCGCGACAAATAAAATGCAGGTTAGCCTGGAGCAGTCGAGAGACTGCGTGCGGTGCCCTGCGCCGGCGACGAAGCAGACGAGCGCCGCCGGGTACGGGCTGTTTCTCAACTTCGCGCTGCCGAGCATCCCGTGGAGGAGGCTCTTCTTCTTCTGCAGTCGCTGGGCCTGGAACCATGGACAAGCGCCGAGAAAGAGGTGTGAAGACTGAAAACCCGGCGCTGTGAGACACGGAGATAGATGTTCGTCAGGTGTTGTGACATAGCATGCCGTGAAGTTGCAAAAGTTATGACGCTGCGCGTTTGCTTATGGTGGCGGGTGGTCTCGCATTTGTTGGTGTCGGTGCCAGATTGAACTGTGGGTCAATGCGATTTTTGGATTTGTTAATAGGGCTGACAAATGCTTTAGTCTGGTGCCATCAAAGTGTACCAAAAAGGTTGGCTTCAATACCGAGGATTAACGTTTTTTGTTTTCTTGGGGAAATCTGTACGTGTGTCTTGTTCATTTGACAGGATGCAGCACAGATACAAAAACATGTGTACATACACAAAATAAAAGAAAGAAATTCATTCAGCAAAAATAAGAGAGGAGCAATAGCTGCTGCTAATCTCATTCAGTAATCAGGCATGGGGGAATGGATCTATTTGATTTCTGAAACATCTCTCTGGGTGGAACGGTAAAAAATACCTCTTCTTGCGCTATTACAAATTTACGATTTACGATACAATCGGAAACTGTCTATACAACACTAGAGCGCTAAATCGTGAACGATCACCCAATTCGTTTCCAGCGATCAAATCTGACATGTGCACCAGTTTCCTTTTCCAGAAAAAGGAATTCCCCACCTCTTTTCCTTTTCGCACGCGGAAAGGAACGTAAACATGGAGTAGGTTTGTTTACATTGGTTTGCTTCCTTTTACGCATGCACGTGCTTCGTTGATTTGCTTCCTTTTTATTACGTGCCCATTTGGGTGGTGGTAATTAAATAAAATATATTTTTATAAGTTACAATGTTTTTATGTTGTCTAGTCGACTCTGGTCGTCATAGGACCGACTAAACGATTAATCGCGATTAGTCGTCGACTAGGATGACTAGTCGAGTCTGCACACCTACCATCATTGGAGGAAGAGCTCATCTTCATGAGCTAGGGGGAGTAGAGGCGCAGAGCCAGGGAAGAGCTTCACCAAGAGGGGCGTGCTGGCTGGGGAAGAGAAGCAAAGAAGAGAGAAAGAGCAGAGCAGCAGCAGCCGTCACGCACAGGAGCAAAGAAGAGAGAAAGACCAGAGCAGAGAATGAGAGGTGGGAACCCTAGAGACTTAGTCTCCTGTATATATATTACAGACCCTAGTGGGCCAAATTGGCAGCCCAACTACTCACATTGAAGCCCAGTCAGGCAAGCCCAAAGAAGGCAGTGCCCAGCCTGGTCGTGCAGCCCCCTAGTCGGACGACCAGGTTTCTAATCGAGCTAATCGAGTCGAAATCTCTAATCGAGGTCATGGTACCGATCAGACCGACTAATCGTGATTAATCAAACGACTTGTAAACATTGATAAATTAGATGGCATGCATGTAAAAGTTAGATGAAAACTTATATTACAAGCCAACATTAATAACTTATATTATAATAACTTATAAGTTAGATGAACAAATTTATATGTACAAGTTAGTATTGATAACTTATATTATAATAACTTGTTTGTATAAACGTATAAGTTAGATAAATAAACTTATATATACATGTCAACATTGATAACTTATATATATAATAACTTGTTTGTATAACTTATAAGTTAGATGAATTAATGTTGGTCGTACAAGTCAGTTCAACTATGTATTATAATAACTTGTTTGTATAACTTAGATATCAACACCTAACTTGATGAATGACTTGGACCTTTAAGTTGAACACCCCATTATATTCAAAAACTTAGATGTAGAAATTAACATCATAACAACAACGCGATTGGTCTTCATGAATGGCGAAAATAACTATGAGGAGTAGAATTTACGCCATGTGTAAAACTAAAAATGGTTATTTTCAAAAGGAAGAAAAAAAATAAATGATCTTTGTGCCTAACTGGTGCTGACAATCAATTAGGGACGGAGGGAGTATAAGTTAGATGAATAAACTTATATGTACAAGTCAATATCAATAACTTTTATTATAATAACTTGTTTGTATAACTTAGATATATAACTTGATGAATGACTTGGATGTAAAGTTGAACACAAAAGTTATATTCAAAAACTTAGATGTAGAAATTAATTGTTTTCTTTGTAGCTTTTTCCTCCTCCCCGCCGCCGGCAACCTCCTTTTTTCCCATTCCCCGCCCTCGCTCCGACCTGGCCCTTCCGCCCACTCAGTTGCCGTCACCGCCGCCTCGGCCTGGCTGCCATCTCTCCCATCTCCACCGCCTGGTTTGGTTGCCGGAAAAAAAAAATCTTCTAAACCGTCGGAGATGGAGAAGAAGAGAGGGAGAGGGAAAAGAGAGAGAGGAGAGAGTGTTCCAATATCAAGGTTGGATAGCATTTCTCTACTGTTTACGACCTGAGTCCTAAGCCGTCCGATGTTACGGCAAGCACGTGCTGGGACGTGTAGGGAAGAACCGAACACAAACGGAGGGACCCTGACCCACCGATTGCGCCGCCGGCCTCGATTCCTCGAAAGAGCTGGAGAACAGCAGAGCAAGAAGAGACACGGAGATGGAGATGCTGCGGACGCGAGACCAGGCTCCCACGACGGCATAAACCTCTCTGCCATTAGAGTAGGAGGGGGAAGGAGGAGAAGCAGAGCGCCGACCTTCTCCTCCTCGCCCCCCATGAAGCGCGGCCCGCGACCGACAGGAGGTGGCTCGCTGTCATCTCGAGGTAAAGCACCCTCCGATCCCAACTCGAATGGTCGCACGCGTCCGAGTGCCCACTCGTATCGAATCGGATGATATTGGTAGCTCGCGTATGCTGTGGGATGAGGCGCTCAGGGACTGGGAGCTTGCTCTTCGTCTCGCGCACACGCGGTGTTCGGAGAAATGCCCCGTATAGCAGAGTAGCTGGCATTCGGACTTTCCGTGAATTGTTCTCTGTTTATCTGAGCCTTCAGATCCTGGTCATCCTATTCCAGCAACTGGATTGCTTCTGCTTGCTCGGCTGTTTTTGTAGATTGCTGATGCTCATGAGATTCGGTCTTACTAGGGTAGGGTGCTACTGTCGGATACTACGTGCTAGCTATATTCTCTGTTTGGTAGCTACTGAAATGACTCAGCTTCTAGAGAATTACTTCAGTGAGCTAAATACTCTGTTCATTATTGCTTCCTGCAGATCTCAAGCAGCCGATTAGTTGGACTTTTTTTTTATATACTTATTACTACCTTGCAATCTAGTAAAAGATGAACTCGACATGCCGAGCTTCAAAAGCGGCAAAGTCAACAATCAATTACCACAGGTTTTCATTAGATGAGCACCACTTATTTGAGCCAGATGCTTTGATTACTAAGGAGCGAGATGCCAATCATCAATCAAGCCAAAGTTCTCAATCTTGCAGAACATATGCTTGCAGAAGATTGACCACTCCCCAGTTTGTATCTGCATTGGCTGGAATCTGGAATCTTGTTGGCCAGCCTGAATCATCTGGCACAACTCAAAGATCTGAGATTCATGGGACTTCGAGTAGGGAAGACCATGTGTGCTTTAGCAGGGATCAACAAGGAAATATACTGACACCTTGCTATGTGGAAAGCTCAAGTGGTCTGAGATCTCAAAACTGTTTGTCTACACCTAAACAAATTTATGAGGATCTTATTTCGGTAAAAAAGATGTTGACGCTGACACCATTCAATAGCGTTATTGGTGCATCATCCACATGGAGGCATATGTCCACAAATAAGGTTGGAGGTGCACATTATTTGCACTGTGGAAATATATACTCTATGCTAACTGAAAAGATTGGGACTTCTCAGAGTAGCAAAAGAAGCATGTGTGAGGAAACTTATGCTTGTTCCACCAATATGGACATTAGGGACGATAACTATTTGAATCAAACAAGAAGCACGCCTGACGAGCTATTTACTATCTCAAATGAAGAAGCTAGCAGTACACATGACCGTGAAAGTTCTCAACACAATACTGAATGTAATCTAGAAATTTTCCAAGAAGAAAATATTTTTTTAGCTTGCCCAGTGCACGAAATGGAAATTGGCAAAGACACGAGGATAATGCCAGGAAATCAGGTTTTCAGTAAGGCATGCACAGATGTTCAGCTTCACGAATCGAAACACATGTCTTGTCTGGTGGGTGATACTGTTGTCCTCAATTCAGAAAATGCAGATGAACGTGCTTGTAGAGATGATGTGTGTCTGCAGCTTTCTGTAGACAAGTGTTCACAAGAGCTCCAACCAACTTTTCAGCATCGATTTGATGGTGCTGTTACCGTAAACAGGCATGCTGTGGCAGGAGCATTAGCTGGGACAGCAGTCAGTGTTTCTTTGCATCCAATTGATACTGTGAAAACGATAATTCAGGGTAACAGTTGTGGACAAAGTTCAGTCTACCATACACTAAGGCGCACCCTTGTTGAGAGAGGTAATGCTCTATAAGAGCAATTTCCACAACTTAAATTTTCTTTCCAATTTCCATGTATCGTTACCCTTTGAGAACTATAATTTCCTATATTAATTTAGTGCTTGATGATTTGCAAAGGCGTTCTGGGGCTATATGGAGGACTTGCTAGCAAACTTGCTTGTTCTGCGCCAATTTCTGCAATTTATACTTTAACTTATGAAACAGTCAAGGGGGCTCTTCTGCCTGTTTTTCCAAAGGTAATTTCAGTTTGGTTTTTATGCTGAAATTTTTGTCGTCGTTACATGGTATATCCTTCGGTCTTCTATGTGCTGTTACATTGAGTGATTGAGATCTCTACAGGAATATCATTCAATTGCGCATTGTGCTGCCGGTGGCTGTTCTAGTATTGCAACATCCTTTGTTTTTACACCCAGTGAATGCATAAAACAACAAATGCAAGTGGGTTCCCATTATCAGAACTGCTGGTATTCAATTTCAGATTTTCCTTGCCTCTTTTTGGGTTGTTCATTCGTTTATTTCCTGTATTTAAAAGCTTCATTTCCTAGCATAACAAATAGCAAGATAGACACAAATCTACTAGTTTCATGGCATGATTAATGCCTGAGTAGGATATCTTCAAACGAATGCTTCAGTAGGATGTCGTCTTTTCATCATCCTCTAATAAGAGTTTCATGCCATCAGGAATGCTTTAGTAGGATGCCTCAAAAAGGGTGGCATTGCTTCATTATATGCTGGATGGGGTGCTGTTCTTTGCAGAAATATCCCACATTCCATAGTAAAGGTACCAAAATTGAAGTACTTGCATTCAAGTCCAATAATTCAAAATTTTCTTTAATTTTTGGTGTTTAAAGAACATGATCCCTTTTTTGAATTTTGTAGTTTTATGCCTATGAGAGTCTGAAGCAGTCTCTGTTGAAATCAGCACCTGATAGTGCCAAACTCAATTCTGGCCAAACGGTTAGTTTTTGAACCCTAGTACCTTACCTTGTTAAAGCATCATTCATTCATTCTTATACCCATGACCTGAAGTAGAAGTGTAGAACCCATGGGCACTTCTAATACTATCCTGCATTGTTTGCCAATGCTTCGAACAGAAAAAAAATGATGATTAACCTCTCCTTAGCATCTGCATCTCAAATACAACAGATAAAACCAACCTTGCACCCCTTTGGTTCATTGCAGCTTTTATGCGGAGGTTTTGCTGGGTCAACTGCTGCTCTCTGTACAACTCCATTTGATGTTGTCAAGACACGAGTGCAATTACAGGTACTGTGATACGTGCATATGCCTTATTGACTTTGAATGGTGACATTTATTGTATATTGTTGACTATTTTTATAATAGAATTATAATCATGGACAACTAGCGTAAGTTCAACAATAGACTAATGTTCCCAACAGAGCTAATACTTCAGCTTTCTTTCTGTTAATAACCAGGCACTCAGCCCTGTTAGCAAGTATGATGGGGTGGTTCATGCACTAAAAGAAATTTTCCGGCATGAAGGCTTGTGTGGTCTTTACAGGTACAAAGATTTGCCAGAGGCATACCAATCTAGTTAATTTCAATTATTATTCATTCCTGTCTGAAAAAGACCCTATTGTAAGTACGCAAATTATCAAGTGACATGTTTTCTCACAGGGGTTTGACTCCAAGGCTGGCTATGTATATGTCTCAAGGTGCTATATTCTTTACGTCCTATGAGTTTCTCAATACATTGATGTTTCCTGAACCCGAAAAAGAGGTTCCTGCGAGGAGCTTTTGATCGTGAAATGAGAAGATGGCGCAGCAACACTGCAAGTACAGAACTGGTATCGGTATGCGGATCTGGGATAGTCTGACTTGTGAGGGGTTTAGTTGAAGTTACCGCACAATCCAATTTTTGGGTGCTGTTAACAAAATTGTGCATTAGGATTGCATAATACATCTTTTCGGTAATCTCAGATCGAGCTAGGCGATAGAGAATTTTGTACTATCAGCAAAGGTAAAGGTGATTGGTACTTCCCTTCGGGCTTCGGGGAGCTTGGTTTTTGAGGGGTTTAGTTGAAGTTACCGCAGAATCCAATTTTTGGGTGCTGTTAACAAAGTTGTGTACTGCAGAATGCAGTACATCTTTTGGGTAATCTCAGATCGAGCTAGGCGATAGAAAATTTTGTACTATCAGTAAAAAGGTAAAGGTGATTGGTTTCCCTTCGGGCTTCGGTGAACCAGTTTTGTATTTTAGTGTTCGGCTGGTAGGTAGGGGCACTGTGTAGCGGATGGTTTCAGATGATTCAATTGTGTTATGTGAGAGAGAATAAACTGAAACAAGCCAAGACAAGAACAGCCGAACAGGCCTACATAGAAACAATGGCCAGTTTTGTATCCTGTTTGCTCAGTATCCACATGTATATGCATGCATGGCCCGGGGAATCTGGCACTAAGCAACTTGGGAGGCAGTTTTGTATTTATATGTAGGCGATAGTTTAGTCTTATGATGGTACTTCGTGTAGTAGGTTAGTAGGTACATACTTCGTGTAGCCGTGTAGGTGTAGGTACATGTGTGCATACTTTGAGTAAAAATTATACATGTAACCCATATCCTCGCCGCCTATTTCATCTCGCATCCTCGCCGCCGCCGGAAGTCCGCGCGAATGCAAGGAAGGCGGCTGCGAGGCTCTTCGGCTGCCCCTTGCCCCCATGGCTCTTCATGCCGGAGACTTGCGCCGGCCGGGGCGAAGGATTCGATGGTGCCTCCGCCTGCCCCGGCAAGCCGGCGAGCTGCGCGAGGGCGTACCTGGCCAGGAAGTCGGGCTCGCACTCGCAGACTTTGCCGTCGTCGAAGTTCTGGGAGTAGCTGAGCGGGTCGTAGTTGAGGCCGCCGGCGCCGAGGACGTACGTTCGGTAGCCCCGGCGTGTCCAGGTCATGCGCCTGAGCCTGCGCCACAGCACCGCCACGCCGAACCGGCCCCAGCAGGACGTGACGGCCGCGGTCGTGCGGCCACACGCGTCCTCCATCGTTGCCTCCTTCCGGTGGTCCTGCTACTTCCCCACAGCGGGGAGCGTGTCCGAGTGGGCGCTACACGCACGGCGTCGCCGGCTACCAGTCCTCGCGCCCGCCAGGGAGGATGCCAGCGTTGAGCCGTCCGTCGCGTGGCGTGGCTCCCTGTGTGTGGGAGAGATCTGTGCGACTGTGCCGTGCCGGGCATGTGGCCCGTGCTCGTTTCGCGCAGAGGGATCGTTGCAATGAGAGCCCAGCTACTACTACAAGGGTGCTCAGCCGTCATGGACTCCACGCAGAACCACATCAAATTCTTCGGCGCACTACAACATAGACGCAGAATTGCATTTTTTTTTATCTCGATTCATGATGTAACATTTGTGGCGCCGCGCGCATTGGTGTTTCAGAACAGCACAAGCGTGAAATGGACGGTTTTTCTCCCCCTATTTCTGGAGACACGAAAAACATTTCCACGAGAGACAGGCATTCCTACCTGCTTAATCGGTTACGGCGGCACGAGTTCGTCTGATTACGCCGTTTCCAAAAATGGCCCAGTCCAGTTGCAACTGCCAACCGCTCAGAACGTTGAAGCAGAGTTTCAACTGGGCTTCAGCGGGCTACAGATGAACTGGACCTACCTGTGCAAACAGTCAAACTTCTTCAACTGAACAACCTACGAGCTCAACTGCTTGACCAGCTCAGTTTTAGCCCAGGAGTGGCAACGCTTGTTCGCCACCGAACTGCCCCGGCACGTATATATCTCGGCTCCTTCTCCTCCCTTCCCCACATGAATCTCCACGTCCACTCCAGCGACATTGTGAATTGCACACTCTCCATCTCAAATGGATTCCTCAAGAATCGCTCTCCTGCTCGTGCTCTCCTCCAAGCTGCTTCTCGCGGCAACCGCGTTGCACGACGACGACGACGACACCCTGACGCTGCCGCGGCTGCCAGGTGGCCAGCACGAAGCGGTGTGGAACACGAGCAACATGGGAGAAGGGGTCGTCATCGGGGTGCTCGACGACGGCATCGACGCGGGGCACCCGTCGTTCGGCGACGAGGGGATGCCGCCGCCGCCGGCCAGGTGGCGGGGCCGGTGCAAGCACGCGGGCGTCGCGTTGTGCAACAACAAGCTCGTCGGCGCGAGGGACTTCACGCGGCACCTGCGTCGACCCGGCACGGCGCCCAGGGCGGGCACGCACGGGATGCACGCGTCCAGCGTTGCGGCCGGCGCGTTCGTGCGCCGACCGGGCGGCGGCGGAGCGCCTGGCGCCCCCGTGGTGGCGGTGTCCGGCGTGGGCCGCGCGCGCACCTCGCGTTCTACCAGGCGTGCGCGGGCGCGGCGCGCGGGTGCTCCAGGGGCTCGGTCGTGCACGCCGTCGAGGCGGCGCTTGCCGACGGCGTCGACGTGCTCTCGCTGTCGCTCGGGGACGACGACGGCCTCGGCTTCCACGAGGACCCGGTAGCTGCGGCCACGTTCTCGGCTGTCGTGATGGGCGTCTTCGTCTGCGCCGCGGCGGGCAACAAGGGACGCACGCCTGGGTCGGTCGCAAACGACACGCCGTGGATACTCACGGTCGGCGCAAGCTCACAGTCACAGGCCACAGCAGGGCGGCACTCCTCATTCCGCCACCATCCCGGCGTTCTCCTCGCGGGGGCCGAGCCGCAACAACGGCGGCGTGCTGAAGCCGGACATCGTGGGTCCCGTCGTCGACATCCTTGCGGCGGTGCCACGGTCGGCGCGCGGCCCGAGCTTCGCGTCGCTCTCCGGCACGTCCATGGCGGCGCCGCATCTCAGCGGGGTCGCGGCGCTGATAAAACGCGCCCACCCAACCTGGTCCCCCGCGGCCATCAAGTCCGCGATAATGACCACGGCCGACGCGTCGCTCACGGACGCGACAGGCACGCCGGCGAGCTACTTCGCCATGGGCGCCGGCCTCGTCGACGCGGCCAAAGCCATCGACCCGGGCCTAGTGTACGACACCTCGCCGGAAGAGTACATCCCTTACCTCTGCGGGCTGGGCTACACCGACGAGCAAGTGAACCATCTACCCTGCACCCGCGGTCCATTGCGCCGAGATGGAGAACACCGAGGCGAAAGATCTCAACGCCCCGTCGATCATGGTCGCGCTGACGGTGGACGGGCCGGCCGTGACGGTTATACGGAAGGTGACCAACGTCGGAGCGGCCAGGTCGGTGTACCGGGTGGACGTGAGTGCACCGGACGGGGTCTCCATCACGGTGGTTCCTGGAGAACTGCAGTTCGACGAGGTGAACCAAGAGGCGAGTTTTGTCGTCACCATGGAAAGGGCTCCAGGAAGCGCGTTGGAGTCTCAAATTTTGGGCGCGCAGCTCGCGTGGGTGTCAGAAGATCATGTCGTGCGTAGTCCGATATCCATCTCTGCTTAGTTCTGATGGACGCTTCAATGAGTAGTTAAATGTGATCAAAATTAGAGAAATTATAGGTATTGATGTATTTTTTTAATAAATGTGATCAAAATTAGAGAAATTTGACTTGGAAAAATGTTAGTGTGAATTATAATTTAGAGTGGAGAAATACATGACACAAGGCTAGCGAGATCTGACAGTCTTTCTTTTTGAGGCATGTGCCCTGATTAATTGCGTATTATGATTTTATTAGGGACTGTTTGATTGGACCCTGTCAAAATTGGATGCTTGGTTTGACTGGCTCACAACCAAACAAGCCCTTAAGGCGTCATGACCAGCTGTGGGCCTAAACATAGAATTAATTAATCAAAGCAATTTTCTCCACCAGCGGCTTCTGGTTAGCCATTATTAGAGTAAAAAAGCTGTTTGCGTCCATCACGTATTGGCTTCCGCCGGCATCGTGCTAGCTCCGAACAAATTGATAGCGTCGGGGACCTAATACCGGATACCTGATGAGGTGGAACTAACGACCATCAAACGTTGACACTTTCGGTCAGATGAGAATGCTACTGCGCTTCTTGCCCGGAACGATGGAAGATTGGTTCCGCCTCGCCCGACGGCTAAGGCTTGACTTCGCCTCGCCCGACATCCGAGGGCTGGCTTCGCCTCGCCCGACGGCTGAGGACTGGTTCCGCCTCACTTGACCCCCGAGGGGTGGCTCCGCCTCGCCCGACCCTCGAGAGCAGGCCCCGCCTCGCCCGACGGCCGAGGGCAGCCTCTGCCTCGCCCGACGACCGAGGGCAGCCTCCGTCTCGCCCGACGATTGCACCTTGCTCCTTCATAATGACAGGCACGGGGTACGACAAGACGTTCGAGTCAAACACAGTACCAAGGACCATGCCCTGCACCACTGCAAGAAAGTATGGTCAGGATACGACGAGACGGGCGCTTTAGACCCTTCCATGCATGGCAGAGTTCGGAATAGTATTGTAGGCACCGGCTTTTGCCCTACAGTATTGTAGGCGCCGCCTTCAGCCCTCGAGCGCAAAACCTGACATGCACATACGACAACCATTGCGGTCGAAAAGGAGACCCGCGTCCTCTACAGTAACGAACGTGCAGTCACTGCGCCGTCCGCTCCCCGGAGGGTTGCGGATCGACACCCCAGTCCGACACGCCGCCCGTGGGGGCGAGACGGGACGTGACCACTTGCAGAGCATGGCATCATCAACGCACGCACGCCCGGCGAACGTGCCATCTCTAACACCGTCTAGCTGTGTCAGGAAGGATGGCTCAGAGGAAAAAGGAAGACCCAGCGCCTTCGGAGGGGCTTCTTGACCTCTGGTTTTTTTCTCCTTTCTCCGACATGTAAGCCCTGCTCCCCCTTGGTCTATAAAAGGGAGGGCAGGGCACCCCGCTAAGGGGGGGATCAACTCACATAGAGACCGATCAACACGACTCGACAGCATGCATCACACACAGCCAAGCTACCACCGGGCTCTTAGCATCCTTTCAACCATTCCATCAGAGACTTGGGACCAGTCCCTCTCTCGACCATTTGTACCCCTACTACGAACCTCTTTTGGTACTAATAACACAAGCAACAGCAGACTGGACGTAGGGACATTTGGCCCGAACCAGTATAAATCTTGTGTCCTTTAGTGCACCATCCGAGCCTAACGCGCATCAATTATAAATTTACTAGCCGGTGCTTGTTCGAAACACCGACAGTTGACGCGCCAGGTAGGGGCCTTTGCATGTTTCAAATCAGGCCTCGGATGGTTAACCACGCAATCAGTTGGGTCCCGGGCGCACACATGCGTTTCGGTGACCTAGACTTCATCGTCACGGTAGGAGAGTTGGTGTTGGCCCATCTCACCATCCAATCTCTCCCCTCCATTGGCTCCGACTACCGGAGGCTTGAGGGCCAGCCCGGCATCTCCCTTGGACCCCAGCCGTCCAGGAAGGCCCCGCGCCGCCTGACCCTCTCTCCAGAACGCTCCACACGGAGCGCCTCGATGACGGCGTTTTTGTTCGGTCTTCGCAACGCCGCGGTGACCGTAAGCCACCTTGTGGTCCAGCACGTGATCTCGTCCCCCGTGAACAACGAGTTCGTGGGGATGATCGAAAGCGTCACAGAATCTCTCCATGGCCTCCTCGCAGAGGGTCCAGGGTCGGACTCTGGCTCTGACTCCAGCGGGGGAGCCATCATCCATCCCGGGAATGCTTCATGGCGGAAACCTCCAAGGACACGTCGAATGCACCTCCGAGAAGGAGGTCACCCCGGCGGGCAACCCTGGCGATGGAACCGAAGGAAGAACGGTGGCCCCGTCCCACGTAGGGGTGGAGCAACTGAAAGCCCAAAAACGGGAGATCAACGAGGCCGGACAACAGCTTGTTCGGGAATACGCGTTGGTGGATCGGGAGATCGAACGCTGCGACGACGGTGGGCACGCACGCGCCGTAGCCCGCAACGTGAACCGAAGGATCATCGCCGATGATGAAACCCTTCCTCGCTTCGCTCGGGCAAGCCAGAACATCGCCGCCGCCACGGCCTTGCTCCATGGCCTTCTAGAGGCCGCAACGCCTAAGGATCGCCGGACCCACCGTGAAATCCGCACGCTGCTCGAGCGTGCGGCTGGCGCAGCAGGCGGAAAGCTCGTTGTCTCAACGACGCGAGCTCGACACCAGTCAGCGTACGCCCTCTGTGCGCCCCGCTAGGGACGCATCGGTCCACTAGATACCACCGAGCACCAGACAGCACACCGCTGTCCTGGTGCATCAACATCTCAGCCACAACCACGACGCACGCAACACCCTCGACGCCCGTAGGCGCACCTACGGCGACCCAAGGGAAGGAGCCCGCCGTGGCTATCATCCTCGCGCGGACGGGCGCTTCGATAGCGGTGAGACCCGAGGCGAGCCACGGCTGCGCGAGCCCTCAGCCGCCGGCGGCACATCCTCAACGCTACGTTCCTGCCAAGGTATCGACCACCTACCAACATCCCTAAGTACTTCGGGGAGACAAACCCTAGGCTTTGGCTTGAAGACTATTGGCTTGCCTGTCAAGCCGGTGGTGCGGATAATGATGACTTCATTATCCGCAACCTTCCACTGTTCATGGATGATTTGGCCCGAGCATGGTTGGAACACCTGCCGTCCAACACAATCCAGGGTTGGGCGGATCTAAAGGAGATCTTTGTGGGGAACTTCAGGGCACATACAAACGCCCTAGGAACCCATGGGACCTCAAGAACTGCCGTCAAAAGGCCGGTGAGACCCTTCGCGGGTACATCTAGCGCTTTTCCCGGTAGTGCAATGAACTCCCTAATGTCGCCGACGCTGACGTAATAGGAGCCTTCCTGTCTGGGACAACCTGTGAGTCCTTGGTGCATAAGCTGGGACGCAAGGGCCCGCGAACCACCAAGGAACTCCTGGGCATCGCCACCAGCCATGCCTCAGGAGAAGAGGCGGTTGGAGCGATCTTCGATAGCCTCGAGGGCAAGGCAAGGTGGGACGAGGGTACCGGCGAAGGCACCTCCAATCATTCCGCCAAGAGAAATAATAAGATGCAACGACACGAGGACTCGCTCGTGGCTGCTGCCAACCGCAAGGGTGGTCGGAAGCCCACGGAGGGCACTCCGAATCACTTCGAAAAAATGCTCGAAGGGCTGTGCCCGAACCACACCTTTCCCATAAAACATCTGCTCAAGGACTGCGGCCTCATGCGGAAGTTCTTGGCCGGAGGCGCCAATAAAGGGGAGCAGGGGAAGGAACCTGCCCCCGCTGCGAACGACGCCGAGGAGAAAGACGACACCTTTTCGATGCCCTATGGCTACCTTATGATCTTTGGAGGATCAGCGGCCTACGACTCCAAACGCCGTTAGAAGGTCGCGTGCCATGAGGTCAGAATCCGCCATAACCTTCGACCGGACCGACCATCCGGATACCGTCCCGCACCCAGGGAGGTATCCGCTTGTCGTCGACCCGATCGTCGGCCCAAAGCAGCGCACCAAAGTACTGATGGACGGAGGCAGCGGCCTCAACATCATGTATGCCAAGACGCTCGATGAGATGGGCGTCGACCGGACGAACCTCCGCCCAACCCGAGCACCTTTACACGACATTGTGCCCGGGAAATAGGCCATGCCACTGGGACAGATCGATCTGCCCATCACCTTTGGGGATCAGTTCAATTACAGGACCGAGACTCTCACCTTCGAGGTGGTTGGGTTCCTCGGAACCTTCCACGCCATCTTGGAACAGCCATGCTATGCGAAGTTCATGGCCGTCCCCAACTACACATACCTCAAGCTGAAGATGCCGGGCCCCCATGGGGTCATCACCGTCGGCACCTCCTTCCAGCGGGCCTACGAGTGCGAGGTGGAGTGCTGCGGCCACGCCACAGCAATCACCGCCTCCGACAAACTCGCCGCCCTCAAGGAGGAGGTCGCCGAAGAAGCGCCCAACGCGAAGAAATCAACTGGGTCATTCGAATCAGCAGAGGGCTCCAAGGAGGTCCTCATAGATCCTAGCAGCTCCAAGGGTAAAACGGTACACATCGGTACCACGCTCTCCTCCGAATAGGAAAGCGCGCTCGTCGACTTCCTCCGCGACAACAAAGACATCTTTGCGTGGAAACCCTTGGATATGCCAGGCATCCCGAGGGAGGTCGCCAAGCATACCTTAAAAATCCACCCGGGCTCCAAGCCGGTGAAGCAACGCTTGCGCCACTTCGATGAGGAAAAGCGCAGGGCCATCGGTGAAGAGATAACAAAACTGTTGGCCGCCGAATTTATCAGGGAAGTACACCACCCCAGTGGTTAGCAAATCTTGTTCTTGTACGAAAGAAGAGCGGGAAATGGAGGATGTGTGTTGACTATACGGGTCTCAATAAGGCATGCCCAAAGGACCCGTTTTCTGTGCCGCGCATAGACCAAATAGTCAATTCTACCTCAGAGTACGAAACCCTCTGCTTCCTTGATGCGTACTCCGGCTACCACCAAATCGTGATGTAAAGAGTCTGACCAGCTCACGACGTCATTCATCACCCCTTCGGATCGTATTGCTATGTCTCAATGCCATTCGGTCTAAAAAACGCTGGGCTACTTACCAGCAGCTGTATGCTCAAGTGCTTAGGGGACCAAATCAGGCGGACCGTTGAGGCCTACGTCGACGACATCGTAGTTAAGTCCAAATAGGCTGGCCACCTCATCGCCGATCTTGAGCAAACCTTGGTGAAACTCCAAGAAAATGGCATCAAACTCAATCCCAAGAAGTGTGTTTTGGGGTCCCGAGAGGCATGCTGCTCGGCTTCATCGTCTCCGAGCGCGGCATCGAAGCCAACCCGAAGAAAATCTCAGCCATCACAAGGATGGGCCCGATCCAGAACATAAAGGGGGTTCAGCGGGTCGCAGGGTGCCTCACCGCCCTCAGCCGATTCATCTCGTGCCTCGGCGAATGAGGACTCCCCCTTTATTGACTCCTGAAGAAAGCCGACCACTACGAGTGGACAGCCGAGGCCTAGGAGGTGCTTGACATGGTCAAACTACTTCTGACAAAACCCCGGTCCTAGTTCCTCCAAGCGATGAAGAATCCCTCCTGCTATACATAGCGGCCACCACACAAGTGGTCAACGCCGCCCTGGTAGTAGAACGGGAAGAAGAGGGGCACGCCCTCAAGGTGCAGTGCCCTATGTACTTCATCAGTGAGGTACTATCCGACTCCAAAACCCGCTACTCCCAAATCCAGAAGCTCCTATACACCGTCCTCATCACCAAGAGGAAGCTACGCCATTACTTCGAGTCACACCCTATGACAGTCGTGATGTCATTCCCCTTTGGTGAGGTCGTCCATAGCCAGGATGCCATAGGAAGAACCACAAAGTGGGCACTCGAGCTGATGGATCAAGGCATCGTATGCCTCCCAAACGGTGATCAAGTCACAGGTGTTGGCTGACTTCATCGCGGAATGGACCGAGGTCTAGATGCCACCAACGGTCATCGATCAAGAGTACTGAACATTGTACTTCGATGGGTCGTTGATGAAGAAGGGCATCGGTGCGGGGCTGGTCTTCGTATCACCCCTCGGGGTCCGCATGAGGTACATAGTTTGGCTCCATTTCCCCTCATCTAATAATGTGGCTGAATACGAAGCGCTCATCAATGGCCTATGAATCGCCATCGAGTTGGGCATCCGATGCCTCGACATCAGGGGCGACTCCCAGCTGGTCGTCAACCAAGTCATGAAGGAGTCGAGCTACCATGATGCCAAGATGGTGGCGTACTACCAAGAAGTCCGACGGCTGGAGGACAGATTCGATGGCCTTGAACTCAATCACATCCCGAGGTGCCTCAACGAAGCGACCGATGCGCTCGTGAAAGCAGCGTCCGGCCAAGAGCCGGTGCCAACGGGTGTCTTCATCAGTGATCAACACAAGCCCTCGGTATGCTATGAAGGGTCGGAATGGGCCGACGATGGCCCATCTGATCTGGCCCCGAGGGCTGACCCACTGACTGCTCCGTCTGACCCCGAGGTCATGGGGCTTGAAGAGGATCTAGTAGCAGAGCCCGATCCTCTGGATGACTAGAGAAAGCCCTACCTCGACTATCTCCTCCACGACACGCCGCCGACAGACAAGACGAAGGCTCGACGGCTCGCACGACGTGCCAAATCCTTCGTTCTTGTTGAGGGAGAACTCTACAAACGGAGCCACACTGGGATCCTGTAGCTCTGTATCCCCGTCGAACAGGGAAGACTTCTGCTAAGCGACATCCACGGTGGGGTCTACGGTCACCATGCCACGCTGAGAGCCTTGGTTGGGAACTCGTTCCGACAGGGTTTCTACTGGCCCACTACAGTAGCCGATGCCGAGCAAATCGTACGCACCTGCGAAGGGTGCCAGTGCTACGCCCGGTAGACTCACCTCCTGGCCCAGGCACTCTAGATGATCCCCATCACATGGCCCTTCATGGTCTGGGGGCTCGACCTAGTTGGGCCTCTCAAAAAGGCACCCGGGGGCTACACCCACTTGCTTGTCACCATAGACAAGTTCACAAAATGGATCAAAGCTCGGCCGATCTCCGCAATCAAGTCCGAGCAAGCTATGCAGTTCTTCCTCGACATCATCCATTGCTTCAGAGTATCGAACTCCATCATCATGGACAACGGCACATAGTTCATCGGTAAGAAATTCATTCAATTTTGCGATGAACAACACATCCGAGTCGATTAGGCGGCCGTCGCGCACCCCCGGATGAACGGGCAGGTCAAGCACGCAAATGGCATTCTCCTACAGGGCCTCAAGCCTAGGATCTTCAACTAGTTGAACAAATTCGGAGCACGCTGGGTCACCGAGCTCCCTGTGGTGCTCTAGAGCCTAAGGACAACTCCCAGCCGGGCCACCGGCTACACGCCTTTCTTCATGGTCTATGGTTCTAAGGCCATCCTCCGACGGACCTCGACTACGGAGCACCAAGAATCAGAGCATACGACGAATAGGGAGCCAAGGCATCTCATCAAGACGCCATGGACCAACTAGACGAAGCCCGTGACATCGCCCTCCTCCGTTCGGCCAAGTACCACTAGGCGTTGCGATGGTACCACGGCCGATGGGTGCGGGACCAAGCCTTTAACATCAGGGACCTTGTTCTTCGCCTCATGCAGAGCAACAAGGACCGCCACAAGCTCTCCCCATCCTGGGAGGGGCCGTACGTCGTCGCGGAAATACTCCGACCAGGTGCCTACAAGTTGAAAACCATCGACGGTGGGGTCTTCACCAACGCCTAGAACATTGAACAGCTACGTCGTTTTTACCCTTAATAAACACATACTTTTCCATTATTAGTTTTTTTCTTCACAAATCCCCGATCTTTAGTGACGTCCGACCCCTGCAAATTGCGAGGGGTCGGACCTCACTCGAGGGCTGATATAAATGATATAAGTACATTTATCTTGCAAACACTCCCTGTGTTACCTTTGTAAACATTCTCTAAGTTTTCCATTCTTCTCATAACAAGTCCTAAGGGCTAGGATTTCGGGAACAAATTCTGAGTACAACTGGTAGGACTGCGGGAAACCCACGCCCTAGCGGCTACGACCTCCTTGCTCACCAGCGTGATCGGAATTGATTCGGCTACACTCCTAGTTTTTTGTGACCTGGACCATGGGAAAAGTCGGAGGGCACCGAGACCTCTCCTACCAAAAGAGAGGAAGCTGAAAAGTTGTTTGCCGAAACAAAAGATGAAAATTTATTCATTTTTGCACAAATTCACCGCTTACAAAGTAATTTCATCACAAAAAGGACTAACGTATTCATAAATACAAAGGATTGTCCACTCGGGGGCTCCCCCACAAACTTATTCAATTACAGTCTCTGACTAGCTTTTACTATGAGTACTGCTACGGCCGCCGCACCACGCTCTGCATCGGCAACATTCGGGCATGTACACGGGCCAATTCGTCTACTACGGCCGCCACGCCACGCTCTCCATCGGCGATGCCCTATCGCTCCGTGGGACCCTCGAAGGCGCCGTCGTCTACAACGTCGAGCACCACGTCGGCGATTGTGGCGCCTCGCCGGGGCGTCTAGGGACTACGCCATCGTCATCAGCCATAACCCCAACAACGGCGTCTAGGTGGGGGCGCCTCTCGCCGAAGGAAGGCCACAACAAACAACGGCGAAAGCCAACGACGCTCGACACCCTCCAGTGCCCCTCGTGCTTCGGTGGTAGTGGCCCCTTCTCAGCAAAGGTAGCCCGCACCATCTCATCTACGTTGGACGACCTCCAGCTCGACGTCACGCTCCGGATTCATGACTGGATCTGTGAGTTTTTCTCTCCCTGGCATTACCCTTTCTCACTTAGGAACCGCTACGACGCACGAACACATTCGGTGGAAAGGAAGGAGAAGAGGTGGCGGCTTAGAGGTTGGCGAAGGAGTAGGACGAGAACTCCCCTCCCCCTCCCTATTTAAGGAAGAGTGCGTAGCAGCTGAGGAAAGGTGAAAGGTTGGGACAAAAAACTCTCTGCCTTCCCCTATTCAATGCAGATGGGAAATCAATGCCGACGGGAATCCGAGGGGACGTGCCTGAACTGACGTGACGCGCTCTGGTCGACAAGAGGTCGCGTCGGGTCAAACAGGACGTTGCCTAGGTATGGCCCGCCACTAATGCGCGCCGGGCGTGAGAACCAGGGCACACCTGCATGCAGGCGACTCTCTGCTTCCCTAGGCAGGACCATGGAATGACCCGACGATGGAACCTCCGGTCTAGGGTGGCCCAACGGGCCTCCTGGGTCGATTGGATGGCCCAGGTGAAACGATGGACAAACGACCGTTGAAAGATAAGCACCCCTGCTTTCTTACCTTATGCGTTAATTTCAGTACCGAGTTTCTGACCCCAGCAACGGTAGGGGCACGGACACCGCTCGGAGGCTGCCGAGAGTGTCTACCTGTTTAGACATCCTCCTCGCCCGACTCCTCCTTACATCTAAAAGCCGAAAGCACGATGTGAGGGTGTGAAACTTTGAAATACAACTGGACGAACCGCTGGACCCTACGCCTCGATGGCTACAGAGTTTTTGTTCACCAGCGTAATCGAACTCACAGTTCCCCGCACCGCAAGCCTCAACCCCCGCCTTCTTGAGAAGGGTTCGGAGGGGTCCCCTGCAGAACCTCCTTCGAGGAGAAGCTGTTAGGTCGCCTAAAGTCAATCGAGCGGCTCGCATCACCGCCGAGAGACAAAAACGAAAAATGGCGATGCTTATGCAGGTTACGCCGACCTCATCACAAACATCGGACCTGAACCATGCACGAACATGTCTAGTAGGAGCTTCCCATCGCTCACATCACCAAGGTAACGTTACCAACCCCCACTTTCGCTTCAATTAAGTGATACACTAAATCCATGCATCCAAACGTTGCATATGCAAATCCCTGCATCTCAACGCTTCGTGTCGTGTCACGAAGCGTCAGCCGCCTCATTCGATATGAGCGGCAACCGACCGAGGTTCAAAGGCCGGCCCGCAAAGGGGTCGAGGCCGCCTCGCATCAAACAGAGTTAGGGGAGAAAAACTGAGATGAGCCCCAGCGGCCTTACCCGACCCCGCTCAGAGGCAAATAGGGACATCTCGACCTTTCTCGTTCGATTTTAACCCCGAGCCAAACCCATAAAATCTCCATCGAGGAGAGGCCAACGGGCCACCTGAGCCCAACGAACGGCTTGGGCATCTACCGGGAGGAGGGTTAAGAAGTAGTGGGATGCCACATAAGGGCTCTACCGACCCCGTCAGCGAATGATGGACCTAGATTCCACATGAACATACCCATTAGCGAGCTCATTGAGTGCGACACTCGAGCCATCGAGGCAAGTATTGTCAACTTAGCCCCTCCGGTTACGGAAACCGAGGACGGGATAACGCACGAAAACATGGTCGACCCCTATCAGACCCTAAGGGGCTCAGGGGCTCGAGCCGCTCGATCCATGATCGAGAGATCAAGGTTCGAAGGCTAACCCGCGAAGGGTCTAGGGCCGCCTCGCATCGAACAAGAGCTAGGGGAGAAAACGCAGATGAGCCTCAGCGGCCTTTGCCCAGCCCGCATTAAGGCGGATAGGGTCATCTCAACCTTCTAGTTCGATCCAGCATCTAGCCGAGCCCATAGAAACCCCATTGAGGGGGAATCTATTGGAAGGTGGGGCAAGGAGCAATGAAATGCCACCCGAGGGCTTTGCCGACCCTGTCGCAAAGCAACGGGATCGGAATCCACCTAAACATCCCCATTAGCGAGCTCATGAAGCACGTCACTCGAGCCATCGAGGCAAGTGACGTTGCCTTAACCCCTCCAGTTGCAAAAAACCACGGATGGGGCTACAGTCACAAAATGAGCCGTCCCTTGACCGAATCCCCACCATGCATGGGGGCTCGGGGAAGGCTGGACCAGCGATAAGACCAAACGCACGGTCACGCAACGATCGCCAAAATCCTAAGCAAGGGGTACGTGCGAATACAAACATAAGTTTGCTACCCTCGCTCCGGTCTCCAGTAACATCCGACCCTAGCGACCGCAAGGGGACGGATCTCACTCAGGGGCTGATAAAGGTACGGGTACCCCCTTTCTTTTTTTTGAAACAGTCATTGCATCAGACCTCTTCCTCACATCAAGACTGGCGGCAAGGTTCGGGGGAACAGATTGGTGAGACCGCAAAAAAGCCCACATCCAGATGGCTACGGTAATTTTGCTCACCAGCACAATCGAAATTTCTCCTAAACACCTCGGGCCCTATAGTCTTTACAAACAGAAGGGTCGGATCACGTAAATCTTTTTTTCATTGCAAAAAAGGAAGGAGGTAAGATCAAACAAACGAAACCAAATTGCAAAACAAAGTCACGAATCCATTTTCGAACACAAAAAACACCGATGCTTGTTCACATATTACAGATAAGTGTTTATCAAACTTATTCAACTAACTACTTCTATGGAGGGAGAACCATTTCTTTCAGCCTATTTGCCAGGTTCCATGCAAGGGGAGTCACCGCCCTCTCGATCTTGTCCAGCTCAGGGTCTTCATAGACAGGCACGAAGCCGATGCTCATTACCACCAGGCTGACCTCCCGATCATAATGAGAATGAGCAACAACGAATGCTTGGGTGATCCCGGCGTGAAAGGCATTCTCCTCAAGCTGGCCGACCCACGCCGTTATGCCAGCGGCATGAGTCGTAAGGGAACTGGTCCCCTCCTCTAGCGCCACCTGCAGGTCGTCGTAGACCACCATGACGGTAGAGCATAGGAGATCATGCTGATCGCTTTCGACCTGAAGAAGCCCCTACACCTCGATGAGTTTCATGCCTAGCCCAGCAGAAACTTCCTCGGCCTCTAGCCTTCGGACCACCACATCTCCAAGATCCGCCCGAAGGGCCACGGCCTTCGACACGCCTCACCGTGCTCTCGGATGGCCCGGTCGCGCTCCTCGCGGGCCGCGCTGTGCTCCGAGCGAAGTCTTTCTTTGGTCCGGCGCAACTCGTCCTGCTCCCCACGTAGCCGAGAGATCACCTTGGCATCCTGGTTCGCCCTCTGCTGTAGGGCCACGGACCTTTCCTCGACCTTCCGTCTGAGATCCCGCTCCGTCTCTTGCTCAGCCTAGGACCTCGATGGCCCGCTGACCGGCCTCAGCATCCTTCTAGAGCAACTCATCCCGCTCCTTTCGGATCCTGGTGGCCGCCTCCTCGTACAGCTTCACCCACGCCGATAAGTCCTCGAACATCCCATGGACCTCCTCCGTGTCCCGACACGCCTCGGCCTCCCGCTGCTGGGCAGCAGCAAGCTGCGCGCCCACATCTCCTCGCAGCCGGGCCTCCTCGGTAATGTGGTCCCACTCCGCCTTTTGCTCACGGAGGAACCGGGATTTGTTCCGGCTACGAGCAACGAGACACTAAAAAGAGGACCGGTATAAAAAATACAAAAACACAAAAATTCATGAAGAAAGAAGAGAACGAGGGGGAAGATTAGGCGGATACCCGGCCAGTAGGAACGATGATTTCACGTAGGACACCACTGGCCTGGCTCAACGCATCCATCATAGACGAGAACCCAATGTCGAGATTCTCCCGCTCCATGCTCTCGGCAGCATCGTCGAGCGAGAAAAGAGCCGACGTTGGGTCCTGAGCGGCCATCCACTAGAGCGGCAGCTCGCCCCGCACGGGGGAGCGGCTGCCCCCGACAATAGGGCTGGGGGCAACCTCCTGCGGGTCCTCTCCAACACCGCCATGACACCCGAAGACCCTCTAGACATGTCCTCCTCCGTCTGGCCCGCCTGGGCCGCCGGTGGCACAGATTGCGCCGCCCCTCGAACGCCACCATGGCAACCTCCAGCCCCCCGGGCTTGTCGCAGTCACAGTCACCTCCGTCTGGGGCTCCGGTGGCATGGACTATGCTGCTCCCTCGGACACCACCATGGCTGTGTCCGACTGCGCCTGGCTCGTTAGGGCTGGGGACCCTCCGGCTGTGTCCTCCTCTGCCCATCCCACACCGGGCGCCATCGCTTGGGCCGCCGGAGGCGTGGATTGTGTCGCCCCCTCGGACACCACCATGGTTGCGTCCAACTGCTCCTGGCTTGGTGCAGTCGCGGCCACCTCCACCGGCGATACCGCACCCTCGGCTAGCGGTGCCGCGCCCGCCATGGAAGACGCCACCTGCTCGGCAACCACCGAGGGCGCGGGGGCCACCGCAGGCGCCGCCGGATCGGCCAACGAGGCCACAGCGTCAGCACCGCCCCTGCCCAAAATTGGGGCGACGTCGGGCAGCGTCGTCCATCCTGCCAAAAGGGCGAGGCTCTTCTTGGGCTCTAGCCCCAGAGAGTGGCACCGTCGCAAGAATTTGCAAGAGGGTAAAAAGCATAAGGTCAAAACAGAAAAATAAAAAAAGGGGGAATAACAGGGGAATCAGTGGCCTACTCTGGCACCTTTGGGCGGTGGGAACATTTTGGGGACAAACCTTTGGACCCCTGCCCTGGCTCATCTGGGTGGGACCACTTCGAGCCCGCCCCCTGCTCCTGGGCAGGGGGACTCGTCTCCCTTATCTCCGAGGGCACGACAACGGAGCCATCCCTCTCCATCGATGCCTCAGGCGTGGCAGTAGATCCACCCACCCCCGTCAGCTCGTGGGGCACAATGGCAGAGCCGCCCCCTCCATTAGCACCTCAGGGGTGGCGGCCGATCTGCCTCCCCCCATCCACCGATCCTTCGGCGGCACCCTGGATGGGGCGGCAGTTTCTTCGGCCCCCATCAGCCCAGCGGACGGGCCAATGGGTCGGCCCACCTCCACTGACCTCACGGACTCGCTTCCCTCCGCATGGAATAGGAAGGGTCCCTACATGGGTCGGTGGGCGTCTGTCAGCATATCCTCGCCCTCCAAGATGCCCCAATCCACGTCGGTGGCTACCTCATCGTCGTCGTCGTCAACACTACCTGTCTTCTCTCCTCGATCACGCGCTTGCTGCTTCCGCAATAGCTCCTTCTTCCTAAGCTCCCTCGTCTTTTTGTCCCACTCGGCCACGATACGGTTTGCTTTCGCTAGGGTCCGATCCTTCTGCAACGGAGCCAGGCTATCCTTGAAGAATAGTGCCCCCGGCTAGTCCCGCCATCTCTAGGGTCAGCTTCAAGGGGTCGGAAATTCAAGTAAAAAAGGAGTACGGAGAAAGGAAACTTACAAAGTCAATAAACCCCGGTTCCGGCCGCATTGGGGGATGCCCCGGCACCAGGAACACAAAATCAAGGACGATGCCAGTGGCGTCCTTCGAAGGCTCCATCGCCTCCTTGATGTGTTGCGCCACCTCGGAGGGAGGAAGCGCTTCATCAACAAGCACCGTCCCTTCAAGTGACGCTCCGGGCACCATCTGGTGCAGGGGGAGCGCACGCGCCATGAGCGGTGCCACCCTCCTCGCGTGGTAGGCATCGATGATCCCCGATCCCTTCACTCCCCTATCCTTCAAAGTTTGGAAGGCAGCGAGAAGGTCGTTGATGTTCTTCCTCTCCTTGACCGAGATGCCCCACCTCCATGACCCCGGGGCCTCCTTGATGATGCGCCCAGAGAAGACTAGCAAGGGGGTGGCGGCGTCGTCCTTGTCATAGAACCATTGCGAATGCCACCCCTTGTTGGAGGTGGACAAACACATTGACGGGTACGCATCTGCCTAGTTATTGCGGAGGTGAATGCCGGCGCATCCCATCGGCGCGTGCAGCTCCTGCTTCCCAACCCACCTCTTTAGAAGGTTGACGGCGAAGATATACCACCAGAGGTCGAAGTGGGGATCAATCCCCAAGAACCCCTTGCACAGGGCGACGAACGCCGCAATGTGCTGGATCCCATTAGGGGTAAGGTGCTGCAGCTCCACCGGGTAGTAATCCAACAAGCCCCTGAAGGAACGAGTGAGCAGGTATGGCGAACCCCCACCCATGGAAGTGAGTGAAGGACACAACATACCCTTCAGGCGATAATGGCTCATCTTCATCACCGGGCAGCCACCACTCCTCGGTGGTGGTCAGCGGGCGAAGGAGGCCATGGCGAACGAGGCCCTCTAGGCGCTGAGGGGTGATGCTGGATCTACCCCACGGCTCCATTGAAATGATTGGGAGTGGGGTGGACTCAAGTTCAAACGGTGGCTGCGATGCGGATGCGAGCTTGACGGTGGGCATGATACGAGTGCGGGAGGCTCTAGCGATTGGTGGTAGAGGTTGGCGATGCAAAGGCGAAAACATGAAGTACGGAACCCTGGGGGTGAACCCTATGGTTTTATAGGGGTGACAGATGCGAGAAGGGCAACCGTCCGCCTCAATCTCCGAGCCTGCCACGCGCACCGCCTTGTCACGTCGTGGGATACACGCCCACGATCCCTATCCTTTCCCACCAAAATCACGCCGGACGGTTCGCCTTCCTGAGCAGACCGGACTCTTTCCCCACAGAGGGGATACAGGGTCGAAAGTTTTCTTCACCGGCCTGTCTGGGCCCAGAAAGTCCAAGGGTCGACCCAACAGTCTTGATGACCATCCCAACAAGGGACGGGCCGCGAGCAACTAGGACACAGGCACACAAACATCAGTGGGACCTCGATCTGCAGTTGAGTCCTAGCTAGGTTGACCCTGGACGATACTCCCACGAACAGGATACTAGGGTTCCCTTAAAACTATCCAGTTGACAAGAACCGAATCTCACTGTCTTACCCGCGAAGGGTCTGAAATCACCCCGAATGATTCTACTCGAATCACCCGGGGGCTCGAGGGCTACACCCGTTGGGTGCGCTCGCGCGCACCCTCTGGTGAAATGAAATTACCCCCGGGCGATTCTATCCAAATCACCCGAGGGCTTGGGGGCTACACCCGTCGGGTGTGCTCGCATGCACCCTCCGGCGAATCAAAATGCCCCCCGGGCGATTCTACCGAATCACCCGAGGGCTCGGGGGCTACTGTCGGGGACCTAATACCAGGGTACCTAATGAGGTGGAACTAACGACCATCTAACATTGACACTTCCGGTCAGACGAGAACGCTACTGCGCTTCTTGCCCGGAACAACGGAAGATTGGTTCGCTTCGCTCGACCTCCGAGGGCTAGGCTCCGCCTCGCCCGACGGCTAAGGCATGGCTTTACCTCGCCCAATGTTCAAGGGCTGGATCTGCCTCACCCAACGGCTGAGGACTGGTTCCGACTCGCCCGACCCCCGAGAGCAGGCCCCGCCTCGCCCGACGGCTGAGGGCAGGTCCCGCCTCGCCCGACGATTGCACCATGCTCCTTCATAATGACAGGCACAGGGTACGACAAGACATTTGAGTCAAACACAGTACCAAGGCCCATGCCCTGCATCGCTGTAGGAAAGTATGGTCAGGGTACGACATGATGAGCGCTTTAGACCCTTCCAGGCATGGCAGAGTCCGAATAGTATTGTAGGCGTCGAGCTTTCGCCCTACAGTATTGTAAGCGCCACCTTTAGCCCTCGGGTGCAGAACCTAACATGCACATACGACAACCATTGCGGTCCAAAAGGAGACCCTCGTCCTCTACAATAATGAACGTGCAGTCACCGTGCCATCCGCTCCCCTAAGGGTTACAAATCGACACCCCAATCCGACACGCCACCCGCGGGGGCAGGACGGGATGGGACCACTTGCAGAGCGTGGCATCATCAATGCACGCACGCCCGGTGAATGTGCCATCTCTGACACCGTCTAGCTGTGTAGTGGAGGATTGCTCAGAGGAAAAAGGAAGACCCAATGCCTTCAGAGGGGCTTCTTGACCTCTGGTTTTTTTCTCCTTTCTCCGACATGTAAGCCCTGCTCCCCCTTGGTCCATAAAAGGGAGGGCAGGGCACCCCACTAAGGGGGGATCAACTCACAGAGAGACCGATCGACACGACTCGACAGCACGCATCACACACAGCCAAGCTACCACCGTTCTCTTGGCATCCTTTCGACCATTCCATCAGAGACTTGGGACCAATCCCTCTCTCGATCGTTTGTACCCCCTACTACGAACCTCTTTTGGTACTAATAACACAAGCAGCAGTAGACTGGTTGTAGGGATATTCGGCCTGAACCAGTATAAATCTTGTGTCCTTTAGTGCACCATCCGAGCCTAACACACATCAATTATAAATTTACTAGCCGGTGCTTGTTCGAAACACCGACAGATAGTGATTCACTTTTTGCTTGTTCTCTCTCCTCCACATCATTCCGAGGCTGCATCCGAACCTATTCAACCAGCGACCTCGATGACCATTGGGGACGCCCTTAATAATAAGTGGGTGTTTGGTTCCCCCTCCTAAATTTTAGTCGCTGTCCCATCAGATATTTTGACACATGCATGGAGTATTAAATATAGACTAATTACGAAACTAATTACATAGTTTGTGACTAATTTGCTAGATGAATCTTTTAAGCCTAATTAGTCCATGATTTGACAATGTTGTGCTACAGTAAACATGTGCTAATGATGGATTAATTAGGCTTAAAAAATTCGTCTCGTCGAGTACCGACGGATTATGTAATTTATTTTTTTATTAGTATCCAAACACCCCATGCAACATCCTCCCGACACACCTTCTAAATTTTAGTCACTGGATCCAAACACCACCTAACTCAACGTGCGTGGATAGGCTTCAATTCTGTTTCCATGTCGTACAATATAACAAGGCTTCCATACATGTTACTTCTAAGCATTAGCTATCGAGTATGATGGATTCATCATAATTATTTCATCATACGTCTTGCATTCAAAAGTAAACGCTCTATAGGGTGACCACTGCATTTGCATGTCGAAATGCCAGACTTTCGAATCTAGAGTTAAGCTCGGGCATCCGATTAAGCCACGTAACCCATTAGCCCAATAACCGTAGGATCCGGCAAACACGTGATATGGACCGTTCGATCGGGAACATAGCGGATCTCTCGCCCGTTAAGCCGTCAACCCAGACTATCGCGAATCCTCGTGAACCCGCTCGCGAGCCCTCTCCGTAGTGCATTTCTCTCCTCTAGTCCTCCAGCTGCCCTTCGCCGCCCTGGCACCTCCCTCCTCCTCACGGCGCGGGCGGGGTGCGGGCGCGGCGTTCTCGGCGTGGGTGGATCCCCAGTGGCCCCGCGCGACCATGGCGTAGGCGGTTTGTGGCGCGGTGGCTGCGGCCACCTCGGAGCGGGCGGCGGGCGTTGGCATGGCGGCTGTGGCCACCCCAGAGCGAGCGTGGGGATCAAGCGTTGTAGCCCCTCTCAAGACGCCCCTCCCCCTGCAGCAGCGCCGCCTCTCCTCGCAGCATGCGCCAACCAGCCACGCCACGTCCGCTCGGCCTCATCCTCGGCTCGAGCTGCCTCTGCTGAAAGGGTTGGCTGTGACGACGAGCATGCACCAACCAGCCGCGTCACCCGTTGGCTTCTTCACTTGGTACGCCTCATAGCCCGCGCCTGCCTTCGCCACGGCCCTCCTCCGGGACCTCCTTCGCGCCGATGCTCTATAGCTCCCCGAGCCCCTGTGTGACCTACCACCGCGCATAGCGGATGGGCCAGCGCTCCGACAGCCGGAGCAACCAATGCCATCCACGACGCCCAGCAGCTGTTTGACGAAATGACTCCGAGGCAAGCCGCTCACCAAACCAGCACCAGGCCCAGACGTCCTCGACCCAAGAGGCCTAGAACAAGGTGGCAACTTTATCCCTGGCCATGTCTTTCTTGTGTCCTCAATTTGAATTTTTTTATGTAGATTTTTTGCCAATCTAATTTCAACGTAGGCCTGGCAGCCAGCATGAACACAGAAGCAGCTTCTCAAACTCAACCAAATCAAAGATGCAAAGAAGATCGCCTTGAAGCACTGGCGGCGTCGGCAGCAGCACAGTACCAAATCCCATACCCATCTTCCCTGCGCCTTCTGTGTTTTAACTGAAGGAGATGCTGGTGAAGGAGCAAAAATGTTATTCAGGTTGAGTCCCAAATATTTTCCCCACCAAAAGGATCAGTAACATTGTTCAAATGTTTAATCTGCTGATAGCTTGCTAATTCCACTTAACAGACTATCTTGAACTATTATTATTAATATAACAACCCTTTGAAGCTTTACAAGTTTCTCCGTTTAACTGAGTGTTAGATCAAAGAAAACCACACTAGAAAATCTATTGAAGTACAAATAGTATTAGGGATGCCATACTATTAATTTTCTCATGTGTTGCTGAATTTTGAGTTTGCAGATCTTATCCAACCAAACGAGATTCATAACCTCACACAGCAGGTGAAATTACCGTTCTCTTGTTAATATGTACTGAAATAAAATGATGCAACTGTGATATATGGTTTAGATGACTCTAGACTCAGTCAGTAGTTTATGAGGATGACCAATTTATGTTTGGAAGACCGGAACAATGGTTTTTTTTTCTTAAAATCATCATATTTCAAGTCTCTGTGCGAAAGCTCTAAACTGACTACAAGTTCTGCATACTTCCTGGAGAAACTACTACGTCATTAATTTTTACAAAACTACATCTTATCTCATTGGTAGCAATTAGTGGATTTGTAACCATGTCCATTGGTACCCATAGAGGTTCTATGCACATCTTTCTTTCTCGAACTTTTTTTACAGCAAGCTTGTGAGAAGGGCTATGCCTGCATTACATATCATTGCAGAAATCTCTGTCAACCTACGATGCTCCATATCTTCTGCTGGCACAAAATTTAATATTACCTTCATAAAATATTTTACACATTAAGTAATTTCAGTTACAGATTATATACTACTTTGCAGTGAATGGGAAATATGCAGTGGAGAAATGGTGACACATCTTCAGAGAATTCCTAGGTAGGATAAGGGGATTATTCAAAAAGTGGACATGTCTTATCTTGAAGTATTTGAAGATAGTAAAGAAAATGTCGGGTGTAAAAGCGTTTTTCACTAATAGTTCCTTCCTGTGCTCCTTAGGTCTTTTAATAGTCTCCCCTCACTGTTGAATAGTAAAATCTAATCACACTTGTTTACTGAAAATACATTGAGCAAGGAAATTGAACAGGGCCCATTTCCATAACTGCACTTATCCCCTACATATGTTCTTGCTAGCTATCAATTACTATACTTTGATGGCTTCAGTTCTAGAGGTCAAACAACTTTACAAAATTCATGTGCTAGACACGGGAAAACATTATCTAAACCACCTCTCTTCTCTGTTAATGAACAAAACATTATATTGCCTAAGAGCAAATTCGAGAGACCTGAAATTCAGTTGCCTCTAGTAGGCGTGAACTATGCTATTGAATTAGTCTCGCACAACGTCAATGGGCAGACTTCCTGATATATTGATTGTCTTGCTATCCACTGCACAAACACCAAATTCTACACAACGAGCTGGCCAAGCCTCTCTTTGCCCCACACGATCATGTCTTGCCCGTCCATTGGAAGTTGGGCGCTTGCAAAATGTGGAGCTGCGAGGGAGGAGGACTCAATCATGTAGCATGGGAACTGAAGCACGTATTGTACGTATTGTATGCATACTAGGTGTTCAATGAAATGGCTAAAGGCATGAACTCTCATTTCTTTTACTCAGTGGCAATTTTGCAGGGCTAGAAATTTTCTGATATGATATCTGATGATCATGTCTTCTATGGTGCTTACGATGTAGATGGTAATTAATTCAATCCAGCTTCATATACTGCTTTTGTGATTCTAAAAATGTAAGGCTATCATTTTTTTTTGAAAATTACATCCATGTGCTATAGCCGGTCTAAATTTTTTACAAGATCCAACCTTCTGTACCAGGCTACCAGCTCACCTACAAGCATTATTATTATTTAGCATGATTATATTATGTAAGCACTGATCTTACAACAAAATCTTGTTATTTGTGTTCTATGTGCACCGCAGATGATTAATTCACATGCACAGCTCAAGAAGATCTGAACAGATTAAGAAAGCATATTATCGATCACATTTACCTATGACGCTAAGAACAAGGTCAACTACATACCTGTTCTGGACTCTAAAATGTAAATCATCTTTAGTAATCCACCCATTTATGAATATGAGTGTTTGTCGATGCGGGACCCACAGGATACCCCGCCAGGAAAGGAAAAGATCTAGTCCAACTAGGATTCTTCCCATTTAATCCTAGTAGTAGTACTATTCTGTAATCCTACTAGGAACTCTCTTTGTAAACCGACTAGGACTCTGATCTCCTGACTATATAAAGGAGGGCGGGGTTCCTAGAGAGAAGACGATACAACACAACAACACATAATCAATACAACGCAAAGGCTAATACCGACTGGACGTAGGGCTATTACTCGACCACAGTCGAGGGCCTGAACTAGGATAAATCGACTGTCTCTTGCGTTCACCATCGAGTTCCGCATACGCTGAAGCCCGAACATACTGTCCCTGGGTAACCCCGTGGTAGGCTATCGGTGGTAAAACATCGACAGCTGGCGCGCCAGGTAGGGGCTTTCGGTGAATTTGCATCCAAGAGCTCAACGGACCTCGACAAACATGATCTTCTCAATGGGATCAACCTTCATCTTCGGTTCATAGATCTGTGAGGCAGGCGACGATGGCAAGCTCCAAAGTCATCTTCTCAAAGATTCGGTTCACCATGGAGACTTTTCTATTTCGGCGACTATGATAGATCAAATCACCAGAAGATCCGCACAGCTCGTGACGTCCGATTCAACTTAGGTTTCATGCCTTTGCACATCCGACTCAAACTCAGGCTCCGCATCCAAGATGGAGTCTGACCCGAGTTCTTTCGAAGATCCGAGTTCTTTTCCGACGGGGCTCCAGAACGCGGCCTCGGCATATCAAGAATACAAATCGAAGAACACTCAGAATCTTTTCAAGAAGTCAGATCCTTTTCCATTCGGACTACACAACATGGCAAAGTCCTATCAGGCATGGCCCGAAGGACCCCTCGATCTGGTGCTTAGAATGCCACTGAAAGGAGCTCAGGAAGGTCTCATGCGAACCATAACGTCTTAGGACAACATTGTCCACTGGCCAGGTTCTATTCCTGAGGATAGCAGTACCCGACTGGTTGGCACGATGACAATGACAATTCTACCCTACCAAGAAGGAGACTCGATCTACGACCTTGAAGCTTCTACCAAAGTTATCAGCAACTGCAACAGTGTGGAAACCAATACCAGCAACAGAACAGTCCTCGCACGGGAAGTACTCATGGTTCGCCGTCCTCGATCACCATTGATCCCCCTAGAAGCACCCGATGTCAGATCATAAGATGAATCTGAGTCCAACATATCACCCTTTGCCCAGGGCTACGATGGTGAGACCGAGAGTCAAAGGCAAGCCAGAGAAAGAAGAAACAAATTAAAACAAGGACGCCAACGACATGCTAGGCAGCGTAAAGAAGCCTGGATCAGATATGAGTCAGATCTGACCGAATACAATAGAAGAAAATCAGAACAAGAAGTCAAAGAAAGACGTGCGGCGAACACACCCTACAACAGGATCCGAGAAGCACTTAAAGAACTCAGAACAACCTCGCATCCCAACGAACAACAGGAATAGCTCCGAGAACTTCTCCGGACATCAGCCCTAAAGACACATGATGGAAGAACCCGTTCAAGACTACCCGCCAGATCAACATCTCATAGGAAGGAAGATCAAAATCAAAGGAAGTCCGCATTCGAGAGACTTGGACCAAGTGAAAGTCACAACAGAGAAAGTAGAAGGGACCACAGTCAAAACTACCGAGCCGAACAAACAAGACAGATCAGAAGCGGAGCACCCATTCGGACTACCCCGTAGAACTACTCTCACCAAAACAACAGTTGGTTGGAAGGAGGTGCTGAATCAGAGTACAGAGAAGCCGAAACACATGATAGATTCCCCTGTTTTGCAAGTAGACTCACTACAATACGATTACCGCACAAGTTCAAGCTGTCCAACCACTCTAAATATGATGGCAAGACCGAACCAAGGTAGTGGCTCAAAATCTACTCACAATCGATTGAACTCGCTGGGGGGAATGACGATATCAAGACCCTATTCTTTCCCATGGCTCTGGAAACCATGGCTCTCCAATGGTTCGACAAATTGAACCCAGGATCAATCAAAAATTGGGAGGACTTGCAAAGAGTTTTTTGTCAAAATTTTGCAGGTATCATTACGCACCCAATCACCCATGCAGAATTAAAGGGACTCAAGCAGAAAGGGGGCGAAAGTCTCAGAGATTACTATCAATGATTTGGCAAATTACGTGCCCAAGTACATGACATTACTGAATGAGAAGTAATCGAAGCTTTCTCTCACAGAATCATGGCTAGGTGACAATTTCAGGACTTCTACAAAGAGAACCCGAGAAACAATGAAGAATTCAGATGCACAGTAGAAAAAATGATTACTACGAAGGAGAAGACACGAGAAAGGTTCCTGGAAAGAAGCAACCGAGACAACCCGGATAAGCAAAATCATCGAAACAACAGACACCAAGAGAGAAAACGTGGACCAGACAACACCGTAGCGGTAACTGATAAATCAAGAAAGTTTTCCAAGCCCAGAAGGTATGACGACATTGAAAACATGCATTGCCCATTGCACCCTAATGGAAAGCACACCATTGGAAATTGCTACACCTTCAATGAACGATACACAAGAAAAGATAGTAAGGGAAGCACTAAAGAAGACAATCAGAAAAAAGATGAAGCAACCACGAAGACCAGGGATTCCAAAAATCCAGGGGAACAGTAGCAGTGATCTTCGCCGGGGCTCCAGATTCCAGAAGCAAACATCAAGAAAAGCTAGCTCTCTGAACCATCATGGCAGCAGAACCGGCTACTCCAAGATATCTCAATTGGTCACAATATCCGATCCAGTTTTCAAGAGAAGACCAATGGACTAGCGTAGGAAACACAGGTCATTACCCACTGGTTCTAGTTCCAACTATCGCCGGTATGACTGTCACAAAGGTACTAATTGATGGAGGAGCCGGACTCAACATCATTTTTTCAGAAACTCTAAGGAAGATGGGATTACAACTCGTCGGGATGATTACACCAACGAGCACACCTTTCTATGGGATAGTACCCGGCAAGGCAGCCATGCCACTTGGACAAATCACTCTATCGGTTACTTTTGAAACTCCCTCAAACTACCGCACAGAGTTCATCAAGTTTGAAGTTGCAGACTTTGAATCATCATACCATGCAATCCTCGGGCGTCCAGCACTGGCAAAATTCATGGCAATACCACATTACCCATACCTATTGCTAAAGATGCTAGGGCCTAACGGAGTCCTCTCCCTTCGAAGTGATTTGAAGCGTGCTTTTGACTGCGATGTTCAGGCAATTCAAATTGCAACCAAAGCACAAGCAACCAATGGTAGAAAAGAAATAGCTGCTATTGCCGTGGAACTGAGCCCAGAAGAACTAGAGATACTAGCTAAAAAGCTCAGCATCCTAGCACCACCAAAAGAAGCCGACGTCAAGCAAATCGACCTGGGAACCGGTTATCCCGCCAAAATGGCAACCATCAGTGCTCACCTCTCGGCAAAATAGGAACTCGCGCTCGCCAACTTTCTTTGGGACAACAAATATATCTTCGCTTGGAAGCCGGCCGACATGCCAGGTGTCCCAAGAGAGTTGGCTGAGCACAGAATCGATATCAACAAAGGCTCCAAGCCTGTGAAGCAACGACTAAGACGGTTCTCACCCGACAAGAAGGCAGCAATTAAAAAAGAAATGACAAAGCTAATGGCAGCCGGATTCATCAGAGAAATCCTTCATTCGGATTGGCTAGCAAATCCAGTTCTAGTACAAAAGAAGAATACAGACGAGTGGCGCATGTGCGTCGACTATACAGATCTCAACAAACACTTCCCGAAAGATCCATTTGGGCTACCACGCATTGATCAGATAGTTGATTCAACAGCAAGATCTACCCTATTATCCTTCCTTGATTGCTATTCAGGATATCACCAAATCGCTTTAAAAGAAGAAGACCAGAGCAAGACATCTTTCATCACTCTGTTCGATGCCTACTGCTACAAGACCATGTCGTTTGGACTCAAGAATGCTGGTGCCACTTACCAAAGAGCTATCCAGACGTGCCTTGGTGAACAGATCGGCGAAAACGTGGAGGCATACGTGGATGACATAGTAGTGAAAATAAAGAACCCGGACACACTTATTGAAGACTTAAAGCAAACCTTCGAAAACCTGAAAAGGTGGAGGTGGAAATTGAACCCAAGCAAGTGTGTATTTGGAGTTCCTTCTGGACAACTACTCGGATTCTTGGTCAGTCATTGTGGAATCGAAGCCAACGCCAAACAAATTCGAGCCATAATAGAGATGGGACCCCCTCGAAGCGTCAAAGATATGAAGAAACTAACAGGCTGCATGGTGGCCCTCAATCGTTTCATATCAAGACTAGGCGAAAAAGGGTTACCTTTCTTTAAACTACTAAAGAAGATAGACAAGTTCAAGTGGACAGAGGAAGCCAACGAAGCTTTCAAAAGACTTAAAGCATACCTCACATCATTGCCCGTTCTCACGCCACCAAAGAAATACGAAGACATGATGCTATATATTGCGGCTACTTCTATGGTGATCAGCACAGCGATAGTCGTGGAAAGAAAAGAAGAAGGGTGCGTATATAAAGTACAACGCCCCATATACTACATCAGCGAGGTTCTGTCAGAATAAAAAATCTGGTACCCGCATGTGCAAAAGATACTCTACGCTCTCCTGATCACTTCATGCAAGCTACGCCACTATTTTGAAAGCCACAAGATTACCGTGGTGACAGATTTCCCACTCGGAGACATCCTACACAATAGAGACGCAACAGGGCGCATATCTAAGTGGGCAGTTGAACTTGGAGCTCTCAATATCGATTTCACCCCACAGAAGGCAATTAAATCCCAAGGTCTTGCTGATTTTGTGGCCGAGTGGATAGAAATTCAACAGCCTATGTCAAACATCATCCTTGACCATTGGAAGATGTACTTTGATGGATCGCTCAAGCTAGGCGGAGCTGGAGCAGGCGTTCTCTTAATTTCTCTAGATGGAAAACAACTCAAGTATGTCCTTCAGATATTATGGCAAGCTACAAACAATGAAGCAGAGTACGAAGCCCTCATCCACGGGCTTTGAGTGGCAATTACCCTTGGAATCAAGCGATTGCTCGTGTATGGAGATTCGGCAGTAGTCATCAACCAAGTCAACAAAGATTGGGACTGCACCAAAGAAAACATGGGCGCCTACTGTGCTGAAATACAAAAGCTTGAAAAACATTTTCAAGGATTAGAAATTCTACACGTCCTGTGCGATTCTAATATTGTGGCAGACATCCTCGCGAAGCTCGGTTCAGACAGGGCGAAGGTCCCACCCGGTGCATTTATAGAGGAGTTATCAGCTCCCTCTATCAAACAACCCGGTGAGATAACCCCTGAACTCCCAGTCAAAGGCACCCAGATTTTGGTAATCAACACCTCATGGACCCAGGCCTTTATTGACTATATCAAAGAGAACAAGCTGCCAGCAGATAAAGAGGAGGCTACCAGAGTCGTTAGCAGAAGTAGGAACTACGTCCTAGTGGGGGAAAAGCTATACAGAAGAGCCACGTCATCAGGAGTACTCCTAAAATGTGTCTCGTTTGAAGAAGGCAAAGTGATCTTAGACGAAATACACTCAGGTTGCTACAGAAATCATGCCGCTTCAAGAACACTAGTTGGCAAAGCTTTTCGCACCGAATTCTACTAGCCAACAGCTCTGAAAAACATGGAAGAACTAGTCAAAAAATGCAAAGGCTGTCAAATGTTTGTAAGACAAGCTCATGTACCAGCTCACAATCTTATCTGCATCCCACCCGCTTGGCCTTTCTCCTGCTGGGGGCTAGATCACGTAGGACCTCTGAAGAAAGCAAAGGACGGTTTTGAGTACATCTTCGTAGCAATTGACAAGTTCAGCAAGTGGATTGAATACAAACCACTCGCAAAGTACAGCACAGCCAAAGCAGTAGAGTTCATCCAAGACATTATGCACAGATTTGACATGTCCAATCGAATAATCATAGATTTGAGCTCTCCCTTCACAGCTACAGAATTCAAAAGTTGGGCACAGGACTGTGGCTTCAGCATAGATTACACGTCAGTCGCACATCCAGAAGCCAACGGATAGGTAGAAAGGGCTAATAGACTCATACTAGCTGGATTAAAGCCAAGACTGTATGAAGAATTGGTAGACTATGGATCCAAATGGATTGAAGAACTACCCAAAGTAGTATGGGGGCTACAAACTCAAATAAGCAGAGCCACCGATTACTCACCCTTCTTCCTAGTTTATGGGTCAGAAGCCGTACTACCTGCTGACTTGATCTGGACATCACCAAGGATAGAACAGTATGACGAAGGAGAAGCAGAACACACCAGAAGATTAGAACTCGACAGCTCAGAAGAAGTCAGAGTAAATGCTACCCTCCAACCAGCCAGATACCTACAAGGTTTAAGACGCCACTACAACAAGAGTACCCAACCTCGATCACTCCAAATCGGAGATATAGTACTAAGAAGATTACAAAAAACTGAAGGACGCCATAAACTACTCAGTCCATGTAAGGTCCTTTTATTGTCACAACAGTCACCGGACCAGGCACATACAAGTTGACAACCGAGGATGGAAAAGAAGTCAGCAACACATAGCACATCAACCAACTAAGAAGATTCTATGCGTGAAAACAACTCAAGAAAGAATATATATTCAAGCTGCAAGGGATCAACGTCCATGATCAATACAGATAATGTTCATCGACAGCATATGTATTATTATGGCTCATCAACGATTCACGATCAATAAAGATGGTCTTTTATGTCTTGTTATGACTTTCTCCAAAGTTGTCTTCACTAAGCAAAATGGCTGAAACATGCCTGAGCATACCGGCCGAGAGCAAAAGAGCTAAAAAGATGCTTGAGCTCGCCAATGAGGGTAGCTAACAAGCTAACACCTGAAATAAAAAGCAAAATGGCTGAAAATACGCCTGAGCATCCCGGCCGAGAGCAAAATAGCTGAAAAGATGCTTGAGCCCGCCGGTGAGGGTAGCTAACAAGCTAACACCCGAAACAAAAAGCAAAATGACTGAAAATACGCCTAAGCATACCGGCCGAGAGCAAAATAGCTGAAAAGATGCTTGAGCCTGCCGATGAGGGTAGCTGACCAGCTAACACCCGAAACAAAAAGCAAAATGGCTGAAAATACGCCTGGGCATCCCGGCCGAGAGCAAAATAGCTGAAAAGATGCTTGAGCCCACCGATGAGGGTAGCTAACAAGCTAACACCCAAAACAAAAAGCAAAATGGCTGAAAATACGCCTGAGCATCCCGGCTAAGAGCAAAAAAGCTGAAAAGATGCTTGAGCCCGCCGATGAGGGTAGCTAACAAGCTAACACCCGAAACAAAAAGCAAAATGGCTAAAACATGCCTGAGCATACCGGCCGAGAGCAAAAGAGCTGAAAAGATGCTTGAGCCCGCCGATGAGGGTAGCTAATAAGCTAACACCCGAACCAAAAGCAAAATGGCTAAAAATACGCCTGAGCATCCCGGCCGAGAGCAAAATAGCTAAAAAGATGCTTGAGCCCGCCGATGAGGGTAGCTAACAAGCTAACACCCGAACCAAAAAGCAAAAAGGACTGAAACTAAGCTCGAGCATAAATCAGAGCGAATTCAAGACAAGACCCTCCAGCTACTTGTTCCAAATAACAAGAGGCTCGAGGGCTACACTTGGATAGATTGTGGCAGAACCTCCTAAATTATAGGACCCACATACATTTGTCACTGTCCAAAGACCTTTGACAACAATGCATATGTTCCTGGTAACTTAAGAAGTCTGTCGGGTGTCCTCGGGGAACCCCGAATCATCCATGATTTCTGAGCAGGATTACGTTACAGAGTCATTGTAGTATTACAATAGTTTATTCAAATAGACACATCAGAGTAAAAGTAGCGGAAGACTTACAATAACATAGTTTACAAACCATTTGTTTCAAACCGTACAACTAAGTTTGATATTAATACAAACCAAAGTAGTGGAGCGGCATTATAATATAATACAAAACACACAATGAGGCTGCCCTGCCCAAGGGCCACACAATTACTTCTCAACGCCATCACAAGGTACAATCTTTGTCATGCAAAGACGATCCAAAACAGATTCGCGCTCATGAGGCTCACCGCAACAAGGGTCAACGAACCCTGAGTACAAAAGTACTCAACAAGACTTAACCGAAATAAGAACTGATAACTCAGGAATGCAGGCTTAGGGATTCAAGGTATGATTTTAGCAATAATCAAAGTTATTTTGCGTAAAAGCTCTTTGACAAAATTCTTTGTTTCAACAGTTTAAACTTCATAAAATCATATACAAAGATGACATGATCCGTAATGAGATCATGAAACTTCATATCCAACACCTTCATCAACCATTCTCAAGTTCCAGTTATTAATTACTACGATGATGAACAGTGAGTTGAGTCTCCATAACCGAGGAGCAACGACGATTCGAACCGATTATAAACCCAGCTGGGGATTTCCAAACCACACGACATATGCAGGTCCCTGACCTACATATACCAACCTATTCTCGGATCCTCTAAAACAAGAACGGGTCCGCGCCACCCGAGAATACAGTACTCCACCAATCCAGCCCATTGCCACGTGGGTACACGCTTATTCCCGCCATCTCTCCACTCCCAAAGGCTGCGAGTAGCCATTCTCGTAATAGAATTGCCAAGTAAAGGCTTACCGGAGTATGTGGTTAGTACTACAAATTCTCACCTCATGCAATTCAACAACGGACGTGCCTTAATCGACACAAAGGAAAGATCCCGCCACAAGACCTCCATGTCTTGTGGCTCACACACACCGAGTCCGCCCGGTCTAGATTTATTACTCCACATTCCCATATCACATGCTAACATAATTAACCAATGTTCCATTTAAAACTTGCGGTGTGGCGGTGTAGTCACCGACTTCATCGTTTCACGCATAGCTAAGCAAAACTAGGCATATCTGAGTTCAAAGCTGGTAATATGGTAAATATGGAATAACAAGGGTGGTAATGCACCAATTAGGCTCTTACTTAACTCTTAATCACTTAATGCAAAAGAACGGAAAGCAAAAGCAAAATTAATTTGTAAAACACAAGGTAGGGTTGTATGCATCAGGGGCTTGCCTTCGTTGATTTAAAAAGTCCGACTCTGCGACGTTTCACAAGTCTTTGATCCGACCTCAACAGACAGATCAACCTCCTCCAAGAACTTGATTAACTACCACGTGTTCACCTTCGTTTACTACACGTAGTAACATTGCCATGTTTAACATGATGCGGAATATGAAACATGATGCTCGATGATGGATGCAAAATTAATAAATTGGATACAATTTTCCTTCGCAAAGACTGATTACAAACCAAACCATATTCAGAATCGATGTGACCACGCCAAAGACCGATCACTTTGGTGAACTCTCCGACCACTATGGTGAACTATCCGACCACTATGGTGAACTATCCAACCACTACGGTGAACTATCCGACCACTACGGTGAACTATCCGACCACTACGGTGAACTATCCAACCACTACGGTGAACTATCCGACCACTACGGTGAACTATCCGGAGCAAAGATCGTCGGTGAGGGAGAACCGCGATCGCGATGATCAAAATGAGTAAACAACAACCCGACTAAGGACTACAAAGCATCGAAACAAAGCCGTAAGTACACTGATTACAGACAATGGCTCACCGAAGGGCTCTGGCCACGATGACACGCCCGCAGCGGTGAAGTTGCTGACCTCGAGGAAGAAAAACATGGACAGCTAGTTCTCGGCAATTTCAAAGCACCAATATTAGTCGGGTGGATTCGCAAGGAAAAGACGGAACTAGGACGGCCTTTACCGAGATGGGCAACAGCACTGGGGGAGACGATGCGAGCTTGTTGGAGCGATGACAACGGCGGTGATGAAAACAAAGGAAGAAGAAAAACGACGATGACGACGTCTTGGTACTTATAGCGCGGCGCAGAAGCTCAAGGAAGCCACGACAGAGCCGTTTCCGTGCCAGCGCGACATCAAGGATGGCCACGACGCGCCTGGAACGCCGAAGAAGGTCCGACGGCAATGTAGCTTAGGCGGTGAACACTCGCTCACGAAATTACAAAATTGCCAAACGCCAAAATTCACAAATTACTCTCAAATTTTCATAACTCAAAATCTCCAAAACAAAAGTTGTTCAAAATCGAAAGTTCTACTACTTTGCTTCTATAACCATCTCCTAATTCGGTCTAGATTTTGAAATGAACTTTTGAATTTGAATAGGGAAATTTAACGAATTACGCCTTTTTGAATTACTCAAAATTTTTCTAAACAACTTGAAAAACTCCAAAAACAAACTTTGAACTAGAGTCAACCAATACAATTCAACACATACCACATGAATATAAACTTGTTTTAGTGTATGCATCTCAAAGTTTTCACCAAATGCCAAATGCTTTGCAATGCATATGATGACATGTCAGGTTTTAGTATTTTAAACACCCGAGGTGTTACAATCCTTCCCCCTAAAAGAAATCTCGCCCCGAGATTCAAAGCCATAGAGTAAGTAATGGAAAAGGAAATGTGTCAATCCAAAAACATCCAGAACTTTTCCATAAAACAACTGAGGTTCTTTTACAAAACATAATTTGTAGCAACCGAGCTCAACTAACATTATTCTATTCTATATTGACGCTAGAAACTCTGGAAACTTTTCTAACAAGTAATCTTCTGATTCCCAAGTAGCTTCCTCTTCTGAATGTTGATTCCATTATATCGGGGTGCCAACTTTCCTTTAACACCAAAACGGTTAACTCCCTTCATTGGTGATACTTTCAGATATACAAAATCTCCTTTGTTGAATACCAATGGTCTCCGTCGTCTATCCGCATAACTCTTTTGGCGGGACTGAGCTATTTTCAAATTACTTTGTATTTGCCTAACCTTGTCTTCCATTTCTTTCACAAGGTCAACTCCAAAGAATCTTCTTTCTCCGGGCTCCGACCAACTCAGCGATGTTCTGCACCTACGGCCATAGAGTGCTTCAAATGGAGCCATTCTAATGCTTTCCTGATAACTATTGTTATATGAGAACTCGGCCAAAGGTAAGCATTTGTCCCACTTACTGGAATAATTAAGGACACAACACCTTAACATATCTTCAAGTACTTGATTGACTCTTTCAGTCTGTCCATCAGTCTGCGGATGATAAGCTGTACTATACAGAAGTTTAGTACCCAATGAAGCATGTAAGTGTTTCCAAAAGCTGGAGACAAACTGTGTACCCCTATCTGACACTATAGTCTTGGGTACTCCATGCAAACTCATGATTCTTGCTAAGTACATTTTGGCATATTGGATCGTAGGATATATTGTTTTGTCTGGAAGAAAATGTGCTGACTTAGTGAGTCGATCTACAATAACCCATACTGAGTCAAATCTCTTTGATGTCTTGGGTAGACCAACAATAAAATCCATACGTATGTCCTCCCACTTCCAAGATGGAATAGGCAATGGTTGTAATTCACCAGCAGACCTCAAATGTATAGCTTTCACCTTTTGACAAGTATCACACTTTGCTATATATCTAGCAATCTCTATTTTCATTTTAGTCCACCAGAATCTTTGCTTCAAGTCATGGTACATCTTGTTACTTCCCGGATGGATAGATAACCTAGTAGCATGTGCCTCCTCTAGAATTGATTGTCGCAACTCAGAACCTTTGGTACCACCAAAGCGATCCTTGAACCACAACACATCTTTATCATCTATGTCAAGCATTCTCGCTTTTCCATTCTCGACTCTTTCCTTGATATGGGCTATACCCTTGTTTTCCTTCCGAAAGCAAAGCAATAACTTGATCTCGAATAGTGGCTTCTACAATTATGTTGGTCAAACTTCCTTGTTGAATTACTTCTATATTCAACTTTTCCATTTCTTGACATAAAGTCAAACCCATTGTTTTTCACCGCCAGAGAATTACAATAACTTTTTATGATCGAGAGCATCTCGCAACTACATTTGTTTTACCAGGTGATAATGTACTTCCAAATCATAATCCTTAATCAGTTCTAACCATCTTCTTTTGTCGCATGTTCAACTCGATCGAGTAAAGATATACTTTAAGCTCTTGTGGTCTCAGTATACATATGGCACGTATTACCAAGTGTAATGCCGCCAAATCTTTAGAGCATGAACCACATTTGCTAACTCCAAATCATGAGTAGGATAGTGTTCTTCATGTTGCTTAAGTTGCCTGGATGCATAGGCAATGACTCGGCCTTCTTGCATCAATACACATCCAATACCAATACCTGAAGCATCACAATAAACATCAAATGGCTTCTCGATATCAGGTTGAGCTAACATCTGTGCAAGAGTCAATGCCTTTTTAAAGTCTAGAAAGCCTCTTCACAACTCGATGACCAGACAAACCTGACTTGGTTCTTCAATGAGTTCGATTATGGACTTTGATACTTTAGAGAAATCTGGAATAAACCGACGGTAATACCCCGCCAATCCCAGAAAACTCCGAACTTGTTGAACTATGGTTGGCGATTTCCAATCAAGCACATCCCTCACTTTGCTGGGATCAACTGCAACTCCTTCAGCTGACAAAACATGTCCAAGAAATTGCACTTCCTTAAGCCAAAAATCACACTTGTTGAACTTAGCATACAATTGATGTTCTCTCAAACGAGTCAGAACAATTCTGAGGTGTTCCGCATGTTCTGTCTTATTCTTGGAATATACTAGTATATCATCTATAAATACCACTACAAACTTGTCTAGCTCAGGCATGAATACTGAGTTCATCAAATACATGAAATGAGCTGGAGCATTGGTCAAGCCAAAAGACATCACCAAGTATTCATATAATCTGTATCTCGTGGTAAATGCCGTTTTGGGAATATCTTCCGGCTTTATCTTGATTTGATGATACCCTGATCTCAAATCTATCTTGGAGAAACTTTGGCTCTGGCCAACTGATCAAAAAGCAAATCTATCCAAGGTAATGGATACTTATTCTTGATGGTCACTTCATTCAACGGACGATAGTCAACACATAACCTCAGGGTCTCATCTTTCTTTTTCACAAAAATTGCCGGACATCCCCAAGGTGAGGAACTAGGTTGGATAAACCCCTTCTCAATTAATTCTTGTAACTGAGCCTTGAACTCGGCCAATTCCTTAGGTGGCATTCTATAGGCTCTCCGAGAAATCGGAGCTGTTCTAGGTTGTAACTCTATGCTAAACTGTACATCCCTATCAGGTGGTAGGCCGGGTAAATCTTCAGGAAACACATCAGGAAATTCACGTACCACCGGGATATCTCTAATCTCTTTGACGACAGTTGCACAAACTCGGCCCACCGATCTTCTTAAGGTTGGAAGTTGGATGAGAAGTTGAGAATTACTATCAGGCAAACTTACTCTTAAAGTCCTATTCAAAGCATCTATAATAGCCTTATGCTGATACATCCAATTCATTCCCAAGATTACATCTATATCCCGATCCTTAAGGATAATCATGGTAGTGGGAAAATATGCCCACCTGTGTTTACGGTACTGGTATATCATTTCCTTAGTACACGACGCCCCCGAGCGACTGTATAAAGAAACTTTCCTTTGTTGCCCCAATTGAAATTTCATGCTTCACGACAAATGTTCTATTGATGAATGAATGCGATGCGCGCTGTAATCAAAAAAGTATAATCTGCAGGTGATTGGCAATAGGAAACATTCCCATCATCACCGGCTCCCCCCCTCCGAATTTCTCTAGCTTGAATATAGAACACACCGCCCTGTCTTCCTCTCATCTTTGCCCTTCCGAGCATTTCGATTGTGGTTCTTGTTTGGTGCCCGACCTGTTGTTGATTGGTGGGGGCCTTCGATAATTTTGATTAGCTCGCTTAGGGTATGGACATTCCTCGGAGAAATGACCATCCTTCCACAATTGTAACACGGATAGTTGTGACCTCGTGACGTTGGAGCATTGCCACCAGGAGCATTGGTTGACTGTGAGTTCGGATAGGTTATAGCAGACGAACATTTGATCTGTTGCTCGGCTTGAGACCGTGGCGGACGATAAGGAGGACGATAATGGTTTATCGGATGATAAATCACTCGCCTCTTTTGGTTTCCACCAAAAGGTCCAGACGGCACATTCTTTTTCTTCTTGAGCTCCTTATGTCGCCGATACTTTGCCTCTCAAGCAATTGCAATATTTATCGCCTCATGATAAGTGATATTGGTACAGTTGTCATCATTGTCTGCAGTTTGGTATTCAGACCTCTCATGAACCATTTCTTTTTCTTGGCATCCGATTGACATGTTCAGATGCATATCATGACGAGATGATTGAATCTTCCCACATATCTTTGATAACTGTTTGATCCCCTTGCCTCAAAGCAAGGAATTCATCCAGCTTCATAGCCATCACTCCTTTCGGGATATAATGGGCTCTGAAAGCAGTGCGAAATTCTGTCCAAGTTAACGGAACACCTACGGGTTGCATGGCCATCAGATTTGCATACCAAGCACCAGCTGCACCTCTAAGTTGCCGGGCAAAGCAAACACCGGTTTCAAACTCATGCGATCAATAAGATCAAATTTCGCTCCATGGTCCTAAGCCAATACCATCAGCCTCTAGTGGTTCATCTGCCTTGGTAAACACCGGGGATTTTGTATCCGTGAAATCCACATAGGTAGCCTCATGCCTGTTATAATTGCGGCCACGGTTTCCATGCATCCGATTCTGATTACTTTGAGCCATCTCATGAAGCAAACGAGAATTTTCCACAGTCACATTGACTAATGCAAGCAATAGCATCACCAGATTGGTCAAGATTGGTGGCGGGTTGGGGATATCATCATCATCTTGTGAAGTACCAGAATATATCGATCCCCGCATTTAGACGACGATCTCGCTCATAACAAACCAAACTTTATTCACAAGCCTTTATTGGATTGCACAAAAGCTTACTCCAGACACATTACATAGGGTTTACTACTATAAACACCAAACCCTATAAGTACCAAAACAAGATACATAGCCTAACCATAATTAACTATTATACATCTCTACTCTTTTCTGTGATTACTTCAAACTTCAGGCTCGGTATCCATTCTGGAATTATTACCGCCTTCATCATCACTTTCATTGATCATTACTAATTCTTCAGGATCTTCTTCTTCTTCCTCTTCCGATCCGCTATCATTGGCAAGGATGACACTGGGTCCATGGCATCGCCTTGAGGCTCATGATTCGGGTTTAGTAGATTGCTAAGCCTATGCACTTCCTCATGTAGATAGATATTATGTTCTTCTAAATCTTCTACATAGAATTCTAGCTCATGAGTTCTAGCTCTAGCTACATTTTCCCTCTGCCAAGCCTCATTTCGTCCCTCCACCATACGAACTAATATACTTCGCAGCAGTTCTGTGTGCGGTGGTGAGACGCCTCAATTGATCCTGTAATTCTCCTACCATATAGCATCCAAAGCCCTATCTCTAGTAGCTTGTGCTAATTCTATAGAAATTCTTTATATCTCTCGCTGGGGATCGGGCCTAGAATCGCCATCTTGCTAGCACCATCATTTCTAGGGGCAAGTTGGTGACGAGGAACTCCTTTGGGTCCAAAGTGGACTTACTGGGCGTCATCTTGGCACGAGCCATATCATGAGGAAACCAATTTAATCCAAGTAAGACCACTTGATCAAAGTCTAAAGAGCAGCTATGATGGATTACATTCCTCAAACCGGACTCACTACTCAACCTGCACTAAGAGGTGAAGGAAGTAACGAGTGAATTATTCATGATGCATGAATCGTTCTTACTTAACAAAAACATCAAAGTTTATAATGCACATAAACAACATTTATTTTTCTATATAGGGCATAGTAAAATTACTACTCCACCACACAAGACCCTTTTAATCAAATAAGGAATGGTGAGAAAGAAATAAGACAAGTCGAAGCAATTTGGACCAAATTAATCAAGTTAAATTTAGTCATCCCAAATCATTTTGAAGTTTTTGTAAACCAATACCACAAAAACTTTGTAACGATGCTCGATACCATTACGTGGCGTAACCTCCTAAATTATAGGACCCACATACATTTGTCACCGTCCAAAGACCTTTGACAACAATGCATATGTTCCCGGTAACTTAAGAAGTCTGTCGGGTGTCCTCGGGAACCCCGAATCATCCATGATTTTCGAAAGCGGGATCACGTTCTGTAGTCATTGTAGTATTACAATAGTTTATTCAAATAGACACATCGAGTAAAAGTAGCGGAAGACTTACAATAACATAGTTTACAAACCATTTGTTTCAAACTGCATAACTAAGTTTGATATTAATACAAACCAAAGTAGTGGAGCGGCATTATAATATAATACAAAACACACAATGAGGCTGCCTCGCTTAAGGGCCACACAATTACTTCTCAACGCCATCACAAGGTACAAGCTGTCATGCAAAGACGATCCAAAACAGAGATCGCTCATGAGGCTCACCTGCAACAAGGGTCAACGAACCCTGAGTACAAAAGTACTCAACAAGACTTAACCGAAATAAGAACTGATAACTCAGGAATGCAGGCTTAGGGATTCAAGGTATGATTTTAGCAATAATCAAAGTTATTTTGCGTAAAAGCTCTTTGACAAAATTCTTTGTTTCATCAGTTTAAACTTCATAAAATCATATACAAAGATGACACGATCCGTAATGAGATCATGAAACTTCATATCCAACACCTTCATCAACCATTCTCAAGTTCCAGTTATTAATTACTACGATGATGAACAGTGAGTTGAGTCTCCATAACCGAGGAGCAACGACGATTCGAACCGATTATAAACCCAGCTGGGGATTTCCAAACCACACGACATATGCAGGTCCCTAACCTACATATACCAACCTATTCTCGGATCCTCTAAAACAAGAATGGGTCCGCGCCACCCGAGAATACAGTACTCCACCAATCCAGCCCATTGCCACGTGGGTACACGCTATTCCCGCCATCTCTCCACTCCCAAAGGCATGAGTAGCCATTCTCGTAATAGAATTGCCAAGTAAAGGCTTACGGAGTATGTGGTTAGTACTACAAATTCTCACCTCATGCAATTCAACAACGGACGTGTTTTAATCGACACAATAAAGAAAGATCCCGCCACAAGACCTCCATGTCTTGTGGCTCACACACACCGAGTCCGCCTTGGGGTCTAGATTTATTACTCCACATTCCCATATCACATGCTAACATAATTAACCAATGTTCCATTTAAAACTTGCGGTGTGGGTGTAGTCACCAACTTCATCGTTTCACGCATAGCTAAGCAAAACTAGGCATATACTGAGTTCAAAACTGGTAATATGGTAAATATGGAATAACAAGGGTGGTAATGCACCAATTAGGCTCTTACTTAACTCTTAATCACTTAATGCAAGAACGGAAAGCAAAAGCAAAATTAATTTGTAAAACACAAGGTAGGGTTGTATGCATCCGGGCTTGCCTTCGTTGACGAAAAAGTCCGGCCTCGCGACGTTTCACAAGTCTTTGATCCGACCTCAGCAGACAGATCAACCTCCTCCCGAAACTTGATTAACTACCACGTGTTCACCTTCGTTTACTACACGTAGTAACATTGCCATGTTTAACATGATGCGGAATATGAAACATGATGCTCGATGATGGATGCAAAAATTAATAAATTGGATACAATTTTCCTTCGCAGTACAGTTACAAACCAAACCATATTCGTAACTGATGTGACCACGCCAGCACCGATCACTTTGGTGAACTCTCCGACCACTATGGTGAACTATCCGACCACTATGGTGAACTATCCAACCACTACGGTGAACTATCCGACCACTACGGTGAACTATCCGACCACTACGGTGAACTATCCAACCACTACGGTGAACTATCCGACCACTACGGTGAACTATCCGGAGCAAAGATCGTCGGTGAGGGAGAACCGGCGACTGCAGTGATCAAAATGAGTAAACAACAACTGACTAAGGACTACAGCATCGAAACAAAGCCGTAAGTACACTGATTACAGACAATGGCTCACCGAAGGGCTCTGGCCACGATGACACGCCCGCAGCGGTGAAGTTGCTGACCTCGAGGAAGAAAAACATGGACAGCCAGTTCTCGGCAATTTCAGGCGACCAATATTAGCGGGCCGGATTCGCAAGGAAAAGACGGAACTAGGACGGCCTTTACCGAGATGGCAACAATGCTGGGAGACGATGCGAGCTTGTTGGAGCGATGACAACGGCGGTGGTGAAAACAAAGGAAGAAGAAAACGACGATGACGACGTCTTGGTACTTATATAAGCGCAGAAGCTCAAGGAAGCCACGACAGAGTTGCTTTTCGCGTGCCAGTAGCGACATCAAGGATGGCCACGACGCTGGACCGAACGCCAAGAAGGTCCGACGGCAATGTAGCTTAGGCGGTGAACACTTGTTCACGAAATTACAAAATTGCCAAACGCCAAAATTCACAAATTACTCTCAAATTTTCATAACAACTCAAAAATCTCCAAAAACAAAAGTTGTTCAAAATCGAAAGTTCTACTACTTTGCTTCTATAACCATCTCCTAATTCGGTCTAGATTTTGAAATGAACTTTTGAATTTGAATAGGGAAATTTAACGAATTACGCCTTTTTGAATTACTCAAAATTTTTCTAAACAACTTGAAAAACTCCAAAAACAAACTTTGAACTAGAGTCAACCAATACAATTCAACACATACCACATGAATATAAACTTGTTTTAGTGGATGCATCTCAAAGTTTTCACCAAATGCCAAATGCTTTGCAATGCATATGATGACATGTCAGGTTTTAGTATTTTAAACACCCGAGGTGTTACATAGATCCAAGAAGCGCTACACGGTTTCGCACAGGAAAGTACTCGGGCAACGCTGGTTCCTGCTCGGCAAGACCTGAAGGAACAAGAAGTTTCTAGAACTCCACCATGAAGTGCTCGGAGACTTATCAATCTCAAGATCACCGGTCCTAAGTCTTTTCAGTACTAACAAGAACATGAAGTCTGCCGAAACAATGATCTATACCGAGTTGTTTACAGGTCACAAATGAAAAGCCAGACAAGCCAGACAAAGCGCTCAACAGATCAAGAAAGTCTGTCAAGACAACGACCCACATATACCAAGTTGTTTACAAGACAAGGACATTCAAGCAAAGAAGACGTCAACTAAAATAAAGGATCTTCATTCAAACTCTATTCAAAAAGAAGTATAGTTTGCTATTACGGGAACTGGAGAACAGAGGTCAGGTACATCAAGCGTTGCCATCGGGAGAAGAAATACCAATGTTAAGATTATCAACGATCCTACTGGCTAAGTCCTCGATCTCAGGTTCTGCCTTTTCAATGGCATCCATATACTCTTGGCTCTCGGTTTCCTCTACAATCTTGGACAAATGGAACTCTGGAGCAAGAACCCAGACTTGGGCGAGAACATTCCTAGTGCATAAGCGGGCGCACCTCTTCACAAACTCCTAGAAACGGGTCAGAACTCAGGGAATGAACTGAGCCCAAGGTTGACCGTCATCTGCTAGAGTCCAGAGAAGGTCGGCTACTGACCGGAAGGATTTCCACAAAGTATTCCAGTTTTCAGTGGTCGTTGCCAACTTACCAGTCAAGACCTCAATAGTCTTTTGGGCCTGCACAAGATCTCTATCAGCTCCACGCCTAATCAACTTAGCAAGCGCGAGTTCTCCTTTAGCACAAGTAATTACCTCCTCAGCCCGGTTGTGACTATTGCGGACAGTTGTTTTCATCTCCTCAAGACCCTCCAAGAGCTCCTGCTTTTCAACTCGGAGAGCTAGACCAGGCAACAAAAACAAGTCAGCGGAAGAGAAAATTAGAATACAAAAGGAAACAAAAAGAACCCGCAATACCTTTGCACTCATTCTTTAGGGACTCCACTGCAGCATCCCTCTGCTTTTCTACCTCAACAACCTGGACGCGGAGAGCCTTCTCCTCCTCTTGGTGCTTTTGGCGCTCAATCTCCATATCGGCTTGGTAGAGATCAAGCTCTGCTTTTAGAGCGCTTACCTCGGAAGACAACTTTTTCTCGTTTTCAGACAAGAAAAAGAAGCCGGTATGATCACGAGAAAAAGACTGAGAAAATAGAGAGAGAGAGAGAAGGCATAAGGACAAGAGAAAGACGAACAGCCAAAGAAAGAACTTGAGGAAAACTAATCTGGAGCTTTTCCCCAAAAGAAGACGTAGAGGATGCCAAGTTCCCCCAGGCTGCGGTCAGCTCAGACAACCGATGAGTAGCATCAAATTGATACAACACATCGTCATCCAAGCGCGAAGCACCGGTACCAAGGGGAGTAGAAGGAGAAGCAGGCGTAGGCGAAGAAGGGAAGGCCAGGGTTATGTCCTGGGAAGCCTCGGCTACCTCCTCAGAAGTACCCACCACTGTGACCACAGTCACCTCTGGAGCCACAGGGCCAGCAGCAGCAGGGGGCCTAGCTTTCCTCATAGCCACCTCACCGACTGTACTCTCCGAGTCCTTCGACTCAGTATGCGGGGCACACAGAAGGCTGACAAGAAGGCGGCGGAGGAGTAAGAGAAGGCGAGGGACTGCAAGATGATAGAGAAACTTGTCGATAAAAATACAAGTCAGGAAAAAGGAAGGCAAAAAGCAAAGAAGCACAACAAAGAGTCACTTACTCAGCTATCTTCTTCAAAAAACCAAAAGAAGACCTTGCAGGAGGAACTATAGCGGCAAAAACATCACCGCCACCCTGTGATAGGAGCGGCGCAGCTGGTACCAGAGTCCACAGAAGAACTCGAGGTCGGAGCCCCAGAAGAACTCATACCCGACGACCGCTTACTACAAAAGGATCAAGACCAAAAGTCAAAACAAAAAGAAGGGATTCAACAATAGGAAAATGAGAAAACAACTCACCATCGCATGACAAGGGGTGCATCATCATCCTCTTCTTCCTCAGTCTCGATCAAGGCCACCATAGCACCAGCTAAAAAAGGACAAAAGTACTCGGTTAAAGACAAAAACAAGCAACAGAAGGACAGAAAGTATTAATGTGCTCACCTAAGAGCATGCTAGCTACAACTTGAGTACCTAGACAAGTACTTGACTGGTGAGCTTTCTTGGCAGCAGGCACACCAGAAGAAGAACCAGCCACTCGCCCCCTCTTGCTGACGCTACGAGCAGCTCGAGGAACTGAATGAGGAACGTACTCTACATATACATCAGGGTTTGCGGAAGAAACACCAGGAAGCATTACGGCGGTTTGCAACTTACTGGTTAAAGAAGCCCCAGTAAGACTACCCCCAACCCCCACAATGGTAGGGAGGTCGACAAGGGGAATCGGGTCAACGAAGTTACGCCCCAATTCCTACGAAAAGAATGAGACAACAAGACAAGGAAGTTTAAGCGAAAATAGATACAGCAAAAGAAATACAAAAAGTACCCGCACAAAGAGAAAACAACTTATAGCTGGAGGCGGGTTCTTTGCACAGAACTCGAAGACGGTAAGCGGGACAATGCTTGCTCCTTTCATCATCTTCTAAAGATGCTCGAGTACCTCCTCATCGGTCAACTCAAGGGCAGGGACCATGCGTGAAGGATCCTCAGCCCCAGAGTACTCGAAGCCAAAGTTCTCTAGCTCCTTCAGAGGCTGAACACGACGGCAAAGAAAACTCGAGACGATTCTGAAGCCGGTCAAGCCCTGCTGCTTCAGAGTGCTTATCCGCTCAAGGAACGGCTGGATCGCCTGGAGCTCGTCCGACGTCAGGGAGTTCTTTTCCCATCGGTTGTTAACCAAGGGACCAGATCCAGAATGAACGGCGAGAGAAGGAATCAAATTGGTGGCATAGAAGCAGTCAGCGCGCCAATCCCTCACAGAATCAACCAGGTCATAGTCAAAGAATTTTCTTTTAAGACCCTGGCAAAACTGAATCCCGCAGCCATTAAGAACATTGGTGTCTTCACGGCGGGGTTGAGGCTTCAAACGAAAGAAGTGACAGAAGAGAGAAAGAGAAGGAGGAATTCCAAGGAAAGTTTCACAAAGATGTACAAAAACAGAAAGATGGAGGATGGCATTGGGGGCAAGATGGTTCAAGCTAACCCCAAAATAACCAAGAAATCGATGAAGGAAGGCGGAAGCGGGAAGGCAAAGTCCAGCACGGATAAAGGAGACGAAAAGAATGATCTCACCAGGACCTGGGACAGGGACCCGATGCTCACCTGGAGCTCTCCATTCAGCAATGTCCTTGCTTTGGATCAAGCCATCGCTGACAAGCTCGCGAAGCTAGTCTTCAGTCGTTGTTGGGGCCGGCCAAAACTTCTGGACGGCCCTCATGGCCATGAACTCCTGGTTCTAGATCACGGAGAGGGATGACTCCTCGTCCACAAAGGCTGCCTAGGACTTGCTCGTGGCTTTCTTCCTACCCATGTACTAGCAGAAGCAAAAAGGCGCTAGGGAAAGACGAGACTAAGATGGCAGCGCTCAGGTGACGGCGACAATGGCGGCGGTGGATTTCTGAAAGCTAGGGTTTCAAGGCAAAAGTAGAACAGTAAAGAAGAAGAAGATGAAAGGCGTTTAAATAGATTTTACAACAGTAAAACACGGCCCACCGGGCCCATAAAAGCACGATGTGAGAACGCAACGGTCCATTCACTGACACAGCTAAAAAGACGGAAGGCACAAATGCACATAACGGTACTATTCAACGGGTAGATTTCGGACTTATCCATCCAGCAGAACGGTAGAGCTATCATATTGCTACAAAAAGAACTCATCAGCCATGAAGCAACGAAAGGTTATCTCACAAGGAGCATAACAACCCCGGTCCTTATCGAAAGAACTCAGGAATCTCAAAAACAACTGGGACATCAGCAGAATAAAGAATGATAGCTCAGAAGATAATATTCTTTCCATTACAAATGACTTCAAAAGATACAAGATTACACATCTTACAAGACCTAACAAACTCGGTACTACGACAGGCAAGGTAGCAAAAAGGAACCCGGAAACGACTAGGTTCTGGAACGACTACGTGTTCCAAATTGCTACTCGGTAGAACAAACCGCACTCGGCTATACTGTTTTCTTCAAAGGACGAACGTAGTGCATCCAAGGCGGAAATCAGCAGCACGGCGGGACAACATAGACCAGGGGAAGTCGGCATGCATCTGTCTACCTAAGTCCGATGTGATACCGGATATGGTGTTGATCTGCACCGGACAGTCTCAGGACAGGCGTCGAGGATCAACCCAGAACTGCTGGATGAAGGAACGCATCCCACATCACAAGACTTCCTCCAACTACCGCCACATACTTCCAAGTACGAAACCGCTGCGGGATTAGTCTACCTCTAATCCCTATCACAAGACTTCCTCCAGCTACAACAAGACGCATAGGAACTACAAAATACGCCTGGGGGCTGCTCTACTTCACAAACTATCATATTCATGACTACGGGGATTTCAAACCACACAACAAAGTGCTCGATGAATCAAAGCAGCACACAAGGAGGATATTTATAGACCAAAGAAGCGGTGCACATGGACCGGGAGCACTAGCGGAACAAACCTAACAAAGTACACGGTGAAAAGACAGAATTCAATGAAAGAGAACTCAGACGTGAAGGAACAATACTCAATAACAAGCATATTCGGGAGAATATACCAACACTGTACAACCCATGAACAAAAGGCATTTACACTCAACCACCACCATACAACTACACCTGAAAGCAACAGACTCTACATCTGAAAGCAGCAGACTCTACATCTAAAAGCAGCAGACTCTACATTTGACAACAGCAGACTACCAGAGGATATGCCAAGATTTTGTATCCGAGTTCTTTTTCAAGAATGCTCGGGGGCTGCATCAGCAGAAGTTTTTAGTTCTTTGAACAACTCAGATTCAAGACCTTCCAACTCTTTGTTCCAAATAGCAAGAGGCTCGGGGGCTACACTCAGTGAGTGCACTTTTTCTTCAAAAAAGTGCACATCACTCAAAAGACTTCTTCAAGACAAGAGTTGTAACACCCGGTTTTAAGGACAAAGCCGAATGCACACCATATGTGAGCCCTGGAAATCAAATCTCACATATAGCTACAAATGAAGGGGCAGTATCAATTCATAATGCTTAATATATAGCGAACTTAGCAAAAGAGATAACCTTAGAAAGCAATCAATGGATAGACAACTCTGATCTCCGGGTGCAGACTTCACTCCACTGGATCCAACTGACTGGTTGATCACAAGCCTAAAACTTCTCCTGAGGTGTGGGGGAAATAGCAAGAGTGAGTCCATGTCGAACTCCGCAAATATAGCAACAAGGTATTGTAATCCATAACCACATGATCAAGTTTAATTGAATAATAAATAGCTCAAAATAACTCAGTTAAGCATAATTAAACAAGTGCTCATCTTTAGCATAAGAATCCCTTGGCCGCTCGTGACCGTGAGCACGGCTGATATATCAGTTTATTAAACTCTGCGTAGAGGTGTACACTTTCACTGTGAGTCATGAATTGCCCTTTTGCCCTAGGTCGCGAGCCTCTTAACCCTCTACAAAGGAAGGCCGGTAGGGTTCACTATGAAGCCTTTCAAAGGTTCCGTCTAACCGGGAAGGGCCGTAGGGTCATCGGATATAGGAACCCCCCTTCAAAAAAAAGGCCGCTACCATAGCTAGACTCAACAGGACAGAGGTTGTCCTATACCCAACTCGTAGTATCCTCTAAGCCGGCTAGAAAAAGACCTCATACTGAGCTAAAGCCAAAGCCATATAGCCCTCACAGCTGTACTGTAAGTCCCGGATGATCACTTACAAATGGGACCTTATGGAGAGGGAATTTAGCCCTCCTGTTGTTGCCAACAAGTCATCTTTTATGTTTATAGCATATTCATTAATCAAGTTTCAAGATCATGGTCACAGAAAGAAAACCCAAACTATACTTGCCTTAAACACCGATCCTTCGGTAAGCTTTAATCTTCAACGTTTTCTTCTTCTTCTTCTTGATCTCCAACTTCTTATAGATCACCAACGCAAAACTCACCGACTGGACAAGACCGAAAAGCACCACACAAGCATCCATACAATCATACACGAAGCAAACAATAGATCTAAATTAGAACAGTACACCAATCATAGAAAAATAAGTAAAAGAGTTTAAAACACGATTCTACGCATCACTACGAACACACAGACGCGAAAAGCACGCTAATCAGAGCTTCAGTGAAAGAAACGGCTACAGAAAGATTCATCACTTTATAAAACAAACAAATGTAAGCTTGATTTATTTTAGCTAACGAAAAGCCACGTGATGTATATTAATTCAGATTAATCAAATCATCTTTTAATTCAAAGGTCGAGTAATGACTAGTCATATCTTATTAATAAATACGGCGGATTAATTTAAGTCAAATCAAACTTTTAATATATATATATATATATATATTTGGTTTAGCAATTAAGCGTATTAATATTTGCTTATGAAAGACCGTGGTGTAGAACCTATGTTTGCTTTACATTTAAAAAAACTGGTGGCATGGACACTGATCAATTTAGTATTTTATTTATAAAACTCACAAAACATGTGACGTGATTATTGCTGCTAGATTACATCTAAATGACGCAAGCACGACGTTGATAGTATTTACGGCTAATAAAATAATGGGGCAAGGAAGGCTGGGCTGACCATTGAACGTAGGTGTCCTGTCGTTTACTTGCAGCCGATGCAGTGTTCTGGACGCTAGACATAGCACCAGTTGCAAAGAACTGCGGCAGCAGATGCAACTTCTGTCAGGTGGCTCGGCGAGCTCACGTCACGTTGGTGGTTCTCGGCAGCTTGATAGAGCTTGCGCTGCATGCCCGACGATGGACGAACGACTCTTCACATAGGTGTGCCCGTCAGCTGATGGATCAATGATGTTGATGACTTGTGACTTGTAGACGTCGAGGCGCCGTGCAAACATTGTTGGAACTGGCCAGCGAACAACTTCGTTCTGTCGTGTCTGAGATGAATATATGAACATGATGTCCAGCTGGAAAGATTTGCAGGGCATCTGCATGACGGCTTGCTGGCTAGTTGGAACACATACCTTAGGGCTCGGCAATGAGTAGCAGATTGCATGGCCACGGAGCAACGACAGGATGTAGCCACGAGTTGGAGAACGGCAGGGATGGCGGCGGCGAGAGAAGAGGAGAAAAATCTAATTTACTACATGAGGGATTTCCCAAACTAGAGGCTCTTCTTATGGTAGTTTTAGTGTGCTTAGCCTAAGGGGTTGGTAGATATATATAGGAAGAAAAACTCCCCACATCCACGTCAACTAGCGATATGGTACTAATTGACGTTACACCATCCGTCTGCACTAATGGGCGTTTAGGATTTATTAGGATTATTGCACATGGGCTTTGAGCATTGGAAAAAAATGAGAGATTTATTATTTTCGGAATTAATTAATTTCATGGATAAAATAATTATAGAAAGGTCCAGAATTGATATTTAAGCCACGAAAAATACTCCGAGACCTTCGAAAATTCAGGGAAAATTCCTAAAGACATTATGGAACATGAGGAACCTAAATAAAGTATTTGAATCTCATGAAAAGATTGTGAAAACTTGAAACATAAAGATTAAGGTAAATGAGGTAGAAATTAAATTCTAGAAAGAAGCTAGAAAATTCCTAGAGATAGATATTCGTCTACTAAACGTATAAAAAACATATATTTTACACATAGAAACACGAGGTGCGACCGGCATGAATGCAACAAACATGTTTCTACCTTATGATAAATTTTAAATTAATGAAAAAAAATCTATATTTTCATGAGCACAAAAATTCAAAATTACTTCAATTTACACCTATTTCAAAATGAGCAAATTTTCGGGTGTTACAAGAGTTGCAAAACAATATAAGATTCAAGATCCTCCAACTTTTTGTTCCAAATAGTAAGAGGCTTGGGGCTACACTCAGTGAGTGCACTTTTTCTCCAAAAAAGCGCACATCACTAAGAAGACTTCTTCAAGATAGATCACTTCAAGACATTAAGATAAAAAGAACCCGGACCTAGTTATACCCGAGCTCTTTTTTGATAAAGAACCCGGGTATATGCTCAGGAACCCTTCGACAAAGAATCAGAGTGATTTAAGAGAAGACCCTCTAGCTCCTTGTGCCAAAAAGCAAGAGGCTCGGGGGCTACATCCAAATGGGAATACTTTTTTCTTCAAAAAGGTACACACCAACCAAAGATCTCACGAAGCGCTACACAGTTTCGCTCAAGAAAGCACTCGGACGACGCTTGTTTCTACTTGGCAAGACCTGAAGGAACAAGACGAGGCTTCCAGAACTCAACCATGAAGTGCTCGGGGGCTTGTCGATGCGGGACCCACAGGATACCCCGCTAGAAAGGGAGAAGATCTAGTTCAACTAGGATTCTTCCCGTGTAATCCTAGTAGTAGTATTATTCTGTAATCCTACTAGGAACTCTCATTGTAAATCGACTAGGACTCTGATCTCCTGAATATATAAAGGAGGGCGGGGTTCCTAGAGAGAAAACGATACAACACAACAACACACAATCAATACAATGCAAAGGCTAACGCCAACTGGACGTAGGGCTATTACTCGACCACAGTCGAGGGCCTGAACCAGGATAAATCGACTGTCTCTTGCGTTCACCGTTGAGTTCCGCATACGCTGAAGTCCGAACATACTGTCCCGGATAACCCCGTGGGCATCGATGGTAAAACATCGACAGTGTTCTATCAAGTTCTATTCTATTAGAAGAAATATATTTCCTTTTGTAGGGCTCACCTATTCCAAAAGTTAGATATGCTAAATTAAATGTTTCTTCATTGTATCTCTACAGCACTCCCATTCTCATACATCATCATGTATTCTTTGTTTCCATGCAGGCTCTTGGAATGAAACTCTGCCTGTAGATATTTGGGAGTGCAAGGATGTTACATTTCATAGAGAAATGCCATGCAATTTTTCTCTTGGACATAGTGTTCTTTCAGTATAACTATTGTAGAGTTGGCATACAGCCGTGGAGTTGCATGATTTAGTGCGAGCAATGCATATGAATCCATACTAAGAAATCTGAATTGAATCACTAATTTGATGACCAGGTCTTCTCAGTAATGTTCTAATGCAAGATGTTGTATTCTTCTCCAGTAACAACAACTTAGTTCAACTTCAAAATCATCTGTCATCATATATCTAATCTCATAGCTCAAGTGCTAAACCTTTTTTTTTTTGCAAAAAAAAAATGCTACGCTGGTTAACTCCAAGGAGGGCGCGGCAAAGCCGCGCTGAGTTTTCTAGCGATCTATATGATTCCTGCCGACCCATTGAAACCTTCGTTGTACGTAGGAATCGAGATGTCAGTTGGGTACGTATCAAGAATGAAGAGAAGACTGAATTTAGACTGGCATCTGCACACAACCGTGCAGAAATGTGAGGTGCAGAAGCCTCTTCCATTTCCTCCACGCTTGGAGCTCAAATGAAGCACAACTGAGCTTGTGGCCGCAAGCAAGCAACCTCAATCCTGCTTGCCATTGCTATATTAAGCTTGTTCATCCATCATTCCCATTAGGCACAATGCCATTTTTAGGATACAAATCAGCAATCTCCTCGCATGTAGCTGGCCATCATCAGTTCTCCTTGGTTTAGTTTGTTCTTCGATGGATCCTCCAAATCCAATGCGCTTAGCGGCACTTGTCTCCCTCCGTGCTGCCGTCTTCTTCCTCGCCTTGCTTCTGGTGAGCCCCGCCGTCGCCCACAATGACCACGGCGTGCACAAGAACTACCTCATCATCGTGCGCACGCCGTACGAGTACGATCGGAGCATGTTCAAGGACGTGTCGGACTGGCACGCGTCCCTGCTCGCGTCCGTGTGCGACATGGCCGAGGAGGAGCTCGACAAGGATCCGGCCGCCATGGCGCGCCTCATCTACTCCTACCGCCACGTCGTGAATGGCTTCTCGGCCCGCCTCACCGTCGAGGAGATCCGCGAGATGGCCGGCAAGGACTGGTTCGTCAAGGCCATTCCGGAGAAGACGTACAGGTTGATGACCACCCACACGCCGCAGATGCTCGGGCTCAACGGCAAAGGCTCCCACGGCGGCCTGTGGAACAAGAGCAACATGGGCGAAGGGATCATCGTCGGCGTCCTCGACGACGGCATCAGCCCCGGACACCCGTCGTTCGACGGGACGGGCGTCCCGCCGCCGCCGGCCAAGTGGAAGGGCCGGTGCGACTTCAACAGCTCCGTGTGCAACAACAAGCTTATCGGCGCGCGGTCGTTCTACGAGTCGGCCAAGTGGAAGTTTCAAGGGGTCGACGACCCGGTGCTGCCCGTTAGCAAGGGCTCGCACGGCACGCACACGTCGAGCACGGCGGCCGGCGCGTTCGTGCCCGGCGCGAACGTCATGGGCAACGGGATCGGTACGGCCGCCGGCATGGCCCCCCGCGCGCACATCGCGCTCTACCAGGTGTGCTTCGAGGACAAGGGATGCGACCGCGACGACATACTGGCAGCGCTCGACGACGCCGTCGACGAGGGCGTCGACGTGCTCTCGCTCTCGCTCGGCGACGACGAGGCCGGTGACTTCGCCTACGACCCCATCGCGCTCGGGGGCTACACCGCCATCATCAAAGGCATCTTCGTCAGCGCCGCGGGTGGGAACATGGGCCCGGACCCGGCGACGGTCGCAAACGAGGCGCCGTGGCTGCTCACCGTGGCGGCAGCGACAACTGACCGAAGGTTCGTCGCCTCCATAAGGCTTGGCAATGGAGTCGAGCTCGACGGCGAGTCGTTGTTCCAGCCAGCGGGTTTCCTAAGCGTGCCGCGCCCGCTGGTAAGAGACCTCAGCGACGGCACATGTTCCGACGAGAAGGTCCTTACGCCGGAGCACGTCGGAGGAAAGATAGTCGTCTGCGACGCCGGTGGCAACTTCACCTCCCTCGAGATGGGCGCCGCCCTACGCGAAGGCGGCGCAGCCGGTATGGTTGTCATCACCATCGAGGAATTCGGCTCGGTGATCCAACCCAAGGCGCATGCCCTCCCGGCGTCGCAGGTGACTTACTCGATAGGCCAGAAGATCAGGGCATACATGAATTCCACAGACATCCCGACGGGCGAGCTGATCTTCAAAGGAACCGTGCTCGGCAACCGCGACTCACCGGTGGTGGCGGCGTTCTCGTCGCGGGGGCCAAGCAAGCAAAACCAGGGGATCCTCAAGCCCGACATCACCGGCCCTGGAGTGAACATCATCGCCGGCGTCCCCAAGCCGGCGGGGCTCATGACGCCACCCAATCCACTGGCGGCCAAGTTCGACGTCCTGTCCGGCACGTCCATGGCCACGCCGCACCTCAGCGGGATCGCCGCGGTGCTCAAGAAAGCACACCCGACATGGACGCCGGCGGCGATCAAATCGGCCATTATAACGACGGCCGACCTGAAGGACCGCCGCGGGAAGCCGATAGCGGCCCATGACGGGTACCCTGCCAACCTGCTCACGCTGGGCGCCGGGTTCGTCGACCCCATGAAGGCCCTGAATCCGGGGCTCGTGTACAACCTGACGGTGTTCGACTACGTCCCCTACCTGTGCGGGCTCAGGTACACGGACCAAGAGATCAACTCGATCATCCACCCGCTGCCGCCGGTGTCGTGCGCGCAGATGGCCGTCGTGGAGCAGAAGGACCTCAACTACCCGTCCATCACGGCGTTCCTGGACCAGGAGCCCTACGTCGTTAATGTCACCCGCGTCGTGACCAACGTTGGGCGCGCCATCTCCGTGTACGTCGCCAAGGTGGAGGTTGTTAGCGATACAGTTAGGACTGAGTCTTCTTCCCCTCATGTAACGGCTGTAGACTAGCTCACGATCCCACCATGCCTTGTTTATAGGATCGGCATGCCTTGTTTATAGGATCGGCTGGTAGTGGATCAGTGTTGTATTTAACCCCAACTCTGAGTAATGGAATGGTGCGGTGATTCTCTCCCAATTCTCATCTCTTACATGGTATCAGACTGATCGTTCCGATCAATTCTCCACCTTCCGCTGCTCACGGCCATGGCGAGTCCCCACGGTTCCTCCTCGTCCAACCCCTTCGCTGATGGCTCCGAGCCTGCTCCTCCTCCCTCCTCCACTCTTGTGCTTCTCAATATCCGCAACCACGTTCCCGTCACTCTTTCCGCCGAGGACGGGAACTTCCGGCAGTGGCGCTCGTTCTTTGAACTCACCATCAAGAAATTTGGTCTTCTCAACCACATCGACGGCACGGTCGACGCCGCCGCGATGTTGGATGATGCGGAGTGGCTTCAGATCGACTCCTCCATCGTGTCTTGGCTCTATTCCACCGTCTCCAAAGAAATTTGGAACGACGTCAACAGGCCCGGCGCCACCGCCTACTCTGCGTGGAAGGCGATCACGGGACAGTTCCTCGACAACGACAACACACAACCTTGCTTTGTCTTTGCCAGCAGGAGTTCCATAGTCTGTTCAAGGCGACATGACTATCGGGCGAGTATCGCGGCCACCTCAAGCGCCTCGCCGACACCTCTACGATCGCGGGCGCTGCTGTCTCCGATCCGGCGCGTCATCAACACGCGCCGCGGCCTGAACAACAAATTCGGCCAGCGATCGCGTGCTCTCCAACATGTCCCCGCCGCCGACGTTCCTCTACACCAAATCTTATATCTGCTGCGGGAGGAGCATCGCATCAAACACCCGAAGATGGAAGCGCAGAGTCGCCCTCCTCGCCGCCCACGACATCACCAAGTCTCCGTCTGTGCCATCACCACCCGCCCAGCAATGCCTGTGGCGGGCGAACGCGGTAGTGGTGATCGCGGGCTCGACGAAGAAGCGCAAGGCGGCCGACAACCGCCCACGCAATCCCTCGTCGGGCGGCCCATCCGCGACTCCACCACGGTGGGCCTCAAGCCCACGGCAAGGTGTTGTCCAGCCTGGCCTCTCAACTCCTGGCGCCTGGCGTCCTCGCTCCACGCCCCCGGCGTTCACCCTCCGGGCCATGGCTGCAGACCTGGCCGCACCGCCCCACAACAAAGTGCGGTGCCATTCGCCACCTCTACACCGCCCTCCATGGCATGTCTCGAACAATCGAGAATGGGCGGCGGCAATGGACCGGTTCATGGACACGGGTGCCTCCTCCCACATGGCATCCCATCCTGGTATGCTCCATACCCATTCTGCTTCTCCTGTTCCTCGTCAGATCATTGTTGGCAACGGTGATCTCATGTCTTCCTCGTCTACTGGTCAAACCCTCATTCCCACCACTTCTTCCTCTCCACTTAACTGAACAATATTCTTATTGCTCCCCAATTAGTGAAGAATCTCATTTCAAGACGTTCTCTAACTCAGAGATAACAATGTATCTCATTGAATTTGACCCTTGGGGCTTCTCTATTAAGGATCTTCGTAGCCGGATGGCACTCCTCCGATGTGACTCCTCTGGCGAACTCTACCCTCTGCGCCATGCTCCTGGTGCTACCTCCGGTTCATCTACGCAGGCGCTCCTGACCAAGACTGATGAGCCCCTCTGGCACTCTCGCCTTGGTCATCCTTGCCGCGACGCCCTTCGGCATCTGTCCCGGCTTGTAGGCTTCAGTTGCTCTCCGTCTAGCCGTCACACGTGCCATGCTTGTCGCCTTGGTAAACATGTACGGCTTCCATTTTCAGAGTCCACACACATTTCATCTTTTCCATTTCAGCTTTTGCATTGTGATGTATGGACATCTCCAATAATGAGCAACTCGGGCTACAAGTTTTATCTTGTTATCCTGGATGATTTCTCGCACTATGTTTGGACTTTCCCCTTACGCCATAAGTCTGATGTGCTTCCCACGCTGATCTCGTTCCATGCTTTCGTTGGCACCCAATTTCAAAGGCGCTATTTCGGTGTTTTCAAACGGATAATGGGAGGAGTTCGACAATTCAACCGCGTGCTTTCTTTGCCAAGCATGGCATTGTCTTGCGCTTGACATGTCCCTACACCTCGCAGCAAAACAGGCGCGTGTTTAACGCGTTCTCGAGAACACTCAATGATGGCTCTTGCGCTGTTTCAGGCCTTCATTCCGCCCACGTTCGCTCGGCTCGATGCTTTAGCCGCCTCCACCTATCTTACGAATCGTCGACCATGTCGCCCACGACAAAACTCCACGCCTTACTCACTCCTGTTTGGAGTCAATCTCGATTATGCACACCTTGGCGTGTTCGGGTGCCTTTGCTACCCAAACACCGAAGAAGACGCACAAACTAGCCCCACGTCGCGCGGTGCGTGTTCTCGCTATCCGCTTGATCGGTAGCGGTTATAAGTGCTACAAACTCGAAACCAAACGTATGATCATCTCACGTCATGTGTTCTTCGACGAAACATGCTTTCCATTTGCACAACTGACTTCTCCAGGTACTGAACGGCGGGCGCAAATTGCGCCGAGTCTTGACGAGTTTCTCCCGGTGCCCACGCCTCCGACTCGGCGGATCATACCCGTGGCGCCTCAACCATCGGCAGCCTCGGGTCCTCCACCGGCGCCACCAAACTCGGGCGACTCTGCAGCACCATCGTCCACACCAACTGCTGCGCCGGTACAGTCGGCCCCGGGTGCGTCTCCAGCACCACAGACGCCGCTGTCAGCACCTTCTGCGCCAAATGATGACAGCCCGACTGTGTCCTCCACTCCAGCGCCGCCGGATCCATCGTCGACAACAGCACCACCGCCACCGCGACATCCCATGGTCACCCGAGCGCGGGACGGCATCCATATGCCGAATCCGCGGTACGCCAACGTCGCCGCGCCTGCTCCACCGACAGCTCCACCGCCTTCTGTCCGTGCGGCGCTACGTGACTCCGAGTGGCATGCGGCCATGCAAACTGAGTTCGACGCGCTCCAGGCGAACCAGACATGGACACTCGTTCCGCGCCCACCACATGCCAACGTCATCGCTGGCAAGTGGTTGTTCAAGAACAAGCTGAACCCTGACGGCTCCCTCGAACGGCGCAAGGCGCGGTGGGTCGTGCGCGGCTTCTCACAGCGACCCGGGGTGGATTTTCATCAAACATTCTCCCCGGTCGTCAAGCCGGCGTCGATCCGCACCGTACTCCATCTCGCTGCATCCCGAAGCTGGCCAGTTCACCAAGTCGACGTCAAGAACGCATTCCTCCACGGAAATCTGGCGGAGCGCGTGTACTGCCATCAACCAGCTGGTTTCGTTGACCCAGCTCAACCAAACCATGTCTGCCAGCTCGTGAAGTCGCTCTACGGCCTCAAGCAGGCTCCGCGCGCTTGGTTTCAGCGTCTGAACGCCCACCTGCGCTCTCTCGGGTTCACGGCAACCTCCTCCGACTCCTCCCTGTTTGTCTTCAAGGACGGTGCAGCGCTAGCGTATCTCCTCGTCTACGTCGACGATATCATCCTGACGGGCTCCTCCGCGACACTCTGCGCGAAGTTAGTCATTGTCGCCGCGCTCGCAAGGAATTCGCCATCAAGGACCTCGGGGGCTCAAATTCTTCCTCGGGTACAGGTTCGCCGTGATTCACGTGACTTCTTCCTCACGCGATCTCAAAGATAACGGAGGACATACTCGAGCGAGCCGGCATGAGCAATTGCAAACCCGCCACCACTCCGATTGATGACAAGCGGAAGTCGCTCTCGTCACGACGGCGACCGGAGATGGACGCCACGTTCTACCGCAGCATCACGGGGCTTTGCAATACCACACTCGCGGCCGATATCGCGATGTCTGTCAACCAGGCCTGCTTGTACATGCACAAGCCACGGGCTGCACATTGAACCTGGTGAAGCGCATCTTCGCTACTCGCGCGGCACTATCGATCACGGTCTCGGGATCTCGGTGTCGCCCACTATCGATCGAAAGGACGACGCTGATTGGGGTGGGTGCCCGGACACACGGCGATCAACGTCGGATATCGTGGTCTACCTCGGAGATTCACTGGTGTCATGGTCCTCCAAGAGGCAAGAGATCGTATCGCGCTCCAGCTGAAGCCGAGTACCGGGAGTCGCCAATGCGCTGGCAGTGTTGTTGATTCGAAATCGCTTCACGAACTACATGTGCACATCAACAAGGCGATGATAATTCATTGTGACAACATATCGGTGTGTATCTATCGGAGAATCCTGTTCATCATCATCGCAGGACCAAGCACGCGTTGAAATCGACATACATTTTGTCGAGAAAAGGTTGCCTTGGGTCAGTTTAGAGTCTTGCACATCCCGATCACAAGCGCCAAATTGCAGATATCATGACTAAGGGGCTTCCTACATCGCTGTTCCAAGATTTCAGAGTCAGTCTTTGCATTCAGTCATCGGTGCTTCAACCGAGGGGGTGTTAGCGATCTGATTAGGACTGAGTCTTCTTCCCTCATGTAACGGCTGTAGACTAGCTCACGATCCCACCATGCCTTGTTTATAGGATCGGCATGCCTTGTTTATAGGATCGGCTGGTAGTGGATCAGTGTTGTATTTAACCCCAACTCTGAGTAATGGAATGGTGCGGTGATTCTCTCCCAATTCTCATCTCTTACAGAGGTGCCGAGCACGGTGTCGGTGACGGTGACTCCGGAGATGCTCCTGTTCAAGAAGGTGAACGAGGCGCAGAGGTTCACGGTCACCATCAGGTCTATGGACACAAGTATCCAGGAGGGGATCGCCGAGGGGCAGCTCGTGTGGGTCTCGCCCAAAAACGTGGTGCGCACCCCCATCCTCGTGTCGTTCAAGAAGTTCGTCAAGGATAACTCCACCACAGCTCATCTTAGACATTGATTATTATAGCTCCTGAAGACCAGCAGACTAGAAACCAGAGGTTGATTACATTGATGTAATATCATCTTCAGTTATACCGTCTCTTGGCTGTGCGTTGAACTGTTGACCCTCGGTCACACAGCAAAGGGCTAGTACGACCGGATCGTACAAGGATTGCACGGACCACTCCAGGCCTTGTTTAAATGGGCACGTTCGCTTGTCTGAATTTTAGAGGAATATGGATGGTTTGGAAGATTGTTGGAGAAATTTATGAGAGAAAAACATTGTTCTTAATAAAAAAATAAGTGGATCAAGCCGGGTTTAAGGGCACGCGAACGGGGCCAATGTAGTTACATGAGGTGAGTCGAACAACGTCCAACCAAGATCTGAAGATAGGATCGAATTCGCAGTAGAACTATAAATCCAACCTAGCAGACTTTTACAGGTCAGTCGTGGCGAAACCAAAAAATGTCTCTCAAGAAGAAACTCGTCGAGACGGCACATCTATGGGTTGTTCTATAGTCGGCAAAATTATCTTGAACGTCCAGCTAATATAACAACTAATTATTAACTAGGCTTTAACTATTCTACCAATTCTGTTCCTCCTATGATCATTCTGTAATTTGCATCATGGGGTCCTTCGCCTTGTCCCTTTGCTCTAAATTTACTTGTGGGCGGTGGGTGGGGCCAACTTCTATGGACGAGACAAGAAGACACGTTTTGTCGGGTTCATAAACCCGGAGTCCCTCATGGATCGGCTTCCCAACAAAGGCTCGGCCCAAACAGACAGCGCGTAACTCATGAGCCGGCCCAAGTGTCTGAACAACAGGCCAGAAGGACGATCCAATCACCGATCGGAAGGTCTGGCCGAGGAGGTGCAGCACCCGTTTTCTGACTCCGGTCCACCTCTCCGACCGGAGCGCTCACTTCGGACTCCAGCCCGCCTCCGGACGGCCTCTCCGACCGGAAGGCCAAAGCACTACTTCCGACTCCGACTCCACGTCTCCAACCGAGGTACGCAAAAAAAACCTGCTCACTGCTCTTCTCCGACTGACGCAACCAGAGCCGACTGGGACCAACCGACCGGGGACGCTAGCTCGGAAAGGACCAGGAACGAATGGAGAAAGCAGGACAAAGCGCACAAGTCAAATCACGATACCAGGGACCGTACCCTGTACACCTGCAGAAACAGTACTCTGCAATCTCCCTGACACAAACAGTGTTGTAGGCGCCGATATTTTCCCTATAGTATTGTTGGCGACATTAACTCTCATACGGTAAGACTCCCCCCACATGCCTCTGGGCATCGACAGTGTTGTGGGCGCCGACATTTACCGTACCGAGTGAACATGGTGGAACTTCTCACATGTCTCTGGGCATCAACAGTATAGCAGGTACCGACATCTGCCATACCCGAACAAAACAACGTGGCCTCCCATGTGCATCTGACACTCAACAGTATTGTGGGCGCTCTACCATCATCATGTACCCGTCGGCGTGGGCAACAAGGCTCAGTAGTATACGTACTCTCTCCCTCTCACTTGTTAGGCCATCCACTTCATCTATAAAAGGGGATGCGCTCTCTCCCAAAAGAGGAGGTTAATCCAGGCTGATCCAAGCCATTTCATATTCATTAGATCGACCAAGTTCACTAGTTCACAACCACAGAACCGCCAGGTTCGAACCTCAAGCACACGCTTGAACACTTAGCTCATAGCGGAGCTCCTGTCGCTCTCGGCCTTTCCAACCGGAGTTCGATCGGACCTTCTGTACCCCCATCTTTCCCCTTCTCGTTTGTAACCACACTGTAAACTTCGAGCACCTAGGCTCAGGAATAAAGTCACCGACCGACTCAAACCGGATGTAGGGCACGTTGTCTGAACCAGTATAAACCCTGTGTCATTGAATGCTAGGCCACCTCCGATCACAACGTACAGCAAAACTGCAAATATTTAATTATTGGTCACTTTCTGCACCGACATGTTTTGTGGTGGATAATTTAGAAATGTTGATGTATTTTAATAACTTGATAAAATTTAAAGAACTTTGACTTATGATTTAAAATGACCTACATTTTGGAAGGGACCTAAACAGAAAGAAAAAAAAAGAAATCTAGAATGGAGAACATCACATCGGTGTAATATTTAAATGTAAGAATGTTATAATACTTACCATGAAGATTTTGTGGAATCTCCTAGACCTAGAGGCGAAATCGGAGGAGGCATGGAGAGCACCACGCAAAATAAAGTCACCAGGAACTATCTTATGCTGATTTTAATTTATGTTGATGATTGTGCTAATTTATTATGAGAGAAAAATTATGTTCACTGAAAACTGGTTCAAGCGAACAGGTATGCCCGCGCACGTTGACCAGGCATGACCTGTGCTTCTTTTACAATCGTACTACCAGACTACCAGGGCAAAAACGCGCTTGGTCCCTGACACAAAAGACTGGTCAAAGTCTCCGCGCTCTGATTTTAGTTGCTTCGGCATATAGTAGTAGTACAATTTTAAATTGAGCTACAGTTTCTCTTCAATTTCATTGCAGTTGCAGGCAGGAGGCCCCGAGGACGATACTGGTACAGAAGACGTGGGGTACACCATAGATGGCCCAGCTGAATTCATTAACACCAAATGGGCCAAAATCGTAGTTGACTTTAATTGTTGGAATGGTCAAAGTCTCTCCTGGTTTCGGACAAGTAACGCGCAACGCGGCATATTCTGAAATTAGTCTCATATATATATTCTTCCCATCCTACTACTCTATGTTACATTTATATCATATATGTTTTCTTACTACTCCGTCCGTCCAAATTCTAAATCGTTTTAACTTTTTAGTACATCTATTTTATTAATTTGGACGGAGGAAGTATTAAAGATGGTTCTTCTACAACTTAATAATTGCGTTCTTTTTCTATTAAAGTTGATCACTTCCACCACTTGGCAGCTTCTTCGACAAGCGATCTTCAACATCAGAATGTCTTGCCGCGATTGGAGGACAACGATGGCCCGCTTTCTTTAGACGTAACGTCGCTTCTTCAGTTCTTCTGTAAACTCTTCTATACTACCGAGTTTTGTGCTTGGCAAAGCTTGATACACGCCCTGAGCTGCTACAGCCTACAGCTTGCGAATTGCTATGCGCCAATGGCCCGTTTTTTCGTTGGCCCCTGAAGTTCCTGAACGACTTTTGGTACCAGATGCATGCGCAGATGTGCTCATGCAGTCATGCGTCACGACTCACGCGTTTGGGATAAAGCGCGTGTTTAGTTTTAGAAAGTTCGAATTTGGGGCTACTGTAGCACTTTCGTTTTTATTTGATAATTAATGTTTAATCATGGACTAATTAGTTTCAAAATGTTCGTCTCGTAATTTCCCACCAAACTGTGCAATTAGTTTTTTTCATCTACATTTAATGCTCCATGCACGGACCGCAAATATTCGATGTGATAGGTACTGTAGCACTTTTTGAGAATTTGAGATGGAACTGAACACGCGCAAAATTATTTGGAACTTGTGTATAACCCAACTCTGCTCGAGCTCAGCCTCCGGAGACCCAAATGATTATTTTTTACCTGGATGACCTAGGTGAAAATCCTGGGTAGATTATAAATATATAGTGTTATTTTTTAGTTGGAGAACCTAAGTAAGATTCATAAAAAGTTCAAAAGATCTATGGTGTATTTTACTCTTTTTATAAGATAGTCCTTGTACTTGTCAAACCATAGACTCGCCCTGTTTTTCAGCACTACTTCAGTAGTACTTTTTAGCGAAACAACGGTGATTTCCTCCCCAGCAAATAAGCATAAGCAATAGCCAAATTTTAGTGAAACGAACAGGTCCACTATATATAAAAAACATATTTCTAATGAGTAGTTTTTATAAAATATTTTTTTATCATATCTTCTCTCTACACCATCTACCGATAATGCTCCAATTAAGACGTCGTGGACGGACGGACGCCTCACTCTTCTCACTCCCACACCTAAAAAATCTTATCTCTCGCTTCCTCCTTCCTTCGGCGTTCATGACCTGCCCTATCCCCGACGCTGCGGCAATGGTTGCCTCCCTGGCTGGTGGCGGCGGCCCTCACCCACCCCGGCGCGTGCCCTCCTCCACCCTGGCGTCCTCCTCCCCCCACCCCGGCGGCTCCTCCCTCCACTCCGGCGAGATCCATGGAGCACGAGCGAGATCCATGGAGATAGCGCGGCGGTGTTGCAGGGAGTGGGTGGCTCTCCTCCACCACAATGCGGCGCCCTCCCTACCCCGGCGGCGCCCTCTCTCACGCCAGCGACCGACCTCCCTCCACCCGGTGGCCATGACGCGCTCCTCGCCCCCTATCCCACACCATTGCCGCTGAGCCAAGCCCGGCACTGGTGGCGCCAGTGGTGCTGGTGTTTGCGCGCAGCCGCTCGCCGCCATTATGGCAGAACCGTCTAATCTAATGCCTCTCAGGAGTGCTCGTCTTCCATTAAACACTAAGCACCCAAGGGAGAACACCAAATTACTCACTTCCATCGGGCACACCCCGAGGGAGAACCCGAAAATCCACATTTTTACATCAGGATCACAAATGAGAGAATAAAGCTTACATCATTCTTAACCATTTCTTACATCACTTTACATGTACATCAGAGTATAGCATTTATTATTATAACCGTGAAATGTAATCATATTATCAGAGTTATGAACAATTTAATGTAACAATGGAATATAAACATGTGATCAGAATTACAGCGGAAATAATTATCTGTTCATGGCATGGTGAAACATTGATATGAAAACTATGACAACAAATTATAAAACTTTTCTTTATAAAACATTTGGTGAGAGTTATAAATAAAAACTATGATCGCAGCGTAAAGGAAATCCTCTCTGAGCCCACCAGGAGGAATCCACACACAAGGGTCCGCGCTAGCATCCACCTGTCATCTGCATCAGGAGGAAATAAAACCTTGAGTACTCAATTGTACTCAGCAAGACTTACCTGACATGAGGAAAAAAAGACTCTAAGGATATGCAAGGCTATCTGGCTTGTGGGTTGACTACATCTGTAGGAAGCATTACTAAACGTGCGTCCCTATATTTGATTTTTATTAATAGCCGCATTGGTTCATTAACTAACCATTCTATCCTTAATCGAGGCGGGCAACCTAACGCGCCCGCCTCGGTTAATGGTGATTAACCAAGGCGGTTGCCCTAATGCCACCACCTCGGTTAATCTATATTAAATGAGGCATGTGATGTAATAACTTAATATTTGTTCATGGAACGATAAGGACCAAGATGGCTGGCATATCACTAACAAACAAAGAAGAACTCTCTGCCACATCATTAGACAATCAAGGAGGAACTAGAGTTTGCATCTACAATGAACCCCAACTCGTCAACCAAGGATCAACAAAAATCAAGAAAGGTTGATGGAAGAAGAGCATGCAATTGATTTTATACATAGTCAAGAGGGACCGTTACGACGAGATCGTCAGAGGGCCCTTAAAATCCTAGGACTGGCACTGGCCCCAATGGAATGTCAAAATAATCGATCAGTGTATTGCTTTGACATATGGAAATGTTAAGATCATCTCTAAGAAAGTTGTTATTGCTTTCGTGGACTGGAGGCTAGTTTACAGAGTACAAGATCTAATAAATTCAACAAAGAAAGCAAAGGAGATCATTCTAGAGTGGCAGCAAAGAACCCAGTGGAATTCGAGGTTGCAACCCTCCGCACCAAGATTCGATATTGCCAAGCAGGATAAAACAACCCAGACGTGTTTTGATTCATGGGTATTGGGCAGTGTATTTCTTACTTCTTACCTGAGCATCTCTAGTTCAAATATATTCTACAAAGCTTAGAGAATGCAAATAGATAGGACACCATCAGCTAAAGCAAGAGCAACACATGTGCTACTTTCAAGCAGGTGGTAAGCAATCAGGTTTTCTTTTTCCATCTTCCATCTTTCATCTTCAGTTCTTACTACGGTGTTAGAGTTAAGACAAGTCGTACCGACTCGGCGATGATTCGTGAACCAATGTCCCCAGCTGGGTACCCCGAAAACACACGCCCCGCTTGTACCCCGGGCATAAGCAGGACCAACCCATCACCCTCCTGTCCTAGGTGTCTAGGTCCCCGTCCAAACTAGGACTCCAAGCTTCTTCGCCCCTGAGTCCCGGACTCAGTGTGGTGCAAGAACCTCCTCCACCAAAACAAAACCCTAACAATCGGTCCAGAAAGAGCTAGATCCATGGCAAGAGAGCAACAAGTCTTCCAAGCGCCCATACACAAGTATGTACTCGGGATAATAAATCTGTGACTTGCCTAACGTCTTATGCAATGGCCGGTCCTTAATCAACAGACAGGGAAAGCAGTATAACCAAACCATGCCCCGCATCCACGGCGACACAACCTCTTACACCCACTAATACCCAAACCATATCCCTGTCCGGTCACCATTTTTCTTTCCACCATTTATATATTCCAAGTAATCATAATACAGTAATATATTTCCTATCTCTCGCGAGTGACAGGCAATTACTTGACTTCTATCGGAGTCCTGTAGCATAGCAATCTACATGATCCTATCATACTAGTAAGACTCATAGGATAAAGATATATATATATATATATATATATATATATATACAAGTGGGTTTTATTTAACTCCTTAAAACTTAATGCACAAATATAATTTAAACTGTAGAAAAGTAGGGGTTATGCACCGGGGCTTGCCTGGGTAAGATATATTAAAAAGTTAGTATCTACATCTTCAGATCATCCACCATCAACTGAATAGAAAGCCCATTGCATCATCTCCTGGAAAGAATACCATTACACCATCTTTGTATTCCCAATCATCCTTCAATTGATCCGTTGATCCATCATCGTACCTATATGATATGCAATGCGATGCAATGCAAGAAGTAATTAATCAATTGCAACCATGATTCGTAAAATAAGATTTACGCCTCTCAAGTTAACGAGCTAGTTCTAATGACAATCGTACTTATCTACGTATCCATGTTGTTGAATAAGATGTTATTTCCCAACAAATATTTTAGTTATACAAACCCAAGTTGTTTCTTTATTTTATCCTATCGATTTAATCTTTATTCAAAATTGGGCATCATTATCTATCTAGCAAACTAATTATTCTAGAGCTACAAAAATTATAGTGAATAACTAATATTGCTAGAAGCCTACTATACAAATTTCAGATCCAACACTATTACCAATTTATCACAACAATTCCTACAAGTTTATATTTTTACAATATTAAGTACCTTAAATTAATTATATAGCTTCCAAGAATATTATCAAACTATGTGAACAAAATACACTCTCAGGTAGATCATGATTTTATGAGACTAACAAAATTAGTTTCACCATTTTTAGACTCCTAGGCTATTTTATATTGATTTTACAACTTTACCTTTTAAACTAACTTAGAAATTGCTCTATAAGTCGAAACGGACCGGCATCAATCAAACTCGGCCTAGCACGAAACGGGGTACGTGGTCCAGTGGCGCAGCCAGGCGCGTAGCAAGCCAGACCGACGAGCGGCCTAGGTAGTGCGGCACCAGGCTAGCCTCAAGCGGCGGTGCTGGCCGGTAAATGAGGACGCAGCGGCAGAATCGACGCTGGTCGGCCCAAGTGCGCGAGATCGTGGCCCAAAGAAACCCGAAGCGGCCGCCCACGTGCGGCGAGCCCAATGCATGGCAGCACCATTAAGAGAATAATCCCTTGTACTTCTACCTAATCCACCCACCAAACCACACCACTATTCATTTAAGTCATGTATTTCACAACTAAAACCCTGTATTAGCTTCTATTCCCCATTCTCACCTGCTCTCTTTCCCCAAAGTAGAGCATGGCATAGAGACACCGACTGGCGGTGGCAACGACGTTGTGGGGCCGGGAAAGGCACGACGACGGCGGACAACTAGCCGGTGAGCTGCACGGGAACCCGCGTGACCTCGGGATGGCCGCGGCAACACTAGAACCGGCCTCGGCAGCCTGCCCACGCGAGCCGTGGTGGCGGCAAGCCGCCGCGTGGGGAGCGACGGTGGCACAGCCACGACAGGGCGCCTGGCCAAGGCGTGGAGCTTGACGGAGGTGCAAGCTCGGTGTGAGGTGGCTGCGATGGTGGTGGGCGCAGCGGCGAACAACGGCAATGAGCACGGATTCTTAGCGATGCGGGCTCGGGCAACGGCGGTGACGGCCGTGGAGCAGCAGGTCCAACACAGTCCATGGGCCTGCGCATACGTGAAGGGGGGGGACAACGGGTGGACAGCGCAGCGATGGCAGCTGCGACGCTGGTAGGCATTCTCGGCACCGGCGGACATATCGCAGTCGACGGTGGATGCGGCACGATGACTACGACGTACAGCGGCGCTGCAGCGGCCACAACGAGGCATGGTACGGAGCATGCAGGGCTCGGTGTTTGGCCGGGCAACGACGACTCCCGGTGGTGGAGGTGAAGCGAGGCAGCACGGGGAAGTGCCAGCGGCTCCGATCGTAGTGGGGCAGCACGGTGAGGTGGAGCTGTGTGGACGCCGGGGTGCCAAGCGGGCACGGCACAGCGGTGCTACGACCGAGTGAGCTCGGGGAGATGGAGCTCGCGACGGCATCGGCAGCAAGGGTGCGGCAGAGGCTCAGCTCGATGTCACGGTACAGGGCGAGGCCAAGGACGGGGTCGAGGCTTGGCGTAGCCACGACCTAGTGATGGCGCTGTGGGACGGCGCCCGTGGCGAGTAGCAGGACACGCTGGGGTGCTTGGTGGCGAAGCTCGGCGCTGGCAGCCCATGTTGGAGCAGAGGAGTGGTGCACGGCAAGAGAGAGGGAGCGGACGGACTAAAGCTGAGACGCCACCTCATGGCTATAGAAAAGGAAAAGGGAGAGAGAGAGGGGCACAAGCGTGCGAGACAGTAGCAACAGCGGGCCACGACGACGTCAAGGAGAGGGAGAGGGATATGGGCGCACGGCACAGTGTGGCCGGTGCCGGTACATGTACAGGCAAGGAGTGGACATGGCGTGGCAGGAGCAGGGCCACGTGCAATCCTGAGGGAAATTTCAAGCGAAGCAGTACACGGCAGCAACAGGAACGACACATGCTCCACGCGCTACGACACGACACAGAACAAACAGGGAAAAGAAAGAGCAAGCAATCAACTCGACAGCGCGGTGCGACAAAATAATTTAGGTGATTTAAGCGGTCAGGACGGCAGCTGTCGCGGGTACGTTACCGATTTATCTAGGGACTAAAACAAGTATATACGTAAACTTAAACATGTCACAAGACCAAAGCTTTTCAACTAAGCGTGCTTATCAAAATTAACACGTGAGTATATATATTATTCTATTTATTAATAGATTTTATTTTATTTATAAAAGTTGTTTTTCATGCTTAATCTAATAAAACAAACTGTTCGCTAGAATCGTCGTTCGACATCCCTAAATATCTTTATGCACTGAGTAATTTAACTGGGGCGTTTATTCGAGTCCATAAAACTGGGTCACACAGGATTCACTCATCGCATCAAGTACGTTTTAAATCGAAAATCCGAGAAACCCGTTTTTGAAAATTTTACTTAGGCCTAAATCGCAGTACTAAACGAGCTCGTAACACCAGGGGTGTTACAGCCATCTCTGACCCCGACGACCGGAATCGACCGGCCCAGCCTTCCCCTTCCCTATGTTGCATATGTATGTTTCAAGTGTTTCAGACATTTCAGATGTATGTTGCAATTGTTTAATAGGGATGTTGCAAAAGTAGATCGGGGGATGTTGCATATGTTGCAATTGTTTCACAGGCATATTGCAAGCATATGCTCCGAGTGTTTTAGATGTTTCAGAGGTATGTTTCATCTATGTTTTCCGATGGCATGTTGCAAGTGTGTTTATTTGGATGTTGCATATGTTTCACACATACGTTGCATGTGTTTTATTTGGATGTTGCGTATGATTGCAATGGTTTTTCAAGTGTTTTCTGGTGTTTTTTCACATGTTTCAGAAGCATATTTTACGTGTTTCAACTGCCTTCAGACATATGTTGCAACTGTTGTATTTGGATGTTTCAAAAGTCAGTGTTGCATCTCTCCTCCCCACCTTCTGTTGCATCGTCTCGGTGTGTCCTCCTCGTAGCACCGGTAGGGTATTCATACGACGCCGCGGCCAGGTCCTTCCGAATCGAAGGCACCGCGCCCCTTCCCCTCTTGTCGCTCGGGCAGCGTGGGGCCCGCGTGGAATGCATGAAACAGAGTGCAGCGTGTGGGCTTCCAAACGTGGGCGTCTATCCAGACGTCCGGACACTAGCACTACCGATCATCTACTCATCACATCTCTTCATATCTTGATTCTTGTGTAGATATAGTTTCTTCTTTAAGAAATTATTTCCTCACCTTTCTTTTTAAAATTTAATGTTATATTATCATTTCACTTATCTAATAAATATAGAAACTATCTTAGTCTATGGATTAAGAGTGCCATGACATGCTCCCACTATAGGCCAGCTCATTTTAAGCAACTTTGGAACCGCTAGATAGTGTTGCATGGCACAAAGAGTTGGAGCCCTACAAAATAAGACCTAAATAAGACGTTGTCTGAATCTATTAGCTGCTAATAGCAAATACTTCATAGTTAATATTAGATGTTATTAGCTAGTTTGGTTTAACTAGTGAAATAGTTATTGGTCACGTATTCAGCTAGCAATTAGCTAACATGTTTGGACCTAAGGAACTAATTATTAGCAACTAACTATAGTTCCAAACATGGCCTAAAAAATAAAAACAAACTGTTATATGGCTTGTCTTCTGTTGATGTGACTATTTACAAGATAAGCTTATATTAAACTTACTCTAGATGATAGATAGTTATTATTATTATCCCTCGACGAGGAATAAATTGGAAGTCATCTAGGGCCTCAGTCGCTATTTGACCATTTTTCATTACTTTGTCCACTTTATTGTGCACCACTATTAGTATATTTATCCCTCGATGAGGAATAAATTGGAAGTCATCCATGTAGAAATCGAAAACTCTTCTAGGTGTAGATCAGCGAGTAGAACTTAGCTTAATGCATGAATCGGGAGAGGGAGACTTCGTGGTGTACTTCATCATGCGTAGCCACGGCCACGGCGCCACAGCGACGTGGCCACTAGAGTCATAGTAGCAGTGTAGTGACGATGCGCGACGACGAGGCGAAGTGCAGTGGTCCGGTGGTGGCACTGCAGAGGCGACAGTGAAGTTGGTGGTGACTTCCCGTCGTTGGCAGCACCCTCTCTTTAGATCGGGTTAGAGTTGGGATAGAGGTGGGGCATCTGGAGGCTCAAGGGAACCCCATATCGTGTGCCTCGGCCTCACCTCCCTTTTATGGTGCTGTGCGACTGGGGCCCACCAACTATGGAGTGATTGGGCGCTCCCGATCAGGGCGTGGATCTAAGAGGGGCCAATTGGTAGAGATCAAACTAACATTCTCTCCCTTGATCTCACCTTATTCCTTAAACTTAACTTACTTACTTTATATTGTTCACATTCCATCACAGATTAGTGCATAGAACGTGCCTCATCGTCACGGTCTGTTGCCATTAGATTAAACAGCTACAACACACCACTCTGTTTTGAAACAAATACTCAACTAGGCCCTTAGTATCCAGAAATCATAGGCTTTCCCATAAACCCATGTCGACTGTGTGTTCTCTGAACGCACTGGGTGGTTAGCCTTTGGTAAGCGGATCCATAAGTACTTACTCGGTACTTATGTGCTCAATGCTTCAAAATGATTCTAGATTTTCTCCTTTACATCATATACCTTAGTGTCAATGTGTTTGGCGGCACACTTGACTTGTTGTCTTAGGAGTTAACTTACTTTAAAAGGTTATTGCTGTTGTCTACCATTGTTAAATCCGGGTACATATTTCCTTAATCTCTTTTGCTTGTTCCTTAAGCCTCATGACAAGCTATACTATGGTATGCATCACTGATGATACCACAACTGTTTCTTTGAAGCTTTTCCACAATAATACTCCAACTGCGAGTGTTAACAACTGTTGTAGATTTCACTACACATCTCGCCAAGACTTAACTTTTGTACCCTCAACTATTTGAGAGTTCTTATTCTTTCTTACTCAGCATGAGGCCTATAATACTTTGTAAAAATGCAAGACATTCTTAACTCAATTCCAGTGATCTATATCTGAACTGGACTTCTGCCAAAATATCCTGGATACATAAATTATGTCAGGGTAAGTTCTTACTTGTACTTGTACACACATCAAGCTTCCAATAGCTGAAGCAGATGAAACCATATTCTTTTAATCGATCTCATATCGGTTTTAGAACACTTAAAGTTCCCAAAACTATTACCCTTGACTATAGGAGTAGGCGTAGGTTTACTCGCATGCATACTTTACTTCTTTAGAATCTTTTCTAAGTATGCATTTGCGATAGTCCTAATACCCCATTTTCTTCTATCTCGGTGAATTTTAATTTCTAGAACCAATGATACTTCACCAAGATCATTCACATTGAAACTTGAGGATAAAACTTCTTCTCCGCTGATAGATTAACATCACTACTAAGGAGTAGAATGTCAGCTATTCATAGGATGCGGAAAATGAATTTTTCATTCTTGATACTCGCATAAACGCTATCATCCTTCTCATTTTCTTTAAAACCCAAACTTTCTTATTGTTTTCATCAACTTCAATACTAATGTCTAGAGACATATATTTAACTCATAAATAGATTTCTACAGGCGGCATCCCATATGTTCTTTTCTTCCATGACAAAACCCTTTGGGTTGTGCCACGTAATCGTTTTCATATAAATCCCTGTTAAGGAATGCCGTCTTTACATCCATCTGATGTAACTCTAAATCGTAATGTGTCATTAACACCATTATGATTCTAAAAGAATCCTTACATAAGACTGGAGAGAAAACTCTCATTGTAATCTATTCATTCTCTTTGCGTAAAGCATATTGCCACAAGTCGTGATTTATATCTTTCTACATTCTCTTTGGAGTCACGTTTTGTTTTGTAGACCCTTTTACAGCCTACTATTTTGGCTCCATTAGGAATTTCTTCTAAATCCCAAACATCATTGGTATTCTTCAAATTCATTTTAACTTCCATAGCTTCTTGCCATTTAAACGAGTAAACACTTCTCATGGCTTCTTCAAATGAGGTGGGATCACCCTTTATTTAAATTTCTTTACTAACATAGACTTCATAGTTATTGGAAAAACTGGTTTACTAATTCTTTGAGACCTTTTGAGGCCTCAGCTACTGGCACTTTTATATGAGGCCATTGTTGCTCTTCATTGCCAAGAGGTAATTGATTCTACATGCTCTTTATCATAAGATCCTTGTTTACATTATTTATCTTCTTCAAAGAGCCAACAACAGGTGTTGTATTAGTCACACAACATCAACAATTATTAAGAAACTTGTTGCTCCTGAGTCACTGGAGTGGGCATGTAGTCCCTCTTCTCTTCAAGTCTTAGGTCTCTACATATCTCTACATACCATGCTCCCTAGATCTTCCCATCTTTTCTAAAGATAGTATATCTTCAAATTTCTTATTTTGGGTTTAATCCGTTAAAACCTCATATGGTGCTTTAAGCACCACCTTAACATCTTGGAGGCTGACTACGCTATCTTTCTGTCAAAACTTTAAAAGGTCTAGGAATTTAGCTATTTCTCTGCTTAGGGGTATCATCGTTGTGACAGTTGTACTCCTCGAGTGGTCGCATTCATCTCAATTAATCTTTATCTCACTCTTAATGAAGAGTATTTTTCTTAATTGTTCTTTATATTCTCCCCCTCAAAATATGGCATGAACTTTACTGCCATAATTTTGATAACTATTCAGAAAGCCTGTAAACGAGGAGACATTTTTAACTTACTTCATTCACATGATTATGTGATGTAAACAAAGTTATTTCTTGATCCGTTTAGGAGTACACTTTCCTTAATTCACTTTAAGAACTTAACGAGGTCTTTCATTAGCAGTACTTTTGCAAGTCACGCTTGCATCTTTTTCTTCTTCTTTGATTAGTATTGACCATGACGATGCATTTTTATTGTGCCACGGTCAATACTGGGACAACATAAGAGCTATCCAAACTTCTCTCGCTATGCGAGATACAAACATGTGAATCATAATAAACTTCTTCTGCCATGCAGGATTAACTAGCATAAGTACTATGTCAAAACTTCTCCCCTTGCGGGATACATCTATACGAAAACTTAGCCATAACGACTAAAACATTCAATTATACTTTATTTTTCAATTAAATCTTTCCGTTGGTTCCAATTTAATTAGAAAATAGTAAACTAACAAAAAATTGTCCTGAACTGACTTGACTCAAGCCTTTTCATTCACATATCCTAGCATTGCAGCCCGTTGACATATAGCCGAGTGATCTTGTCAATTAAAAAATAAAATATACAATATGCTTCTGCATCAATTCAACATCACCGTTGGGCAGAAAATAGAATTGATGCATTAAAACTCATAAATTAACTTGAAATCCATATAACTACTCTTCAAAATTAAATTCTTCCATTGGTTCAAATTTAATTACAAGATAATCTACTTTATTGCAGCGAAAACTTAATAGTGAAATACATTCTTTTAGTTCAGGAGCATTTCTTAGTCTACTCTTTGAAAAATTCACCATGTTGATGTAAAATTTACCGAAGATTTAATCTTCAAACTTAAATTCGTTATAATATTGTCATCATCAACGTTGATCAGAAAATGATAATATCATAATCTTACTTAAACAAAATGGACTACTCCTCTAATTTAAATTTTTCCGTTGGTTCTAATTTAATTAGAGGATAAACTTAATCATAATTTACTAAATACAACTGCTCTTCAAATTAAATTCTCCCGTTGGTTCGAATTTAATTAGAAGATAATAAACATTAAACTTTATAGCGGAAACTTAAACATGATAGGTGAATTTTACCTATAGAAAACTCATTTTTCTATTTTCTTTGAGCCATTAATCTATTTCTAGGAAATAAACAAAATTCTCTGGAAAAAAGAAAAAAGAAAAAGCTCAAACTGATCCTATACATATGGCCCGGCTGCAAATCAGCCCACGGTCGATCGTGCGCGCCGCCCTCCCCTGCGCCCAGGCCGCAACCTGGGCCTGGGCCAGGAATTCGGCCCACAGCGCGCGCCCCGCACCGCTCCGCCTAGGCCAGCTTTTGACCCAGCGAGCGCTGGCCGTTGATCTCGAATCCGACGACGGGGCATGGATCTCGAGGCGAACAAAACCGCTCGGCGCCGGCTCCTCCCGCAACCCTAGTTCATTTGCTCTCTTCCCTTTCTCTCGTGTCGCGTCCTCTCTCTCGCGCCGCACAGGCGTCAGCGGCGGCGTCAATGGTGGTCGTCGGCGTCGGTGAGGAAGGCAGCCACCGGAGCAAGTCCGGCTCCCCTTCCTCCTCTTCCTTTCTCTTCCCTTTCCCCTTCTCATCCTCAGTGCCGCAGTAAAAATGACCACGACGCGACGGCAGCCCATGGCGGTCGGAGAAAAGGAACGTGGCGGCGCGACTGCGGGGCCCCTCTCCGGCGCGCACACTCGACCTAGGCTGAGTGTGCCCCCGTCGAGCGGCCTTGCGGTTGCGCCTTGACCCCAAAGCCCGAGGCATAGGCCGCGTGGTGGTGTGACCTCCCGGTCGGCGACTTGGATCTTCTTCGCGCGCGCTGGCGGATACGACGGCGCGGTCTGCTTCCCGCGCTACGTCGGTGGTGTCTACGGCGAAAGAGCCCTGGTAGGTACCCTCATCGCTCCGTCCTTCTTCTACTTGGGTTAGGTCTTAGGGTTTGGGTTTGGCCGAACCCACTGTTCATCTTCCCCTCCTACTCTACGCGGGTTAGGGTTAGGGTTTGAGTTCATCTCGAAACCGAGACCCCTTTCCTCTTTCTTTTCTTCACCCGATTTGGGTTAGGGTTTGTGTCTGGGTCGATCCAAATCAGGCCAAATCGAGCCCTCTTTCTTCTGTTGTTCTATCCGAATTGGATCTTTCTCATCTACTTCTAAATTACTGCTACCTCTAACTAGATCTACAAACTAGCAACCTTGGCTCTGGTACCATTGTAGAAATCGAAAACTCTTCTAGGTGTAGATCAGTGAGTAGAACTTAGCTTAATGCATGAATCGGGAGAGGCAGACTTGGTGGTGTACTTCATCATGCGTAGCCACGACCACGCCGCCACAGCGACGTGGCCACTGGAGTCGTAGTAGCAGTGTAGTGACGGTGCGCGACGACGAGGCAAAGTGCAGCAGCCCGGTGGTGGCACTGTAGAGGCGACGGTGAAGTCGGTGGCGACTTCCCGTCGTTGGCAGCACCCTCTCTTTAGATCGGGTTAGAGTTGGGATAAAGGGGGCGTCTGGCGGCTCAGGGGAACCCCGTATCATGTGCCCGGCCCCACCTTATTTTTATGGTGCTGTACGACGGGTGCCCACCAACCATGTAGCGGTTGGGCGCCCTAATCAGGACGCGGATCCAAAGGCCCAATTAACCATTGGTGGAGATCAAACTAACCATCCAGGCCTATTTGACTATTTTTCTTTACTTTGTCCACTTTATTGTGCACCACTATTAGTACTATTTTTCCTTATTGATTTTTTCCTGTTTATCAATGTCAATAGCTGTTTATTACCATTGGCTTTGTTGTTCCTGTTCATATATACTTTTGTTCGTGTTTTTTTTTCATTGTTTATTAGCCCGTGCAACGGACCGCATGTTATGTGCTAATACTACAAATCCAGAAACGAGACAACACTCAGCTATCAACCTTTTTTTTTAGTGGACAGAGGCAAAGGAGGCTGTGGGTATATATACTCCATCCATCTCAAATAAATCAATTTCTATAATTCATGTCAAGTTTAACTAATTTTATAGAAAATAGTAATTACATCTATAAAATAAAATGAACATCTTATGAAAATATATTCTATGATAAATTTAATGATACTAATTTGATACCATAGATCTTAACGTTTTTATGTAGAAATTCGGTTAAAGTTTAAAATTTTGATTTAAGACAACTCTAGAAATCTATTTATTCAGAAACCTAGGGAGTATTTTGAAAAAGAGGCCGGAGGAACTATACCAACTAATAATCCGCGTAGAGTTGACCAACAAATACAAAGTCACACGCCATGGCAACGATAAAGGGATCTAATGCTGCTCATCCACTCCAAACCATCTCGTGAGAAGCGCAAACAGCGGGCGGAAGGATGGAGGGCGCCGGCAGTGCGGCGCACAGACGGTGGGGCACGTCGTCGTCGTCGCAGTACAGCTTCAGGACGTCCGTGAGCAGCGCCGCGGAGATCACCGGCGGCGATGAGAATGAGATGGAGGCGAGCCCAGCGGCACCGCCCGTGGAGAACAGAGTTTTCGTGGCCGTCCCGGAGGACGTCAAGCACGGGAAGAGCACCCTGCTGTGGGCGCTGGAGAACCTGGCCAAGGACGGCTCCGGCTCCGGGGTCGTCATCGCTCACGTCCACTGCCCCGCGCAGATGATCCCCATGAGTAAGACTTCCTTAATACCCGCACCGTTTGGACGATTTTCAGATGAGTTTGTATCCATGAATCTGAATGCTGCTACCATCTGCATCTCCTTCGGTTTGCTGTTCCTGGAAACAAGGGATATTTTTTCAGCAAACGACAACAAATTAGCCGACAATACTTTTGGCCAAGCCAAACGAACAGGGCAATGATTTGCTGACTCTAGATAGCAGTCAGGGTCAGGCAATCATAAGGCTTTTCATATATACTCTGTACACACAGCACAGCTGAAAGGGATTTTTCACGTTTTATCATGCAAAACGAAGCCTCGTCCTCTTAACATACCTTCACTTGCTTACCTGCTCATTCTTGGTTTGCTGAGCTGCTAAACTTGTTTTCACCGTTCCAAAAAGGCCATTCCATCTTCTGAATTCGCGTCGCACGGTTCCGTCCTCTGAAAACCATGATTGCTTGCAGAAAAAACTCGCCGAACTAGTATTATGCATTGATGGTGATGCCTTTGGTGGTACACCCCTCGTTGGAGGTAGTATTGTCGTGAGCCCCCTTACTCAGGAGTCTGGTTGAAAAACCTTGTTTTTTCATTCGGCGTTGATGGCATCTGCAGATGTCATTTTTCTTCTTGGAGGAATAGCTGTGAAAACCTACTCATCCTCCTAGTTTACATCGTTTGTTCTCTGTGGTGTGTAGAGTAGAGTGACGTATGACAGCCAATGTTTCTGAAAATTATTGCTATTGTATATCCCGCCCCCCCTATGAATGTGAATTTTCCACTAAAATTTTTAAAATTCAAACACTGTTGGCCCCTCCTAACATTTAAAAAATTAACTTCCTGGCTCCGCCCCTGATTTTGCCGTGGTAGTTTTGTTGTTGCCTGTTGTTTTTGCTTGCTTTTTTATTTATTATAATTATAAAATATTTCTTCTCTATTAATATATGCCGGACATACTCTTGTTATTGGCTCTTTGAAACAAGTATTATGCCTTGAAAGAAACTGGCATAAACGCTCTCAATCTATGAGTCTGCCAGCAGTTTTAAGACCATAATTTCTTTACTAGATGCAGTAAAAAAAATCTTCCATGATGATATATATACTGCTCATGAGTTTAGACTTCATAGAATTGTCATTATTCTGTTATTTCAGTGGGAGGAAAAGTTCATTACACTATGGTGAATGCAAAACAGGTCAATGATCATAGGAAGAAGGTGCGAGCAGAGGCAGAAGAGAAACTAAATGAATACGTCAAGATATGCATAAGGCAGAAGGTGCTCCGTCTCACCTCTCTCATGCCATGAATAAAACTAATGAACCACATAATCCATTCAATATTGAATTGGAGAATATAGTGAACACATATATGTATCTTAAATGACAAATTTCTGCCAAATTACCTTCCATAGGTCAGCTGCGAGAAAATCATAATCGACAAAGAGGATGTTGCTAAAGGGCTTGAGGAGCTAATTGCTCTTCACGGCATCACCAGGCTTGTCATGGGTGCAGCTGCAGACAAACATCACTCAAAGTATGGATTACACACCTAACGATTTGTGTCTTTCTCACGTTTTTATTTGTTGTAGTTTAAGGCTACAAAAAAACATCATCAAACAAAGCATATAATTCCATATTAGCACACAAAGTTCCATATTGTGGAGCTAAATCTCACTGAATTAAAAGTAAAAAGGGAAACAGAAGGGAAAAAATGGTTATTCTACCTAATATAAGTGTTCCCCTATCGTAGGAAAATGAAATCACTGAAGTCCAAGACGGCACTCAGACTGACAGAGGCAGCAGCTTCATCGTGTACGATATGGTTTACTTGTAAAGGGCATCTTATATGCACCAGGTAAGATTAAGCCAAGAAAGCTATTACGTTCCTAAGATAAATATTATTTTTCTAGGACATTAGTATCAGTGAAGTGGTCAACAATTGTGTCTATGGTTTGAGTTCCACTAGAGTTAGATGCGGTAACATCTCATTTATTCGAGTCTTAACGTCGACTATTACAACCAACTTGATATTTTGCAAAAGAGTTAATGTCAGTAAAGTTCATTGCAAAGATACCAAAGAAAGAGATTAAACCATACCTCTAAACGCTGCAGGGAGGCAAATACAACTGTTCCTGCAATACCACCATCACCTGCGTTCACGGTTGCATCAGAGTCATCAGTAACCAGCGTTGGTAGCCCTCTGAGATCAATGACAATCCGTCATTCAGAGAGTGATGCATCAAGCTCAAACGGAAGTCCAAGGCACGATCTGATACGATCGAGAACAGAAGTGGGGCTGTATCCATCTCTAGAATCTATCAATACACCGTCTCGGCTATATGAATCCTGTGGCAGGCCTACAAGAACATCAAGAAGTTCTATAGATTCTTGGGATGAATTTGGGAGGAGATCGCAGAACTCATGGCACGATCTATCAAGAAATGATGATGCAGTCACTATCTCTGGATTAGCAATGCCGCATGGAATGCAAGAACCTGATGATGAAAACTTTTCATCCCCTTCTCATGAGCTGGTATGTATCATGAAGAGACATAACTTCAAGGTAAACAAAACTATCATAAATGAAGTATAACAGGGGACTGAAGTAAGTTTGGTACCACACAGGAAAATCCAGGCGTTGATGCTAATGCTAACATATACAGAAGACTCACAGAGGCTCTCAGTGAAGCTGAACAGTATAAGAAAGAAGCACATGAAGAATCAGCCAAACGCCTAAGAGCTGAACTAGATATGGCTTCAGCTCTTGGAAATGTAAGTGTTCTCCATTATCCATGATTGAGATTGCAAATACTGAACCAAACAAAGTCACATACTACTGCTTTTACAGGTATACGAGTTATATCAGCAAGAGATAAGGCAGCGCAAAACAATCGAGGAAACACTGGCGAGCCAAGAACAGGAGATTGAAGAAATAAAAAGACAGTATGATGTGACATCCAACGAATTGCATGATGTCAAAGAGCAGAAACTCGTCCTTGAACAACAAATAACAGAGATGGCATCTGCTATCAAAGATTACGAAGAGAAGATGGCAGCAAACGAATACCTCACCCAAATGCTGCAAACAGATTATGAGAAGCTGCAACAAGAGCGCGACGCAGCTGTAACTGAAGCTGAAGGTTTGCGCCAGAAGAATGACAATAAGATTTCAGCACCATTGCCAGCTGAAACACTGAACACCGAGTTCTCCTACTTCGAGCTAGAACAAGCCACTGAAGGTTTTGATGAGAGGCTTAAGATTGGCGAGGGTGGTTTCGGAAGCGTCTACAAAGGCTTCCTCCGCAACACAACTGTAGCTGTAAAGCTGCTGAATCCACAGAGTATGCAAGGACAGTCAGAATTCAACCAAGAGGTGAAACAATTCATCAGATCGTTCTCTTTTTTATCTTCATTCAATCAAATAGGCAATTATCATACCTGAACGTCTGAACCTGACCCTTAAATGTCGTGTCACCATTGTAGGTTGCTGTTCTCGGTAGAGTGCGGCATCCAAACCTTGTCACACTGATTGGCTCGTGCCGGGAGGCATTCGGCCTGGTGTACGAGTTCCTCCCCAACGGAAGCCTCGAGGACCGGCTCGCGCGCACCAACAACACGCTGCCACTGACATGGCAGGTGCGCACCAAGATCATCTGCGAGATGTGCTCGGCCCTTATCTTCCTCCACTCGAACAAGCCGCACCCGGTGGTCCACGGCGACCTGAAGCCGGGCAACATCCTCCTGGACGCCAACTTCGTGAGCAAGCTAGGGGACTTCGGCATCTGCCGCCTCCTGAGCCAGTCCAACACCACCACCACCAGGGCCATCACCACAAAGCTGCACAGGACGACCACCCCGAAGGGGACCTTCGCGTACATGGACCCGGAGTTCCTGTCCACCGGCGAGCTCACCCCGCGGTCCGACGTGTACTCGTTCGGCATCATCATCCTGCGGCTCCTGACGGGGCGGCCGCCCAAGAGCATCGCGGAGGTGGTGGAGGACGCGGTGGAGCGGGGGGAGCTGCACACCGTCCTCGACCCGACCGCGGGGGACTGGCCGTTCGTGCAGGCCAACCAGCTGGCGCACATCGGCCTGCGGTGCGCGGAGATGAGCCGGCGGCGGCGGCCTGACCTCGTGGGGGAGGTGTGGAAGGTGGTGGAGCCCCTCATGAAGGCCGCCTCGCTCGACGCCGGGCGGCTGTCGTTCGCGCCGTCGTCGCTGGATGACGCGCACGCGCCATCCTACTTCGTCTGCCCAATCTTCCAGGAGGTGATGAGCGATCCCCACATCGCCGCCGACGGGTTCACGTACGAGGCCGAGGCGATCACGGGGTGGTTCGACAGCGGGCGCGACACGTCGCCGATGACGAATCTGAAGCTCGAGCACTGTGAGCTGACGCCCAACAGGGCGCTCCGCTCGGCGATTCTCGAGTGGCAGCAGCAGTTGCGGCAGCAGCGGAGATAACCATTTACCGAAGCGCGCTGATGCTAACAACCTAATTTCAACTGCACATAATGTTTGTAACTTTGTATTCCGTGGGTCAAAATTTGTTTAAATTTGAAAGAAAAATAAAGGGGAAAATTCTTAGTCTTCTGGAAGATTAGATATAGGAATCCCAATGTTACCTCTCCTACCTTAGTATTGACATGTAGCTCTCCAGCATGCTCGAATTTTTTTTCCATTTACCTCTCTTTGATTGTTGTTAGTTCAATCGGAAACAGGCGTGGCTGGACATGAGCAATGTATATGGACCGAGCAGTAGATGGACCTAACACCAGTAGTCTTTAGCTATTGTTTTAGCTTCGCAATGTTGCAGCATAAAGTAGTCTGTATAGCGGGTCCCACAAGAAATAAAAAAACACCAATCCGTCCATCCTCTTTCGGCCCATCTACTGGTAGTCAGCCTGTTCGCTGGTTGGTTTCAGCCAGTCCAAACCAGCCAGCTAATAATGTTTTTCTCTCACAAAAAATCAGCACCAGCCAGCCCAAACCAGCACCAGCACCAACCAGCGAACAGGCCCAGTGGAAGTAGAGAGACCAGTGGTGGGACCGGTGGGAGCAGGAAATCACATCAATGCCTGGAAAACGTGAGAGAGAGCACGGAGAAAAATAACATTTGGCGGCCCGTAGAATTTTGCTCGAAACTGACTGAAAAATAATTCTGGCTAAATTGTTGTGAGAAAAAAACACTGTTTCGGTTGAAAAAAGAAGCCGAACAAACCGAATATGGGGTAAGCCTTATTTCTTATGGGCAACACATATGTCTATGGCTATCCATTGTTATGGATAGCTATTTAGACTACCTCTACAATATTTCAGCTACTTGATAGAGAGTATTTTTATTCTTTTTTGAACGGAAGAGTATTTTTATTAAAATTAAATACTTTTCTACACCATTATGGTTGCTCTAAGGGTTCGGCGACAACATGATGCCAGATGTCTTGCACTAGACCGACCGACCGACCGACCACAGGATTCACCAAGCACACATGTGGGCTGACTTCTTGGTCGCTAACGATCACAATATTGTAGCCTGCCCATCTGTTTGGAATCTACAAATTTTCTCTGGCACGGTGACAGGTTCTTGTTTGGTTTTGGTAATTAAGTGACAACTTTAGTTGAACTAATATGTGTTTGAGTGAGATACATAGGTGATTAGTCCATAAGTATATGTGTGTGAGTAACATATGTCGTGGCGGTGAAGATGGCTCGGAGATGTTGCAAAGCTCACACATGTGATGATGAAGGAGCTCATTGCACATGAGACATGACATTGAGTCATGTGATCAAGATGGAGAAGATGACTTGGCTCGACGGACCGATTGCAAGTGTGAAGGGCAAGTTGAGTGATGACTTAGCACCGATGGACCGAAGCAACGGTGAAGAGCAAGTGAAGTCAAGATCGATAAACCAATATGGTCATGTGATGATATGGAGTGGATCATATCATTGTTGATCATGTTGGTGCATGTGTTGCATCGACATTGGAGGAGATGGAATGGAATGCGTAAGGCAAAGGTATAACCTAGGGCATTTTATTTCACCGGTCATAGGTGTGTAGAGAAGTTGATGACCGGATTGAAGATAGATGGCCGTACTATCAAGAGAGGCAAACTTGTTTGCATATCGGTCATCTAGTGCCACTCGAGTGATCTAACTTTACATCGTTGCTAGGATCGAGTGGCGTGGCAAGTTGAGTGGCTAACTCCTTTAGAAAAATATTTGTGAAATGCTAACACACTTACATATGATGGTGTACACTTGGTGGTGTTGGCACATTTGCAAAGGAGAAGAAGTTGATGAAGAAAAGGAGTTTAAAGCGCTGGTCACGTGGTGACCGGACGCATCCGACATGTGGACCGAACGCGTCCGGTATTCTGGCTAGACGTAGGCAGAAAGTGCTGACTCGATCGGACGCTGCACAGTAAAAGTGACCGGACACGCAGGGCCTACATCCGGTCAGTGGTGATGTATGCTGACGTAGCGCGCGGAGTTGATCCAGAGAGGATCGGACGTGGAGGCGAGTCTAGTCACCTGGGACCAGACGCGTACGGTTTCAAAAAAGAGGCTCCAGGAGCTCTCTGGACTCGACCGGACGCTACGTCGTTACGAGTCAAGTCATGTTGAGGAGGTGCGTCCGGTCATGTTGTCAGGTGCACGAGCGAGTTAGCCGTTGGCGGCAATGGCTATTTCAAATGGCTAGTGCCACGTGGAGGCGGTACAGCGATCGGACACAGCGACCGGACGTGTGCACGGCGAGCTACGCGTCCGGTGTGCACAAGCTGCGTGTCCGGTCAGTATGCAGAATGCCCAGTGAAGGGGTAACGTCTAGTTTAGCCCGTGAGGCTATAAATAAAAGTGTCGGCCGGCCTTTGGCTGGTTGTTGAGCACACTAGAGCCTTGGTGTCTTATATGGTGGTGCTTGAGAGCCCTCTAACTCACTTGAGCTTCATAGTGTTCATCCAATTGAGTGAGTGAGCGATTCTAGTGCGTTTGCATCATGAAGTTGTATCGAGTGGCACTAGGTGTTCGAGTTGCAAGCCTGTGGTGCTTGTTACTCTTGGAGGTTGCCACCTCCTAGATGGCTTGGTGGCTTGTGACTCCGTTGAAGTACGCGAGAAGATTATGTGGTGCTCCAGAGGAGGATTTGTGAGGGGGATTGTGCTCACCTTGCGAGGATCGCAAAGAGCAACTCTAGTTCAGCGTGTCATTGAGCTACCCTCACTTTCAGAGTAGGTTCTTGCGGTGCCCGATGTGCGGGCTTAGCGGGTGATGCCAATTAGCCACCAAACCACCAAGTGAGCGGTTGACACAATAGGGACGTAGCTTGGTGGCAACCAAGTGAACCTCGGGAGAAAATCACCGTGTCAACATTGTCTTCATCATCTTCTCGGTGGTTTGCATTCCGCGAAACACAAGCTTGTATTACTTTCATTTACATTGTGCTTGTGTAGTTGCTCTTATAACTAGTTTAGCTTTAGTAGCTTGCTAGTTACCTTCTTGCTTATGTAGCATAGAAGTAGCTCCCTTACGTGGCTAATTTGGTTTTAGTAACCTTGTTAGTCACATTGTTTAGTTTGTGTAGCTAAGTAATTTGCACTCTATAATTTAGCTTTGTGTAGCCTTATTATTGAGCATTGCTAGTGAGTTTAGGTGGCTTTGTGCTTTTGCATCACTAGTTGTGTAGGAGCTCCCCCGGTTGCTTGAGTACTAGTGCATAGGTTTGTGTGACATTGATCTAGAATTAATTAGGTGAACTCTAGCTAGCCCGGCACATTTATTGCTTCTTTAGGATCTTTTAAGGTGCTTGTGAACTTAGATAGATGGGTGTAGTCTTGGCTAGACCGATAGTTTTAATTTCGCATTTATTTTAGAAATGACTATTCACCCCCCCTCTAGTCCGACATCTCGACCCTACACATGGCCACGCTACTATATCACACAGGGCCGCCGTCCGGGGTACGGGAGCCGCCTAGCCGAGACACCATGAATGTAGTAGCGCCGCCTACCGATACACGACAGTCGTTGTACGGGTGCATCAGGAGGTCGAAGGTGAGAGCATGACTAAGGGAGCGCTGCCACCGCCTTTGGGGTTAAAAATTAGATCTTACTGTATTTTTTCTCAAGGTTTATAGAAGACAAAAACTTCCTTCAAAACTATGCTAAGGAAATAATAAATTACACATGAGATATAAAGTATGCGGCATGTAACTTTTGAATCCTATTGTGTAGATCCAGTTAATATAAGCCTAACAAATTTAGTTTGGTATTTTTGAAATTTTCTGTCATTTATTTTGCATTCTAGAATTGACCCTTTGGTCACATAAGGTAGAACTAGTAGATATTTTTGCATTGGGAATCCTGGACTATTCACAAATTACTTTATCTTGTCCACTCTTTTTTCTCTTGTACTTTAACACGGCGGTACATGGACCTAGAGCCTTGCACAGCCACTGAGGACGATGAACATACCTTTTCGTGGCGTTCCAACTACAGGGACATTAGCATGATCGATAAGGCTATTTATGATAGAGCTGCAGATGTGTAGGAAATCATCATACATCCCTCAGAATGGGATCATTAGCTAGGGGATGGTATTCAATACAATGCCACCAACTTACCAGTAATTTCATAACAAATATCAAGGAAGACACAATGAACTATTTAGAAACAATTACTTACACGTTGATCGCCACATGTGTAGAAGGCGCGGGCAACTGTATCTGGATGCCTAGGTTGATACATGTGAAGCTGGCTTAACATGATCATAGTTAGGCATGAGTAGTTTGGTATGGACACGTGCATCCTTGCAAGACACATCGGGATATAAAGCTTTGAGACGACCCCGTTTTCGCCACTTCGCCATACGCCACATGTCGCTCATCTATCAAAACGGAGGGTACTAAGAAAACATATCCAATTGCCTTCATCACTAATCTAAACATTTAATATTAATATAGACAGATAATCCATACTAACTAACTAACTAAACTTAAACTTAGCCTAAACATAATAACTAACAAACTAAAACCTATAGGTACTAACCAAACTTAACCTACACTTAAACATGCTAACTAAAATTTCTAACTAACTTACTAACCTAAACATAGAGCAAATGCAACTACATGTACACGTAAAAATCGAGGGCACACACTAAACCCAACTATCTTAACGTATTCGATCTACCTAAAATACTTTGCATCTCTTTCCAAATAAAGTTTTTCCTTCAAACCTTAGCAACCAAGGCTACTCTACGAATCCACCATGAAAATAAGAAATGAGAGGGGCATTACCTTGCCCTAAGCCGGGGGGAAGCTTGGGAGTGACCACCAACTTGCCCCGGAGGCAGATGGCACCGGTTCAGCCCCTGGGCACGCCCTGCCAAGCGAGGGAGGAGGAAAGAAGGGAGGGAGAGAGAAAGGAAGGGAGCCACGCGTGGCTATGTAATCCCCCTGCCGCGCCAGACAGGGTGGCACGGCAAGGGCCACGCCAGAGTTGATGGCGCGGCAGTGCTGCCACGTCAGCAGGTTAGCGCTTGGCTAACCTGCCACGTTGGCAGGCCAGCCGTGCCATGTGGAGTAGCGCGTCGTAGTTGTTTGGCCGCGCCAAGAAGATTGATGTGGCCAAATGGGTTAGTTTTGGAAATAAATTTTGGATAGTGTTATTTTTTAAAATAGTTTTAAAAAAGTTTTAAAATAAAAAATTTCTCACATGCACCATGTAGCTCAGCAACATAACTTCCCGAGTCAAGCGCTCTCAAGCGGTTCACGCTAGCTACTTGGCCTTCCGCATATTATAATATGGAAATGCTCTTACGCGGGTGTCCGGACGGTTTTTGCTATCAGACGCTATTTTAATTGGATTCAACCCATACAGATGGCCCAACAACTGACATATTTCTCTCCCACATCGCTGCTCATCTTGCAGATGGGGCACTAGGGCACGGCGTTTGTGGCTAGCGGCGCCATGCTCGCCTTTCTCCTTCGCCGCTCACCACCTTCCATCACTACCTCTTCCTCCCTCACGGCCATGCCCGTGCCCGCTAGCAGCAGCCATGCAGGGCCGCAGGTACCGGCCGCTGCGTGTGACCTGGCGGCCAGGAGAGGTGGCCATCACTGGCCGGGCCTTGGCCAGGGCGCAGGCGCAGCTGGCCGTTGACAGATCGCGCCACCATCCTCAGCTGCCGGCTTACAGGAATCGACCATTCCCCCGCTTTGTGTTGCGTCATACGGAAGAAGAAGAAGAAGAAGAAGAAGAAGAAGAAGAAGAAGAAGAAGAAGGGTGAAAACCGCATGTGTAAGAGTATATTTCAAGTGTTTCAGATGTTTCCGAGGTATGCTACAAGTGTTATATATCGATGTTGCAAAAAGTAGATCGGGATGTTGCACATGTGGTAATGGCTATACACGTATGTTTTAAGTGTATGTTCCAAATGTTTCATCTGTTCCAGACGTATTTTGCAAGTGTTTTATCTAGACGTTGCAAAAGTAGATGGATGTTGCATATACATGCTTGTTGCAAATATATGTTTCAAGTGTTTTCAGGTGTTTCATAAGTATGTTTGCAAGTGTTTATCTGCATGTTGCATATGTTTGCAATTGTTTTTAAATGTTTTTTCAAGCGTTTCAACCCTATATACCATGGGGATTGAGGGGGAATGGAAGAGATTGAGGACGATTTTGACTTGTTGGGGATTTAATCCCTCTCAATCCCCATGGATTTGAAACAAAACGAACATGGCCTTAATCCCCTTGGATTGATTTGCAACCGAACAAGGCATAAGAAAACTCAGGCGTGAGGCATTTCACCTTGATCAGTACACTTAGGAGAAAAGGTCTGCTTCAGCACCTTTTGAGTCCCAACGAATTCATCTCTGTTGTTTCAGTGGGGATAAAATCTGACAGTACGAGGACAAATTCAAACAAAGGGCGAGAAAAAGGCAGAGAAGAAACTCCGTGGGTATGAAATGATGTGTAAACGACGAAAGGTTCGATCCACATCTCTGTAACCCCTCCTTATTTTCAAATAAACTACTTAGCGTAGTATGCAAAACAACGATGCCTTTATCTAAAAACTACAAAACAATGAAAAAACACATTGCACAAACATATGATTCAAGTGCACCTGGCTAATTCCACTACTTTTGCTGTCATTGTTATTTTACAGATTAGTTGTGAGAAAGTAATAATTGAGAAGGATGATGTTGCCAAAGGGCTTGAGGAGCTTATCGCCCATTACGGCATAGCCAAGCTTGTGGTGGGAGCAGCAGCAGATGAATGCTACTCAAAGTATGTATGACAATCTCGTATGCCACACTTTGTTAGATCAGAGCTGCAAAACATTGAAAAATGATCATATACACCTTAGTCTGTCTACCTATTACAAATTTAAACTGTAGCAGAGATGATATGCAGAGAGCTGAATACCACCGTTAGTACAAGACAACAATTGTTTAATGTTATAACGGTAAATAAGAACAAAGTCACTGGCAGAAACTTCAGATTCCATAGGTTAGTTCCTGTTTTAGGTGGTTACTACAATGCTATTATCAGAGTATAATCTTACAGTCCTACACTACAAAAGTTGATCTAATATGCTGTTTAAAGTTTTCTTAATTTTCACGAATTATGGACATTAATTTGTTATAGGTTAGGTGGTAAAAACATTACTTATAACAAAAGGAGATGGTCGACTACCCGGCTTCATTTGCAGACAAGATATATTTCTTAGTGTTCATGTTGATCAATAGAAAATAGAATGGAAATACAGTTAGGAAAGTTACTTACATTGCATCAGGATTACTTATATTTTTCTGCTAATAACTAACATATATACATAGCTGCAGAATTTGACTGTTAAATATGTTTGCCTGAAAACCATGCTACTGTGGAAGGGATAAGAGAGTAATATTGATGGTTTGTGAACGGTGACGCCAGTGCTTTATTTTCCTGGAGTCGCCCCTGGTCCAAGATAGCACTCAGACTGATGGACTCAGCAAGCAATTCATGCAACATGTGGTTCACATGCAAAGGACACAGCCAACTTGGTCATTAGCTGGCTGGATATAGACAGTCATTTTCTTGGCTTTCTAAGAGACTAGTTAGCGTGTCCGTGCATCGCTACGGGATAACTAAATCTTTTATACTAAAAACACACGGATCGCACAATAAGATAACAATACTGTTAAATTAAATACCGACGTTAAAGTGACATTTAATTAAAAAAGCAAATTTCGTGAAATTAACATAGTCACGGAGAGCGCGGCGTCGCAGGCTCACAAACTCTACTGTATAGACTTTTTGATGACATGGCTAAGATAATATTTTATATCGGCAGAAAGAATTCTCCGATACCCATTTCTTTCATGCGTCAATAAATCCATGAATAAGTTTCGTTGCATCTCCATATAATCCTATACACACAGGTTCGAGTATATATGTAAATATTAGTATCTGTCACATGGATAATACTGCGTGTCTTAAAAATCTCTCATAAAATTTTAAAACAAAGTATGTTATACTCACCGTATAAATATGTGTGGCTTTAGAACTATTCCACACAGACATATATTGTAGAATAAGGTATCCACTTGAGTGTCTGTTCCAAGATGTTGAATTAGGTGTTATAATTCTTAATTTCGACACATTTTTCAAGTCAAGGCAACCAATGATGACACTTTTCTTAGTAGTACATAATTTTATGGTACACCTCTTGACTATTTGAGTAAGGACAAGTTAGCACTGCAAAGGCTCAGAAAAGCTGCTGAGAAGGCCAAGGTTGAGTTTTCCTCCACTATGCATACTAAAACCTATGTCCCCGTTTATCATTGCCGATGTTTTTGATGCAAAGCAATTCAACATTATTATGATCAAATATAAGTTTGAGTCTCTTGTGAGCAATCTCATAGAGGGACTCTCATCCTTTATGTGATCTGCCTCAAGACTTTTGGCAGGACGATGAACCCATGTTAGAATGTCGCATCAAAAAGTATCCATGTTTTGTCTACGATTTATTTCACATGAATAAATGCAGGTACTATGATAACACTAACTACACCAAATAAAAGATTAGAGAGAATTTGTATTGCCTCCAGAAGGATTTGTTTATTAAGTTCTTTGGACTCTACATGTAGTTTTAAAATATCTGTTTACATGTCTTACCTCGTATCCTAATTCAAAATTTTGTAGTTTAATTAGAATATTTAGGTGATTGTATATATATAATATTCAATACAAGAATAATCTATGCACGATCTTCTTGAAAGATTTCTGCAGCGTAAAGACATCTTCATTTTTTATGCATGCCCGTGCTAACGCTACGGTAAAAATAAAAGGATAATATATCAATTAAAAAATAAAAACAAAACTCATGCTCAAAATTAAAAAGATAAATTATGGATGTTTGAATTTTGTCATCCATTATCTACCGGCGTCTCTATAAAATAGACTGAATAAACAATTAAACATAGATAGAAAACTAAATTAATGAAAGGATCATTGCAAGACATCAATCATCTCATAGCTTCGGACAATATCGCAAAACTATAAAAAACTGTAACCATGCCCTCACCTCAAACATTGTCCAGATAAATGGATTACAATGAAAAAATGGATATCGGAGATTTCTTCCTGCCAATATAAAACATTAGCTTAGCCGCATCACTAAAAGGTCTATAAAGTAGAGTTTGTGAGCCTGCAGCGCCGCGCACTCCGTGACTATGTTAAATTCATAAACTTTGCTTTTTGGATTAAATATCATTTTAACGTTGGTATTTAATTTTTACAGTATTGTTATCTTATCGTGCGATCCGTGTATTTTTAGTATAAATTGTTAGTTATTCCGTAGCAACGCATGGACACGTTACCTAGTTTAATCAAAAAGAAATGGTGTCTGGTGTCTACTGTCGCGATGGACCATGGATTGGGGAACGAAGATGTGGGGAAATGATTTAAAATGAACAGATCCAAGGACAATTTCAGCAAGAAACAGTAAGCGAGGACGATGGAACACGTGAGCGTGAAACCAAATGAAAGGAGAAAAAAGTTGTCCCTTTTGCAAATGCAAATAGGAGAAGTAATTAAATATAGACAGATTTGACAAGGTTCTTAGAAATGTAAAGAGGTTTCTTTTGTCTTAATTCTCTTTACTTCTGTGTTAATTCTCTTTCCTTTTGCTCGTTGCCATATATGCTGGTGCATGCAAACATGCAATGTGCATATTGATAGCATAATAATTTTCTACTTCCTATTTTACCGTGATTTCTCTATCACATGACAGGCAATATTCAATTAAGAAGAATGACACAATCAATCAGTAATTAAGATTAACCTGTAATCAATGTGCATGCAGGAGATATCGTGGGATCGCATGCGTGGGCAGACGGACGAACCAAAACAAATGTCGCACCAAAAAATATTCACACTTTATTCTTTTTAGTTGTAGGAGATTGTTATCGCTGAAGTAAATTTGTTAACCCCACCTGTCAATTAGGCAAGGAGGCAGAAATATTTTTGCAACACCCCATCGCCCGGTGAACGGGTTCTTGCCGTTGCTGCTCGTCTTGAAGCCAACGTGAATATATTTTGTGCTATGAAGAAGGTAAATACTTCCTCCATCTCAAATTGTAAGACGTTTGATTTTTTTTGTCCCAAATTTGACCACTCGTCTTATTCAAAAAATTTATGTAAATATAGTCAAATTTAAGTTATTCTTGAAGAATTTTTATTAATAAACCAAACCACGACGAAAGAAATGATATTTTACACAAATTTTTGAATAAGACGAGTGGTCAAACTTGGTGTCAAAAAAAGTCAAACGTCTTACAATTTGGGATGGATTGAGTATTTGTTTGGAGAATTAACAATTGAGACTGCAATGCGTGTTCAAACTTCAAAGACAAACTGCAGATACTGCATCAACGCGAGATAAAGAGGTCGCAAGCAGCCCAGGAGCTTCTCCTGCGGGGGAGACAGAAGGTTCAAGAAATACTAGGACAGCTCGAAGCGGTTTACAGCGAGCTGGATGATGCGCAGGAGCTGAAGCAGCAAATAACCCAATTGAATCGTGCTAGAAAGGCTCAGGAAGAGCAGCTGGCGGCCAGCAAGTGCATCCTCGAGATACTTGAAGCAGACAAATTGGAGCTGCAGCGCGAGCGAGACGCCGCGTTAACTGAAGCTGAGGATTTGCGCCGGAAGAGCCGGGTGTCTGCATCAGACGACGCTCCGGCGCCATCGCACTTTGTGTGCCCAATTAACCATGTGAGTGAAACAACAGGCAGATGCAGTAGCTTTACTACTGTGCAACATTAGATGACGGTTCTGAGTCTGAGACGCGGAGAAGGTTTACAAGTTCCGTTTCCTGGATGGTGAATTCTGCAGGACGTGATGGAAGATCCCCACATCGCGGCAGACGGGTTCACCTACGAAGGCGAAGCAATCAGGGCGTGGCTCAGCAGCGGGCGCGACACCTCACCGATGACGAACCTGAGACTCGCTCACAACGAGCTGACCCCAAACAGGGCTCTCCGTTCGGCAATCCTCGAGTGGGAACAGGAGCGGCGGCAGCATCGCTGGAAGCCTGGAACTGACCATTCTGCAGGCGCTCCATAGCATATATATAGGAATCAAGGTCTGATTCGAGGCGTGGAAGTCATGCTGAAGGTGGCGAAACCGCGAAAGACATCCTAGCATCGAAGCCAAGGAAGGGGGCGACCAACAACAGGGAGGCACAATACACCCACCGCAAGGACAAGGATCAGGAGGCGTAAAAGCTGATGTTTTGCTGAAGTCTACCATCTTCAAGACGCTTTTGCTGTTGTTTGTCTTTTTTGGGCAAGCTATGCTCTGTTAGTTTCTTTGATGGCTTGTATCGTCGTATGTCTGTCAGTGAGAAGGTTTAATGGTCAGGTAGTGGTTTGCGGTTCCCTTTCAGCCTCTGAGACAGAGTGCTCCCTGCTGTAATAGGTTTGCAGCGGTTTCTGCTAGCTCTCTTTTCTCTATGCTTATAAACTCAACTCTTGTATATCCGTTTGAATGAATGGAAATGGGGCTTGACCTCGGGTGGAAGGATTCATCTCAGCTTGAATAACGTGAGTCTGGATTGAGCCATTGAGGTTTCGTGGGCCGGAAAGTCAACGCTGCCCAAAGCGGCAAAGGTCCAAAGGCTGGCCTGTCTCCCTGTAATTTGACATATTTTTGCTGGGCCAAATTTGATGTCCGCGTTTGGCTACACATCTCTGCCGCGTGACGACTCGTGTGAGGGGTCAAAATATTGTTGCAACTTTCTTTTGGTGAATGAAATATTGTTGCAACTTGCAAGAGCAGGGTGGGTGGTTCATGAACAGTCACAGGAATTTGCAGCTCTAGAAACACACACAGAGACTCGTAACGGGCCGACGCCGGGTCGTCGGTTTAGTTTAACTCGGCACGCTGGGTCCACACGCAAAACCATGAACCATGCCAGCATCAGCAGCACACGTACCACGTACGTACTGCTGCTGATGCGGGTGCAGTCCTACGTTGTTTCCTGGTGCAACGTGGGCTCATGGCGACGACTTTAGGGGTAGTTAATTGGCACGGCGGGCCAATGCAGCAAGCACGAAGACACAATCTCGCGCGCGCCGTGACTCGTCACCCGGTGGGGTGGATATGTCACGTCCCTTTCCTTCTGGCACCCCATTTTCATTCACTACAGATATACAGGGTACTACGGTCTACGAAGTCACACCACCGGTCGAGCTCCAGCGTTTCTTCGTTCTGATCGTAGAGAAGCTAGCGGTCAGCAAGCAAATGGAGGAGGGGGGCGTCGGAGAGCACGAGACGTGGGAGCCGCTGTGGAGCGCACTGTGCAGCCTCGCCACCTCGTCGGCGGGCTCCCTGCAGGACGAGCTGGACGAGCGGAGCCCGGCGGCCGCTGCCGAGCACAAGGTGTTCGTCGCGGTGCCCGAAGAGGTCAGCGACGGGAGGAGCACCCTGCTGTGGGCGCTGCACAATTTGGTCAGGGACGGATCCAAGGTTGTGATAGCTCATGTCCATAGCCCTGCGCCAGCGATCACCCAGAGTAAGTTTATAGGATAAAATAAAGTGGTTTAAACACATTTGTTTAATTCAATATCGAAATTTGTTAGCTCCAGTCCAAGATGTTTTACAGCTAAGGCTCCATCAAAGGCCTTGTTAATTGGCACATATGATGGAAATTTGCAAATTAGCTGTGTTTTCCAGATTTGGGTGGCAACCCAGGCCTTCAATGGCACGCCATTAACTGGGTCAGCTCCTGCTGGTTTATCCCTAGCTACAAAAACTCTCGAAGCTTGACCTATGCCAAACGGGCACATAACCAAAAGCTTGTGATTTGTTACATTTCAGAGAGGGGTCATACCAGCATGAAACCAGAAGAAATCAAGGAGTACAGAAAGCAGAAGCGAGCAAATGCAGCGATGAGCCTAGATATGTATGTGCAGATAGCAAAATGCACAAGGGAAGATCTAGAGGTGCAATTTCCAGCATCACTTTTATTGTAGCCAATAGCTAGGTTGTACCACCCACACGAATTTGCTGCAAAACCTGCAATTTTCACTACAGCAATGTTCGTCACTAAATGAATTCAACAAGATGAACATGAAATCCTAATGTTTCAGGTTGGCTGTGCCAAAGTAATAATTGAGACGGATAATGTAGCTAAAGGACTCGAGGAGCTCATTTCCCTTCATAACATAACTGAGCTTGTCATGGGAGCAGCTGCAGACCGGCACTTCTCTAAGTATGGATCAAACTAACCAAATCACGCTATTTCCTTAAATTGGATGCCACATATAAGATGACTATGCATCTCACTCCTATGATTCTGAATGATTAACAGAATATTTTATTTTCTCTTCTCCAAGAAATGCATAGTGAGCAAGCATGCTTAAGATCAAGCAGTTTCTTAAGAGCATATTCGTACCTCGTAATCGCACATCCTAACAGATGCCCTCAAACTGTAGAGAAATGAACACACCAAAGTCAAAGACAGCACTCAAGCTTATGAAGACTGCAGCTCCATCATGCAAGATGTGGTTTACTTGTAAAGGTCATTTGATATGTACCAGGTAAAGGGCGAGGTTCAGTTGACACCTGAAATTTTAGTACTTCCAGACTTCTAAATCTATAAATAGTACACTCCATTTCAGATGGGAACCCCATCTACTGTGTCCTTAACAATAATTCTCCCCCTGATTGTCCCAGTTTGAAATATGGTCAGCATTAAATTCAGTGCAGTAGAGTTGCAAATGCTGAAAACTAATTAACCATGCATATCAACACTTACAGGGAAGCAAATGAAAGCCTTCCTGCAATACTTCCATCACCTGAAAAAAGCAATGAACCACTGTCACCAGAGTACAGCATTTCAAGTCAAATGGGATCAATGGCACTAACCGAGTTGGAATACGAAGAATCATGCCACAAAGGATACATTTCAAGCTCATCGGCTGCAACAAAAATGACTGAATGGGATTATCTTTTTGGAGGTGACTGTCCTAAATATATAGACAGGATGTAATTCTTGAAAAAAAAAAGTTCTGTAGTTCTTTGGACTCAAATATTTAGTTAAAATATTATACGCTCACATATAAAACTTCCATAGAATGCCTAAGAGATTGAAATTTAGTTGTAAAGTCATCTAACATGAATTTTAGGCATCAGTGGTGTTTACAAACAAATTCAAGACATTACCTATGCTCAAAGTAATATGATAAATGAAACCTAGGGTTTGCACCCAAACACTGCAACAATTTAATGTTAGATGACTTTTAGATCGTGAAAAGACACCAATGCTCACGTGCGACATGTAAATCTACAAAAAGTAGCAGTTTCTTATGTGAGCAAAATGAAGCTGCTTTCAGCCATGCACCCATGCGGTTGAATTTTCTTTTGAAGGTAGTCACACTGATTTTTCACTGCAATGATAACTCCAGATTGGGGAATGATAGTTTACGGATCATCAGGAACTGATGATGCTGTCAGCTTCTCCGAAACTGCTGCTCTACCTTCAGTTATTGGTGATACACACGAAACAACACCAGTGGTGCATTTTACAACTCAAGAACCTGATAGCGTCTACTTGTTGCTAGCATCATCATATAATCAGGTATGTATAGTATTAAGCAGATGGTAATGCACTCGATATGGAAACGCCAAAATAATCGGATGGTATCATACAGGAAGACGAACCCAGTGTAGATGAAGAAAAGTATGAGAAGCTTCAAGATCCATATACTGAGGCTAAGTTGTTAAAGGATGAAGCTGATGATGAATCCAACAAAATCCGGAAAGCTGAAATGGACCTGCTTTCAGCACTGCAAAGAGTAAGCTTTGTTTTATGGGTTCACATTCACACTGCAGTAAAGCAAAGTAATAAGTAGACCATCTTTTTTTCTCGAACTACGCAGGAGAGCTACGCGTCATTTCATTAAGGTAGAAAAACGGGTTTGGGTAGCCCATACCCAGTTACAAAACACACACCAACACATCAGCAGCCATTATACTTAGGCTGACAAAACACACACCAACACATCAGCAGCCATTATACACAGGCTGCGCCAGAATGGGGAAGAGGTGACCAAACAGAGAGCACTAGCTCTTGGAGCTTGGAAGCCCCAGCCATGCACCACAGGCGGCCCTCAGTGTTTATAGCCCTAAGAACCTCCTGAGTGTTCGGCCTGGCCTTTTCAAACACACAATCATTCCTGTGTTTCCAAATCTCCCAAGCGACCAGGATTATCAGAGAATTAAGGCCCTTACGCATCTCTTTTGGTACAGCCAAGAATGTTTTCCTCCACCATCCAAAGAAACGGGTCTCGGGAGATTCAGGAGCTAGGTGTATCAGACCCAGGTGTTGGAAGATCAGCACCCAAACCTGGCGGGAGAACACACAGCCAACCAGTAAGTGGTGGATTGTCTCCGGAGCTTGGTCACAAAGGGGGCAAGCCTCCGGATGAGGCAGACCTCGCTTAGCCAGGCGATCAGCGGTCCAACACTTGTTGTGAAACACTAACCAAATGAAGAATTTGCAACGTGAAGGAGCCCAGCTTTTCCAAATCCTCCTCCAAGACCCAATTCTGACAGAACCCTCAAAGAAGGCAGCATATGCCGATTTACTGTTATAAGACCCCCGATTGACTTAACTTCCATTTGTATTGATCTGGAGTATCTTGCTGCAAGACAATATTCTCCACAATATCCCAGATCTGAAGGTACTCATACATGACCTGAACTGTACGCGCTCCCTTGATGTCACCCACCCAGCGATTATTTTGGAGCGCTTGAACAACAGTCCTTCTTTTGGTCAATCTTTTAGGGACCGTAACCATTGTATTGAACATCACACACTTCTAAAGCACCAGCTATAATTAATTACTCATTTTGGTCCAGTATGACCAAAATGGCGAAATCTCCTTGCAGATTAAAGAGTTGGAAGATTCATATCTTCACAAGGTGAGCCAGCGAAAAGAAATTGAGAAGACGCTTGCTAGACAAAGGCTGGAGATTGATGAAATGAGGAGAGAACGATGCACGTTATCTGATAAATTACAGGATTTAGATAAGCATAAGCTTATACTTGAACAACGTATAACACAAATTAAGTCAGCTGCAAAAGATCACGTGGAAAAAATTACTGATCATTTTATAAAACAATCAAGTGAGGAATCTAAGAAACGCCAAAAAATCAAAATGGATCTTCTTTCGACACTTCAAAGAGTAAGTGCATTGCATCGGGAGTTTATGGTTCAACTAAGGAAGCATGTGATACAAGATGTAAAGTATTCTTATACAGGTTAAAGAGGTTGAGAGTTTGCTCCAGAATGAGAAGGCACAGAGGGAATATATGGAGGAGAAGGTAGCAAGACAGAGGACAGAGATTGAAGACACAAAGAGGCAACGAGATAAACTGTATCATGACTTACAAGATTTAAAAGAGCAGAAGCTCAAACTGGAACAAATTGTAAGTTTGACAGTATATTATTAAGTTTCAGTGTATTCTTGAACATTGTTCAGAATATATGACTGATCTTTTGAAAAGGATACATCTGAAGAAACTAACAGAAGAAGAAAAGCTGAAAGAGATCAGCTCTCATATCTTCAAAGGGTATGTTTTCTTGTTCCTTTTCTGCATCATTGGCCCTTAATAGAAATCACAGGTGATCATGAAAATGCTAATTGCTCGTACAGATTAAAGACCTGGAGCATCAGCACATACATCAGGTGAAAAAACAGGAAATAATGGAGGAGACAATGACAAGACAGAAGGAAGAAATTCAAGCATCGAAAAGAAAGCTACATGAGACACATGGCAAACATATGACTGAGATAAAGTCCGCCGTGAAGGTTCATGAAGAAAAGTTTGCCAACAGCAAACAGCTTCTCCAAGAGCTCCAAGCAAAGTATGACAAGCTACTGCATGAGAGAGATACTGCAGTAATGGAAGCCAAAGCATTATGCCAAAAGAACAAGCAAAGAGCCTTAGTGGCAACTGAAACTCCAAACACTGAGTTCTCAATTGTCGAGCTGCAGAAAGCAACCAAAGGATTTGATGCAGAATTCAAGATTAGCGAAGATGGATTTGCAAGCATCTATAAAGGATTCGTCCGCAACACAAATGTAGCAATAAAGTTGTTCCATACACGAAGCTTAAAAGGACAAGCAAGATTTTATCAAGAGGTAGTTGACATCGCTTCCCTTTAATTCTATAGCACCCCTTTTTCGAACGAGCAGTAGCATATCTATTGTTGCATCTGTGGCATCACTATTCACTCCTGCAGGTTGCTGTCCTCAGTAGAGTGAGGCATCCTAACATTGTCACCCTGGTAGGAGTATGTCCCGACGATTTTGCGCTGGTGTACGAATTCCTCCCAAATGGCAGTCTTGAGGATTGGCTCTCATGCAAGAAAAACATGCCACCTCTGACATGGAAGGCGCGTACAAGGATCATTGGGGAGATATGCTCAGCTTTGGCTTTCATCCACTCACACAAGCCTTATCCAATTGTTCATGGTGATCTAAACCTGGGCAACATTCTCCTTGATGCCAATTTCGTCAGCAAGATGGGAGGCTTGGGCATCTGCTACTTTCTCAGAGAACCTGACATAACAACCACCAGCCTACAAAGTCACCCTACAGAGAACCATAAGGGAACACTCTGCTATATGGACCAGGGTGAATTCAAGTCAGCAGCGGAGCTCATGTTGTGGTCTGATGTGAACTCATTCGGCATTATCATCCTTCGCCTACTGACAGGGAGATCACAGCAAGGGATTGGTGAAATAGTGGAAGAAGCGATAGAGAAAGGGAGCTTGCATTCCATCATTGACACCTCCGCAGGGGAGTGGCCTTTTGTGCAGGCCAACCAATTGGCACATCTTGGGCTTAGATGCATCACCTTGGGCTCAGGGCGCCAGCCAGATCTCGCAGGGGAAGTATGGGAGGAGGTCAAGCGACTGATGAAAGCCGCTTGCCTGACCACCGGGTCATCTCGATTTGCATCATCGTCAGAAGATGCTTCCCCTCCATCGTACTTCATCTGTCCAATTTTTCAGGTAGTGATTTACCAAATCCACAATACAAAATGTCGCATATAATTCAGTAATGTGCCAATAAGGTTTAGATGCTTGATAACGAAGCAGTTGAATTCTGAATTTACCCCTGATTATCTGATGCAATGGTGGGCAGGAGGTAATGAGTGACCCCCACATGGCGGCAGATGGGTTCACATATGAAGCCGAAGCAATCAGGGGGTGGCTTGACGGTGCCAGCACATCGCCGATGACAAACCTGAGACTTGCACACCGCAAGCTCACCCCAAACAAGGCGCTCCGTTCAGCGATTCTCGAGTGGCAACAGAAACAGCATAGGAGATGATGCTTTCACTGGATGTGGATGTGAGCAGCTCATCCAGATGCTTCATCCATCTGTAACAGTGTGCACAGGGTTTTAAAGACCAAAAGGGGATATTTTCTTGTGTCCCGGAACATAGTGCGCAAAATCAATTTAGCCCTATTATATCAAAGCATCCGTACCTTCCGCTGGGAACAAGGCACGAGGGTAGGCGCCGTCGAGTCGACGGCCACAACAGCGGCGTACGGCGTACCAAACGACCCCGAAGGCTGGTCGGGGTTTGGTTGTCCCGCCCGAACCATACAGGCATACAGCCTGAATCCTGGTCAGCTCACATCGTCGTAAGGCCACCAAGGGCACTTGGAGTTCCAGAAGCCGTGCCCGTGATTACTGATTAGCTCTCCTGCTGCATCTCTGAAGTCTTTGAAGCCGCGTTGAGCGAAGAACAAGGAAGAAGAAGCAGAGCAGGACACGGAACAAGGACGAAGGCGTCTGTACAAGTTGGGCCGGGCTGCAAAGGAGGAGCAAAGCCCACCAGAACAAGGAAGACGGTCCAGACTGAGTGGCCCAGTAGGCCGGAGACTTGCCATGTAGCTCTTTTTTTTAATAAAGACATTCAAAAGTTTTTAAGTGTCACATCTGAAAACATCACGGGTATTTTGTGCCCTCGGGTAACAGGTGTGGGATCTAACAGGTTGGCGTCCTCAAGGCAAGCCTAAGGTGGATGTACTTCAGTCAAGTTTGAACGTGCTTCAAGCCGAGGTGAAGACTCTGGTTCCTAATTCGATGGATCCACCACTAGAAGAAATGAATCAGGCGTACAAGGTGTTCGACGCCGAGTAAATTGATCTCACGAAAGGTTCGTTCGCTTTTCTAGGATTGATTGGGCCTAGAAACAATTTCAGTTTATCAAATTATACAAGTTAGTAAAACATTCCAACTGAGAATCGTTCCAGGGTCTCGTTCATAAGCAACCGAACCAGCTCGAAGTCAGTTGTCACGGCTCACGCTAACAACAACCTTGAGAGAGCGCGGCATGCATGGCGGGCATGGCCTGCGGTAGTACCGGCACCTGCAAGCCTTCGAATGTGTGGCCGAAGGCGTCGAAGCGTAGCCCGGCGAAGATTAACGCTTGCTCCTTACCAGTACTTAAACTCTTCCGGATATATATACTTCCTCTACTCTAAATTATAAGATGTTTTGATATTTCTAGATTTATAATTTTTATAGTATATCATATATCTAGATTCAAAACAAAAGCGTTTTTATTTTATATATATTTCCTCCGCTCTAAATTATAAGACGCTTTTTGATATTTATATCTTTTATCCATTTTTCATTAAGAGGAAAGGCCATAAGAAAGGCCAAAATACGGATACTGTGAGGACTCCCAATAATCAGATTATAAAATAAAAGTTATAAATTTAGAAAAAAAACAGAGGGGAACCTCCACCACAATGCAGACCAATATATGCCAACCAAGAAAAATACATCAGCAATGGTTATAATATAAAGGGAAAATTGGCAAAGCATGTTTAGAAAGCACAAGATCCATCCTAGTGGCTGGAGAGACATCATCCATCCACAAAGCGACCATGTGTTGCACAAAAGGCGATGCGACAATGTCCGCCAAATCGTAGTGCAGCTGCTGCGAACAAGAAGGCGACCGTATCCGTCAGCGACTAGGTAGCCACTGTGAAGAAGAACAAGTATCCGCTAGCGATTAGGTAGGCACTGCGAAGAAGAACAAGTATCCGCCAGGTAGCCACTGCGAATAAGACGTTTTGATATTTATATGTTTATAATTTTTATAATATATCTAGACATAATACATATCTAGTTACAAAATAAAAGCTATAAATTTAGAAATTCGAAATGTCTTATGGTTTGGAATGAAAGAAGTAATATAGTATAAAGGGAAAATTGATGTTTACTAGTGGCTAGGAATAAGCGACCATGTGTTGCACAACCTTTGTCAGTCACACAGCGCTCTACGCACCGCGACTACGATAAGAACGGCCGAAGCATCTGGACGCCGAGGAGAGAAATCGCTGAGCCGTCGCATTATATCAGCAATCATCAACGCAGAAGGCCTCGTTTTCTAATCTCAAGGGCGGCTGCTCCAGATTCCTCCCCTAAAAACTAGCCGTACCCGAACGCGAAAATCTGGCGGTGTCGAACAGCTAGGCCTGCTCGGATCTTCGGTGGCTCGTTTGTATAACGAGTTAGAAGATTAGCTCGGTTCGGCTCGTTAGCGAGCTTCGAGCTAGCTCGTTTGGCTCGCGAGTCAAAGCACAAAAACACAGTACATAGATATTATAACCGCAAAATAACAACAAAACACATTACATATATATTTAAAATAGAATAAACAATATACATATGAATTTTGGACTCGTCTTGTGAACATGATGACATGGGTAGGCCAGTAGGGTAACTGGGTGGGGCCACGGGGTCTATTAGTCTAGGGTTTTAGTGTTTAATCGTGTTGGGCCCATAGAGAATGGGATATGAACTATTTAAGTTGTATTGGGTTGGACCGAGAGATATATGGGCCAATTGCAGTTGTTGTCATATGAATTACCTTGATTCGTTTTGGATCACGAGTAACTCACAAGCTAGCTCGAGCTAGTTCATTAATTAAAGCTGGCACAAGCTAGCTCGTTAAATAAAAATTCAAACAAGCCGAACTTGAACTGAGCCACTAACGAACTAAGTCGAACACGCTAGCGTGTTACGAGTTTTTCGTCCAGTCCTGCGAACAGCCGAACCAGCCACGGCCGCACGTTAACATTCAGAAGCTACGGAAGATCACGGCACGGTCCCATCTCACGGGGCGAGAGCGAGCATGAGACAGGAGAGGGTGGACAGCGGGGAGACAACGGGGACGTCGTCCGCATCCGCATGCTCGTTCGCCCCAGAAAAGCAAAGCAAATCATGCATGCAGAGCTGAGAAGAATTGCTCCTAATCGCGAATCATACAACAAGGACAACATCGGTCGCTGCAGTTTCGCTGGCAGTGGATCCTGGCATCTCGACTTTTGGAATGGAAAGAACGAAAAAGAATCGACAGGTATAACTGGGTCATCTTCAGTCAATCAGAATGCTTGTCTGTGTTTTTGGACCATCGACGACTAAATTTATATTTGCGTATCTGGTTCGGATGATGTGCTCGGAAGATACAAGGGTTTATACTGGTTCGGACGGAACGTCCCTACGTCCGATTTATTCTTTGCTCGATATTCGAACACTTGGTTTTGCGATAGGGTTTAAAAGCAGCGAGAGAGGAAATGATCACAAGTCTCTAGTGAAAGGAATGAACGGGTGCTGAGAGCTCGATTGCCGCTCGGGCGTGTGCTTGTGTCGTGCTCTTGTGTTTTTATCTCGTGGTTCGGTCTTGTGCGGATATGGATCTCCCTTATGGGGTGCCCTGCTTTCCCCTTTTATAGACCAAGAGAAAGCGCGGGTTATAGCAGAGAAAAAAGAGAAGAACGAGAGAGAGGAAGGCTTCTAGGATTGCCGGGTCCTTCTCCTTCATACGGGTCCCGCCGATCCTGTAGATGTCAACAGGGACGGCTCCACGTCGCGGCCCTGTCCATCACTGGTGCCATGCGCAGGCGTCATCTGTCGATCATGGCGCTCCATCCCGTCCCGGCGGACGTCGTGGTGAACTGACGCGCATGTCAGCGTTCGTACGAGGGTTAGGCAGAACAACACCGGTACGCCTGACGCTGTTCTTGATGTGAATCATCAGGTATGGCCCGTCATGGCCTCGGGTTATATCGAGTCGTGCTCGTCTCTTCTCTGGTGTTGGAGTTTTGACCCAGACCCATACGCCTGGACCTAGAGTGGCTGGCGGCGATATGGACCTAGAGTTTTGACCCAGGCCCACATCGCTTCCCTTGGGGTCGGACGAGATTAGAGCTGGCCCTTGGCGGGCGAGGATGGGTCGCACTCCAAAGGGTCAGGCGAGACATGTTAATATCGCCTTGACCCTTGTCAGTGAGAAGTCGACAGAACGCTAACTTTCTTGCTTTGGGTATGCCTAATATCGATAGCGAAACCTCTTTGAAACCCGTTTTCTAGGGCTTGTTTAAATTGAGAGGCTAATGTCGTCTTGCTTGCTTTCAAAACTAAAAGAAAGCCATTAATAGCGTTTCCTCTCTCACAAAACCTCAAGCCCAAACCAAAGGTATGCCACAACCAAATGAAGCAGCCCTAAAGTTTGGGATGTCCATCGGGGTGTCACATAGGAGTGTTCAGATAGTAATAATAAAATAAATTATAGAAGTCCTCAGTACTAGGCGAGCTGAATTTATTAAGCCTAATTAATCCGTCATTATCACATGTTTACTGTAGGTTTACCGTAGCACCACATTGTCAAATCATGAGCTAATTAGGCTTAAAAAATTCGTCTCGCAAATTAATCGCAATCTGTGTAATTCGTTATTTTTTAGTCTTTATTTAATACTCCATACATGTGTCAAAAATCCGATGAGATAGGGACTAAATTTTAAAGGAATGAACTGAACAGAACATACTTTCATGTTTGCACCTTTTCAAAATAAGCTCATCGGCTGACCTGTCTCTGCTCCCTTTTTGTGACCTGTGAACTAAAGCTGAGTCGGTAGCTACGGAAGCAGGGAATGAAGCAGAGCCAGTCATTTGCATGACCGAACAACCCGCACCGCCCCAAGTACGTGAGCCAGACAGTGGTTGCTGGTTGGGCTCGGCCACTAAACTAATCCCGCCAATAACTTTTTATAGTTTTAAAAAATGTTTTTATTAATAGTGGGAGTGGATTTATGTTAGTTCCTCCCTCCTATCTGCAGGCTGCAGCCGAGCCAATCATTTGAACTCCTTTCGCTGGCCATGTCCAAAATTCCAAACACCATGGTTCCACTCCCACCACGAAATTAAAAAAACGGCAGTGGATTGGATGGTGACGTGGTGGAGGCAATCAGGCAAGGCAACGGAAAATGGCAGGCTGACGACAACGGCGCGGGAGTTGGTGGCGCCGCCCAGGGCCCAGGCGCCAGCGCCAGCGGCCTGACGGCCTCAAAGGTCTCGGTCTGCACATGCAGGCGCGACGGCCGACGGCCCGGTGGAGGTACGTGTGTGGCGCGCGCGCCACGGCCGGTGGGGGCGTGACGCGGCCTGCGCTGCAGCCCCGCACGCTCAGGTTTCTGGGTGAGGAAACACGGCGGGCACTACGCCGGGCAGTACTGCACTTCTTCCTACGGCCTGGTCTCCTGCATCTCTGCATTTTCTGCTCGCGCAACGGTGCTCCGTCAGAGCTCAGAAGCTGCTCCCTAAGGATCATCTGCAGACTGCAGAGGTGGCCGGACAGATACCAAAGTCCAAAGGAGATCGTTGTTCGTATTTCCTCCTATCACAATTTGTAGAAATATTAAATGTTCTTTTGAAAGCCATATACTAGAATGCAAATATTTTTCATAGGAAACCTAATAGTAGTTTGTATCTCGTGTTGCTAATATACATACCTGGATTTTAGATATTGATTGTCAAAGTAAAAAAAAAAGAAAGGTTCGACTTAGGACAAACTTATATGAATTTATATTTACACTCGGACAAAGTATTCGATCATTGGTTCTATGGACATCACTCATCTTTTCTTTTCTTTTTGTTTTCTCATCACTACCGGACCTTTACACCTAGACAACAACATTCTTGCTTGCTAGAGTTTGGATAATGATCTGCTTCCACAGCTGGAAGGATTTGTAAACGCTACACTGCACATGCGTGGTAGGCCGATCGATATCAGAGTGTGTGAGCCATCGAGAAGACTGGAACCCCTTGGTGGATGAAAAAGCAGTACTCCGTATTACTTTCAACTCTCTCTGGCGTTCTGAGCTAGATTTCTTAATTTTCACCCAGGGGAAATTGTTTAGCTGCTTTGCTTTCTTTGAAAATGACCTTTGTGGTGCAGGCTACAAAAATTCCGAGACGCAACCTGGAATTCCGGCTCCTTGTCGTGCCCTACGTTTCCATCCGCAGGAGTGGCTCGTTGCCCTCAACCTCAAGGCCTCAATCATCATCATTCATCAAGCGCGCTTCGGTGTAAAGTAAAGATTCCCTTGCCGCTAGCTGTAGAATGGGGCCCTGAATCGCTTTGGAAAATCTGCACGATTCCAGCCCCCCTTGATTGGAAGGCAATCACTGATAACGTCTCCTGGCCTTTTCAATTCCTTCGAATTTTATAGGAGAATTTTTTTTATATAAAAAGAGGAGAGTGGTAAGTACCCTGCCAGTTGCAGGCAGCAGCAAAGTTTTTACCTCCCGTTGCAGTAGATTTTGCAGCACGATTCATTCATGGGTGGTCCTTGACTGTTTGGCATGCTTGCCTTTCACCGGCGTCGTCACCAATTGGATGGGTCTGCAGGTTTTGGTCCATCAGGACTTTTGACTTTTCACAATCGAAAGGAGAAACGCCATGCAGCGTATGGCTTGACTAAAAAAAATTCAGCATACGGATGGATCATGGATATCTGGTATCAGGAATTCAGGATATGGGCTCCACTACTGAAGATAATTTGTCATGTTCGGCTAACGGGAAAATCGGCTGATGATAATCCTGATTTGTTGCGAAAAAAAAACAATATTATTTTCGCTAAAACGGTACCGCATATAAGTTCAAAGTACCCGCGGATACCTCGGGATTCTATCCTCGGTAAGTTGCTGATGATGACCAGAGTAGGGCTTGGATTGAATTCCACTGCAGTTTTCGCACCGGCGATGCTTCTGGACGACCGACCATACCACCATTACCGAGTGATAAAGCAAAGATGTTAGGTTCACGTTCCATCACTCATCCAACGCAACGAATGAAATCAATCATGCGCTATCAGCACATGCTAAAAGCAATGACAGGAACAGTAAATTCCGTGCCGTAATTCCGTAAGCTGCTTCCAGTAGTAGTAGTACCGTGGCCCTTCTTTATCAGCGTGCCACCGTTTAAAGCCGATCATATCATATGCCGCACGGTACTGGAACAGTGAGCAGATGGAGACACAGAAAAATGATAACAAAAGGCAGAGGACAGCGTTGCTCGAACGGTAAGCTCCGCGCCCCGTTGCTGTCCTGCATGCGTGGCTGTGTACGTGTGGCTTTGGATCAGTGAGTGAGCTCTGCGCTGCCTTTGGCTTCGGATCCCGGACACAGACAAGGGAGGGAATCCCTTCGAAGCGAGGAAAAGGCTGCCTCAGGGAGCCTAGCAAACGATGAGTGCACAAAAGAATATTGCAAGCAAGCAAGCATATATCTTCTCCATCATTCTCTTGACAAAATATATACTATATATGAACCATTTCTTTTGACCACTATTGCACTAAATCGGATTGGTTAAAAAAGAAGCGAACTCCATCACTTCTGTAGCTCTGTTACATTTATTTTTACATTTATTTCGCTAGAAACAAGAAAAATACCAAATTGGATAAGCCTGGAAATAATGCAGGAGAAAACGGAATCTAACCAACTGCCCGTGGGCCCCGTCCCCCACTCCCGTGCTCGCCACCTTCTCTAAAATGGAAAAAAAAAAAAAACAGTGTCTGTCTCTTCCTTGCTCACTCTCCTCACTAGCTGACCTGCTCCCGAGCTCCCTCCTGCCTTTATAATCAGCCGAGCCACACCACCTCACAGTCACAGACATATACACCGCTGCTTCAAGAACCCACCGAGCCCAAGCGCGCCGCAAGGCAGGAGAGAGGAGAGAGAGGCAAGGAGCAGCGAAAATGGAGGGGAAGGAGGAGGACGTGCGCCTGGGCGCCAACAAGTTCTCGGAGCGGCAGCCCATCGGGACGGCGGCGCAGGGCGCCGGGGACGACAAGGACTACAAGGAGCCCCCGCCGGCGCCGCTGTTCGAGCCCGGGGAGCTCAAGTCCTGGTCCTTCTACCGCGCGGGCATCGCCGAGTTCGTCGCCACCTTCCTCTTCCTCTACATCACCATCCTCACCGTCATGGGCGTCTCCAAGTCCACCTCCAAGTGCGCCACCGTCGGCATCCAGGGCATCGCCTGGTCCTTTGGAGGGATGATCTTCGCGCTCGTCTACTGCACCGCCGGCATCTCCGGTCAGCTCTCCCTCTCCATCCTTCTTGCTGCAGTGGCTTCTTTTATTTCCAGCTAAACATGTGATGAACTTTATTAATTTACTGCAAATTTTTTGTTACGCTTTGCGTTGGTTTCTCTCGCGGGCCGGTCTCGCCCCCTTTTGCTACGGCTAATTTTGCCTTTAGCTTGCTTAGCTCAGTAACAACCCTCCATGGTAACGACTTAGCAAAGCTTTTAGTGTGCGATTTCCGAGATATAGGAACAAAAGTGTTTTGTTTGGGGGAAAGAAACAAGAGCAACTTGTATGGCTCTGGCATATTGAGTTTGTGAGACTTCTAATCCACTTGCTACTCTTGGATATACTGATTACAGTAGGTAGCACTAAAGAAGAAGAAAAAAGATAATTTTATTTAGCCGATATTAGTATTAGTAGCTGAGAATCTGTTAAATTTCTTATTTCTTTTTGGAATAGTAGAGCTTTCTTACAGTTACAAGATTTTCCTTTGTTTCCAGCATATAGCACTTCACAGTTATATGCCGTGAGCATGGGGATTAGCAAGCCCCTGTTAATTCATTATTTTATTAAAAAGAAAACAGATCTTAAGCCTCTTCCCTTTTGCTTGGTACCAGTTTGTACTCCTTATTTGCACCCAGGGAGATCAATTTATCCTGCAATAAATATTTTTACCATGTAACATACTCTGTACTACTATAGCATGTGTTGCTTGTAATTATGCAAAGGCATCATCAACTGCTACCTGTAGTTCATCTCTGATGTAGCACTTCGACCCACAGTTTCGTCGGTAATTATTTAAAGATTAAAATGTAAGAGGCATCGTTTTAATTAGCTAAGCCTCACTCAATCGAGGTAAACAAAGAAATGACATATTAGACGATCCTATATGTAACTTGTGAGGTGTGTACATAGAAAAACTATATCAGTTAACCTACAGTGGTCATTCCATCTAAAAAAAAAAAATAGTGGTCCTACTCCTACATATGTTTAATTAAACATATATTGCTGTGAATTTGTATAGTACTTTTCTGGTCATGTTTTGTGTATTGACTCTGGATACATGCTTAATCTCAAAGCATCAAACTGTGAAAGAATCAATGCTATTCAGCAAGCATAAACCAAGAACACAACTACAACAACCAAGGGCACCACTAATGGTTGTTATACCTGCCACTGCAACAGGAGGACACATCAACCCAGCTGTGACTTTCGGGCTGTTCTTGGCCAGGAAGCTGTCCCTGACTAGGGCCATCTTCTACATTATCATGCAATGCCTGGGTGCCATCTGCGGAGCTGGAGTGGTGAAGGGCTTCCAGCAGGGGCTTTACATGGGCAACGGTGGTGGTGCTAATGTTGTTGCCCCTGGCTATACCAAGGGTGATGGCCTTGGCGCTGAGATCGTTGGCACCTTCGTCCTGGTCTACACCGTCTTCTCGGCCACTGATGCCAAGAGGAATGCCAGGGACTCCCATGTTCCTGTTAAGTACTATTCGTCCTTCACTTTCCTAGTTGGTTCAACTGCTAAGAGTTTTGCTTGAATTCACATTTGCAACTAAAATATAAGATGATGGTTGTAATTTGTGTTCTGACTTATGAATTTCTGATGTTGAACTTAATGCAGCTCATAGATTGTGCACGTACTGATGAAATGAACTCCTTAAGTATTTATTATCTTTGATGACATTAAGAAACGACATGTAATGAACTGATGAACTCTAGGTCTTATGTCTTTTCGAACTGGAATTTAGCTGATTATTTAATATTGTGTATCAACAAATTGAAAATATACGCATACTCTTCAATATATATTTTCATATTGTGTTAAGACTTACCATGAATGAAATCCTTATTTGGTGAAAACAGATCCTTGCCCCACTGCCAATTGGGTTCGCGGTGTTCCTGGTCCACCTTGCCACCATCCCCATTACTGGCACTGGCATCAACCCAGCTAGGAGCCTTGGCGCTGCCATCATCTACAACAGGGATCACGCCTGGAGCGACCATGTGAGTGGAACTACTCTCGATTCCTCTCTCACCAACTTTCGATTTCCAACAGTTCGGTACCACTCGCAGTGTAATGTCTCCATCCAAATATCAGACATGTAGCCAGTGTCTTTCCATTTTGCAGCAATCATAGTGGCATGCTCTAGAAAGTCTATTCTGATTCTAACTAGAGGTGACATATTTTTTCTTTCGCGTCCAAACTACGACTAATCATTCACTCACCAAACTACAAATGATGTAGACACAGTGGCATGCCATTGACAGTCATGACCTATAATTATATATAGGCTTATATAGCTGTGTGTTAATCTTATCACAAAGGCTTGTCTCCATCCATGTGTAGTTGGCATGTATTAATCTAGTCTATGTACGGGATATTATATAATTCTGGTCCTTTATAATGCATGTTTAATCGTCTAACCGAGTTGTTATAACCTCTTCCTGTTTCTATGATTGTTTTGCAGTGGATCTTCTGGGTCGGCCCCTTCATTGGCGCTGCCCTGGCTGCCATCTACCACCAGGTGATCATCAGGGCCATCCCGTTCAAGAGCAGGTCTTAAGCTGCCGCGGCCGTGCCGAGACATGCCAGTCCGAAGAACGAGCGTCTTCCTGTGATGTCTTTGTCTGCCCACGCCTAGTTCCTCTGTCGATTCCTCGTCTCTCTTCAAGACTGCTCACTGCTGCACTGTTCTGTTGTCTAAACCCAGAACTTTGTGTATTCCTGTACCGAGCTCAGCTGTGTATGTTTTTCTTCCATCGTGGAGATTTAAGTTATTACCGTTTGCTGCAAGGGTTCCCGTCTCCTTTTATGCGTTGGGATCTTGGCAAGAAAGGGCAGATATCATGCGAGAATGTGAATCTATCTATCTTGTGAAATTTGCATCGAAGTCAAATTGATTCAGATTTTTCTTGGTTTTATTTAGTTTCAACAGAATTAGCACTGGATTCGCATTCTCATCGGATATGCCGCCTGGAAACTAAGGCTAACACATGAAAGAAAGCGGCCGCCAATGCATCGCGAATCACATACATGCTTAGGAGTAACAATTTGACACCGATGATAAAACAGGCATAGAACGTAGCGTAACCATTAGTGGATCAAAACAGCTCCAGTGCTTCATTTGAATCTGCAAGCTCCAGTGCTTCATTTGAATCTGCAGCAATGGTGGACCTAGTGGGGTGGTGGCCTTCTCGCAGCGCCATGATTGGAGTGAGGATGAAGATGATGGACGACAGGTGTAAAAGACTCATGTTGGATGGGGGACCCTGGGACCTAATGGCTAATGCATTGCTGCCTGCGTACTCTACGCCATGGCACATGGGCTGTTCCTTGATCGTTTTGCCTCGCAACTCGCAAGCCGCCAAGGCGTTTGCGAAGGCAATGGGTGCAAAGCGATAAATGCATGATGCACGCGGTATAGGCGCCTTTACCACAGCTGCATTTTCACCGGACCACTGGATGGTAGACATCACATGATCCATCCCAGAAGCCAGGTGTGGCGAACTGGTGGTGATCTTGAAGCAGGCACCGTACACCAGTTCGTCAGGACTCAAGCGGCATACACCCGTTCGAAAAGAGATTTCAAAAGACGGGGAAACAATCTGCTTTAGAACTGAACCAGTTAATTTGATTAACGATTAGACTCTTCACATGATATTCAGAGTAACGGATACGTTTAATGGATCGAACCGGTATTACAACCAAAGCTGAACCAACACTTTACAGTGAGCAGCCGGCATATATGTATCTGTTATAAGATTAAAAAGAAAAAGAAAAGGTTGGTGAATGGCTCACTTGCTTTCTCCTGTGCCTTTTAATCTGGATTTCTTGTTGAGAGTTCCCTTCTGTACAATGGCCTCCAAACCCATAAAAGAAAACGAAAACTAAATTGCTGTAAATACGAGAGTAAGTGTATACAGGTTCAGAGTCACTGTTTTGGGTCCTTCGGTATCTGGACAGTCTAGTATACAACATCCCCTTCCTGACAGGGCATGTTTCATCTGTCAATCAAGAAGGCAATTCAACAAATTTCAGTGTGCACACATTACATGAATAGAAGATTGAATGGCGATACTGGAAATAATCAAGACCTCAGGCTACCCATTTCCCATATTAGGTTATGTTTCAGAATTTTACCAAAACCAGTTGATAAAAATAATCAAAGCATACAGTTTGAAAACTAAATTGTATACCAAACAATGATGTTATTCAGACGCATTTTTTTTATCAGTATTCAGACGCATTTTAAGAAACAATGAACTTGTTCATTAAACAACTAAGCAAAACTATTGCACTCATGTAACTTGTTCATTTTGCGTTGTATAGAGCTAGTAAACGAGCCAAGTAGTCGATAATGAAAAGAACTTATAACAGTTATTTTCTATTCTACAGTATACATTACTGATTGTAATTTTCTCATCCTTTGAAAGATAGATATAATCATTGATTACCAGAAAATTCTGACAAGGGACATACCTTTTATTAGAGTAATGGGAATATGGGATTGACATTGGAGAATCTTTATCCACTGCCAGCTGTCAGCATCTGAAATAATTAATGAACATCTCTTCTACTATGATACAATTAAAGGTTTCGATGAACCAGCTTAGGACCACTAGCTATCACATAGACACGACTGAAAGCTTATCCATTAACTTTTGCTATAGAATCAATGGCCATGGTTGCGCCCAGGATGCCGAGGACCAGACCTCAAGTCCAGTGAAGGTTTTAGCTTCACATGATCCCCAAAGCACTGCTGAGAGGAATGCTCAGAAGGCATTGCATGCCTCATCTTTCCAAATTGAGAGCTCAGAATGTCAGCTTCAGAGACTACCCTCTCCTGATGACCCGCAGAAAATTGCTGCACTCGAATAAAACGTCCATGTACTGGATCAACAGGCCGGCTAGGTATGTGGTCATCAAAACCTCTTGATGTGATTGTGAAGCCCTCATTTCTGTAAGCTGGTTGCCTCAAATGGTTTAAAGGAACAGCTCCACTACCACCAGTCAGAGGAGTTGAAGCACCCGAAGTTGTTCTGGGGCTAGAAATTGGAGAAGGTGACATTCTACCATTTTGATGTTGTGGAGATCTTGATCTTAGAAGAGGACTTCCACATGGAGATACAGGACAAGATATATTACTCCGTATATGGATATCACTGCACAGAGGTAAATAATTAGTGGGCAGACATTTTAATAGAGATAGACAAGAAAACTCATTGAATGGGTAAATTTTGTGACAGGAGCGTGGTGTTGGGTAGATTGAAAAATAAGTTACAGCAAAACTGCGGTAGTATAGGCTACAGAAGAGAGTATAAAACATAAAGCCATATATAGGTGGATACTTTGCTATTTAATTTCGCACAGAATGATATTGGGATTTGAAAAGTCAAATTATAGAAGGCAATAGACAAAACAAAGGGCAGACCAGGATACCATATAATAAGTGATATTTAGGACAATGCTCCAACTGACACATCCTATTTTCAAATGATAGATTAGGATATAATAGTATGTCTCTTCACTGAAAGTTGCTTCGTATGGACATATAAAAGGAACCAACTTACAAACTTAACAAAGGGCGTACCCAGTGCAGAGAGCTCCCGCTCTGTGCGGGGTCTGGGGAAGGGTGTTAGTGGCAAGCCTTACCCTCGCCTGTGCAATGCGAGGAGACCGCGACTCGAACCCGGGACCTTCCGGTCACAGGCGGTAAGACTCTACCGCTTGCACCAGGCCCGCCCTTCAACTTACAAACTTAACAGATAATTTTAAAAAATTGATATGATACCTAATTGGCAAAGAAAATTTGGCAGCTCTTCTCTGCAAAATTGATTGGCCTTCCAAACCAAGCGAGGACATATTTCTGGCATGCTCAACCACCTGAAATGACATGACAGCCAAACAGAATGTAGTAATCACATGAACAGCGAAAAAATAAACAACAAACAGCTGCTTATACATTGATAGGGCCCTAACATTCTATGTAGGTCACTAGTATGCTTAGTAGACCTTCTAGACAAATGTTAATCTTTTACAAGCCACAGGGAGGCAAAATAGGGGGGGACTAAAACCAAACAGCAATATTTTATACTCATAAAATTTGCACAATTGAAGACACGTCTGCAGGCTAATAAAGCATGCAAGTTAATTAGCTGAAAGATAACATTGTTACAGCACGAGTTAACAGTTGATACCTTTGAATTTGTTCTGCATGATATAGCCGTCAACTGTTCCAGTGGATGAGAGGCATATGATTTTTCAAGTGGTGGTGCATTTCGTACGAATGGATGCTGCAAAAGATCCACTGCTGTTGGACGGCTGGATGGATCGCGTTGCAAGCACTGTCTTATGAAGTCTTTCCCCTCTTCTGAGAGGTGATCTGGTATTGGCGGAAGCTCCTTACTGTTTCCTATCTTAAACATCGCAGCAATCTATTGGAGAAGTAAAAAAGTAAAGAGATATGTTAGCATCCAGGTTAAAATTGATAAAAAGATTGCTATACTTTTTAACAAGCATCTTACAAAACAAAAGAAACAATTGTAAACTGCTCTTCCGCTAGTAGCAACCTTCAAGAATTTTTTCAGCAATGAAAAATCATACACTCCATGGCTCCCAAAGGTTAGATGCAGCATAAGGAAATAGTTGTGTGAAAAAAATCATAGCTAATTTAAAGTCTAACACTAACCCCTTCATATTGGCTCCATGGTGGTTTTTGTCCATGGAGTAGCCATCTCTAGGACTGTGCATCCTAAACTCCATATATCAACTGCAAGGTTACATCCACTAGCATGTGCAATTTTTATAACCTGCATATTTATCACAACATAAGCAAAGAAGGTCAAGATATATAAACCCGACCAAAATAACTAAAGTTAATACAATTTTGAACTGCTGATTGGCGGAACAATGCAAGATTTGCAGCAATACCTCAGGAGCCATCCAGTAGTAGGGCTACTGTTACATCCACTAGCATTTTTATAACTCCTAGATAATATAAACCAGTACAGGCCACCCTAAATAGAGAAAGGGCATTGCTGCCCATTGATCTTTAATGAGAAAGGGCATTGCTGCCCATTGATCTAAAAAATAAAACAGCATAACACATGTTTAGACCTCGCAGGTTAAAATTATGTATATATAAGAATAATATCTTGAGGGGAGAAAGCATTCTCAAATTTAGATGAAACTTGTTACACACAGTCAACAAAACAACCAGTCAAGGTATAATAAAAACCCTCAGCTAAGTTGGAGCCATATCTAAGACTTCAGAACTACTGCCCAGTGAAGCATGGCTGACAATGAAAATCCAAGCAGAAGATATGCTAACAGGGACACCAACGGCTAATAAAGTGGTTAATTCTTATAGAAGAGGTTGAACTAGCACAAGTAGTTATTAGTAGAGGTGCAGGTACAAAAGGCATCACATTTCCTCCGGTGAAGATAAAATACTATTGTTTGAAATTGAGTTGCTTTCTACAAATAGGAATAAAAAAACGTGCAGAAAACTTACATGTTTTGCCATCCCGAAGTCAGCAAGCTTTACACGGCCATTAGGGTCTACCAATATGTTTGCACCTTTGATGTCCCTGCAAATTTAGGAAGAGAGTAAGTAAAAGAAAAGATAAAAATAGCAAACCCCTAGTAGGCATAAAATAATAGACTGAAAAAGGGAAACTATACAAATTATGTTACCTGTGTACTGTATTCTTTGCATGCAAATAAGCTAGGCCCAAAAGTATTTGCTTAGTATAACTGCGAATGGCCTGTTCACCAAACTGGCCGTACTCTTGGAGAAGCTTATGTATAGATCCACCAGAAACATACTCCAGGTATATGTAAAGCTTATCATCAACCTGTTTTGAAATATAATATGGAGATGCATTCAGAAGAATCACATGATGCATGGGGAAAAGCAACTATATACTCCCTCCGTCCAGAAAAGAATGCAATTCTAGCACAGTATCGAGTTAAAGTATCTTGAGTTTGACTAATTATATATAAAAAGGTATCAAAATTAAGATACCAAATAAGTATCATTCGATTTCTCATGAGACATATTTTAATAGTATACTTATTTGGTGTGCAGAAATGCATATGTTGCGATGGATTTGTGGTCACACAAGAATGGACCAAGTTCGGAACGATGATATACGTGATCGCCTAGAGGTAGCACCAATTGAAGAAAAGCTTGTCCAACATCGGTTGAGGTGGTTTGGCCATGTCCAAAGGAGACCTCCAGAGGCACCAATGCATTGTGGAGTCCTAAGCCAAGCTAATAATATGAGGAGAGGTAGAGGAAGACCGAAATTGACATGGGGAAGGCAATAAAAAGAGATTTGAAAGCTTGGGATATACCTAGAGATCTATGTTTGAATAGGAGTACTTGGAAAGCAGCTATTGAAGTGCCTAAACCGTGACTTGAGGCTCTTGGTGGGTTTCAACTCTAGCTTACCCCAACTTGCTTGGGACTGGAAGGCTATGTTGTTGTTGTTGTTGTTGTATACTTATTTGGTGCCATAAACATTAATATTTTTAACTATATATTTGGTCAAACTTAGAACACTTCAGCCAAGAATGCACCTAGAATTGCATTCTTTTTGGGACAGAGGAAATACAATACTGCAGGTTTCGTGCGTTTTTTTCTTTTCTTTTGCTGCTATTCCCTACAGGAAGAATGTAGTGAAGAGTAGGAAACATAAACTGTTCAGCTACCAATGCAATCATGGAAATGTGAAAGTCACAACAATAGTATGAATACTGTAGTCTATTAGCAGTAGATTAATAACTGAAGGCAGCAATTCATACAGTTTCAGATCCATAGTATCGCACAATGTTTGGGTGCTGCAGTCGGCTCAGAAGTGATATTTCCTGTGAAATGAAATAATAATGTTAAAAGAGAAAGTCCAGCATGAGGCATGATGAACGTACATTCTCAATATTGAGTGCGAACATGTACAAAATACCATACCTGGCACAGCTGTTTTGCACTTTCTTTTGATTTAGGATCATCTGCGAAAAGGGTAACCTCCTTCATCGCACACATTTCACCTCTGTCACTGAAATAGATCATAATAAACAATTAAAATGAAGAAACAAATAATGACCAAGTACAACAAAACATTTAGTGCACACTAGTCAAGACAGATGATAGCTAGAGTTATTGTGAGATCTGACATGATGTTTTCACAGGACCACATCATTGACGGTAAAAGGAACGAAGGCACCATACAAGAGAAAACAACTAAGATCTGGAGCAATTTGTTACTACTTATATTTCAATATATGTTCTATTCTAGACCAAATTTCTTGCAGAGCACAAATAGAAGATAATCTGAATTTTTTATGTAAAGCATTCGCGTCAATGACTCCTTCCATATATACCAATCCATAAATCATGGTATTACTTGTGGTTTCACAAACCAGTGATAGATTGCAAGAGAAATTATTAATAAAGCTGAGCACATATAGTAACATGCTAAAACATCATTATTTATATGGTAGTGGCAGCACTTAAAAGTTAAAACACATCTGCAATGCAAGAACAAGAAGCCAGAAATTAAACATTCAAAACTCAACATGTAATTTGGCTTAGTGGCTACCTACAAAAACTGAAGCTTTGATAAACAGCCCAAGTAAATTTGCACAGAACCATATCTTCAATCAGCATACAAACTGAAATGAATATAACCCATTTCCATGCATGGAAATGGAAAAAGGCATACCTGTTAAAACCAACATATACATGGCCAAATGTCCCACGGCCAATCAGTTTTCCCTTCTTCCACCGTGAACCAGGACTCGGTGGATTCTCTGTTCTACCAGGACTACGAGATATAGGACTAGCTGGGGTAGAGCTGTTTGGCAAAAAGGTAGAAATATTAGGAGTGCTTATTGGCGGAAGTGGCAATCTGTGGGTTTGCTTCTTGTTCCCTTCAGCATGTCGATTTGTTGGAGATTCAGGAGTGACCCCACCAGCTCTTGGATGCAAAGGAGAGACACTTCCACTATGCACCCTAGAACTTGGACCAGGACTTGTCATTCTTGGGCTTGGAATTGGTGAACACTCTGGACTACCTCGGCTAGGCTGCCAAAAGATTGGGCCTAGCATATCACCTCCCACTGAATTATGCCCAGATGTCTGACCAGAACCTGGACTGGAGCACTGACCAGACCCAAGGAAAGTTATATCAGTATGAGGCTTTACTGCCCAAAAAGCTGAAGTTGGAATCTGATCAGGACATATAATTCTTGGGCTTCGAGAAGGGCTTGACATCAAACTATTCGGAGCACTCTCCAGGGCAATCTGTCGGGGGCTTTGTAAATTGGATTGATAACCATCAGCAATGGTACCTCTCGGAGATGTTGACAGGATTTGGTTACTGAGAAAAGCATTGTTTGGCTTTGCAACTTCCTTGGTGTTCTTTCTGGTGATAGCACTAGAACGCTCTTTGTGCAAAACACTTCACAAGAGTAATAAAAATTCATAAGCATGAATTCAAGTAATTACAGAAACCTATAAAAGAAGAAACAATTATTCATGGCACCTGAGGGCATACCTTGAACTACTTGTTGCAGTAATTCTAGTCGCATTTTCAGCCTCATTTCCCACAGGGCTCTGAAGCCGAGAATCACCAGGATCATCACTATCAATAGAACAGTTGCTGGAGACAGAAGCAGTAGCTACTTCAGTAACAGGATCAGTAGCTTCAGGTCTTTTTTTAGGCTGAATTGGGGGGAGTGGAAGCAGTTGTCCTTTGCCATGCTTTTCCAAAGTGGACTTTGAGTTGGTAATATCAGAAGAAGTACGCGTCACCCTAGCACGTGATTTAGGAAGAGGAAGTGGTTGTGCAGGTGGTCTATCTGCTGCAAAGCTCTGACACCGTGAGACCTCTTTTGAAGGTGATGTTGAGCGGGATTGGGCAGTAGACCAGCAACCTTTGTCACCAGCTGTGTCTTTACCATGTTTACGACTACCTCGTGATTTTCTGCTTCCCTTTTGCTCATTTGAACTTATGAGACGCTGAAATGTGTCGATGAGGTTTTCTTTGGCAGTCTTTTTCACTTCTTTGGATGAAGATTTTCCCCACCATGGTGGCATACTGAACACAGATATGATGATGATTTATCTATGTACTCATAGCAAGATCATGCAGACTGATCAGCTACAATGCTATGAGCCTATGACAATTTAGAGATGGTGAACTCGAGGAGCACTTCAACAAAAACCCTCCAGTACTGTAGTAGTTTGGTGGACCGACAATGAACCCTCCACAGAGTGCAACACTGAAATATGAATTTTTCCTGTTCTTGCTTCCTTGTGTGATAAAACTTTCAACTTAGTGCCATCTCCACCTCAAAGCCTGAAACCATATCGAAGCACGAGGTGATGTCAATAACAATAATGGAGCACTAAAACAAAATATCGTAATAATTTCTTAAGCTGACTGCAAGCGAATGTTCAGTGTCAGATTTTCTACAAATTGAGTAACCATTACAAGTAGCTACTCTAAAAACACACAAATTGGAAACAATTTACTCAAAGTATAATAGGCATCATTTCAAAGGTTTGCTGGGATCATATAGAAATCAAAAGAAACAGATCCCAAAATAGCTTTTATTCAATCTTGTACCATCATTTTCATGAGAACTGCTTACACGCAAAAGGGTAAAGTAACAGGGAAAATTAATCACGATGTTGACCAAAAGCTTGTCCGCAACACTAACAGCCATATGGACAAAGTATCTAATCAAAACCATGTATGCAAAAACACTGGGCATATGGTATGCAGCTTTCTTTCAGAGCTTTCACGCAATAACCATTTTGAATGAGTGTGATATGTGCTGGCGGCATAAAATATGCACAATCCATTGCGTACCATTCCGATTGGTGGCATAAACTACCAGGCTAACCTGCTATGGAGTATTCAACACTAACAATGCTGATATAGCCCAGCTAACTTCTATACCAATTGTAACTTATGCAGGAAACGACAAGATGCAGGGCATTGAGCCGAAACCTCGAGATTTTTGTGAAATCAATTACACGCGCACCTTCGGATACCAAATCCTGTGGCGCCAACTGGCACTGATCACGCCCGGAAAAATAACAGCTTAATCGAACTATGGACGGACGGGAATAGCGCAGCAGATAGTAAGCAAATCCACAGGTAGCTGACGCTGAGTGTAGACAAAGCAAGATTCCGAATTGATTACTCACAGTAGTCGCATTAATACGCCCCGCACAACAATACAAACTCGGAGCACAATCTATCTACAAGCAAGTTCGGATTACGTACCAGCAAGACGACGAAAGCAATCCAAGCCCGGGTGGATCTCCGCTCCACCCCCAGGTCCGGCACCCACTAGAGCAGGCAGGCGGCAGAGGAGACGGTGGAGGTGGGCGCCACCTCCGAAACAGCGAAGACGACCGTGGAAGCCGACCTGCCCTGCTGCACTCGGCCGCCTGCAGTCGCCGGCGACGAGGCGCAGCGAATCGCCGCGAAGAAAAAAGCACACCAGGGACGACGAGCTCCGAGGCGAAATCGGGCGGGCAGGAGACGCCCGCGACCGCGAGCGTAGGAAGGAGGAATCTGGGGGTGAGGGATCGGAGAGGGACGCGCGAGGGGGGGTAATGCAGGATGCGGGGCGCCGAGGGAAAGGGGGAGGAAAGGAGACGACGACGGGAGCGGGGGAGGAGGAAGGGGGGCAGTTTTTGTTCGCCCTGTCTGCTGCGTGCTCCGCGATGCTCTTGTGCGAGTGGGATGGCAGGGGCCAAAGGGAGTGTGCGTGCTCCGCGCCGCGCCCGTGCCGTGCCGTGCTGTGCCTGTGCTGCGACGGGACGGGAGTGAGGAGGGAGGGATGGTTGATGTGGTGGTGGTGGCGAGAATCTCGTGCGGTTCGGGATCCCTGTGGGCTGTCGTGCCGTGGTGGGGTCCGGTCCGGGGCTGCGGCTCCTCCTCCTTCCTCCATGTGCCAAACGCCGAGCCTTAACTATCGGCGTGTTTGGCCGGGCTCCGTCGGAGCGCAACTGTAGCGCGTAGGAACCGGAGCCGGAGGAGAAAAAAACGAGCTTCTTTGGCTCCGGCGCTGTCAATGAGGAGGAGAGAGAAAAACGACTCCGATGAACAATATCGCTATAGAAGATGAACAGGGAAGGAGTCAGAGGAGCCGAAGCCGCTCGAGAGCCTAGCCAAACGGGCTCTATATGGTGTTGCAGCGCATGTGCTGCTAAGGTTATCTTGGAAAAAGGCTATGATTACCAACGGATCGGATCAGCCGCGACGGCTGTGCCGGGCTGCCATCGGCAGAGGTAGCCTTCTTCGGCAATTTGGTGTGTGTATAAATGGAATGGTACTTTAATAGTAGAAAAAAAGTATGAGATGTGTTTTCAAGATGAGATAGTTGGCTTGTTTACTGGTTGGTTTCTGGACTGATAAGTTTGGCTGGTGCTGGTTTGTTGTGAAAGGAAAACACTATTGACTGGATGATAAGCTTCTAGCTGAAACCAACGAGCGAACAGTGTGGAGTGTCTGTTTTGTGGAAAATGGTTACGCAAGTGCAACATAACAGGATCGCTTTTGGTGGCATAATAGGTGATTACTCCTTTGTTCGATTGAATTACTGTTATTGGATATCATGATTTCCAAGAGTTTGCAAAATAAAAACACATTTGAGATTTGAATATGAACACATTTGAGATTGGAATATGACGAACAATGAAAGACACGGCTTCCAAAAAAAAAACCATCGATCTGATTTCAAAAGAAATTGATAATTTGTGAGGAGAGCAATCTATACATGCATGACAAAAATGTAACACACACAAAAGAAGTTCCTAATCTGTACAGCAGAGCAAGATCCAATGCACTGGTGACCTTGCCATTGTCATGGATGTCCCAATGCTCAGTGCAATGGCACCATTGTTCTTCACTTCTCCGTCCCATGCCTAGTGCAAATCCATGAAAGCAACGATAGATTTGAAAGAGGTGTGGCAGGGAGAAAGCGGGTGGCTGCGGGGTTGAGCTAGGGATAGCATCCTACTCATGGGTGGGGTATCATCTATTCTAGTGACAATCAAACTTGTGGATATGGTTACCCGCGGTTATCATACCCATCGGGTGTTGGTACGGGTGCAAATGTTACAAATGGGTACAATGTAGGTATGAAACTTCTATCGTCGAGCGAAAATTTACTCCACCCGCACCTTACCTGATCGCTACCATCCCTAGCCTAGTAGAGTTTCTCATGTTGATTTCAAGCATGTGTGGCTGCATGAGCACAGTTGCAAGCGTAGGCCTACCGCGTCTCAAGGTAGATGGCATGCAGAGACGGATCTAGCACCGCCTCAGATGGGGGCTCGAGTCCTCCTCTTCCTCCCCCTTCCCACCACATATCTTGTTGCTGCAATCGTAGAGCCCCTCCTAAACCCCTCTATAAATTGCAGCCATGGAAGCTTAAAAGAAGGGGGTAGAGGTAAAAGATGAAGGAAATAAACCCCTCATAGCATTTGTTTCTAAATCTGCCACTAATGACATGTTTTTTCTTATTGTAGAAGAAGAGGGTGCAGTTATAGGTTTGTATAGAATAGGAACTAAAATACAATGTTAATCGATTATGGATAGGTGGAAACAAATAATTTCAACGGGACTAAATACCATCCATAATGCAACTACGTTACATTTAGTTAAACCAAACAACATCTTAGTTCATGTATATGCCTTGGCGGTGTACTCGATGGTTATATATGTGAAACATTGTCTACTGTAAGCAGAAATTTCCATACGTGAATGACCGTAACAAATGAGGCATTGAATGTGTTGACTGTAAGAAAACAAATTAGCTAGTCCACATTTGATCCTCTAAGCTTCTTAATAACTGACACTAATACCTTTTTATAAGCTGGGTAGCTAGTGTCGGTGTTTCGAGTTGCCACCAACTAGTAAATTTCTAATATTGCGTGTCTGGCTCGGATGGTGTGCTAAGAGGACACGATGTTTATACTGGTTCGGACAAAATGTCTCTACGTCCAGTTCGTTGTTACTGCTCGTGTTACTAGCACTGAAAGTTCATAGTAGGGGTTACAAACGGTCGAGAGAGTGATAGGTCCCAAGTCTCTGGTGAAAGAAGAGAATGGGTGCCGAGAACTCGGTCGCTTCCCGGCTGTATGCTTGTGTGTTTTGATCGGTTCAGGGTTCGATAGGTTCGAGTCCCCTTCATGGGATGCCCTGCTTCCCCTTTTATAGGCTAAGGGAAAGCATGGGTTACGGTGGAGGAAAAAGAGGAGAATGAGAAGGAGAAAAAGTCCTCCAAGATCGCCGGGTCCTTTTTCTTCACGCGGGTTCCGCCGACCCTGTAGACGTCAACAGGGACAGTGTAACAACCCAAAAATCCATACACAAAAAATCACAACTATAAAATTTTTCTTCAAAACCCCATGTGATGATGAGTGACATTTGTAGGAGCTAACCCTAGGTGTTGCATTAGTTGTAACCCAACTAGACAATCTCATGAGCACAGCATGTCATTGTTAATTATGTTTATTAAAAATCCTAACAAATAAAATGTTGCATACATTGTTTAACTCAAATTGTGATTTGGATCTCCATTTGCTTTATGTAATGCTTAACAACTCCTTTAAAGTTATAAACCATAAAGTAAATATCAATCAAACCAAAGAATAAAAGCTTATGGTGAAAACTATTTATATTTTTGTATAACAAAAACTACAACTATTTTTGTTACACAAAGTAGCTAAATAAATCAAACCCTAACCAATTGGCAACAAATAAAAAGAAAGGAAATGGAAGAGAAAAATAGAAAGGCCATCTGGCCCAGCTTGTGGCCTGTCCATCCCCTTGGCCCAGCTCGCCAACAGCCATACCAGCCCAAGCAACCGAGTCGGCCTAGCTCGCCCCCAGACCCCGCACGCTCCCAACTGCTGGCCCAGCTCGCCCTCCCGGCCTCGCTGGCCTGCTAGCGCTCGTGGCCTCACACGCGTGGCCTGGCCCGACCGCGCGCGGCCCACGCAGCCAGCCCACATGCCACGCCGTCGCCTCTCCCCGCGCTGGCTGACGGGTGGGACACCCTCGTCATCCCCCTCCTTGGTCCCCTCCTCTGCTTTCAGAAAACAGAGCACCGGTACCGTGGGGGGAAGAAACATCCAATGCCACCTCGATCCCTATCCGCCATCCGTGCTCTCACAACCGACCTCGAAAGCCCGTTGGATGGGTGCCACGCAGGCACCGGCTGCTCGACAGGGTCACGCACGGTGCATGACCGCTGCCGCGCACTCCTGCCATGGCCATGGCCGAGCCGTGACCTTGTCGCCCCCTGTCCCCCGCCTTGCTGACCAAGGAACACGAAAATAGTTTCACCATCGCGCCCACGATCGCGCCGCGGCCTAGAACCCTAGCCCAGCCTCGTTAGAGGCCCTTCGATCGCCCCTCGATCTCCATCCGTCGTTCACCAAACTCCATGGCCGAGCTTTGGCTATAAAAGCCCCAGCCCCAGGTGCCCTAGAGCTCTCCCATTGCCCCGCCGCCACCTTGTGGCCCTCCACTACACACCCAAGCCAAGAGAGAGAGAGGGGATAGAGGAAGAAGAAGGAGCGCCCGACATTGTCGGTGTCGCCGGAGCGGAGGACGTCGCCCCCATCAACCACGTTGACGCTGCTGCTCGGCACGGCACGGCCTCGTCTCGACACGGCCATGACCCACCACTGCACCACCATCCTCTCGCCTTCGACACCGACGGTGAGCCTCTCGCCGCTGAGACCTCCTCCTAGCCCCATGAACGCCGAGCACGGCCCTGTTAGCGCACACGCTCACTGCACACGCACGCGCATGCCGTTAGCACCTTGACGGGATTCGCCATGCCGATGAGCATGTCACGCGCCCCTTCTTGAGGAAAGGAGCCTGCTGCTACGCAGCCTGGCTTGCGTCATTCACCACCGGACCACCGCCATGACCGAATCAAGCCGCCGACCACCGTGGCCAAAGCCACTGGGGGCTCTTAAAGTCCCTTCGACCTGCCTGACGAGCCTGCTGGAGCACCATGATGCTCACATGCACCACAAGTTCGGCCTTTGCCGCTGCAACCGCGCCATCCCCGTACGCCGGTCGTGCTCGAGCAGCCGTCGCCATGGCTAGACCTCTAGAAAACCTTGGCCACCGTAATAGCACCACCGTTGGAGTCACCGCACCTTGGAGAAGCCATAGCACCACACTACCGCACCCCTACACCTTCGGTAAGGCTCGCCGGCGAGGCACGCCATCGGCGGGAGCACACCGCTGGGAGAGGGAGGGAAATTTCTTCCCTAGACCGCCCACTCGTACACCGGGTCCACGGTGCACCGCACTCAGCTGCGTCCGCATGGACGTGGTCCACCACGGACCCGCTCCGCGGTCCATAGACCCACACCGCGTGGTCTACCATGGACCAGCACCACGAGGACCAACCCGCTAAGGGCCCAGACTGAGCCACGTGGCCTCCCTCCCTGCGCGACACGTGGCGGGCCAAGCCTGGCCCAAATCCAGCCTGTATGCAGGCCCGACCGGCCTAGTTTGGACCCGACCTGTGTTGACCGTTGACCGGTCAACATTGACCGTTGACCAGGGCCCACATGTCAGCGACACAAAGCCGCTGGACCCATTTGTCAGTGGGTGACGTCATGCCGACGTCATGCGGGTCCCACCTATCAGTAATAACACAGCGAGGTGACGTCATGCTCACGTCATGATGACGTCAGCTGCTGACGTCAGTAGCCCTGGCCCCACACGTCAGTGACCCTGACCCGTTGACCATTGACTCGTCGTTGACTTTGGCCGGACCCACATGTCAGTGACCCAAGAGCCTCTGGCCCCACCTATCGGAAACAATGACGTTGATGACGTCATGCTGACGTCAGCAGGACCCCCACTTGTCAGCTCGGAGCCAAGATGATGACGCCATGCTGACGTCAGCATGCCACGTGGACCAGTCACAGCGTGACACGTGTCAGCCCAGGATTAATTCAGCCTTTTCCATTTTCAGAAATGATTTAAACTTCAGAAATTCATAACTAATTCATATGACCTCAGAAAAATACAAAATCAGGACCAAAATTCATCTAAAATCAAGCTCTACGCAATGAACCCATGTTTGAGTGCATTTGGCTCTTTTGAATTTTTATTGCTTCTTTGTGCTATTCTATAGACGTCGCTAGCGCGACTATAATGCGATCATTTGTAGACTCGGAGGAGAACCGGACGGACAAGGATCATGAGTACCGTGAGGAGTACGGAGACGACTACACTAAAGGTGCCACATCCCACCCAACCTCATAGCACCTATTACGCATGGCTAATATAGAACTGCTATTGCTTTACTTTACTGATATAATCATACCATGATAGGACTTGCATGGTAGTATGCTTACTTGATGGCCTTTACCTTGACGCAACCTTACCCCTGCATACCCTACTATTAGGCTAGACACACGCTTACTGCTATATTTCATTGCTTGTACTTCTACTACGCTTATACAACATTAATGCGTGGTGTTATCTGGACTATGGGGAGAGTGCTGCGTGTGTGACTTGGGTGTGTGGAGGGTGAGGGTTGTGTCGACCAAGTTAGAGTATACGACGAGCCTAGGGCAAGTCTTACCGTGGGGTGCTACCTGGGCACCCCTGGAATGGATACCTATGGTGGGTAAATGGTATATGAGGTGGCTCTGGGTGTGAACCTGTGATGGGAGGAGCCCAGGGTGGAGGTGCTGTGGTGGCACAGTAAATGGAAACCCTGATGAAGACATTCTAGCTTGGTCATCCCTAAGGACTTACTAGTACTCAGATTCACCGGGAAGCCTTACGTACCACTCGCTCTAGATGGTGTGGGATGGCCGGACTACTGGGTATGATATTAACACTACTGCTAGGTTTATAGCGGACAGTGTGAGGGAGGTATGGGGCGTAGAGGATTTCTGCCACACCCTTCCGAGACTTCATGGAGACCTTGTGGACCCGGCTCATGATTCACAGTTTCAGCCATCCCAGACTAGACTTGAGGTGTACCAGGGCTGAATGGTAGAGTGGCATTATCCTAGGCTAGCAAGCGGCCGGAATCAGCCCAGTTGACGACGGTCAGCGAGGAAGGCGGATCTTGTGGTTATGTAAAACCTCTGCAGAGTGTATGGTTGATCGATCGATACATATGCTGACTTATCGGCTATGGACCTTTCCTAGATTTTGCTTAAACTAGATAGTGAGATGAGTCCTTCTCTTCTCCCCCTGGGAGTGAGTGTTCGGACGTAGCCAGGGGCTACGAGCCTTGAGATAGTGCCGAGAGGGAGTTGGCCTGTCGACTGAGTGATGGTATGACTATGGTATGGTGATGGTGTGGAGATGGTGGTATATCGATCCCAGGATCGAAACCTGACTCTAGACGGAAATGGGGTGGAATGGGTGTGGGAATGGTGTTAAAACTTGACCAACTGTTATTATATACATGAAATGCTAATACATAGGAACCCCCAACCTTATAGGTTCCTTTTGATTATATCCAACTTGCATCCAATTTTCACAAAGCAATGCTCGTAGGGTGGGAGTGGCCAGTACAAATCGTACTGATAAATTTTGGCACACAGGTTCTGCTGAGGAGTATAGCTCCGAGGAGTTTGACGGTTGAGGGGTTCGTTCCTATGCTCAAGTTTGGTGATCTTATCTTCAAGCTGTTCTGAATGAATGCTACTTTTGATTCCGCCAATGTGGTAATGTAATAATTTATGTAATTCCGCACTATTTGTACTATGATATTATCGTTGTATGGATGTGATATTCGACTAGAATTTGGGGTAATATGATCTACAACGGTCTTATTACACTTCGACTCTGTGGATTTCCCTTCGCGGAAATCAGGTCATTTCAGACAGCTCCACCTCACTGCCCTGTCCATCACTGGCGCCATGCGCAGGTGTCATCTCCCGATCATGGCGCTCCACTCCATCCTAGCAGACGTCGTGGTAAACTAACACGCTTGTCAGTGCTCGTACGGGGGTTAGGCAGAACAGCACCGGTATGCCCAACGTTGTTCTTGATGTGAATCCCAAGGTATGGCCTATCACGGCCATGGGTTATATCGGGGTGTGCCGGTCACCTCTCCTGGTGTCAGAGCTTTGACCTAGGGCCATTCGCTTGGACCTAGAGTGGTTGGCGGTGGTATGGGTCTTTATCGGGCGAGACGGATCCCCCGTCCTCGGGGTCGGTCGAGGCGGAGTCCCCCCAGAGGTTGGGTGAGGTGGAGCGCAAACCCAAGGGTTGGGCGAGGCGGAGCCCGCCCCTAGAGGTCGGTCAAGACGGAGCCCGCCCCCAGAGGCCGGGCAAGGCGAGCTAGCCCTCAGAGGTCGGGTGAGGCGGAGCCCACCCTTAGAGGTCGGGCGAGGCAGAGCTAGCCCTCAGAGGTCGAGCGAGGCGGAGCCCACCCCAGAGGTCGGGCGAGGAGGATCCCACCCCTAGAGGCCGGGCAAGGCGAAGCCAGCCCTCAGAGGTCGAGCAAGGCAGAGCCCGCCCGTAGAGGTTGGGCGAGGTGGAGCGCAGACCTAAGGGTTAGGCGAGACCGAGCCCACCCCTAGAGGTCGAGCAATATGGAGCCCACAGAGGTTGGGCGAGGTGGAGCCCGCCCGTAGAGGTTGGGCGAGGCCGAGCACAAACCTAAGGGTCGGGCGAGGCAGAGCCCGCCCTTAGAGGCCGAGCGAGGCGGAGCCAGCCCTCAGAGGTCGGGAGAGGTGGAGCCCGTGGCCTCGGTGTCGGTCGAGGTGGAGCCCATCCCTAGAGGCCGGGTGAGGCGTAGCCCGCCCTTAGAGGCCAGGCAAGGCGGAGCCAGCCCTTAGAGGTTGGGCAAGATAGAGCCCGCAACCTTGGTGTTGGGCGAGGTGGAGCCCACCCCATAGGCCGGGCGAGGCGGAGCTTGCGCACTGGGGGGTCGGTTGGAGCTATAGCCGTGCTCTTGACTGCCCGGATGAATCAATGTTAATGGTTATTAGCTCCTCCTCTTTAGGTACCCTAGTATTGGTCCCCAACAGTAGCCCCCGAGCATGTAAAGGAGTAGAATACTCCTTCGGAGGCTTTTTTGCATGGGAGGACTCTAAAGGCCTCGGCCTTCTTTTGTTGCCCACAGCGTGACCTAGGGGCGGTGATTCCCTTTCCTCGAGCCCCTCCCATAGCAGGGGCCCGATCGAGTTTCGGTTCATCTTTGTGATTGTGTTTCCTCAAGCATTTTTTCCGATAAAAATGGAGGGCCGAGCCGTGCCATGATTTTTCTCTAAGGATGAATCATGGCACCCGGTGAGCTATTAATGGGCTAGTCTGAGTGGACCCCCAGCATCCCATTCACGGGGATCCGGCTTGGGTTAGCTTGGTGATTGACCTCAAATTCTCAGTGGTCAATCCATATAGTTGCCGTGTCTGTTTGACCGGTCTCGAGGGCTAAGTACCTTTCTTGAAAAAACCATGGATCATAACCGCCGAGACTCGAATGTGGGTAGGGATGCCTACAACACTCGTGCGCCTAGGTACTGACCGCTAGCGGGCCCATCCCTTTCCACCTCTCACCCTAAAGGTGCCTGAAGAGGTTGTCGAACCCGTCGATGGGCTGACCTACGAACTCCTGGGCCTAGTCGGGCCGTAGAGGCGCCTTTAGATCCGTATTCCTCTTACTCGTGATGAGTCATGGCCCATCCGGAGAGGCAAAACATCCGCGAGTTTCCGAGGGAACGGATAGAGATTGCGTGCGCACCTCTTACAGCGGGACATTGCGACAGATCATGGCAAGCGCGAAGATCTAGGCGGGCGGTTGGTTGCCTTGTATCCGTCGCCCCTATAAAACCAAAGGGTTCACCCCCTGGATTCCATACCTTGCATCCTTGCCTCCGCAGCCACGACCACCATCGCCAATCGCTCAGGTTTTCTATCTTCGCATCCCTACCACCGTCGAGCTCGCATCCAACTGCCCTGTGGCAGAACCTCCTAAATTATAGGGCCCACATGCACCTGTCACTGTCCAACGACCTTTGACATTTATGCATATGTTACCGATAACTTAAGAAGACTGTCGGGTGTCCTCGGGAACCCCGAATCATCCACGATTTCCGAGCAGGATCACATTACAGAGTCATTGCAGTATTACAACATTTATTCAAATATCTACACCAGAGTAAATCAGCGGAAGTCTTACAATAACTTAGTTTACAAAACATTTATTTCAAACCTTACAAACTAAGTTCGATTATTAATACAAACCAAGGTAGCGGAGTGGCATTATAATATATTACAAAACACACAAATATCGCTGCCCTGCCCAAGGGCCACACATCTACTTATCGTCATCGCACTGAACAACAGTCATGCAGCACGATCCAAAACAGATCTGCTCATGAGCCTCACCTGCAACAAGGGTCAACGAACCCTGAGTACAAAAGTACTCAACAAGACTTAACCGAAATAAAAACTGAAAAGACTCAGGAATGCAGGCTCATGGGATTCAAGGTATGGCTTTAGCAATAATCAAAGTTCTTTTGCGTAAAAGCTCTTTTAACAAAATTCTTTATTTCAACATTTAAAACTTCATAAGATCATATACAAAGCTGACACGATCCGTATTGAGATCATGAAACTTCATATCCAACACTTTCTCAAACCATACTCAAGTTCCGATTATTAATACTACGATGATGAGCAGAGAGTGAGTCTCCATAACCGAGGAGCAACGACGATTCGAACCGATTATAAACCCATTGGAATTCCAGACCACACGACATATATGCAGGTCCCCGACCTACATATATCAACCTACCCTCGGATCCTCTAAACAAGAACGGGTCCGCGCCACCCGAGAATCTGATACTCACACTCCGGCCCATTGCCACGTGGGTACACGCTATTCCGCCATCTCTCCACTCCCGGTCGCGAGTAGCCATTCTCGTAATAGAATAGCCAAGTTAAGGCTTACCGGAGTATGCGGTTAGTACTACAAAGTCTCACCTCGGCGGTTCAACAACAGTGACGGACCTTAATCGACACACAGGCGGAAGAACCCGCTCACAAGACCTCCATGTCTTGTGGCTCACACACACCGAGTCCTTGGGTCTAGATTTATTACTTCACATGCTCATATTTCATGATAACATAAGTAACCAAAGTTCCATATAAAACTCGCAGTGACGGTAATCACCCGACTTTTTTTATTATCTAAGCATGACTAAGCATAACTAGCCATATCTGAATTAAAAGCGGTTAACAAGGTAGATAAGGAAAACAAGGTTGGTAATGCATCAATTAGGTTCCCACTTGACTTCTAATCACTTAATGCAGTATTGAAAAGCAAAAGCGAAATCAATTTGTAAAACACAAGGTAGGTTTAAATGTATCCGGGGCTTGCCTTCGTTGACGGAAAAGTCCGATTCAGGAGTCGGTCCACAGATATCAACACCAACCTCCACAGAAGGCTCAACCTCCTCAACTACTTGATTAACTACCACGGGTTCACCTTCGTTCACTACACGTAGTAACAATGCCATGTTTATCATGATGCGGAATACAAAACATGATGCTCGATGATGGATACAAAATTAAACAACTTTCCTTCGCGGTACAGTTACAAGTCAAACTAACTAAATCTATTTCTTAATACCTACATCAATTGCCAAAGATCATTATCCACTAATGACCCAAGGACATCACTCAATCAAAAGTTCAATCAAAACCTAAATCATTAAAGGTTACTATTCACTTTTATGAATTAATTATTTAATTAAAAATTATGAAATAAATCAACTTATTCCAATTGAGCTCAAAATTTTTGTAAATGTTCATTACATGATAACTAAGTGACAAAACAATTTTCATAATTTTTGGATACATAAATAAGCCTAGAAAAATCATGGAAAGTCATTTATTAATTAATTGAGCAATTTTATCATACCCCAAAAATACTGAAAATCAAGATTTCAAATTTTTGTTATATAATATACATCATAGAGAAGTCACACAAAAATTTTCATAATTTTGGAGCTCTAAATAAATCTACACAAAAATAACAAAAGCAGACACTATTCATTCATTCCAGAAAATAGAAAAAAAATCCATTTGAACGCTCGAGTCGCGACAACCCGACCCCACATGTCATCCCTAACCTCCGTCCTTTGACTACGACAACGACGGCGCTGACCAGCATAAACTCGCCCGACGGTGAGATCACAGAGAGACAGCAAGGGTACTAACATGATCACTACGTCTGGCGTATCGATCTATGGCACTAACGCGACCAATTACGGACCGAACCGAGCACTACACCGACCATGGCGGACGCGGTGGCACGGCAGCAGCGCTTACGCCGGGCAGGAGAGGCGGCAAGCGATCAAATAAACGGTACAGAAGCACCAGCAGCTCACCACAAACACGACGGAGCAGAGAGCAAGGTGGAGAAGCGGCGTAGGCGTGGGTCGACGCGACATAAAGAACAGCGGCGGCGGAGCAAGGATCGTCGGTGATGGTGTGCGGCGATCGTGGTGATCAAAATGAGCAAGCAACAACGGATTAAGCATCACAGCATCGAGGCGAAGCCGAGCTACGCTAATCAAAAGCAACGGCTCACCGGAGGGTCGACCACGGTGAAACGGGATCACCAAGCCGCTGCTTTACCGCGAAGAAGAAGTACGTTCTTGGCGTCTCCGGCGAAATCAGACTAAATTGAGGGATAGCTAGACGCAGCGCAAGGAGTAGGCGGAGCTGGAGCTAGCTTATCGGCGATGGCGAAGCACGACAATGACAACGCAGGCTCACGGAGATGAGCAAGGTGACGGGAAGAAAACAGAGCAACGGAAAATGAAGAACGGCGGCGACTCCAGAGCTTTAAAGGATGGCCAGAAACTCAAGGAAGCTGCTGCATTTGTGGGGGTTTCCAGCAGCGCAAATACGACGCCAAAACGGCCACGACAGCATACTGAACGTCAAGAAAGAAACGCGCCGCAATGTAGCAAGAGCGGTGAACACTGTTCATCAAAATTACAGAATTGCCATTCTCCAAAATTCACAAATTACTCTCAAAATTTCATAACAACTCAAAAATCTCCAAAAACAAAAGTTGTTCAAAATCAAAATTTCTACAACTTTGCTTTTGAAACCATATCCAAATTCATTCTACATTTTGAAATTCAAATTTAAATTCAAAAGGGGACACTTTTAAAGAATTATGCCTTTTCAAATTACTTCAAATTTTTCTAAACAACTTTGAAAACTCCAAAAACCAACTTTGTACAACTTGACAAGATCTACACTTTTGCTTTTAAGCCCAACCCCAAAATATGCTTAGATTTTTAAATGAGTTTTCAGGGTAGAATTTAAATACTGAAATTAGGGTTTTCGGAATTTCAAATCAATACAGGTATTTCAAACTTGATTCAAACACTACAATTCAACACTTGTACATGAATGTAAACTTGTTTTAGTGAATGCATATCAAAGTTTGCAATATGACCAAATGCTTTGCAATGCATATGATGACATGACAGTTTTAGTATTTAAAACACCGGGGTGTTACAATCCTTCCCCTAAAAAGAAAATCGCCCGAGATTCAAAGCCATAGGTTAAGTAATGGAAAAGGAAATGTGTTAACCCAAAAATATCCAAAACTTCTTCATAAAACAACTGAGGTCCCTTTACAATCATGATTCACAATCTCATATTAAACTACCATCATACTAAATCGATGCAAGAAACTCGAAACTTTTCTAACAAGTAATCTTCAGATTCCCATGTAGCTTCTTCTTACGAATGTTGATTCCATTGTATCTTGTAGAACTTTATTGTTCTCCTTCGAGTAACACGATCTTTCTGTTCCAACACTCTAATAAAATATTCTGAATAGGTTAGATCCGGTTCGAGTTCCACCCCTTCAACTTCAACATTCTGCTCAGGCACTTGGAGACACTTCTTTAATTGAGAAACATGGAATACATCATGCACTCGCGATAGATGTTCGGTAATTTCAAGCGATATGCTACCTTTCCATACCTCTCTAAGATTTGAAATGGTCCAATATATCGAGGTGCCAATTTGCCTTTAACACCAAAACAGTTAACCCCCTTCATTGGTGATACTTTTAGATATACAAAATCTCCTTTGTTAAACATCAATGGTCTACGCCGTTTATCTGCATAACTCTTTTGTCTGGACTGAGCTATCTTCAAATTACCTTGTATCTATCTAACCTTGTCTTCTGTTTCTTTTACCAGGTCAACTCCAAAGAATCTTCTTTCTCCGGGCTCAGACCAACTCAACGATGTCCTGCATCTACGACCATATAGTGCTTCAAATGGAGCCATTCTAATGCTTTCTTGATAACTATTATTGTATGAAAACTCAGCCAAAGGCAAACACTCATCCCACTTCTTGGAATAGTTAAGGACACAACACCTTAACATATCTTCAAGTACTTGATTGACTCTTTCAGTCTATCCATCAGTCTGTGGGTGATAGGCTGTACTAAATGAAGCTTGGTTCCCAACGAAGAATGCAATTGTTTCCAAAAGCTAGAGACAAACTGTGTACCCCTATCTGACACTATGGTCTTTGGTACTCCATGTAGGCTCATAATTCTTGCTAAATAAATCCGGCATATTGGACAAAAGAGAATATGTACTCGGATAGGAAGAAAATGTCTTGACTTGGTTAGTCGATCTACAATAACCCATATTGAGTCAAATCCTTTTCTGTCTTGGGTAGACCAACAATAAAGTCCATACTTATATCCTCCCACTTCCCAATTTGGAATAGGTAATGGTTGTAGTTCTCAAACAGACCTCAAATGTATAGCTTTTACTTTTCGACAAGTATCACACTTTGCTATATATCTTGTAATTTCTATCTTCATTTTGGTCCACCAAAATCTTTGTTTTAAGTCATGGTACATCTTATTACTCCCGGATGGATAGATAACCTAGTAGCATGTGCCTCTTCAAGAATTGACCTGTCTCAACTCGGGAACTTTTGGTACTACTAGACGATTCTTGAACCATAACACATCTTCATCATCTATGTTGAAGCATTCCGCTATTCCATTCCCTGACTCTATCCTTGATATGGGCTATACCCTTGTTTTCTTTTCCGAGCAAACAATAATCGATCACGAATAGTGGCTTCAACAATAATGTTGGTCAAATTGCCCTGTTGAATTACATCTACATTCAACTTCTCCATTTCTTGACATAAAGTCAAACCCATTGTTCTTACTGCCAGACAATTGCAATAACTTTTGTGACTTAAAGCATCTGCAACTACATTTGCCTTTCCAGGATGATAATGCACTTCCAAGTCATAATCCTTAATCAGTTCTAACCATCTTCTTTGTCGCATGTTCAATTCTGACTGAGTGAAGATATATTTTAAACTCTTGTGGTCTGTGTAAATATGACACGTATTACCAAGGTGTAATGCCGCCAAATCTTCAGAGCATGTACCACAGCTGCTAACTCCAAATCATGAGTCGGATAGTGTTCTTCATGTTGCTTAAGTTGCCTGGACGCATAGGCAATGACTCGGCCTTCTTGCATCAATACACATCCAATACCAACTCCTGAAGCATCACAATAAACATCAAATGGCTTCTCGATATCAGGTTGGGCTAATCTTTGTGTGCGATGGTCAACAATCTTTTCAAGTTCGGAAAGCCTCTTCACAATCCGATGACCATACAAACTTGACTTGGTTCTTCAACAACTCTCGGTGATGGACTTTGACACCCTAGAGAAATCTGGGATAAACCGACGGTAATACCCCGCCAATCCCAGAAAACTCCGAACCTCATGAACTGTAGTTGGCGGTTTCCAATCAAGCACATCCTTAACTTTGCTTGGGTCAACTGCAACTCCTTCAGCTGACAAAACATGACCGAGAAACTGTACTTCCTTAAGCCAAAACTCACACTTGCTAAACTTGGCATAAAGCTTATGTTCTCTCAAGCGGTTCAGAACAATTCTGAGATGATCCACATGTTCACTCTTGTTCTTGGAGTATACTAAAATATCATCAATAAATACCACTACAAATTTGTCTAGCTCAGGCATGAATACTGAGTTCATCAGGTACATGAAATGAGCTGGAGCATTTGTCAAACCAAAAGACATTACCAAGTATTCATATAACCCATATCTTGTGGTAAATGCCGTTTTGGGAATATCTTCAGGCTTAATCTTGATTTGGTGATAACCTGACCTCAAATCTATCTTCGAGAAAACTTTGGCTCCGGCCAGTTGATCAAAAAGTAAATCTATCCGAGGTAATGGATACTTATTCTTGATGGTCACTTCATTCAACGGACGGTAGTTGACACATAACCTCAGGGTCTCATCTTTCTTTTTCACAAAAATTGCCGGACATCCCCAAGGTGATGAACTAGGTTGGATAAATCCCTTATCAATCAATTCTTGCAACTGAGTCTTCAACTCGGCTAACTCCTTAGGTGGCATCCTATAAGCTCTCCGAGAAATCGGAGCTGTTCTGTGTTTCAATTCTATGTTAAGCTGGACATCCCTATCTCGGTGGTAGACGGGTAATTCTTCAGAAACACATCAGAAATTCACATACTACCGGGATATCTCTAATCTCTTTGACCGCAGATTGCACAAATTTTGCCCATTGATCTTCTTAAGGTTGGAAGTTGGATGAGAAGTTGAGAATTACTATCCGCAAACTCACCCTTATAGTTCTATTCAAAGCATCTAAAAATGACCTTATCTTTGATGCATCCAATTCATTCCCAAAATTACATCTATATCCACGATCCTTTAGGATAATCATGGTAGTGGGAAAAATATGCCCACCCAGGTTTACGGGTACCTGGTATACCATCTCCTTAGTACACAGACGTCCCCCGGGCGACTGAATAAAGAAATTTTCCTTTGTTGCCCCAATTGAAATTTCATACTTCACAACAAATGCTCTATTGATGAATGAATGTGATGCGCTTGAATCAAAAGTATAACTGCAGGGTGATCGTGATGTGAAACGTACCCATCATCACCGGCTCTCCCTCGGAATCTCTCCGGCTTGAATGTAGAACACTCGCCCATCTTCTTTTCACCATTACCCTTCCGAGCATTTCGATTGTTGTTCTTGTTCTGCGGCTTGACCCTGTTGTTGATTGGCAGGGTTCTTCTGGAAATTGGGATTGTACTGTTTGGGATACGGGCATTCCCTTGAGAAATGACCGAAGCTTACCACACGGTTGAAACAGGATACTTATGACCTTGTAATGTTGGAGTATTAACACCGAAGTATTCTCGAGGTGAATTCGATAAGTTGTAGCGGAGACTAACATTTGATTGTTGCCCAGATTGAAACTGCATGTGGACGATAAGGAGGACGATAATGGTTGATGGATGATAGATCACCCTCTGCCTCTTTTGATTTCCTCCAAAAGGTCCAGACGGCACATTCTTTTTCTTTTGATCTCCTTATGTTGTCGATACTTTTCCTCCGAAGCAATTGCAATATTCACCGCCTCATGATAAGTAATATTGGTACAAGTTGTCATCATTATGCGCAATTTAGTATTCAGACCTCTCATGAACCATTTCTTCTTTTTAGCATCGGTGTTGACATGTTCAGTGCATATTGAGACAGTGATTGAATCTTCCCACATCTTTGCATAACTCGTCGATCCCCTTGCTTCAAAGCAAGGAATTCATCGATTTCATCGCCATCACTCCCTCGGGGATATAATGAGCTCAAAGAAGACGAAACTCCATCCAAGTTAATGGAACACCTACGGGCTGCATGGCCATAAGATTTGCATACCAAGCACCTCTTTGCTCCCCTAAGTTGTTGGGCGGCAAACACCGTTTCTCGAACCTCTGTGCATGGAATAAGATCAAATTTCGCTCCATGGTCCTAAGCTACCATCACCTCCAGTGGGTCATCGGCCTTGGTGAACACTTTGGGGTTTTGTATCCTGTAAAGTCCACATATGTAGCCTCATGCCTATTATGATTACGTCCACGGTGTCCATGCATCCGATTACGGTTACTTTGAGCCATCTCATGAAGCAAACGAGAATTTTCAAACTGTCACATTGACAAGTGTGACTATAGCATCAACCAAATTGGTTGGAACGGTGGCGGATTGGGGATATCATCCTCATCTTGGGAAGTACCGGAATCTGCGAACCTCGCGTTTGACGATCTGTTCATAACAAACCAAACTTTATTCACAAGTCTTTATTGAATTGCAACTAAAGCTTACTACAACGCATTCCATCGGTTTCTTATTTAAACACAAACCGCATCTAAACAAGACTGCTTCACTTAAACTAGAACTAACTATTACACAACTCTACTTCTTTCCTTTATCACTTCAAACTTCGGGCTCGGTATCCATTCCAGAAATATATCACTTTCATCAATCATTACTAATTCTTCCGGATCTTCTTCTTCTTCCTCTTCCGATTCACTATCATCGGCAAGGATCACACCTGGGTCCATTGCATCAGCTTGGGGTTCATGATTAGGATTCAGGAGATTGCTTAGCCTATGAACTTCCTCATGTAGAGTGGTATTATGCTCCTCTAAATCCTCTACATAAAATTCTAGCTCATGAGTTCTAGCTCTAGCTTCATTTCTCCCATCCACCATATGAATTAACAGATTTTCGCAGTTCCTGTGAGCGGTGGTGAGACGTCTTAACTGCTCCTGTAATCTGCCCACCTGGATAGCATCCATAGCCCTATCTCTAGTAGCTTGTGCTAACTCTTGAGAAATCTCTCGTATCTCTGCTGAGGATCGACCTAGATCTGCCATCGCTAGCACCGTCATTCCTAGGGGCAAGTTGATGGCGAGGAACTCCTTTAGGTCCGGTGGACTTACGGGGCATCTTCTTGGTACGAGCCATACTGTACGAACAGGATTAATCCAATTAAAACAATCTGACAACAGTCTCAAGAGCAGTTGGGATGGACTATACAACTCAACCCATACACACTACTCACCCAGGCTCAGAGACGAAAGAAGTAACAAGTGAATTAATCATGATGCATGAATCGTTCTTACGAACCAAAAACATCAAACTTATAAAGCACATAAACAACAGTTGTTATTATATAGGGCATAATAGAATTACTACTCCACCACACAAAGCCTTTTTCTCAAATCAGGAAGGGTGAGAATGAAATAAGATAAGTCAGAAGCAATTTGGACCAAATTATCAAGCTAAATAGATTTGTCCCAAATCATTTTGAAGTTTTTGTAAAACAACACAACAAAGACTTGTAACGATCGCTCTGATACCATTCTGTGGCAGAACCTCCTAAATTATAGGGCCCACATGCACCTGTCACTGTCCAACGACCTTTGACATTTATGCATATGTTACCGATAACTTAAGAAGACTGTCGGGTGTCCTCGGGAACCCCGAATCATCCACGATTTCCGAGCAGGATCACATTACAGAGTCATTGCAGTATTACAACATTTATTCAAATATCTACACCAGAGTAAATCAGCGGAAGTCTTACAATAACTTAGTTTACAAAACATTTATTTCAAACCTTACAAACTAAGTTCGATTATTAATACAAACCAAGGTAGTGGAGTGGCATTATAATATATTACAAAACACACAAATATCATTGCTTCGCCTAAGGGCCACACATCTACTTATCGTCATCGTGATTGAACAACAAATCATGCAAAGACGATCCAAAACAGATCCGCTCATGAGCCTCACACCGCAACAAGGGTCAACGAACCACGAGTACAAAAGTACTCAACAAGACTTAACCGAAATAAAAACGAAAAGACTCGGGAATGCAGGCTCATGGGATTCAAGGTATGGCTTTAGCAATAATCAAAGTTTTTTGCGTAAAAGCTCTTTTTAACAAAATTCTTTATTTCAACATTTAAAACTTCATAAGATCATATACAAAGTGACACGATCCGTATTGAGATCATGAAACTTCATATCCAACACTTTCTCAAACCATACTCAAGTTCCGATTATTAATACTACGATGATGAGCAGTGAGAAGTGAGTCTCCATAACCGAGGAGCAACGACGATTGAACCGATTATAAACCCAAATTGGGAATTCCAGACCACACGACATATGCAGGTCCCGACCTACATATATCAACCTACCCTCGGATCCTCTAAACAAGAACGGGTCCGCGCCACCCGAGAATACAAAGACTCCACACTCCGGCCCATTGCCACGTGGGTACACGCTATTCTCGCCATCTCTCCACTCGAAGGCGCGAGTAGCCATTCTCGTAATAGAATAGCCAAGTTAAGGCTTACTGGAGTATGCGGTTAGTACTACAAAGTCTCACCTCGAGCGGTTCAACAACGAGACGGACCTTAATCGACACGCAGGCGGAAGAACCCGCTCACAAGACCTCCATGTCTTGTGGCTCACACACACCGAGTCCGCCTTGGGTCTAGATTTATTACTTCACATGCTCATATTTCATGATAACATAAGTAACCAAAGTTCCATATAAAACTCGCAGGTGACAGGTAATCACCCGACTTTTATTATCTAAGCATGACTAAGCATAACTAGCCATATACGAATTAAAACGGTTAACAAGGTAGATAAGGAAAACAAGGTTGGTAATGCATCAATTAGGTTCCCACTTGACTTCTAATCACTTAATGCAGTATTGAAAAGCAAAAGCGAAATCAATTTGTAAAACACAAGGTAGGTTTAAATGTATCCGGCTTGCCTTCGTTGATTTGGAAAAGTCCGATTGTGAGTCGGTCCACGATATCAACACCAACCTCCATGTAAGGCTCAACCTCCTCAACTACTTGATTAACTACCACGGGTTCACCTTCGTTCACTACACGTAGTAACAATGCCATGTTTATCATGATGCGGAATACAAAACATGATGCTCGATGATGGATACAAAATTAAACAACTTTCCTTCGCGGTACAGTTACAAGTCAAACTAACTAAATCTATTTCTTAATACCTACATCAATTGCCAAAGATCATTATCCACTAATGACCCAAGGACATCACTCAATCAAAAGTTCAATCAAAACCTAAATCATTAAAGGTTACTATTCACTTTTATGAATTAATTATTTAATTAAAAATTATGAAATAAATCAACTTATTCCAATTGAGCTCAAAATTTTTGTAAATGTTCATTACATGATAACTAAGTGACAAAACAATTTTCATAATTTTTGGATACATAAATAAGCCTAGAAAAATCATGGAAAGTCATTTATTAATTAATTGAGCAATTTTTATCATACCCCAAAAATACTGAAAATCAAGATTTCAAATTTTTGTTATATAATATACATCATAGAGAAGTCACACAAAAATTTTCATAATTTTTGGAGCTCTAAATAAATCTACACAAAAATAACAAAAAGCAGACACTATTCATTCATTCCGAAAATAGAAAAAAATCCATTTGAACGTGAGTGAGTCGCGACAACCCGACCCACATGTCATCCCTAACCTCCGTCCTTTGACTACGATAACGACGGCGCTGACCGCGCAAACTCGCCGACGGTGAGATCACAGGAGGAGACAAGGGTACTAACATGATCACTACGTCACAACGTATCGATCTATGGCACTAACGCGACCAATTACGGACCGAATCGAGCACTACACCGACCATGGCGGACGCGGTGGCACGGCAGCGCTTACGCGGCGGCAGGAGACCGGCAACGATCAAATAAACGTGACAGAAGCACCAAAGACTCACCACAAACACGACGGAGCGGAGAGAGCAAGGCCGGAGGAGAGCAGAGACGTGAGCGTGGGTCGACGTACAAAGAAGCGGCGGCGGAGCAAGGATCGTCGGTGATGGTGTGCGGCGACTGTGGTGATCAAAATGAGCAAGCAACAACGGATTAAGCATCACAAAGATCGAGACGAAGCCGAGCTACGCTAATCAAAAGCAACGGCTCACCGGAGGGTCCCGACCACGGTGAAAGCGGGATCACCAAGCTGCTGTTGCCAGCCGCGAAGAAGAAGTACGTTATGCTGGCGTCTCCGGTAAAATCAGACTAAATTGAGGGGATAGCTAGACGCGCAAGGAGTAGGCGGAGCTGGAGCTAGCTTATCGGCGATGGCGAGCACGACAATGACGGACGCAGGCTCATGGGAGATGAGCAAGGTGACGGAAGAAAAAGCGAGCAACGGAAAATGAAGAACGGCGACGACTCCGAGCTTTAAAGGATGGCCAGGAAACTCAAGGAAGCTGCGCATGTGGTGGCCTTCATCAGCGCCAAATATGACGCTAAAACGGCCACGATCAGCTACTGGAACGCCAAGAAAGAAACGCAAGCAATGTAGCAAGAGCGGTGAACACTGTTCATCAAAATTACAGTAATTGCCATTCTCCAAAATTCACAAATTACTCTCAAAATTTCATAACAACTCAAAAATCTCCAAAAACAAAAGTTGTTCAAAATCAAAATTTCTACAACTTTGCTTTTGAAACCATATCCAAATTCATTCTACATTTTGAAATTCAAATTTAAATTCAAAAGGGACACTTTTTAAAGAATTATGCCTTTTCAAATTACTTCAAATTTTTCTAAACAACTTTGAAAACTCCAAAAACCAACTTTGTACAACTTGACAAGATCTACACTTTTGCTTTTAAGCCCAACCCCAAAATATGCTTAGATTTTTAAATGAGTTTTCGTGGTAGAATTTAAATATTTGAAATTAGGGTTTTGAATTTCAAATCAATATGTATTTCAAACTTGATTCAAACACTACAATTCAACACTTGTACATGAATGTAAACTTGTTTTAGTGAATGCATATCAAAGTTTGCAATATGACCAAATGCTTTGCAATGCATATGATGACATGACAGTTTTAGTATTTAAAACACCCGGGGTGTTACATGCCCCATCTCCAATGGATCCGTGGTGCCGCTCTGACATCACCTTCTAGCGCATGGAGGGCCTTGTTCGTCGTGATCTTCTCCATGCATGGACCGCGGCTGAGGAGTGGCTACTGCCCGGCGAGGAGGATGTGCAGTCGCCGCCCAACGGCTATGTGGTGTCGTTCGCCCACTTCCACGAGCGTGGGTTTGCGACCCCCGCCCATAGATTTCTTCGAGGGCTGCTGCACTACTACAAGATCAAAGTGCAGCATCTCAATCCCAATGGGATCCAACACATGGCGATATTCATCACCCTATGCGAGGGGTTCCTAGGATCTGCCCCCACTTCAATTTGTGGAGGTACTTCTTGGCCATCACCCTCTAGAAAAAGAGGGAGAAGAGCGGTAGGCAGGAGCTGCACATGCTGATGGAGTGCGCTGGCATCCTGCTTTGAAACAATCGGGTCAATGAGTACCCATCGATGCGGCTATCAACGTCCAACAAGGGGTGGCACTCGTAGTGGTTCTACCTCAAGAACAACGTCGTCGCCCCTCTGTCGGAGTTCACCGGGCGCTTGATCGAAGAGGCCCTAGAGTAATGGAGGAAGTGGGGTGTGTTAGAGAAGGACAAGAAGAAGATCTGAGACCACATCGCCACCATCCACATCCTCAAGGAGAATGGCTTGAATGGGTCGGGTGTCATCGGGGCCTACTACGCAAAGAGGGTGGCGCCGTTGATGACGCGTGCGCTCTTGCTGTACGCGATGGTGCCCGAGGCATCGTTCGATGGAACGTCGCTCACTGAGGGGCGCTCCCCAACTCTGAGATCACGCAACGCATCAAGGAGGCAATGGAGCTCTCGTGGGATGATGGTGCCCTCCTCGATTTCGTCTACCCAGTGTCGGGACATCCTCCAATGCGGCCAAAACCAGGCCACGTCGTCTTCGTAAGTTTACCCTTCTCATTCCTTCTCTTCAATAGATTTCCCGACCTTTTGATACTAACTTTGAGAGGGGCGGGACCAGCTGAGGGACCTCATCTTCACGGATCACTTGGCACCATTGCCAAGGGATTCATCTATGAGGGTGGTGAATCACGCCGAGGGTGAGCGGCTGAGGAAGGTGAAGGAGGACAAGAGGAAGAGGCAGCGGAAGCTGCAGGTGCAGGAACGGGGGGAGGACACCGACATCGACGACGATGATGACGATGGCAATGACGACGAGGTAGCCGATCATGTCCAGTGGGACATCCTGGAGAATGAGGATGCACTGATAGGTATTGGTTCGTCCTTGCAGCAGTCAGGACCCTTCCCATTCCATGGAGATGAGGGTATGTTCGAGGAGCTATCAGAGGTGGGACGTACCGTCGGCCTCCCTCATGAGTCAATGGGGGCGGGCGGCTCTGCTGCCACGCCTGAGATGTCGGTGGAGGCGGGTGGCTTCGCCGTCATGCCCCAAGAGTCAAGGGGAGCAAGCCCCTCTGCCTAGGAGCAGGAGGCGGGCTCGAAACGGCCTCACCCCCACGAGATGGAGTAGAGGTCGGGGGGTTCGCCCTCCAAACTTACCTACCGCCCGACGGTGCTGAGGTGAGTTATCAGTTCCTCTGTTTTTTTCCTATTTTAGTCAGATTTCATCATGACTTATGCTTTTCGTCCCTTGCAGCGTCGGCAGGCAGCGTAATCCTTTAGCGTTAGCACCGAGGAAGAGCGTCGCCCACCAATTGAGGCGGCAACTGTCACTGGTGTCGCACCCGTTTTGGGCAGGAGCGGCACCAGCGTGATCGTGTCGTCACCGGTCGGATGTTGCCCATGGTGGTGCCCGTGCCCTCGGTGGGATGGGCGGATATGGGGGCTCAAAGGATGCCTTCGGAGGTCCCGGAGCAGCCGGCCATGGCCATGATACCGCTGCCGACGACGGGGCAAACGGGGCTGCCGATCGTGCTCGTGGCGTTGACCGGGGCAGGCGCGACGTAGCAGGTCATGATGCCCCAATGCAGGTGGAGGTGGCGGTAGTCGTGATAGATAGGTCATGATCGGTGCAACCATAGCGGCGCCTGAGGCACCGGCATGACCCGCGCCATCGACGACCCAAGCCACGGCGCCTAGCGTGGGCCGGACGGAGGGGGACGTGGCCGAGGGGTCCCCGGGAGTTGTGGTGGTGGCAGAGAGGTCGGCTGTGCTTGGGACCGGCGGGGAGTCATCCCTAGTGCTTATATCGTTAGGCAGTGACTCACCGGCACATGGCGAGCCCCTGCTCCGGTGGACAAATCCACAAGATCCGGCATCGACGCTCTTCACCCTCGACGACGCTGTTGAGTGCATGGAGCGGGAGAGCCTAAATGTGGGGATCGCGTCCATGCTAGAAGCCCTGGACCATGCCAGGGGTGCCTTGCGTGATGTTGTCGTTCCCTCCGACCAGGTATTTGCTTGATCCTACCTCTCGCCCTTTTCTCTCTAGATATTTTTTGTATCCTGACCATTGTCTCCCTCTAGTCCCTCATCGCTCGTAGCCGGAGGAAGTCTCAGTTCCTTCGTGAACAGAAGGAAACCTGAGACCGCCTCGTCGAGGAGGCGTGGCTATGTGGGGCGGTGACCGCTCAGCTTGTTGCCACCCAAGCAGAGGGTGGCTGAGCTAACTCCACTTGCCGAGGAGGCGGATGGTCATCGATCGCGGGTGGCCAAGGCCCATCGGCACGCTGTCGAGGCCGAGATGGCGTTCGAGGCCTTGTCGGCAAGGTCATGGAGGGACGACGAGGAAGCCGCCAAGGTTAGGAAGGAGCGGGATGAGTTGGTCCAGAAGGATGCCAAGACCTACCAATGGATCCTTGACCTTCTGGCCGAGGTTGAGAAGCAAAGGGAGCTGAAGTTGGGGCTGAGGAGAAGCTTGCGGCCCTGGAGAAGAAGGCAAGCCTAGATGCAGCGGCGGTCGCTTGGCTGCATAAGGAGCGGGATGAGCTACTCCAAACCGCAGAGAGGCTCTACTCAGAAAGCGGTGTGGCTCCTAAGGAGCGTGACCAGGCCTTCCAAGAGCATGACCAGGCCTGCTTGGAGCGTGACGATGCATAGTAGAAGGTTGGCTCCCTGTAGGCCGAGCTTGGAAACATGACGACCCAGAAGCTGAAGGCCAAATGTGTTTCTGCTGGGCTAGACGTGGACCTCACCGAGGCAAGGAGGAATCTTTAGGCGGAGAGCAATGAGCTCGGTATCCTGAGTGCCACCCTCAGAGTGGACTACGATGACCTTGAGGTGGTGCGATCGAAGGGGCCCAGTTCGCTCGTGGTCCGTGCCGTCGAGATCACGGCGTGGGTGCGCCAGCTCGAGAGGAATGCCCTTCGCGCTGGGGTCAATTAATCCTTCACGATTGCTTATTCTCACTATGGGAACAACATTAATCTAGAGATGATGAGCCACGGCTTCGCGCCTGGCTATGAAGTCCACGAGCTGGAGGAGATGGAAGCGGCAGTGGCTCCCCTTTCGCAGGACATGGCAGACAGGATCGAAGGCATAGTTCTCCCCCAGAGGGGTTAGTTAGTTCAATAGGTCGGTCGATCATTCTTGTAATTAGTGGACAAGTGCCGACCCTTGCGTACCATTTAAACAAACTTGTTATTTTGTTTCATTTGACCAAGTCTGTTCTTTTGTTTTGGTGCGAACGGATTTGTTTTTCCTCCCTTTTTATGTGTGAAAAGGGGTTCATGCGTTTTGACCCTTCTGTTTGTTAAGACCATAGAGCTCGAGGTGTAGGAGGGAAACTCTTATTACGCTGGTAAGCAAGAGTGCCATAGCCGCTGGGGCATAGGTTTCTCGCAGTTCGACCAGCCTTGCTTAGTCGTTCGTTTCCACAGACCTTGCTACTAGGTTTAACATGAGGAAGGGTATCAGCACAATGACTATTTCAAAAAGGGTGTATGTTTACCCTTATCAGCCCCTGAGTGAGACCCGACCCCTTGCCGTTGCTAGGGCCGAGTGTCACTAAAGATTGAGAGGATAGCGAAACTACTAGGAGAAAACGTCTCTTGTTTTCATGCGTACCCCCTCCCTAGGATCTGTGCCATCATTCTACGACCGCACGTTCGGTCTCCTTGTGAGTCCAACTCTCCTCGAGCCCCCACGCGTAGCAGGGGTCTAGTTGAGGGTCAGCTCGTCTTTGTGATCATCGCCCCGTCCATGGTTTCCGCAACTAATGGGGTTGTGCTAACGTCACTTGCCTCGATGGCTCGAGTGACATGCTCGGTGAGCTCACTATCGGGCATGTTCGAGTGGAATCGGGTCCATTGTTCATGATGGGGTCAGCATAGCCCTCATGTGGCATTCCACTGCTCCTTAACTCACCTCCTGGCAGATGCCCATGTTGCTTCAGAGAGCGACTTAGGTGGCCCGCTGACCTCTCCTTGATGGAGATTCTGCGGGCTTGGCTCGAGGTTAGGATCGAACGAGAAGGTTGAGATGACCCTGTCAGCTTCTGAGCAGGTTAGGCAAAGGCCGCTAGGGCTGATCTGTGTTTTCTCCCCTGGCTCTGTTCGACGCAAGGTGGCCTCAAGCCCTTCGTGGGCCGGCCTTTGTACCCCGGTCAGTTGGATTCCTGAGTTCGGGTCAGGCAGCTCGAGCCTCCGAGCCTCATGGGTCTTGGTAGAGGTTGGTCGTGTTTCATGCATCACCCTGTTCATGGTTTTTGCAACCGGAGGGGCTAAGCTAATGACACTTGCCTCGATAGGCTCGAGTGTCGCGCTCGGCGAGCTCGCTAACGGGCATGTCCGAGTGGAATCTGGGTCTGTCATTCGCTGATAGGGTCAGCATAGCCCTCATGTGGCATTCCACTGCTCCTTAACCCGCCTCCCAAGAGATGCCCGTGTCACTCCGGAGAGCAACTCAGGTGGCCCGCTGGCCTCTCCTCGATGGAAATTCTATGGGCTTGGCTCAAGGTTAGGATCAAACGAGAAAGGTCTAGATGCCCCTGTCCGCTTCTAGGCGGGGTCAGGCAAGGTCACTGGGGCTCATCTATGTTTTTTCTCCCCTAGCTCTAGTTGACACGAAGCAGCCTCAAGCCCTTCATCGGTGGCCTTCGAACCTCGGTCGGTCGCTGCTCATATCAAATGAGACGACTACCGCTTCATGACGCGACGCGAAGCATTGTGATGCAGCAATTGCATATGCAATGCTCGGATGTATGGGATGAATGTATGGATAGATGCATGAATGCATGCATGAGTATGGATGAATGAATGATCATACACTGGAAAAGAAAGGTGGGGGTTGGTAAAGTTACCTCGATGGCTCGAGTTATGGGTTCGAGGAGCTCTTACCGGATATGTCCATGTGGGGTCCGGATCCATCATTCGTGATGGAGTGGCGTAACCTGCATGGGGTACCCCACTGCTCCTTACCCGTCTCTTGGCCATGACTTGAGCCGTCCGGTCGACTTTGGGCGATCTGCTGGCCTCTCCTCGATGGAGATTCCACAGGTGGGCCCCTCTAAATCCTTCATGTGAAGGCGAAGGCTAAAGCTTGGAGTGCGGGCAACAAACTCTGATCATGCTAGTGAGCAAAAAATGTCATAGCCATGGGGGCGTAGGTTTCTTGCAGTACAACCAATTTGACTCAGTGTTTGTTTCCACACATCTTGCCTTTAGGTTTTAGTGTGAGAAAGGGGCCGGGCATCAAGAATGTTTACCAAATAGACAATCTTGCCAGCCCCCGAATGTGACCCAAGCCCTTGCTGTTGCTGGGGTTGGGGGCTCGATAGCGAAATTAATATGCATAAAGTAAGGGTGACCCGTCTCTCGACAGCAGCCCAAATCATTCGATCGACTTGGATGACCCGCTGGCACAGGACTTACCTTGATGGCACGAGTGACGGGTCCAGGGAGCTCTTACCAGATATGTTCAAGCAGAATCTGGGTCCGTCATTCGTAACAAGGTCATCATAACCCACATGGGGCATCCTGCTGCTCCCTACCCATCCCTTGGCAGCGGCTAAGCCATCCAGTCGACTTGTATTACCCCGCTAGGACAAGACTTACCTGCAGAGATAGAGGATGAGAGCATCCCGCGCAAGAATTTAGTTAGGTAGATAAGCTAGGCGGCGAACTTGTAATAAATGGACAAGCTCTTAAATTTCATTATAGCAAAACAACTTTTTAGCCCTTCTCCCCCTTTTGTATAAAAAGGTTAGTGTATTCCGACCCTTTCCGTTGTTAAGGTTGTAAAGCTTGGGGTGCGGGTGAGCAAATTCTGATCACGTTGGTGAGCAAAGGTGCCGTAGCCGCCGAGGCGTAGGTCTCTCATAGTCCGACCAGTTATACTCAAAGCTTGTTCCCGCAACCCTAGCTCCTAGGTCTTAACGTGATAGGGGGTCGGGCACATAGAAAGTTGGCTAGGTGGATAAACTCTTAGACGCGCACCGACACTTTTCATGACTAAGGCCAAAAAAGCCCGAGGTGTGGAAAAAACTCGATCACGCTAGTGAGCAAAGGTGCCATAGCCACCGAGGCATAGGTCCCTCGTAGTCCGACTAGTTTTGCTCAGCGTTCGTTTCCGTAAACCTCGCTTCTGGGCCTTAATGTGAGAGAGGGTCGGGCATAGAGAATGTCTACCGGATAGGTACGCTCTTATTAGCCCCCGAGTGAGGCCCGACCCCGCCATTGCTAGGGTCAGGTGTCACTAAAGGTCGGGGAATTTGATAGCGAAACTGATAAGAGAAAGTGTGTGTTTATTAAGGGTAAAAGCGACGTAGCTGCTCGATGTTCCAGGCATTGACGAAGACTCGCCGTCGATGTTCTTGAGCTTATAGGCGCCTAGTCGGAGCACCTCCGCAATGACGTACGGTCCTTCCTATGGCGGAGAGAGCTTATGGTGGTCCTTGCTGCTCTAGACGAGGCGAAGGACCAGGTCTCCGATGTTGAAGGCCCGACCCCGCACTCGACGGCTGTGGTACCGGCGCAATGCTTGTTGGTACTTGATCGAGCGGAGGAGGGCAACATCACGCGCTTCATCCAGCTGGTCCATGGCATCCTCGAGGGATGCCTCGACTCCCTGTTCGTCGTATGCCCTGACCCTTGGCGCTCCATAGTCGAGGTCGGTTGGAAGGATTGCCTCAGAACCGTAGAACATGAAGAATAGTGTGTAGCCGGTGGCCTGGCTAGGGGTCATCCTCAGGCTCTAGAGCACCATGGGAAGCTCTATGACCCATCGTCCGCCAAAATTGTTCAACCGGTTGAAGATCCTAGGCTTGATGCCCTGTAGGACCATGCTGTTTGCACGCTCGACCTGCCCGTTCGTGCGGGGGTGCACTATGGTGTTCCAATCGATGTGGATGTGATATTCATCGCAGAATTGGAGGAACTTCTTCCTGGTGAACTGCATGTCCTTGTCCCTGATAATGGAGTTCGGTACTCCAAAGCGATGGATGATATCAAGGAAGGATAGCACGGCTTGCTCGGACTTGATCGCGGAGATCGGTCGGGCCTCTATCCATTTTGTAAACTTGTCTACGGTGATAAGCAAGTGGGTATAGCCCCTAGATGCTCTTTTGAGAGGTCCGACTAGATCAAGCCCCTAGACCACGAACGGCCATGTGATGGGGATCGTCTGGAGTGCTTGGGTTGACAAGTGGGTCTACCGAGCGTAGTACTGACACCCTTCATAGGTGCGCACAATCTATTCGGTGTTGGCTACTATGGTCAGCCACGAGAAGCCTTGACAAAATACATTTCCGACTAGGGTTCTAGGTGTGGCATGGTGACCATAGATCCTACCGTGGATATTGCTCAGCAACCGCTTCCCTTGTTCGATGGGGATGCAATGTTGTAGGATCCTGGTGTGGTTTCACTTATAGAGTTCACCCTCAACAAGGACAAAAGACTTGGCACAACACGCGAGCCATCGAGCCTCCATGTTGTCCATCAGCAGCGCCTTGCATAGAAGGTAGTCGAGGTAAGGCATCCTCCAGCCGGCCAGAGGGTTGGGCTCTGTCGCTGGATCCTCATCAAGCTCCATGACCTCAGGGTCGGACGGAGCCAATGGCTGGTTAGCCCCTGAGCCCATGGCAGGTGGCCCATCACTAGCTTGTTCTAGCTCCTTGTAGTGGACTGAGGGTTTGTGCTGATCGCTGGCAAAGACGCCTGTCAGCACTGGCTCTCGGCCGGACGCCGCCTTCACCAGCGCGTCGGCCGCCTCGTTGAGACGCCTTGGGATGTGATTGAGCTCGAAGTCGTCAAACTTGTCCTATAGGTGGCGGACTTCTTGGCAGTATGCAGCCATCTTGGCATGGTGGTAGCTTGACTCCTTCATGACTTGGTCGATGACCAGCTGGGAGTCACCCTGGACGTCGAGGCGTTGGATACCCAACTCTAGATGATGCGTAGGCCGTTGATGAGCACCTCATATTCGGCCACATTATTGGAGAAGGGGAAATGGATGCAAACCATGTACCTCATGCATACCCCAAGGGTCGAAACGAAGACCAGCCCTGCACCGACGCCTTTCTTCATCAGCAATCCATCAAAGTACATCATCCAGTACTCCTAGTCGATGACTCCTGGCGACATTTGGACCTTGGTCCGTTCTACAATGAAATCAGCCAGCACTTAGGACTTGATGGCCATCCGGAGGCATATGAGATGCCTTGTCCCATTAGCTCGAGTGCCCACTTCACGATTCTTCCTGTGGCATCCTGGTTTTGGATGACCTTGTTGAGGGGGAAGGACGTCACAACCGTCACTGGATGTGACTTGAAGTAGTGGCGTAGCTTCCTCTTTGCGAGGAGGATGGCGTAGAGGAGCTTCGGATTTGGGGGTAGCGGGTCCTAGAATCGAACAGGACCTCGCTAATGAAGTACACAGGGCGCTGTACTTTGAGGGTGTGTCCCTCTTCTTCTCACTCCACCACTTGGGTGGCGCTAACCACTTGCGTGGTGGCCGCAATGTAGAGTGAAGTGGTTCTCCGTCGGTCGGAGGAATCAAGATCGGGGCCTTCGTTAGGAGCTGTTTGACCATGTTAAGCGCCTCCTGGGCCTCAGGCATCCATTCGAAATGGTTGGCCTTCTTTAGAAACCGATAGAGGGGGAGACCTCGTTCGTCGAGGCACGAGATGAAGCGACTAAGCGTGGTGAGGCACCCTGTAACTTGTACCCCTTCATGTTCTAAATCGGCCCATCCTTGTGATGGCTGAGATCTTCTCCGGGTTGGCTTCGATGCCACGCTTGGAGATGATGAAACCAAGCAGCATACCCCTCGGGACCCCAAAAATGCACTTCTTGGGGTTGAGCTTAATGACATTTGCTTGGAGTTTTACGAAGGTCTGCTCAAGGTCGGCTACGACTTGGTTAGCCCATTTGGACCTGACCATAATGTCGTGTACGTAGGCCTCAACGGTTCACCCGATGAGGTCTCTGAAACACTTGAGCACACAATGTTGGTACGTAGCCCCTGCGTTCTTCAGACCAAACAGCATTGTGATGTAGCAGAACAATCCAAATGGGGTGATGAAAGATGTCATGAGATGGTCGAACTCTTTCATCATGATTTGATGGTACCCGGAGTACGCATCAAGGAAGCAACGGGTTTCGCACCCTAAGGTAGAGTCGACTACTTAGTCTATGTGTGGCAAAGGAAACGGATCCTTTGGACACGCCTTGTTGAGACCCATGTAGTCAACACACATTCTCCATTTCCTGCTCTTCTTTTGAACAAGGATGGGATTGGCTAACCACTCTGGGTGGTATACTTCCTGTAACAACCCAAAAATCCATACACCAAAAATACCAACTATAAATTTTTTTCTCAAAACCCCATGTGATGATGAGTGACATCATAGGAGCCAACCCTAAGTGTTGCATCAAAAGTAACCCAACTAGACAATTTCACAAGCATGGCATGCCATAGTTAATCATGTTTATTTAAATTCTAACAAATGAAAGTATTGCATACATTGTGAATTCAAATTGTGATTTGGATTTCCATTTGCTTCATGTAATGCTTAACAATTATTTTAAAGAAACAAACCCTAAATTAATATTTAGTCAAGACAAAGAATAAATGTTTAAAAAAAGGAAACTATTTCCATATGTGTATAACAAAAACTACACCTATTTTTGTTAGGCAAAATAGCTAAATAAATTCACTAAAATATATAAAAATGATATGGGCACCATATCTAAAAGGTACACCAATTTGGAATTCAAATTTCAAAACCAAATTTGAATTCAAACAAAGGAGAAGAAAAGAAAAACAGAAAAAGAAGAAAAGGCAGGAAGCCTCGCTGTGGCCCAGGCCTGCTCGGCTTCACGGCCCAGCTAGCCCAACCGGCCTACCAACCCCTTCCCAGCACGCACGCGCGGCAGCAAGCCGGCCGGCCCACGAGCTCGTGCAGGCCCAGCAGCCAGCCCGCACGCCGCTCACGCCCACGTGCCTCCCCACCATCGCTTGTAGCCGCTGCCACACGGGCCCCGCATGTCAGCCCTCCTGTTCATCTTCTCCACGCCAAGCCCCGACCGCTCACGCTGATTCCCTTCTCCGACCGAGCCCCGATAGCACTGGCAGGGGCGGGCCAGGGGGTCATGCCTGGGGCATGGTCCTGTCTCCCCCTTGGCGCCATGCCCATGTGACCTCCGCGCCAACCACCCCACGCCGCAATGCCGTTCGATGCCAACGGTGCATCACCAGCCGCCCGCCCGTCCGCCATAGATGGAGCTTGGGCACCGGGGGCTATATAAATCCACGCTCAGAGCCCTAGAGTTCTCCCATCGCCCCACCGCCACCTGGTGGCTGTCCACTACACACCCAAGCCAAGAGAGAAGAAGGGGAAGGGGAAGAAGGAGGGGAAAGCGCCGAAGCCACGCGACGTCGCCGGAGTCGCCAGAGCCGAGGGCGATGCCGTCGTCATCATCACGGTCGTGGGTCGGCACTGCACGGCTTCCGGAGCTACACGACCTCGAACCGCCACTGCATCGCCACCCTATCACCGTCGACACCAATGCTGAGCCCCCTCCCGGTCTCTCCCTGCCCGCCACCGGACCTCACCTTGTCAGCCATGGCGCTCCACACCGGGAGCGCATAGGCCAGGGCCGTCTCCGGTCCTTGGGAACACACGCACCGACGCGCACACCCACGACCACGCCGTGACCACCCCGCTGGAGCCCCGTAGTTCACCCGCGTGCCTCGCCATCGTCACCATGTCGCCGTGGCCACCGGGGAGCCCCTACCGACCACCTAGAAGCCCGAAGCCCCGCCTTGAGCCCTGGACGCCCTCGCCGCGTCCCCATGGATCTATAGAAGCTTACACGCCCCACCAAGATGCTTTACCATGGCCGTAGCCACCTCACCGGCACCACCATCATGCCAGGAAGACTGCCGCCGTGGTCGGCACACCACGGGACCCCGCACGCCGTGGTAACCCCACCAATGAAGACGCCGAGGCTCGACGGAGCTTCCACCCGCGTCAATTGCACACTAGCGCCGCCATAGAGGCTCACCCGCGAGCTCGCCACCGACAAGAGCACGGCCATGGGAGAAACAGGGGAACACCCCCCCTCTCGTCGGCTACACACGCGCGTGCACCTGGTTCACGAAGATCGCAACAGAGGAGATGAAGGGAGGACTCGGTCCACCATGGACCCTGTCTTAGGTCCATGGACCATGAACCTGCGTCCACCATGAACCACGCACCGTGAGCCAGCGCTGTGGACGAAGCCCAGTAGAGGCCCATGGCTACGACGTGGCAGCGCCACAGCTTGCCATGTGTCCGGGTCAACCCGGCCCATACCGGCCCAACTCGAGCCCACCAAAACCCGTTTGAGACCCGACCCGTATTGACCGTTGACCGGTCAATGTCAACCGTTGACCTGGCCCCACATGTCAGCGACACAGAGCCGCTGGACCCACACGTCAGATGCTAACATCATGATGACATCACGCGGGACCCACCTGTCTGTAGCAACACGACCGAGGTGACGTCATGCTGACGTCACGCTGACATCAGCTGCTGACGTCAGTAGCCCTGGTCCCACACGTTAGTGACCCTGACCGTTGACCGTTGACTGACGTTGACTTGACCAGACCCACATGTCAGTGACCCAAGAGCCTCTGGCCCCACCTGTCGGAATAGATGACGTTGCTGACGTCATGCTGACGTCAGCTGGACCCCACCTGTCAGCACGGAACCGACACGATGATGTCATGCTGATGTCAGCATGCCACGTGGACCAGTCACAGCGTGACACATGTCAGCGCAGGGTTAATTCAGCCTTTTTCATTTTCAGAAATGGATTTAATCTTTGGAAATTCATAACTAATTCATATGACCTCAGAAAAATACGAAACCAGGACCAAAATTCTTCTAAAATCAAGCTCTACGTAATGAACCCATGTTTGAGTGCATTTGGCTCTTTTGAATTTTCATTGCTTCTTTGTGCCATTCTATAGACGTCGCTAACGCAACTATAATGCGATCATTTGTAGACTCCGAGGAGAACCGGACGGACGAGGATCGTGAGTACCATGAGGAGTACGGAGACGACTACACTAAAGGTGCCATATCCCACCAAATCTCGTAGCACCTATTACGCATGGCTAAAATAGAAATGCTAGTGCTTTACTTTATTGTTGTAATCACACTATGATAGGACTTGCATGGTAGTATGCTTTCTTGATGGCCTTTACCTTGACACAACCGTACCCCTGCTCACCCTGCTGTTAGGCTAGTCACACGCTTGCTATTATATTTCATTTGCTTATTACTTCTACTACGCTTGCACTACATTGGTGCGTGGTGGAAATTGGTGTTATCTAGACCATGGGGAGAGTGCTACGTGTGTGACTTGGGTGCGTGGAGGGTGAGGGTTGTGTCGACCATGTTGGAGTATACGACGAGCCTGGGGCAAGTCTTGCCATGGGGTGCTACCTGGGCACCCCTGGAATGGATACCTGTGGTGGGTAAATGGTATATGAGGTGGCCCTGGGTGTGATCCTGTGATGGGAGGAGCCCAGGGTGGAGGTGCTGTGGTGGCATGGTAAATGGAAACCTTGATGAAGACATTCTGGCTTGGTCATCCCTAAGGACTTACTAGTACTCAGATTCACCGGGAAGCCTTACGTACCACTCGCCCTATATGGTGCGGGACGGCCGGACTACTTGGTAGGATATTGCCACTACTGCTAGGTTGATAGCGGATAGTGTGAGGGAGGTACGGGGCGCGGAGGATTTCCCCCACACCCTTCCGAGACTTCATGGAGACCTTGTGGACCCGGCTCATGACTCACAGTTTCAGCCACCCCAGACCAGACTTGGGGTGTACCAGGGCTGAATGGTAGAGTGGCATTATCCTAGGCTAGCAAGCGGCCGGAATCAGCCCAGTTGACGACGGTCAGCGAGGAAGGCGGATCTTGTGGTTATGTAAAACCTCTACAGAGTGTATGGTTGATCGATCGATACATATGCCGACTTGTCGGCTATGGACCTTTCCTAGGTTTCGCTTAAACTAGATAGTGAGATGAGTCCTTCTCTTCTCCCCCGGGAGTGTGTGTTCGGACGTAGCCAGGGGCTATAGGCCTTGAGATAGTGCCGAGAGGGAGTTGGCATGTCGACTAAGCGATGGTATGGTTGTGGTATGGTGATGGTGTGGAGATGGTGGAATATCAATCCCAGGATCAAAACCTGGCTCTAGAATGGGAATGGGGTGGAATGGGTGTGAGAATGGTGTTAAAACTTGACCAACTATTATTATGTACCTGATATGGTAAAACATAGGAAATCCCAGCCTTTTAGGTTTCTTTTGATTATATCCAACTTGCATCCAATTTCCACAAAGCAATGCTCATAGGGTGGGAGTGGCCAGTACAAATCGTACTGATAAATTTTGGCACACAGGTTCTGCTGAGGAGTATAGCTTCGAGGAGTTTGACGGTTGAGGGGTTCATTCCTACTCTCGAGTTTGGCGATCTTATCTTCAAGCTGTTCTGAATGAATGCTACTTTTGATTCCGCCAATGTGGCGATGTAATAATTTATGTAATTCCGCACTATTTGTACTCTGATATTATCATTGTATGGATGTGATATTCGACTGGAATTTGGGTAATATGATCTACAACGGTCTTATTACACTTCGACTATGTGGATTTCCCTTCGCGGAAATCAGGTCGCTTCAGTTGGTATCAGAGCCATACTCGACCATAGGACGAAACCTTTAGAAATGGACGATAGAATAGTACATGAACAGCCCTTCTTTCGGTTATATACTGACCCTGCATTTACTTCTATGCAAGGCTTATCTATTACTGACCTGCTAACACCTGTTTCCTTAAAACATGTAGATGGCAATGAACGTCGAATGGCTGCCTCTAGGACCGCTACCTCTGGACCACACCAAGCTTACCTTCGACCTACGTGAGCTCGGGGGTTTTGCATAGACCCTCTGCCGAGTTCTCATCATGTTAGGAGTCCCTGACGAGCTTGTTAAGGTCACCTGCACCGGGAAGATAGCTCAGGACAGAGGAATCAAAGGACCAATTGTCACCTCAGTCGAGTTCCCAGCTAGCACTACCTTACCGTCTGTCCCAGCTTTCACCGAGTTGACTATAGAGGACACAGTTGAGGAGGGACTGCGAGCTGTCTCACACAAGGCACTTCCCAGAGTGATGAGGGACCACTACGCGCACCTGAAGACGATAGAGTTCCATCTACTTCCCTAGGCCCTCGACCTCAGCCTCACCCCTAGTGAGCAGAGTTTCATAGCCGGCAGAGTTGTCTTTGCAGAGGAGGACAGATGCCTTCGTGTCTCAGCTATCCACCTACTAGAGCAGGACAGGTACGTGACCCAGCTTGAGCAGAAGAGACGTCAGGACCGGGCTCTTCTGTGGGAGTTCCAGGAGCGAGACTCGCAAGGAGCAAAAGAGCGAGCTAGTCTGCTCGAGGCAGTTGCCAAGCTACAGGACGAGCTCAACCATCGTGAGGAAGTCCACAAAGCCGAGGTCGCTGACTTACAGGACAAAGCGACCGACCTAGGCAACAGGAACTGCTACCTCGACAGCAAGGCCTTGGAGTTGTAGAGGGAGTTGGACGACAAGAAGGCCGAGTTCAACCGCAGAGGAGACAGAGAGAGGTCCAAGGGGATTGATATGCTGAAAATCCAATCTCGAAACAAGACCTTGACCCAGGAGCTAGAGGAGTTCAGGAAGATGGCCATTCGCAACCAGGGTCACCTGATCGAGGCACTCAGGCAGACCGAGTACCTACAGGACAAGTGTGAGAGGACTTGGCAGGCTTGGTAGAAATCTGACAAGAAGCGCCTCAGGGAGATGAAGGGTATGTGGGATCAGCTACCCAAGGAGATTCGCAGCAAGACAAAGCCTAGGATAGAGGAGTTCGAGTTAGCCCCGACTAGCCTCAAATTAGATGCCTGCCCTACCCTACCTAGAGCCAAGCCTACTGAGGAGCTCACCGATGCCTTGAAGTACGTGTCCCGACTTCACAAGTCTGACGAGGAGATCGAGATCGAGAACAGTCGTATCCCAGCTGCGGTTTACGAGTTAGAGTAGATGACCCTGCGTGGTCATAAGTCATGTCAGTGGATTCTATAAGTTGTACCCCATGATGTACCCCTTATGAGATGTATTATGAGACACTATGCGTAGTACGATTCTCGCACGTCTTCAAGTGTAGCTACTGGAGATGATGCTATGTAATAAAACCCATGTAATGAATGTTTTGGATCTTATTACTTCTTTGTAATGAGTGTTGGATAGTATAAATGTTTTTCTTTAAATCGTCAAAATCATGTAATCATATTGAATTATAAGCACTTATGGCACAAGCACTAAAATTCCTATGATCCGTGTTGCAGATGCCGAACCACCGATCTGCTCGCCTAATGAACCGTGGACGTGCGCCCATCCCCAAACCAGTCGAACCCAACGGGGGCCGTGGTGGCAACAACCATAGCCGTGGCCATGGCTGTGGACGTGGAGGGATACCCTTCAACCTGGAGAATACCCCGCCGCCTGCCGAGGAGAACATTCCGTCGCCACCACCACCGAACCTGGCAGAAGTGATGGTGCAGCAGACCCAGCTTCTTGCAGCTCTTGTAGAAGGAGCAAACCTTCACCAGGGAGGTCAGCAGAATGATTTCCAAAGGAAGCTAGAAGGATTTCTAAAGCTAAGGCCACCTACGTATGATGGCACCGACCCTGACCCGCTTGTAGTCGATGACTGGCTCAAGGAGATGGAGAAGAAGCTTGACCTCACCACTTTCACCGATGATGAGTGTGTTGGAGTTGCCGCACACCAGCTCATAGGTGCAGCACACGCCTGGTGGGACAGTTTCAGTGATTCCCATGAGGACCCTGCCAATATCTTGTGGGATGAGTTTGCCGAAGCATTCACTGAGTATCACATTCCCAAGGGTATCATGGACGCCAAAGCTGAGGAGTTCCGCAACATCAAGATGGGAAAGGACAAGGTGACTGAGTACACTACTCGTTTCACCAACCTTCTGTGCTGTGCCCCTTCCTATGTTGTGAACTCTGAGAAGGAGAAGCTGTACTATTACCGCAAGGGACTTAACCCGCACATCAAGCTGGAGTTTGGCGGTATTGAGAGTAACACACTACGTGCTCTAGTGGATCGATGCATCTAGATTGAGAAGGATCGTGATGAAGCTAGAGAGGAGTATAGGGAGAGGAAGCGTAAGCCTGAGGAGTCCTTCCGTGGACATGATCGCAAGAGGTTCCACAGAGATGCGCCCTCCAGGGAGCACTCTCGCCACAACAGGGATGACAACCCTAGATTGAGTAGGGGTAGTGGAGGCCACACCACCAAATACTCCCGCCCTGCTCAGGATCATTACACCCAAGACCGTTATGCTCAGGACCGCAACACTTAGGATCGTTTCAACCGTTCCCGCTCTGTGAATGAGCTCCCAGCACAGAACCGCTCTGCACCAGGCACTAGAAACTGGAAGGCACCCACGCTAACCCCTACAAGCGGTGCGCCTTTCACCTGCTTCACTTGTGGCCAACCGGGTCACAAAGCCGCTGAGTGCCCTCAGAACTCAGCTCCTCAGAAGTCTCAGTTCAAGGGATCTGCTACCCGTCGACGTCTCAACCATCTGGACACCAAGGAAGCACAGACTGCTCCTGATGTGGTGTACGGTATGTTTTTAGTTAATGGCAATATTGCATCAGTTCTATTTGACTCTGGAGCAACTTGTTCATACATATCATCCAAGTTTGCATGAGAGCATGACCTGCCTATAACCCCACGTAAAAAGCCTATCATCACCAGCTCACCTTTAGGAGACCTAAAATGCACCCACATCTGTAAGGGAGTGAGTCTTACCATTGAGGGTCTTACCTTTAAAGATGACCTAACCCTGTTACCTTCCACTAACCTAGATGTCATCTTAGGCATGGATTGGCTAACCATTCACCGAGGTATCATATCATGTTCACCTAGATACGTCCAAGTGACCCATCCATCAGGCCAAATTATTAGATGTGAACCCCAGTCCAGAAAGTCCACCTCTATCCTATGTGCCCTTAAAGCGAGTTCAGAATCACAAGAAGAGGAAAAGATAGTTCATGATGTGCCTGTGGTCAGAGACTATCCCGATGTATTCCCTGAAGAATTACCGGGTATGCCACCAGACCGTGATGTAGAGTTCATCATTGATCTTTTGCCGGGAACAGGACCCATTGCCAAGAGACCCTATCGCATGTCAGTTGATGAACTGGCCGAGCTCAAGAAACAGCTTGATGAGCTCATCTCGAAGGGATATATCAGACCTAGTGCTTCACCCTGGGGATCCCCTATTCTGTTTGTTAAGAAGAAGGATGGCTCAATGAGAATGTGCATTGATTACCGAAACTTGAACGCAGTCACCATCAAGAACAAGTACCCCCTACCAAGGATCGATGATTTGCTTGATCAGCTTAGAGGTGCCAAGTATTTCTCCAAGATTGATCTCAGATCTGGCTATCATCAGATGAAGATTCGAGAGAGTGACATCCCAAAGACAGCTTTCGTGACTAGGTATGGGCAGTTTGAGTTCACTGTGGTATCCTTTGGACTCACGAATGCACCCGCATACTTCATGAACATGATGAATAAGGTTTTCATGGATGATCTGGATAAGTTCGTGGTTGTATTCATTGATGACATCCTTGTCTATTCATCCACCGCTGAAGAACACGAACATCATCTGAGAACTGTACTTGAGAAACTAGCCCAACATCAACTCTACGCAAAGTTCAGCAAATGTGAGTTTTGGCTACAGGAAGTTGCCTTCCTAGGCCATATACTATCAGCTGAAGGTGTTGCAGTTGACCCAGCTAAGATTGAGGCTGTGAAAGAATGGGAACAACCCCATAATGTGATAGAAGTCAGAAGTTTCTTGGGATTGGCTGGATATTATCGCCGATTCATTGAGAACTTTTCCAAGATAGCCCGTCCGATGACCAACCTTCTGAATAAGACTAAGGAGTTTGAATGGACGCCCGAGTGCGAACAAAGCTTCTAGGAATTGAAACAGAAGCTTACCACAACTCTTGTGTTAGCATTGCCTGATATCAGCAAAGATTTCATGGTCTATTGTGATGCATCCCGTCAAGGACTTGGTTGTGTATTGATGCAAGATGGAAGAGTGATAGCTTATGCTTCTCGACAGTTGAAAGAACATGAGAACCATTACCCTACTCATGATCTTGAGTTAGCAGTAGTTGTGCATGCTTTAAAGATCTGGAGACACTACTTGATAGGCAACAAGTGTGATATCTACACCGATCACAAGAGCTTAAATTACTTTTTCACTCAAGAGGATCTGAATATGAGGCAACGCCGATGGCTAGAGTTGATCAAGGACTACGACCTGGAAATTCACTATCATCTGGGAAAAGCTAATGTAGTCGCAGATGCCCTCAGCCGTAAGAGTTACTGTCACATTTTGATCACTGAATCCGTACCACCTGAGCTCAAGGAAGAGATTGATGATTTCCAACTTGAGATACTACCGCATGGCTTGCTGAATGAGCTTCGCATACAGTATGATCTCACAGATCGCATCCGTCAAGCTCAGAAAAATTGTGAGAAGATTGAATATCTCCGTGGTCTGATGAAACTAGGCTACAAGACCAACCACCATGAAGATGAACAAGGGACCATCTGGTTCAAGGACAGAATCTGTGTACCTTCTGATCCAGCCCTATGAGAGGAAATTCTATCAGAAGCCCATGACTCTAAGTACTGTATTCACCCTAGAGGTTCAAAGATGTATCAAGACTTGAAGAAACACTTTTGGTGGAAAGGTATGAAGACAGACATTGCAGGACATGTGGCACGATGTGACACCTATAATAGAGTCAAGGCTGAACACCAAAGGCCTGTAGGATTGCTAAAGCCTCTTGACGTTCCCAAGTGGAAATGGGAGAGTATATCCATGGATTTCATAGTTGGATTGCCCTGTTCACAGAAAGGCAATGATTCCATCTGGGTGATTGTTGATCATTTGACCAAGATTGCTCACTTTGTACCAGTGAAGACCAAGACCAATGAAGAAAAATTAGCAGATCTATATATTGAGCATATTCTCAGACTGCATTGAGCTCCCTCCAGTATTGTATCTGATCGTGGTCCTCAGTTTGTGTCCCGATTCTGGGAAGCTCTTCACAAGTCTATTGGAACCAAACTTGATTTTAGTACCGCTTACCACCCACAGACAGATGGATAGACAGAGCGAGTAAATCAGATCTTAGAAGACATGCTTCGCGCTAGTGTACTAAATTATGGCTCTGATTGGGAGAAATGTTTACCCTATGCAGAATTCTCTTACAACAACAGCTACTAAGCCAGTATCAAAATGTCGCCGTTTGAAGCTCTGTATGGCAGACCTTGTAAGACACCTTTGATGTGGTCTCAACCGGGTGAAAGATCGTTCTTTGATTCCGCTAAGATTCAAGATGCAGAAGAAGGAGTTGCTCAAGTAAAGGAGAATTTGAGAATTGCTCAAAGTCGATACAAGAGCTATGCTGACAAAAGGAGAAGAGAACTTGAGTTCAATGTGGGGGACTTCATCTATCTCAAGGTTTTCCCGCTACGTGGGACTGTCAGATTCCATGGGAAAGGCAAGCTAGCCCCTAGATTTGTTGGCCCATACAAGATTTGCAAGAGGATTGGAAAGCTCGCCTACAAACTTGAGCTACCTAAGGAATTGGTGGGTGTACATCCCGTATTCCATGTCTCTCAGCTACACAAGTGTTTGAGAGTGCCCGATGAAGTAGTTCCAACTGATACACTTGACATACAAGATACACTTGAGTATAAAGAACATCCAATCAGAATTCTGGGCAGAGACACCAAAGAGACCCGAAGCAAGACTATTCCTATGTGCAAGATCCAATGGAGTAATCACACTGAGAGAGAAGCAACATGGGAGAAAGAGTCTGACCTCCAGCTACGATATCCTTATCTCTTCGAAGAGTACGTTACGCTCTAATCTCAGGGATGAGATTCTGTTAAGGGGGTAGGACTGTAACAACCCAAAAATCTACACACCAAAAATACCAACTACAAAATTTTTCTCAAAACTTCCATGTGATGATGAGTGTCATCTATAGAAACCCAACCTAAGAGATGCATTAGGTCTAACCCCAACCCAAGTCAACACATAAGCATGGCATGTCATTAGTTAACTGTGTTTAATTAAATTCTAACAAATAAAGTATTGCATACATTGTTAATTCAAAATTGTGATTTGGATTTCCATTTGCTTTATGTTATGCTTAACAACTCCATTAAAGTAATAAACCATAAAGTAATTATTAATCGAATCAAAAGAATAAATGCTTAAGGAGAAAACTAACCCTATCTTTGTATAACAAAACCACATCTATTTTTGTTATACAAAATAGCTAAACAAAATTCCCCAAACTCCAATAAATAGGTTACATCAATTTTGAACTCATAATTCAAACCAAATTTGAATTCAAACAAAAGGAGAAGAAATGAAAAACAGAAAAAGGAAAAAGAAAAGAAGAAGGAAGCCTCGCTGTGGCCTAGGCCCGCTCGGCTTCACAGCCCATCCAGCCCCACCGCGCCAACCGGCCTGCCAACCGCGCCCACCTTCACCAGTGGCCTTTGCCCACTTATGACCCCAAAGACGTCGCGCCTTGCGCGCCCTCCGCTCGCTTGCCGTCACTACCGCCGAACCCCACGTGTCAGCCGCACGTCGCCCATGCCCGCGCGCCTCTCCGCTTTCTCCTTGCTGCCGCTGCCACTTGGCCCCGCATGTCAGCCACCCCCGTCCACAGCATCGTCTTCTCCACGCCCACGCCCAACCGCCCGCGCGACCGAGCCCCGACAGTGGTGGTAGGGCAGACCAGGGGGTCACGCCCAGGGCATGGCCCTGTCTCCCATGCGCCACGCTCACGCAACCTCACGCGAGCCGTCTGATGCATCACACGCCTCTCCACCGCTCGATCGCCGCCCGCCATGGGCGCATGGAGCTCGGTTATAAAACCCCGGCCTCGGATGCCCGAGCGCTCTCCTGTGCCCCGCCGCCACCTTGTGGCCATCCACAGCACACCTGAGCCAAGAGAGAAGAGAGAGAAGAGGAAGAAGGGGGGAAACGCGAAGCCGCCGCGAGGGGAAGAGCTTCTTTGAAGTCGCCGGAGCTGAGGGCGACGCCGTCGTCCTCATCACGGTCGGGGGTCAGCACGGCACTGCTTCCAGAGCTACACAGCCGCAACCCGCCACTTCACCGCCATACCATCTCCCACAACACCTACGGTGAGCCTCCCGATCTCTCCCTGCTCGCCGCCGGACCTTACCATGTCGGCCATGGCGCTCCACACCGGGAGCGCGTAGGCCAGGGCCGTCTCCGGCCTCTAGGAACACACGCACCCACGCGCACACCCATGACCAGGACATGACCGCCCTACTAAAGCCCCGTGGTGCACCCGCGCGTGCACGCCGTGCTCACGATGCCGCCGTCGTACCATGCACCACCACTCGCGCGCCCGGCCACCTCGCCGAACTAGGACATAGTCGCAGCACCGCCATGATGTCTAGAGAACAGCTGCGTAGACCGAGTCATCGATAGCCGGCCGCGATGCCTTGGCCACGTGCACCAGACCACCACCAGACCTCCACCATGGCCGAAGCAAGCCGCCGCCGTGGCCAAAGCCACCGGAGGCTCTGGAGGACCCTTCGACCTGCCCGACATGCCCGCTGGGGCATTGTGACGCTCACACGCACCACAAACCCAGCCTATGCCGCTGCACCTGCGCCACCCCCGCACGCCGGTTGTGCTCGAGCCACCGTTCGCCATGGCCCATGACCTAGGAAGCCCTATCCGTCGCCCCAACCTCACCGTTGCAATCACCATGGTACAGGGAGACTTTTCCCGACCTCAATTGGACGCTTGAGCCGTTGCGGGAGCTCGCCGGTGAGCACGTCGCCGGCGGGAGCACACTATGGAAGAAATAGAGGAGAAAGGGGCGGGATGAGCAGCGCAGCCCTGCACCCGGTGCACATGAGCCGAGCCAAGGGGAAAAGACGATGGACTCGGTCCACCGTGGACCCTGCCTTAGGTCCATGGACCGTGAACTTGGGTCCACCGTGAGCCGCGCTCACGCCCACAACCAGGAAACAAAGCCCAGTAAGAGCCCAACTGCGCCATGTGGCAGCGCCACAGCACGCCACATGTCCGGGTCAGCCTGGCCCAGACCGGCCCAACCCGAGCCCACCAAAGCCCGTTTGAGACCCCGCCCAAGTTGACCGTTGACCGGTCAACGCTGGCCGTTGACCTAGCCCCACATGCCAGCGACACAGAGCCACTGGACCCACACGTCAGATGCTGACGTCATGATGACGTCACGCGGGACCCACCTATCGGTCACGCTGACATCATGCTGACATCACGCTGACATCAGCTGCTGACGTCAACATCCCTGGCCCCACACGTCAGTGACCGTGATCGTTGACCGTTGACCGTTGACTCGCCGTTGACTAACGTTGACTTTGACTGGACCCACACGTCAGTGACCCAAGAGCCCCTGGACCCACCTGTCGGAACTGACGACGTTGATGACGTCATGCTGAGGTCAGCTGGACCCCACCTGTCAGCTCAGAACCGAGACGATGACGTCATGCTGATGTCATGCTGACGTCATCATGCCACGTGGACCAGTCACAGCGTGACACGTGTTAGCCCAGGATTAATTCAGCCTTTTTCATTTTCAGAAATGGATTTAATCTTCAGAAATTCATAACTAATTCATATGACCTCCGAAAAATACGAAACCAGGACCAAAATTCATCTAAAATCAAGCTCTACGCAATGAACCCATGTTTGAGTGCATTTGGCTCTTTTGAACTTTCATTGCTTCTTTGTGCCATTCTATAGACGTCGCTAACGCGACTATAATGCGATGGTTTGCAGACTCGGAGGAGAACCGGACGGACGAGGATTATGAGTACCATGAGGAGTACGGAGACGACTACACTGAAGGTGCCACATCCCACCCAAACTCGTAGCACCTATTACGCATGGCTAAAATAGAAATGATAGTGCTTTACTTCATTGTTATAATCACACTATGATAGGAGTTGCATGGTAGTATGCTTTCTTGTTGGCCTTTACCTTGATGCAACCTTGCCCCTGCTCACCCAGCTGTTAGGCTAGTTACACGCTTCCTACTATATTTCATTGCTTATTACTTCTACTACGCTTGCACTACATTGGTGCGTGGTGGAAAACTGGTGTTATCTAGACCATGGGGAGAGTGCTGCGTGTGTGACTTGGGTGCGTGGAGGGTGAGGGTTGTGTCGACCAAGTTAGAGTATACGACGAGCCTAGGGCAAGTCTTGCCATGGGGTGCTACCTAGGCACCCCTGGAATGGATACCTGTGATCGGTAAATGGTGTATGAGGTGGCCCTAGGTGTGAACCTATGATGGAAGGAGCCCAGGGTGGAGGTGATGTGGTGGCACGGTAAATGGAAACCCTAATGAAGACATTCTGGCTTGGTCATCCCTAAGGACTTACTAGTACTCAGACTCACTGGGAAGCCTTACGTACCACTCGCCCTATATGGTGCGAGACGGTCGGACTACTTGGTAGGATATTGCCACTACTGCTAGGTTGATAGCGGATAGTGTGAGGGAGGTATGGGGTGCGGAGGATTTCCCCCACACCCTCCCGAGACTTCATGGAGACCTTGTGGACCTAGCTCATGACTCACAGTTTCAGTCACCCCATACTAGACTTGGGGTGTACCAGGGCTGAATGGTAGAGTGGCATTATCCTAGGCTAGCAAGCGGCCGGAATCAGCCCAGTTGACGATGGTCAGCGAGGAAGGCGGATCTTGTGGTTATGTAAAACCTCTGCAGAGTGTATGGTTGATCGATCGATACATATGCTGACTTGTCGGCTATGGACCTTTCTTGGGTTTCGCTTAAACTAGATAGTGAGAAAAAAATGAGTCCTTCTCTTCTCCCCGCGGGAGTGAGTGTTCGGACGTAGCCAGGGGCTACGGGCCTTGAGACAGTGCCGAGAGGGAGTTGGCCTGTCGATTGAGCAATGGTATGGGTGTGGTATGGTGATGGTGTGGAGATGGTGGTATATCGATCCCAGGATCGAAACCTGGCTCTAGAATGGGAATGGGGTGGAATGTGTGTGAGAATGGTGTTAAAACTTGACCAACTATTATTATGTACTTGATATGCTAATACATAGGAAACCCCAGCCTTATAGGTTCCTTTTGATTATATCCAACATGCATCCAATTTCCACAAAGCAATGCTCATAGGGTGGGAGTGCCCAGTACAAATCGTACTGATAAATTTTGGCACACAGGTTCTGCTGAGGAGTATAGCTCCGAGGAGTTGGATGGTTGAGGGGTTCGTTCCTACGCTCGAGTTTGGCGATCTTATCTTCAAGCAGTTCTGAATGAATGCTACTTTTGATTCCGCCAATGCGGCGATGTAATAATTTATGTAATTCCACACTATTTGTACTCTGATAATATCGTTGTATGGATGTGATATTCAACTGGAATTTAGGTAATATGATCCACAATGGTCTTATTACACTTCAACTCTGTGGATTTTCCCTTCGCGGAAATCGGGGTTGCTTCACCTTCCTTGCTTAAATTGTGGCTCTTTTGATTCATCATTCTTCTTGTCATTGAATTGGGTCACACTCATCCACCCTTTTTCAATGATTTCATTGAGCCTAGAAATCTCCTTTCTCATAGCCTCCATGTTTGCAAGGTTAGTGGAATAGGCATTCAAATCAAGATTAAAATATTTTCCAGAACCTTGACTAGTGGAGAAAGTAGAGGTTTCCTTTGCCTTAGAGAGATGTGAGTTGCTATCCCAAAGAATGCCATATTGCATCTCAAGTTCTTTGTGCTGTTCATCCAAGTCACAATACTTTTTCTTGAGAGCTTTATTTGCTTTCTTTGTCATAGCATGGTCCTCTTGCTCTTTGGCCAAGACCTTGCGCAAGGATTCCACCTCACTTCTCTCTAATACAAGAGATTCTTTGCTAGCAATGTAGAGGTCCTCTTGTTGGATAAGAGTCTCTTCTCTAGATTCTAGCTCGGCTTGGACACTCTCTAGATCCTCCATTAGCTTAGTGATGAATAATTTGGTCTTTCCATCTAAAATTTTAGTTATCATGTTTATTTCTTCATCACTAGATTCATCATCACTAGAGCTATCACTAATATCACTACTAGAGATATCACTAGGAGGTGGAGGAGATTTGGCCTTTGATTTGGATTTTACCTTCTCACGCGTGCCATGAGACAAATGTGAGGAGAGTAGTAGTCATCATCGGACATGTTGAAGAGCCTTTGTGTAAGGGATGACTTGTGAATGGCAACAATTGTAATCTTCTCATCCTCTTCACTTGTGCTCTCTTTAGTTGAGTCCCATCCATGCCCAATGTGAGCCTATCCCATGTTCTTCTTGCTTTTCCTCCGGTCGGCCTTGTCCTCTTTCTTGTATTTGTTGTCCTTGATCTTATATGGACACTTGGCAATGAAGTGATCGGTGCTACCACAATTGTAGCATGTCCTCTTTTTCTTGTTTGGAAAGTTTCTTTTCACTACCTTGTAACCTTGCTTCTTTAGTCCCTTGTGAAATCTCTTCATAAAGAGAGCAACATCATCAATCTTCTGATATTGATTATCATCATTTTTACTTTCACTTGAAGATGATGTGGTCTCTACTCTTTCTTGAACTTGCTTGCTTGCTTTGGTCTTGCTAGTTGAAGCTTGTTGGTTGATCTTGGACTTGCTTGTAGAGCCTTGCTTGCTAGATTTGTTGGCCTTGAGAGCTACATCTTTGATCTTGATGCCCTCTAGCTTTGCTTGCAATTCTCTAACTTTCTTCCTCTCATTTGCTTCTTCTCTTTGCATGTCAAAGGTTAAGATCCTTCCAAGTACATCATTTGGTGTGAAGTACTCAAACTTCTTCTTGTCTCTAATTAGAGTGACTACGGTCTCATTTCTAGGTGAATAAGCTTCCAACATAATCCTGACAACTTTGTGATAATCTAGCTCATCACAACCATAGCCTCTAATCTTGCCCACTATTGTCATCAACCTATCAAACATCTCTTGTGGCCCCTCTCCATCCAAGATTACAAACCGGTTGAGCTTTGACATCAACAAATTAATCCTTGCCTTTCTCACTTTATCAACCCCTTCATGTGCTAGGTACAAAGTGTCATGTATTTGCTTGGCAACATCAACTCCAATCACTCTATTGTACTCATCACCATCCAAGGCACTAAGCAACACACTTGTGGCTTGACCATTGAGGTGAATGATTCTCATCTCTTCTAGTGTTGGGTTCTTGGGATCAACCGGAGACTCAAATCCATTGCAAACAATCTCCCAAATGTCTGGGTGAAGACCTATAAGATAGGCTCTCATCAAGTGCTTTCACTTGGCAAAGTTAGTCCCATTGAAATGAGGTAACTTGCCTATGGGCACATTGATGAAAGATCTCCGATCATGGTTAGTCATAGAAATAGAAGAGTAGTTAAAGGATACGGCGGCATATTTCTTGTTGTTGGCCTTGCCCTTTCCTTTCTTTTCCTTCTTGTCCCCTTCGACACTTGGTATGACTCATCATCATCTCCATCTTCAGAACTACTTGATATGCTTAATGATGCACTTGTTGCCTTCTCTTCTTCTTCCTTCTTCTTCCTAGCTTCTCTTCTTTTTCTTCTTGCTTCTCTCTTGAGCCTTCTTTCTTCTTTCCTTTGCTTCTTCTCCTCTAACCGCTAGTCCTCCTTCTTCTCTCTTGCTTCTCTTTTTAGCTTTCTTACCTCCTTCCTTTTTCTTCTCTCAATACCATTGAGAGCTCTTTTAGCATCGGTAGCCTCAAAATGTGGTAGTGTTGTGTTGCTTGCTATCGATGTGCTCAGCTCGCTGCTGTTCATGTCAACATCCACCGGCTTCATGCCACTAACTCCTCCTCCGGGCTCCATACATCACGCGATGAAGCGTATATGAGGTAACCTGCTCTGATACCACTTATAGGATCTCTGGTTGACCTAGAAGGGGTTGAATAGGCCTATCAAAAGAAACACTCAAATTTTTATCAATTTCACCCTGTGGCACTGCCGCTCTGTCGGGCGGCACTGCTGGGCCAGAACAGTGGCACTGCCGCACCTGCAGACAACTTCGAGTCACAGTTCAAAATCAGTGAACGAAAACTTAGATCGAAGAAATTTCTTAGCTTACTACAGGTATGATAGTCACAGATCAAGAGCTAGAAGTAGTAGGAACACCATACACAAGTAGATCGACTAGAAACCCTAGAAATCACCTCAACAACAATATGACACGCAAGTAATTTAAATCAAGCACAAGAGACACAATGATTTATCCTGTGGTTTGGCTCGCCACCAAGGCTTGCCTACGTCCACGTTGTTGAGGTTAGCCACTAAGGCTTAGGGCTTTCCGACCCTTCCTCGTTCTCAAGTCAAGAGACTTAACTCTTGAGATGAGAGGTGAGTTTACTAGCTTCAAGAGATGGTTACAAACCTCCTAGGGCTGCCACACAAGTTGGCAAGCTCCACGGGCGACGCTCTAGCCGGCTAGGAGCCAAGCTCCAAGAGTAACAAACACAACCGCCGGTCAAAACGTGAACCAAGTGCTCTTTTGAGTTGAGAAATCAATGGAGCTGCTCTCTAATCGAGTTTTGAACTCTTTTCTCTCAAGGATTGATTGGAAAATCAATGGATTTGCTTGAGGGCTCAAGGTCACTAATGGAGTGCGAGAGAGAGAGCTTCTTTTTATGTTTTGGATGAGCTAGAATGAGCAGAAGAAAGAAGATAGCCGTTGGGGAGGAAGAGGATGGGTATAAATACCCCCTCAGCCCCAACGGTCACTTAAGTCATGGCAGTGCCGCACTACGACAGTGCCCCTCTTCAAGTGCGGCAGTGCCGCACCAGTCAAGACAGCAAGGGTAAGAGTGAAGTTTATGCTGTCTTGACTGTGAATCTGAGGATGCATGTGTATGTTTGAGCACTTGGTAGCACATGTTAGCTTAAGCATTGTCCCCTTTATAGTACGGCTTTTCCTATACTCAAATTCAAAATATAAAAGAATTTAAACCTCCTTTGAGTTTTAAGCCATCAACATTTATAATTGGGGGCTCCTCCATTTCGTGTAGCATCCTCGAATATAAATTCCCAGCTTGTCATCTCGATAAATCTCATTAGTTCTCTAATTGCGTGGTCATTATCACCAAAACCCACAATTAGGGCTTGATTGCACTTTCAGTAATATTTGTATTTCCAAGGTCATTCAAGACAATTATTTGATTTATGATCGTGCCTATGAAGTAGACCCAAAATGTGAGATTGGTTTTATAGTTTTGGATACATAGCTCAAGCTTTATCACCAAACTGGTACTGCATGCCTTTCTCTCCACATTTTTTCATACTAGTCAACAAAAATCCTTTGTGGCAACCATATAATGTCCATGGTACTATCATTAGAATTAGCCTTAATACCAAGAGATAGTTCTTGTTTCTCCTTTTATTTATTATAAGGACCCACAAATAAAAACAAGATTTATGTTGAATAACTAATGCAAGGGGTTTAAAAGAACTTACGAGGCTAAATGAAAGCATGCAAGCCTATCAATGTAAATTACAAATCAAAGATAAAATGTATATGTTTTGAACAAATGGATCTATTGTCTTGCTATTTGGTTCACAAAAGAAGTCTCCATGTTCGCTTTCCGTCCCTAAAAATTACTAAGTAAATCATTTAAAAAAATAAAAACAAAATGATCCACTACTACCATTATGATAGGGAACACATTACTGATTACTAGAAATTAAAGGTGACATGTGATAGTCAGCCCATCACTAGTGATGATCATCGTTGACAAGTGCAAACTACACACATCATTATATATGTCCCCCATGGCCTGATGATGCATAGAAAGTCATAGAAAATAACTAGTTACTTTAAATCTCCATCATATCAACACCCATTATTTTTTGCTTTAGTAAAAAGTGATGGACTCGGTTTTTGCCCTTTTTTATGTCACCGGTGACACCTAACTCTCTTCTCCTATCACTATTGTCCCTTGCTCTTCTATATAGCTAGCAACAATCTTGCAACTTTATAGATGACGTAAATAAAAGCTAAAATACAAGTTAATGATTTGTAGGCATTTAGGAGTGCTTGATAACCGAATCTTGTCCCCTCTGCGCAATTCATGTTTTGGGTATTTTCATAAACAAGTGAACAACACATTTTATGATTTTTTAATTCTTCTTTCATACACCATACACCAATGGCTGATGTCATATTAGTGTTTTTGACTTTGTTTATGGTAGGCGGAATCATGGGTTCACCTTTCCCGTAGCAGGTTTTTGCTGCATCATATAACTAGCCTTTGTTTACCTTTTTGGTTAAAACAAACGATAGATCTATTAAATTCCATGCATCTGCACCGGATAATCATGAAGCAATAATGCTTAGTCTTCCTAATTTTCCTCCATTTTAATGCTTTACATGCATATGGATATGTTCAATCTATTGATTTATTCAACATATGGTACTAATTTTGTTATTTTGATTTCATTTCATTTAGGTTGTCATATAAATGGTAATGTAGCAGTAGAGAGTAATGGCTCCGCAAGTTCTGTTGATTCTTTGTCTATTGAAGATAGCAAGAGTTCAGAGGGACATTATGATCTATTCAACCTTCTGAGGAATATCCCTGGAAATGACAATTATGCGTAATCTAATCTCTCCTATTCAGTCTAGTTTTTTGTAAATATGATTGTTATCTCTAATCAATTTCTTCATTAGTACGTATAGTGTTATGCTACCCGGTGCTAGCAGCCCCACAGGAATGGGGTCTAAATCTTTTATATCTAAATAGGAGAACCCCACTAGCAGAATTCTCTATGATTTGGTGAAGCCACATCACCAAGGACAACATCTCTACACCTTGTGAATTAAACCGTATGTGCCTCTTCCTTTCGTTGTCTCTTTAGTTCTCCCTCCTGGCCTACCCTCATTGATTTTCTACCATATTAGATGCAGTCACGAGAGAATCAAAAGGGTCTGAAATCTAAAAAGTTCATGGTGATCGTTTCTGATAGGCCGAAGAAGCCCTTGGCTCCTGCCCATGGCTACCGCCGCTGCTGGCCCCTGCGTGCGGTGGGCTTAGGTGCCGCCAGATGACCCACTCAGGCTCATGTTGCCTCTAGACGGCGGGCTGCTCGGCCCTGCTGCCATGCCCGATGGCGCAAGCTTAGTGTCTGACGGTGACGGAGCAAATTGATGCCGTGGCTTGGATTTTATTGTCATGATGTGTACTATACACAAATGAGTTAAGATTTTTTGTCTTGGTCATTTCATACCAGATCACGATGATTCTTTGGATTTATGTGAGATGTTCAGAACATCACGACAGCTACACAAAATTCATATATGTGATCACAAATTAACATGTCTGTATTATGACTTCACTATTTTTTTAACTCATGAATCATTCTTTTTGTATCGCTACAAATTTACCTCAGCAACGCGAGGTATCATCTAGTAAAAGAAAAAGGACACGCCATAATATGCAATCTTTATATTTCCTTTTATGATATGATCATTTATACCATTCCCGTTGTTCAAAATATACGATGGTTAGGAAGTCCATGTATACATGGTTCCCATAATTTTGTTCAGAAAAAATATTGCACATTGCTTTCATACCAACAAAAGTTGAAGAAGTGTTTATAGTTTAAAACAACCATGCTATATTTATGATTAAACATTGTACAATAAAATTAAATAACATAAATCTATTGAGAAAATGCAACAAATTTGGAACCCATTTATTTTTAACATATTCTTCCTGCTTCTATTAGCGAACTTACATGTACTTTGATAGCATGTGCAACATGCATCAGTTTCACATGTAAAATAACGGGATATTATGTTTAAATCAAAATATGTCTGATCTTCCTCCATTTGTGTTCTAAACTTGTAAGTGCAATCAAGCCCTAATGTGGGTTTTGGTATTGATGACCACCAAATTAGAGGACTAATAAGATTTATCGAGATGACAAGTAGGGAATCAAAGAATGAGGATAATGTACAGGTTGCAGGTGTCCTAATTACAAAAGGTGGCTGGACCTAGCTCAAAGAAGGTTTAAATTCTTTTATGTTTTGAAATTGAGTTTAGGGAAAGCCATACTATTAAGAGGGATTTTAGGACAGTTGGTCAACTGTTGAATCAGATGCTCAAATTCATAGATCTACATCTTCCCACCTAGTCAAAATAGCCAGCCAAATTTCACATCAAATTACCTGTTTTGGCTAAGGCGGCAGTGCCGCCCTTAACCGACCGTTGGGCTCGAGGGGTATTTATACCTTTCAGGCCCGGCCCACAACGGTCATCTTCTCCACTGAGTCATTCTGCTCGAAACCAGACAAAACCAAAGCTCACCTCTCTCCTCCATTGTTACTCCTCCATCCCTCAAGATAATCCTTGATTCCAACCATCAAAACTTGAGAGAAAAGGCAGCAAAACTCGATTAGAGAGAAGATCCACTGATTCCTAAAGTCTAAGAGCATTTGGTTCATGTTTGACCGACGGTTCTAGGGTTTGTTACTCTTGGAGCTTGCTCCTAGCTGGCTAAGCATCACCCTTGTGCTTGCCAACTTGTGTGGTAGCCTTGGGAGGTTTGTAACCCCATTCAAAAGCTAAGAAATCACCCTTCACTTCAAGAGTTCACTCTCTTGATTTGAGAACGAGGGTAAGGCAAGCCTTGGTGGCAAGCTCAAGCCTTTTTTGGCTTCCTGAACAACGTGGACTTAGGCAAACCTTAGTGGTGAGCTAAACTACGGGATAAATCTTGTGTCTCGCGTGCTTCATCTTTACTATACTTGCTGTTTACTTTATTGCTAGCTGTAGCTAGGGTTTAGTTGCTCGATTCACTGTTGTGTGAAGATTCTGTGGTATCTAGTCTTCGAACTGGATCTTGGCTTTATATTGCAGGATTAAGCAGCTAGTGGGGTTAGGTTCATATCTGTTAAATCTCAATTGTGTTAGATTATTTTTCGTAGAGCGGCGGTGCCACCCTGTAAGACCGGCAGTGCCGCCCTCTGTTCTAACAGAGTTTTGAGTTGAATTTTTACAGGCCTATTCACCCCCCCCCTCTAGGCCTTCTTTATCTTCCTGTAGATCCTACAAGTGGTATCGGAGCGAGGTTGCTTCGTATACGCTTCACCACGTGAAGTATGGAAGAAGGAGAAGGTTCGAAGAACGTTCGTGTTGCAGACACAAGTGGTGTGTACGTTGAGGATGTCGGCAGCAGCAGCGAGCTGTCCATGTCCACAGCAAGTGATGCCACCGTCAAAGAACCCAAGACCATCGATGCCGAAAAAAGAAAGGCAAGAAAAGAAAGAAAAGCCGCAAAGATTGCAACAAGAGAAGCTAGTGAAAAGAAGAAAGAAGAGCAGCGGCTCAAAGATAAGAAAAAGAGAAAAGAGGCTAGAAGAATCACAAGAGAGGCAAGAGCTAAGAGAAGGGCAGCAAGAGCTCAAGAGCAAGAGAAGAATGAGTATGATGCATCATCTAGTGAGCTCTCTAGTAGCTCGTACGATGGAGATGATGATGTGTCATACCATGCTTCAAAAGATAGCAAGGAGGTGAAGAGCAAGGACAAAAAGAAGGATAGCAAGGACAAGGGCAGCAACAACAACAAGAACAAATATGCTGCCGTATCCTTTAATTATTCTTATTTGTCTAACCATAACAAAAGGTCTTTTGTCAATGTGCCCGCAGCAAGTTGCCTCATTTTGATAGGACAAACTTTGCCAAGTGGAAGCACTTGATGAGTGCCTATCTTGTAGGTCTTCACCCCGGTCTTTGGGAGATTGTGGTGAATGGATTGCAGCCACCGGAAGATCCCGAAGCACTAACAAATGAAGAGCTAGCTGCTGTCCATCTCAATGGCCAAGCCACAAGTATTCTTCTTAGTGCCTTGGATGGAAATGAGTACAACCGAGTGATGAATGTCAATATTGCAAAGCAGATTTGGGACACTTTGCATCTAGCACATGAAGGTGTTGATAAAGTAAGGAAGGCAAAGATTGATTTGTTGATGGCCAAGCTCAATAGGTTTGTGATTGTAGATGGAGAGGGCCACAAGAGATGTTTGATAGATTGATGACCTTGGTGGGCAAGATTAGAGGCTATGGATGTGATGAGCTTGATGATCACAAAGTGGTGAAGGTTATGTTGGAAGCATACTCACCAAGAAATGAGACTGTAGTCACCTTGATTAGGGATAAGAAGAAGTTTAAGCACTTTACACCTAATGATGTGCTTGGAAGATTATTGACATTTGATATGCAAAGAGAAGAAGCTAATGAGAGAATAAGACTTGGTGAGTTGCAAGCCAAGCTAGAAGGCATGAAAATTAAGGAAGTAGCTCTCAAGGCCAATAAATCAAGCAATCAAGGCACCTTCAACAAGGCTAAGGGCAGCAAGCAAGCATCAACAAGTCAACCCAAAGAAATCAAGTCAACTCCACAAAATGATGATCCAAGTTCATCCTCAAGTGAAGATGAAGATGATGGGGCTGATTACATGAAGATTGATGACATGGCTTTGTTCATAAAGAGCTATCACAAGGGGTTGAAAAAGAATGGGTACAAAATAGTGCAAAGAAGGTTCCCAAACAAGAAGAAGAGGACTTGTAACAATTGTGGCAGCACGGAGCACTTCATTGCTAAATGTCCCTATGACAAGAAAGAAAACAAATACAAGAGAGACAACAATGAAGGCAAGCATGAGCACAAAAAGAGATACAAGCAAATGGGAGAGGCACACATTGGGTGAAAGGATCAAGATGCCCAAGAGAGGGGGTGAATTGGGCTAATTCTAAATTTCTTTCAATAATTAAATCCTATGGTTAGCCCAATTAACCCCTTGTGCCTAGAAAGTGTTTTCAATTGTTCTACCGCACAAAAAGACTTGCAACCTAAGTTCCAATCCTACTCTAGCATGATAATTCTATGAATGTAACAACAAGAATTGAATTGCTCAAAGTAAATGCTTAAAGTAAATACTCAAAGTAAATGCACAATGTAAATAGAGAGGGAGAGGAAACGCGGCGATGTTTTGCCGAGGTATTGGAGAGTCACCACTCCCCACTAGTCCTCGTTGGAGCACCCATGCAAGGGTGTAGCTCCCCCTTGATCCGCGTAAGGATCAAGTGCTCTCTATGAGTTGATTCTTTGACACCCCATCGCGGTGAATCACCCACAACCGCTCACAACTTGAGTTGGGTCATCCACAAGCTCTTCGGATGATCACCAAGCTCTCCAATCACCACTAAGCCATCTAGGTGATGGCGATCACCAAGAGTAACAAGCACGAACTCTCACTTGACCACAACAAGCCTAGGGAGAAGGATGGATGCACACTTTGCTACTCTTGATCTTGCTAATGAGGTCTCTCTCTTGGATTCTCAAATCTCAATCACCTCACTAGGACCTTGCTCTTCTTGGCACTCTCTAAGGTGTGTTTCAGCTGTTGGAATGAGCAAAAAGTGACTCCACACACGAGTGGAGGCTCTATTTATAACATGGGCTAAAAAACGAACCGTTATATGCCTCGGCGGGGTGACCGGACGCTCCGGTCAGTTCAACCCGCACACCAGTGTTTAAGTGTTGACCAGACGTTGGCAAGGTCCGATCAACACTGACCGGATGTGTCCGGTCACAAATATCCCTCATTGGAACCTTACTGTACTTGACCGGACGCTGAACCCCCAGGTCCGGTCAGTACTAACCGGACGCGTCCGGTCGCAGAATTCCTTCTCTGGAACCTTACTGGAGTCGACCGGACGCTGGTCCTCAGCGTCCGGTCACTCGACCACTCAGCGTTCGGTCATGCTAGACATAATCTCCTTGGTCAAATGAACTGACCGGACCCTGTGGCCAGCGTCCGGTCGCACCGGAGCCAGTGTCCGGTCAGTATTTGACCCTCCATTCACTTCCAACTCTCGATCATATGTGAATGAAGTTTGCTCCAAAGGATCTTAGGCATATTTAGGAGCTACCTAGTGCTAGTTTTACCAAGTGTGCACCACACCTAACTCACTAGACTCACCTAGGTCAAGCTACCCCTCCATACCCCCCTTAATAGTATGGCCAAAGGAAAAACAAAGTCCTAAACTACTCTAAGTGTCTCTCCAACTCCAATCGACACTTAGAACTAGTCATCCTTAACCTTGTCATCCATCCTTTGAAAACCAAAACGATTTCCATCGTAGGGGCATGACATCCATGATTGCCTAATCGATATCCATTACCATGACCTAACTTAATTGCCTCTGCAAAACACACATTAGTCATAGTAATCTTGTATTGTCGTTAATCACCGAAACCCAACAAGGGGCCTAGATGCTTTCAATCTCCTCCTTTTTGGTGATTGATGACAATACCACCTCGAGTATGTGAAAGAGTTGCGGTTTTTAACATGCTTGGATCATATAAGCTTTTGTCAATAAGAACAAAGGTGTTTTTCAAGCTTATATGTACCAAGCCAACATGATGTACTCGAAAGATATGAAATAAACATGAGCACAAGTAATAAAGCTCATTTGCATCGGAGTAAAACGCAGAAGCAAGGGCAAATGAGCATAACACAAGTGATATGACATATAAATAATTCAAAGTAGAGAGCACACATGTCATATATCACGGTCATGTAGATATCACTATCACATATATAAAGTTCAATGCATGAAAGTAAACACACGAATGCATAATAGTAATAGTGTATCACACAAATAAAACTCCAAATGTATGTAATAGACTAATAGCTAACTAGGCACCCCCTAAAAGTCGCTCCCCCTGAGTCTACATACTCGAACCCTCTCCCCCTTTGGTGTCAAACACCAAAACCTAAGGGCCAGTCGGTGGGGCTGCAGCAGACGAGTCGGGCGCTGAAGTACGAGGAGCAAGCTGGAACTGGGCGGCATCATCATCTGACCCTGAGCTCTGTGCTGACTGACCCTCTGAGGCTGGGAGCGTCGCTAAAGCAGTCTGGGTTTGAGCTGGGGCAGGTGCTGCCTGTGATGCTACTGGTATGTCTGTCGTAGGATCTGAAGATGCAACAGAAGAAGGGAGCCTCTGAGTAGTCACAGCGACGGGAGCTGCTGTAGAAGGACCTGGGGCATGCATATGTGGCGGTGTAGGCATCCCTGTCAACTCGCTAAAAGATGCTCCAAGACTCTTGGAGACTGACGTGTCAGGCACAAATAGCGAGGGTGACTGATCCGGTGTGAAGCCCGTCTGAAATGGTGTGAACTATGGGGCTACCACTGGCGAGGATAACCACTGGGACACCTGTACTGTTGAAAGCTCTAGTTTGGTTTTGGTGAATTGATAAAACCCTAAGTGCTAACCTAGTTTATCAAGTGATCATGAGATAGGTAGCACACTCCAAGTGATGAAGCAAATGAAGATCATAGCATGATGATGATGATACCATGATGATGATCAAGTGCTTGGACTTGGAAAGAAGAAAGAGAAAAACAAAAAGCTCAAGGCAAAGGTATAAACCATAGGAGCTATTTTGTTTTGGTGATCAAGACACTTAGAGAGTGTGATCACATTTAGGATTGATAGCCGTACTATTAAGAGGGGTGAAACTCGTATCGGAATGCGGTTATCAAAGTGCCACTAGATGCTCTAACTCATTGTATATGCATTTAGGATCTAGTGGAGTGCTAACACCCTTGAAAATGTTTATGAAAATATGCTAACACTTATGCACAAGGTGATACACTTGGTGGTGTTGGCATATTTACAAAGGAGGTGGTGTTTGCAGGGTTGAGATGGGTTTGGGTCCCTCTCCCCCTCCCGCCTCGCAAGCTCGGTAGGATTCGGCGCTTTTGGGAAAATGGAATGCCTATTTTCTATTGTGTCGGATGCAAATCCTTGTGGTTGGCACATTGGAGCAAGGGTGAAGAAGTTAGAAGTGAAAATGAGTTGATCGCGAAGACGCTGGCGTCGGTCAACTGACCGGACGCTGGGTCTGAAAGCACCGGACCCTGGCAGCGTGTGTCCAGTCAAACTGACGGGTCTGCATAGTATCGAGGGTATTGCACCAGACGTTGGTCTATGTCCGGTCAAGGTGGACCGGACGCGTCTGGTCGAAGAAATACGCCTCGGGGAGCTTACTGGAAACGATCGGACGCTGGGGCTTCAGCGTCCGGTTAGTTTTACCGGAGTGTCCGGTCAACTACGTAGCCGTTGAAATATGACAAATAGTGTTTGAAGCTAGTGACATGTGGCATGAATCAGTGGACCGGACGCTGAGTCCAGGGTCCAGTCTATATGACCGGAGCGTCCGGTCAGAGCGCGTTTTGCCCAGTGAAGGGGTATAATGGCTCTATTTGATTGGGGCTCTATTTATAGCCCCATGGCCGGCTCAAGCTTACTCTTGCATATTTTCATTGACATAGCAACCTTGTGAGCTTAGCCAAAGTCCTCCCACTCATCTCCGTCATTGATCCATCATCATTGTGAGATTGGGAGAGAATCCAAGTGTGTTGCTTGAGTGATTGCATCTAGAGGCACTTGGTATTCGTGTTGCGCTGTGGATTTCGCTTGTTTCTCTTGGTGGTTGCCACCACCTAGATGGTTGGAGCAGCGGTAGAGGAGTCACGAGTTGGTGATTGTTCGTGGCCATCTCCGATGATTGTAAGGGGAGTTGTACCTTCCCCGGCAGAGTGCCGAAAGGTAACTCTAGTAAATTGCTCGTGTCATTGAGTTACCTCACTTGTGGGTCGGTTCTTGCGGTGTCCTATCATGTGGACAAGATTTGTGAAACATCTCTTAGCCGCCGAACCACCAAGTGTTGGTTGACACAACGGGAACGTAGCGTGTTGGCAAGCACGTGAACCTCGGGAGAAAATCGATTGTCTCTTGTCTTTGGCATTCTCCCGGTGATTGGCTATATATTCATCTTGTGATTGGTTCATCCCCTACACGTCAGTATAATCACCCTACTTACTTATTTACATTCTTGCAAACTAGTTGATACAAGCTCTTTAGTGTAATTAGAATTGAGAGCTTGCTTTATTATTTACATTCATCTAGTTGAGCTCTTTAGAGTAGCAAGATTGAGAGCTCTTAGTGGGCAATTACATAGCAAGTTTGTGTGCCTAAGTAATCATTGCAACTAGAATTGTTGGATAGGTGGCTTGTAACCCTTATAGAGCTAGAGCAAGTTTGCATTACGCTATTTGTCATACTAATCAAATTGCTCTAGTTGATTTGTAGATTTTTAAATAGGCTATTCACCCCCCCTCTAGCCATATTAGGACCTTTCAATTGTGGGAGAAGCAAATTGAGCTACAGGCTGTCCCTGACTTTGAAGCCCACTGGACTATACTACTAGAGTCATCATAGTGGTAGCAGGCTGCCCAATCTAGGGCGAAAGCAGTGGCTATGGGGCCCCAATGGCTATCACTATATGCTGCATGAATCTCAAAAGCTGCTGCTGCATGAGTAACTGTTGCTGATGCATCTGCTACTGCTGCTACTGGAGGACCTGCTGCTGGCGCTGGAACTCATCCTGATGAGCCTGAAACTGTGTGAAGTTGGCATCGGTCTCCTGAGCCTGTCTAGCCTGATCCTACTGCATCTGCTCTAGGATAGCAATCAAAGCGGGGTCCATCTATGGTGCAGGTGGAGCGGAGCTAGAACTGCCGGCCTCTGCATCATGTCTGCGTGGAGGCATCTGAGGAGTAGGTTGGTAGTCATCGTATGAGTTGTCACTAGGCTCGCTCACCTCCTGCTGTGACTCAAGCTGCTCCTCCTCAGTAGCGGCTATGCCTCTGATAATCTCGTCCTACTGAGCTGCGAACTCTGGTACATCTAGACGATGGCGAGGCTGAGTGGGTGCCTATGGAGTGCTGTGCCTGATCCTCTATGCCATGTTATAAGCTGGAAACTCTATGGTGGCACATCTGTACTCTACAACCATCTCTGGTGTCCTAACTTGCACAGCCTTGAGAATAAGGAAGGTGATCCAATGTGTATATGGAAGCTGCCTACGACCCTTGAAGCCCTCAGCTATAGTATCCTCCATCTCTGATAGCAGGAGGTCCCAAATATTAAACACTGTCTGCTGCATCAGGGCGTTGAGGAGCCAAAGCTGGAGGCGAGTCAAGCCTTCACTGTATCCTAGCCTAGGAAGTAGTGTCCTCCTTATGATAGCCTCTAGCACTCTAGCTGTAGGAGTAAGATTACTGAGGTTCCTCCTTGACCCCTCACCAAAGGGCTCCTTGAAGCAATGGCGCACAAGATCAGTAGGGGGCACCAAACCACCATGAGGACGCCTGGGAGGCTCTTGCTGTCCATAACATACCTCATGTAACTTGACAGGCTGCTCCTGTAGCCTCAGTATCTCCCTGACCCTCTGACTCATCATCCTGTAGTCTCTGCCTCTGAATGCAAAGTGTATAAAGTTATGATGCGGGTCAATGTAGAGCGAAGCATAGAACTGCCAAACCCAAGATGGTACATACAATCCTATCTAGCCAATCAGATCTGTCAGCCTCGACAGATATGTAAGGTAGGGGTGAATGTGCTCTCTAGCTGGTGCGACAATAGCCTCTATGCTGCAGACTCTCTGAGATCTGAAGACTGCTCCACTGTTTAGATAGGCATTATAGAAATCCTCCTGCAGTGGCGTGTAGAAACCCTCTACTACTCTCTCATCCCTCCTAGGAGGAAACCACACCTCAAACTCTACGAACCTCAGCTGCCGAACCTGCTTGGCCGTGGCGGCCCTCAAGTCACGATGGATCACTGGAGGCGGACCCTATGGTCTAGGCGGTGGACGTGATCCCCTCCGCTGTGTAGGTGGCCTCGGTGAGACTAGAACACGGGGACGACCAGAGCAGCGTAGCTGGGGCTATGGTGCCTGCTCTGTCTCCTCGACCTCCTCGGCCTGCTCACCCTCCTGAGTCTGCTCTGCTGTCTGGGGCTGCTGCTGTGAAGCCCCCTGAGGCTGACCCTCATCAATAGTATAATGCTGTCCTGCAACAGCGACAGTCCTAGGTGGACTACCAAGAAGGCACTCAACTCGCTCTATCCTAGCCCTCGATGAAAGTGGTGGATCTACAATCACAACCCCACTGTGAGCACTTCCTCTCTCTGCATGCTCTGCGGCCTCTACAACTGCTGCTGCTCGAGCTATCTCTGCATCTGGGTACTTCCTCTTCTTAGATGCAATCTTCTTTGTCGCCTTGCCTTTTGGATCTATAGGCAGGCGAGGCGGGGGCCTCCAATCATCATCTCCAGGACCACCCCCAACATTCTTGGTGCGAGCCATATGATCTGACAAGAGAAACTGCCGCTGACAAGATCAACTGTCCACTGACACTTTTGAGGCTTGGCCTCGATCCATACTCGCGAGCTTGGCCCCGAGTTGATTGACAACTTCACCTGACACCTCAACGGCATCGACTTGCTGCACAATGGAATAGATAGATATACAAATAAATACGATATATCTAATAGATGTGAAACCCTATGAGAGCAAGCAATGTAGGTATGAAATTGAATCGACTGGCATGCTACCTGATGAACCGACGATCCGAGAAGAAGAGAAGCAACCCGCGGGGAACCACCGACTCTGCTAGGGATAGGGTTCCGACTCGACACAGATTGGCAATGCAATGTAGTGAATCAACGGTCGAGAGGATGAAGGGCACGAGCTTAGTGATTAGGGCAAGGGCAATGGCAATGCTGCTGTGGTGGAGCTTGGTTGCACGGCTGGAGCTAGGACTGGGGTGCTTGGCGGCGCTGGAGGGGTTTGAGCAGTGGGCACGACGGTGGCTCTGGATAGGGCGCTGTGCGGGAGCATAGCGTGGCAGTGTGAGGAGTGGAGGCGCAAGGGTGTGCTGGCACAGGGAAAGTGCGGCGGTGATGCTCGGGTGCGGCGGTGCAAGGAGCTCGGCACGGGCTATCGCGGCTGCGGTGGCTAGGGCATAGGCGAACATGGCGTCGCGACAAAGGGCTCGGGAGTTGATGTCGGCGCAAGCAGAAACGAATTAGGTCAGACCGCCAGCGATTTAGATTAAATAGGGTGGCCCCACGAGTCAGAAAAGGAATTGGGGAAAGAAATCTGAGTCACGCATGATTTCTACTGACCGGACTCTCCGATGGTAGCGACCGGACGCTACCACCCAGCGTCTGGTCAATTCTAGAGAGGTCCAAATCCTCTGGAATCTCGACCGGACGCGTCCGATGGACACCAACCGGACGCAGCTAGAGTCCGGTCAACTCAGCCTGATTCTTCTCCAAACAACCGGACGCTGAGACGTCTTCTGACCGGACGTAGAAAGGCAGAGTCCGGTCACTCCTTCGTAGCAAGTTCACCTCGTGTGAACTGACCGGACGCTGGACATCAGAGTCCGGTGCAGCATCCGGTCACTCTTTTTCCAGCAAGTCTTCAAAGTCCTTCATGCTGCCTGTTCCCAATCAAGTCCCAACTCAAATAAGATCCAAATAAACACCAATTGGGACTGATGTGAGTGACCTCTCTCAAACCCTCATATTTTTCAAAATATTTTGCCTTAGCCTATAATTCTTTTTAAGAAAATAGGCAATAAAGGGCGGTTTAAGATAAACAACAAAACAACATTCATGCATATGTAAAACTTGAAAGTAAATCTAGTTGCTTGTCAAGTTTGATCCAAGGTTAAGCTTCTTCACTCGCTTTTCGGCATTGCCATAAAATAAACATGTAGTATATTACAATGCAATGCAAGGGACAACACAAGCTCATTTTTTAGTGAAGTTACTAAAATCAAGCACATTAAGCTCGTTCTGCAATCTACAAAATGTTGCCTCATCTAGCGGTTTAGTGAAGATATCCGCCAATTGATCCTCGGTCCTTACACCTTCTAGTGATATATCACTTTTAGCAACATGATCTCTAAGAAAGTGATGACGGATATCTATGTGCTTGGTACGAGAGTGTTAAACCGGATTATTTGCAAGTTTTACCGCACTTTCATTGTCGCACAAAAGAGGTATCTTTTCTAGAACTACACCATAGTCGAACAAAGTTTGCTTCATGTATAATATTTGTGCACAACAAGCACCCGCGGCAATGTATTCCACTTCGGTGGTGGACAAAGCCACACTATTTTGTTTCTTGAAGGACCAAGACACAAGTGATCTACCAAGCAAATGGCACCCTCTGGATGTACTTTTTCTATCAACTTTGCACCCGACATAATCCGAATCGGAATAGCCAATTAATTCAAATCTAGCTCCTTTGGGATACCAAAGGCCAATGCTTAGTGTGTGCTTAAGATAACGAAGGATTCTTTTTACGGCAATTAAATGTGTTTCCTTAGGATTAGCTTGAAATCTAGCACACATACACACACTAAACATGATGTCGGGCCTAGATGCGGTTAAATACAACAAGCTACCAATCATAGAATGGTAGAGAGTTTGATCAACCTTGTTACCTCCTTCATCTAGGTCGAGATGTCCATTGGTAGGCATAGGTGTCTTGATTGGCTTACATTCATCCATTTTGAATCTCTTGAGAAGATCATTTGTATATTTCTCTTGAGAGATGAAAATCCCTTCTCTCATTTGCTTGACTTGAAAACCAAGAAAGAATGTAAGCTCTCCAATCATTGATATCTTGAACTTCTTCGACATCAATTCACCAAATTCTTTGCATGAATCTTCATTTGATGATCCAAAGATGATATCATCAACATATACTTGACAAATGAAGATATGCCCATCAAGCTTCTTAGTGAATAGTGTGGTGTCGACCTTTCCAATTGTGAAGCCCTTCTCAATGAGGAAATCTCAAGGCGCTCATACCAAGCTCTTGGGGCTTGCTTAAGCCCATATAACGCCTTGGACAACCTATAAACATGATTAGGATATCTAGGGTCTTCAAACCCGAGAGGTTGATCAACATAGACTAGTTCATTAATAAAGCCATTTAAAATACACTTTTCACATCCATTTGATATAATTTCATTTCATGATGCGATGCATATGCAAGGAGGATATGAATGGCTTCTAGCCTTGCAACCGGTGCAAAGGTATCTCCAAAATCCAAACCTTCCACTTGAGAGAACCCCTTTGCAACTAGTCTTGCCTTGTTCCTCACAACAACACCTTGATCATCTTGCTTGTTGCAGAACACCCACTTCGTTCCAATGATTCTTGCACCTTTTGGTCGCTCTTCAAGAGTGCAAACTTCATTGCGGGTAAAGTTGTTCAACTCTTCATGCATGGCATTGATCCAATCCAGATCTTGAAGAGCTTCTTCTACCTTGGTAGGCTCAAAGCAAGAGACAAAAGAGTGATGAGCAACAAATGAAGCAAGTTTTTGTGAGCGTGTCATCACTCCCTTTGATGGACTCCCTATGATGAGATCTTATGGATGATCTTGTAGTAGAGGTGTGTTTCTTCTATTGACCACTTGAGGAGGAGGATGTGGAGCATCAACATCTTGTGCTTGTACCACCATTTACTCATGGGAGACATGAGTATCTTCATTTTCTACTCCCATCTTTTTTACCATCTTGTGGCACATTTGATGAAGATGGTGGATCAATCACTTGTACATCATCTTCATCATCTTTGGGCTTGATGTCTCCAACCGGAATGTTCTTCATAGCCTCCCTCAATGGTTCATCACCTACATCATCAAGATTCTCATGTGCTCCTTAGGAACCGTTAGATTCATCAAATTCCACATCATATGTTTCTTCAACCAAGCCGGTGGCATGATTAAATACTCTATATGCTTTGGACTTTGATGAGTAACCAACAAGAAAACCAATATCACAACATCTTTGAAACTTCCCTAGGTGTTGCCGCTTCTTGTAGATGTAGCATTTGCAACCAAACAACCTAAAGAAGGAGACGTCCGGCTTCTTCCCATTGAACAACTCATAAGGTGTCTTGCCAAGGAACTTTTGAAGAAATAGGCGGTTGGATGCATAGCATGCGGTGTTGATTGCTTCTGCCCATAGAGCTTCGGGGGTGTTGTACTCATCAAGCATGGTTCTTGCAAGAGTGATCAATGTCTAGTTCTTCCTCTCAACTACACCATTTTGTTGAGGAGTATAGGTTGCGGAGACCTCATGTTTGATTCCAACTTCATCACAATATGTCTCTATGTTTGTGTTGTCAAACTCTTTCCCATTGTCACTTCTTATCTTCTTGAGCTTCACTTCAAATTCATTTTGTGCTCTCTTGGTAAACTTCTTGAAGCAAGATGCAACTTCGGATTTGTCATGAAGGAAGAACACCCATGTATACCTTGAATAATCATCAACTATCACAAGACAATAAAGATTTCCTCCCAAACTCTTGTATGTGGTTGGTCCAAATAAATCCATGGGAAGGAGTTCTAGAACTCTTGTGGTTGACATGAAAGCTTTGGTTGGATGAGTGTTTGCAACTTGCTTGCTGGCTTGACATGCACTACAAAGCTTGTTCTTTTCAAACTTCACATCCTTCAACAACAACAATCAAAGCTACAGCAAAGTGGCCTTCTTGTCCACACTAAAAGCATCTCTTTGGCTTTAGCTTTGATTGTTGTTGTTGAACTTGAGCCTTCTTCTTCTGTACATGAGCCACATATCCAATGCCACTTCTATCCATCTTTATGACGGTGTTCATAAGTAGCTCACTTTGAAGATATTTGCCTCTTGTGAACTTGCTCAATCCAACTTTGAGATGCTCTTTTTCCAACTTGAGCTTCTTGTTCTATTCCTTAAGAGCATCATTGTTCTTCTCTTCCTTGAGCTTCTTGTTTTCTTCTTTGAGCTTCTCATTCTCAAGGATCAAGTCACCATCATGATCAAGGGTTTCTAGCACAATGGTGTTGTGGCTTTTGATTTCTTCAAGATCTTTCTTGAGCTTTGCATTATCATTCTTGAGTTTGACAAACTCATCATAATCATCGGCCTCAACCACTTGCTTGCCCTTGCTACTAGAACCTTGCTCAATGCTCTCAATGATCAAGTCATCACATGATGTAGCTATATCAATCTTAACAACATGGTTAGTAGCATCATGTGGCTTATTGGATAGAAATTCTTGAGCAACAACAAGATTATCATGATTAATCTTAAGAGTAGTATATTCTTCTTTTAGCTTGTTGTGACTAGTGATGAGCTCTTTGTGCACCCACTCAAGTTTATCATGTTTATCTTTAAGCTCTTTCTTAGAAGATTTGAGCTCCTTGAGTTTGGATGACATAGCTTCATTTGCTTCTCTAAGCTCAACACTAGATTTTTCGGCTATGTCACATTTAGCTAAGAGAGAATCATTCTTAATCTCAAGCTTTTTATTTTCAGCTCTAGTCTTTATAATGATCTTAGTGTATTTCTTTAGCAACTTAGCAAGATCATCATAAGTAGGTGATTCATATTCATCATCATCGCTATCACTATCACTATCATCCTTATGAGCATGATCATCACCACTACTATCATGATCATGTGATACCTTTCGTTCACCTTTGGCCATAAGGCATAGGTGTGTAGAGGATGACGGTGGTGATGGTGGTGAAGATGATGAGGAATCAATAACAATAGCGGCCACCTTCTCGTCGTCACTATCATCATTGGATGATTCACTAGATGAATCAATGTTCGTGAGCCAATCACCGACGATGTAAGCCTTTCCACTCTTCTTCTTGTGGAAGTCCCTCTTCTTGCCATCTCTCTTCTTGTATGGCTTGTTCTTTTTCTTCTCATCTTCATCTTCATTGCTTGAGTCATCTTTCTTGCCCTTGTTCTTGTTCTTGAACTTGTCTTTCTTGGACTTTGTGCATTGGTGAGCTAGATGACCAAGTTCGCCACAATTGTAGCAATCCATCTTGGAGATTGGCTTTCTTCTTGAGCTTGTGAAGAACTTCTTCTTCTTGCCATCGAACTTGATGCCACTCTTGTTGAGTTTCTTTAGCATCTTGGCGGTTTTCTTCACCATGAGAGCAAGGCTTTCATCATCAACTTCATCATCACTTGAGCTCTCATACTCAAGCCTTGCTTTGCCCTTCTCTTGGCTAGCTTTGAATGCTAAATCTTTTTCTTTCTTCTTTGTAGAGGATGAGCCATCTTGAGGTGTGATGTGCATGTACATCTCATGAGCATTGATCTTTCCCAAAATTTGTGTTGGTGTAGCGGTGGAAAGATCACCTTGATGTAGCACGGTCACAATATGCCCATATTTGTCAATGGGAAGGACACTCAAAATCTTTTTCACAATGTTGGATGGTGACATTTGAGTAAGTCCAAGCCCATTGACTTCCTCTACAAGAACATTCAAACGTGAATACATTTCATTAGCACATTCTTTAGGAAACATTTCAAAAGAGTTGAGCTTTTTCATGACAAGATGATAGCGTTCCTCACGCTCACTCTTTGTTCCCTCATGGAGCGCACAAACGTCCGACCATAGTGCATGGGTGTCTTTGTGGTTCCTTACACGGTTGAACACATCTTTGCAAAGGCCTCTAAAGATGGTGTTGCGAGCCTTTGCATTCCATTTTTCATAGTTCACTTCATCGCCTTGAAGTTGTGCGGGATTCCTAGGTCTTGGGAAGCGATGTGAGGCGGCTCTAAGTATTCCAACGTCTAGAGCTTCTAGGTACGCCTCCATGCGAATTTTCCAATATGGAAAATCACCCCCCTCGAAGATAGGAGGAGGTCCATCCCCGTGAGACATCTTGCTCTAAGCGATTAAGCCTAAAAATGTGAGCCGAGGCTCTGATACCAATTGAAAGGATCAAGATACCCAAGAGGGAGGGTGAATTGGGCTATTTCTAAATTTCTTTCAATAATTAAATCCTATGGTTAGCCCAATTAACCCCTTGTGCTTAGAAAGTGTTTTCAATTGTTCTACCGCACAAAAAGACTTGCAACCTAAGTTCCAATCCTACTCTAGCATGACAATTCTATGAATGTAACAATAAGAATTGAATTGCTCAAAGTAAATGCTTAAAGTAAATACTCAAAGTAAATGCACAATGTAAATAGAGAGGGAGAGGAAACGCGGTGATGTTTTGCCGAGGTAGCGGAGAGTCGCCACTCCCCACTAGTCCTCGTTGGAGCACCCGCGCAAGGGTGTAGCTCCCCCTTGATCCGCGCAAGGATCAAGTGTTCTCTACGGGTTGATTCTTCGACATCCCGTCGCGGTGAATCACCCACAACCGCTCACAACTTGAGTTGGGTCATCCACAAGCTCTCCGGATGATCACCAAGCTCTCCAATCACCACTAAGCCGTCTAGGTGATGGCGATCACCAAGAGTAACAAGCACGAACTCTCACTTGACCACAACAAGCCTAGCGAGAAGGATGGATGCACACTTTGCTACTCTTGATCTTGCTAATGAGGTCTCTCTCTTGGATTCTCAAATCTCAATCACCTCACTAGGACCTTGCTCTTCTTGGCACTATCTAAGGTGTGTTTTAGCTGTTGGAATGAGCAAAAAGTGACTCCACACACGAGTGGAGGCTCTATTTATAACATGGGCTAAAAAACGAACCGTTATGTGCCTCTGCGGGGTGACCGGACGCTCCGGTCAGTTCAACCCGCACACCAGTGTTTAAGTGTTGACCAGACGTTGGCAAGGTCCGATCACCACTGACCGGACATGTCCGGTCACAAATATCCCTCATTTGAATCTTACTGTACTCGACCAGACGCTGAACCCCCAGGGTCCGGTCAGTATTGACCGGACGCGTCCGGTCGTAGAATTCCTTCTCTGGAACCTTACTGGAGTCGACCGGACGCTGGTCCTCAGCGTCCGGTCACTCGACCACTCAGCGTCCGGTCACGCCAGACGCAATCTCCTTGGTCAAATGAACTGACCGGACCCTGTGGCCAGCGTCCGGTCGCACTGGAGCCAGTGTCCGGTCAGTATTTGACCCTCCATTCACTTTCAACTCTCGATCATATGTGAATGAAGTTTGCTCCAAAGGATCTTAGGCATATTTAGGAGCTACCTAGTGCTAGTTTTAGCAAGTGTGCACCACACCTAACTCACTAGACTCGCCTAGGTCAAGCTACCCGTCCATACCCCCCTTAATAGTATGGCCAAAGGAAAAACAAAGTCCTAAACCACTCTAAGTGTCTCTCCAACTCCAATCGACACTTAGAACTAGTCATCCTTAACCTTGTCGTCCATCCTTTGAAAACCGAAACGATTTCCATCGTAGGGGCATGACATCCATGATTGCCCAATCGATCTCCATTACCATGACCTAACTTAATTGCCTCTGCAAAACACACGTTAGTCATAGTAATCTTGTATTGTCATTAATCACCGAAACCCAACAAGGGGCCTAGATGCTTTCATTGGGCATGAGTGGGACTCAACTAAAGAGTCAAGTGAAGAGGATGTGAATATTGCAACCGTGGCTATTCAAAAGTCATCCTCTACACCAAGGCTCTTCAACAACATGTCCGATGATGATGACCGCCGCTCCACTCATGTTTGTCTTATGGCAAAGGGTGAGAAGGTAAAACGAAGAGCCAAATCTCCTCCACCTCCTAGTGACATCTCTAGTAGTGAACTTAGTGATTCTAGTGATGATGATACTAGTGATGTTGAGAAATATGCTAAATTGACTAAAAAGTTAGATTCTAAAACTAAGCTCTTCATGATGAATCTAATGGAGGAATTAGAAAGTGTCAAAGCCGAGCTAGCCGATAGAGATGATTATCTTGAGGAAACTGAAAAGATGTATATTGGCTGCAAGGAAGCTCTTGAGTTAGAGAGAAGTGAGGTGGACTCTTTGAACAAGGCCTTGGCCGAAGAACAAAGAGAACATGCTCTCACAAAGAAGGTAAATATTGCAATCAATGACAAGTATTGTGTCTTAGTTGAAAAGCACAACAAACTTGAGAAGCAATATTACCTTCTACGCGAGAGCACCCCACTTCCCTCCAACACAAATGACATTTCTATTCCCTCCACTAGCCAAGGATGTAGAAAATGCTATAATCTTGACTTAAATGTTTATTCCACTAACCTTGCAAACTTGGAGGTCATGAAAAAGGAAATTGCTAGACTCAATGCTATGTTAGGAAAAAGGGGTATGGAAGGCAAGAAACCTGCTGGTGGCAAAGGTGAAAAACCAAAGAGGCCACAATACAAAGATGGAAGGAATCCATGCATCAAAGATGGGCTTGGGCACACTCATGGAGGTAAAACCAATGGGAGAAAGATAATAAATGGATATGAGTGTGTTCAGTTCATGAGCAAAGGGCAGGAAGGTACAGATAGGTCTGCACAAAAGGTGGCACAAGGTCAGCCCAGAGTAGCACCACGGCCTATGGGTGGCAGTGCCGCTGTGAAGGGCGGCAGTGCCGCCCCCCACAGAAAAGGGAAGACCACCTCATCCTCCTCTGCTCATGTTAAGCCTAAGAAGAAGGTGTCTCATCCAGAGCAGGTTGTCCAAAAACCAAAGAAATCTATCTGGGTCACTCCAAATAGATATGTTTACCAACCAAAGGCAAAAACACCACCACAATATTTGGATTCTAACTTTGTTTTGCAGCACAACAGCAAGGGGGAGGTGTTTGCCAAGTTTGTTGGTAATGGTCGAAATGTTTATCATAATGCTTTCATTTGGGTTCCTAAAGTTCTTATGACTAACATGCAAGGCCCCAAGAATATTTGGGGACCTAAAACTAGGAACTAAACTTGTGTTGCAGGCGTACTCCTCCGGTGGGTCAAGTTCGGTGCTTGACAGTGGCTGTACAAATCATATGACCGGAGAAAGGAGTATGTTCTCATCATATTCCCCAACTACAAATTCAGATGAGAATATCATATTTGGTGACAATTCAAAAGGGGGTGTGATTGGACTTGGTAAAGTAGCTATTACACTTAATCATTCAATTACAAATGTCTCACATGTTGATTCCTTGAAATACAATATGCTGTCCGTCTCTCAATTTTGTGAGATGGGCTACAATTGTCTTTTCACGGATAAGGGTGTGGAAGTCTCTAAGAGGGAGGATTCCTCCATTGTCTTTACGGGTCACCTCAAGAACAAGCTTTACCTAGTTGATTTGAGCAAAGGGAAAGCTAAGCTTGAGACCTATTTAGTGGCAAAATCTAGCATGGGTTGGCTATGGCATCGCCGACTGGCTCATGTTGGGATGAGGAACTTGGCCAAACTCCTAAAAGACAACCACATCCTTGGACTAACCAATATTCAATTTGAGAAAGATAGGATTTGTAGTGCTTGCCAAGCCGGAAAGCAAGTAGGTGTACCTCACCCACCAAAGAGCATCATGACCACCACACAACCGTTGGAGTTGATTCACATGGATCTCTTTGGACCGGTCGCCTACATAAGCATCGGGGGTAACAAATATGGTTTAGTTATTGTTGATGATTATTCCCGGTTCACTTGGGTGTTCTTTGTTTATGATAAGTCCCAGGTGCAAGAGAAAGTCAAGATATTTGTGAGAAAGGCACAAAGGGAGTTCGGTCTTCCTATCAAGAAGATAAGAAGTGACAATGGGACCAAATTCAAGAACACTCTAGTTGAAGAGTTTCTTGATGATGAGGGCATGAAGCATGAGTTTTCAACTCCTTACACCCCTCAACAAAACGGTGTAGTAGAGAGGAAGAACCGTACACTTCTTGATATGGCAAGGACAATGCTAGATGAATACAAGACGTCGGACCTCTTTTGGAGTGACGCCGTCAACACCGCTTGCCATACCATCAACCGTCTCTACTTACACAAGAAACTCAAGAAGACTTCATATGAGCTTCTAACCGGTAACAAGCCAAAAGTGTTATATTTTAGAGTGTTTGGGTGCAAATGTTTTATACTTAACAAAAGACCCAAAACCTTTAAATTTGCACCTAAAGTTGATGAAGGCATTCTTCTTGGGTATGGATCAAATGAGCATGCCTATCGTGTCTTCAACAAAACCATGGGTAGAGTTGAAGTCACGGTAGATGTGACATTTGATGAATCTAATGGCTCTCAAGTGGAGCAAGTTGATTCAAATATTGTAGGAAAGGAGGATCCACCATGTGAGGCAATCAAGCAAATGGCTATAGGCGATATTAGGCCACAAGAAGATCAAGCCACTGATGATGAGGATCCCCAGGCTATTGCTACACAAATTTTCGCTGACGTACTCCATCGACAAGGGTAGCACTCACCTGCTGAACATCAGCAAGGCGGCAGTGCCGCTCATGAGGGCGATAGTGCCGCCCCATCTACCTCACCAGTAGCTCCTTCAACTCCTACTCCACCACCTCAAGGGCTCAACCTGGAGCCTATCTTTGAACAAGAAGAAGCTGGAGGTCCAGAAGAGGAACAGGGAGGTATTGAGCATCCAAGGCTACGTCAAACTATACAATGGGATCACCCTGTTGACAACATCCTTGAAAGCATTCGAAAGGGGGTAACAACTCGTTCACATTTAGCAAATTTCTGTCAATATTACTCGTTTGTTTCCTCTTTGAAACCTCTCAAGATAGAACAAGCACTTGGAGATCCGGATTGGGTCTTGGCCATGCAAGAAGAGCTCAACAACTTTGAAAGAAATCAAGTGTGGAAATTGGTGGAAAGGCCCAATACCAATGTCATTGGTACCAAGTGGGTCTTCCGCAACAAGCAAGATAAAAATGGCATGGTGACAAGGAACAAGGCAAGATTGGTGGCCTAAGGCTTCACTCAAGTAGAGGGCTTGGACTTTGAAGAAACATATGCATCGGTGGCAAGACTTGAATCAATCCGAATGATTCTAGCCTTTGCTGCCCATCATGACTTCAAACTATACCAAATGGATGTCAAGAGTGCATTTCTCAATGGCCCAATACAAGAGTTGGTGTATGTGGAGCAGCCACCGGGGTTTGAAGATCTCAAATTTCCCAACCATGTCTATAAACTCCAAAAGGCACTCTATGGGCTTAAGCAAGCACCAAGAGCATGGTATGAATGCCTTAAGGAATTTTTGCTCAAACAAGGCTTTGAAATAGGCAAAGCCGACCCTACACTCTTTACTCACAAAGTTGGAAATGATATATTTGTGTGCCAAATATATGTCGATGACATAATATTTGGTAGTACTAACCATATGTATTGTGATGAGTTTAGTAGGATTATGACTAAGAGATTTGAGATGTCCATGATGGGTGAGCTGAAATTCTTCCTTGGATTTCAAATCAAGCAAATGAAGGAAGGGACTTTCATTAGCCAAACCAAGTACACCCATGATATGCTTAACAAGTTCGACATGGTGAATGCCATGCCTATCAAAACTCCCATGCCAACTAATGGACATCTTGATCTAAATGAAGAAGGGAAAGCCATCGACATCAAGGTATATCGTTCCATGATTGTCTCTCTACTTTACTTATGTGCATCTAGGCCGGACATAATGCTTAGTGTGTGCATGTGTGCTAGATTTCAAGCCAACCCGAAAGAGTGCCATTTAGTGGCTGTTAAAAGAATCTTGAGATATTTAGTACACACTCCTAACCTTGGCTTGTGGTATCCCAAGGGCTCCAAGTTTAATCTACTTAGCTATTCAGATTCTGATTATGCCGGTTGCAAGGTAGATAGAAAAAGCACTTCGGGGACATGTTAATTCCTTGGACGGTCCCTAGTGTCTTAGAGCTCTAAGAAACAAAATTGTGTAGCACTTTCCACCGCCGAGGCCTTGTATGTTGCAGCCAGTGCATGTTGTGCTCAATTACTTTGGATGAGGCAAACCCTTCATGATTTCAGATGTCAATTCACCAAAATCCCACTCTTGTATGACAATGAAAGGGCCATAAAGCTGGCAAACAATCCTGTTAGCCACTCAAGAACCAAACATATAGACATCCGACATCATTTCTTGAGAGACCACGAAACCAAAGGAGATATCGAAATTCATCATGTGAGCACCGAAAAACAATTAGCCGATATCTTCACTAAACCTCTCGATGAGTCAAGGTTTTATGTTTTGCGTAGTGAGCTAAATATACTTGATTCTCGTAACGTGGTTTGAAATATGGCACACCTCTGTTTGACTACTTAGCGACATAGGAAATGATTTAAAAGGGTATTATATTGTGTTTCAAAACCATTTCGAAAGGCCAACTAAGTGTCATGACCATTGTCTGTATTGTTGATTGCTTACTAGTTATGATATTTAGAGAATATATATCCATATCTGAGGTAAAGAAGGTCATAGAGTTTCAGCGTAAACCCTGCAAAATTGGCAGGGCGGTAGTGCCGGCCATCTTGGCCGGCAGTGCCGCTCTCTGAAAACTGGGCCGTTTTCAGCCAATTTTGGCTGGGTCGTGGGGCCCATTTTCTTCTACTTATTCCTTCTCTGGCCCCCGACCCATCTCTCTCCTTCTCTCCCAGCCGACGCCGATGCCTGTGGGGGTATTAACCCCTATACCCTTACGGCTAAGCTTGGGTTGGCCTGGATCGATAGGTTCAGTCCACCCGAAAGATGACGTGCGGCCCAGTTAACCTGATTGGAGTCCCGCACAAGGAATCAAGACGGATTTGGCGACCAAGCAGGATCCTGGTCGATTAGAATAGGAATCCTTGTCCGGCCACATATGGCAATTGTAACCGACTAGGATTAGTTTCCAGATCTGTAACCCTGCCCCCCGGACTATATAAGGCGGGCAGGGGACCCCTCTAAAAATCATCTCTCATTGACATACAGCAATACAAATCAGACGCGGGACGTAGGTATTACGCCTTCTTGGCGGCCGAACCTGGATAAAACCTCGTGTCTGTCTTGCGTCACCGTCTTGTTTGGGACTTGCGCACCTGTCTGCCGATAATCTACTACCTTGGGCATACCCCTAGGTAGACTGCCGACCATATTTCGTCGACAATGCCCGTGCTCCTCTCTTTCTCTCTCTCAAGCACGCGCCGCCGCCGTTTCTTGCGACCTGCCACACCGGTAGTGCCGCCCCTACAACCGGCCTGGTCTCTTCATCGCTGGTCACTGCAGGAGGCTCTTGGCCGAGCCTTTTCTTCTCTTTTCCCTCCACTCCAATAGTTTGAAAGCAAGGTGAAACCCTAACCCCATTTAATCTATGCAATGTGAAGCTTTTAGTCATAGATTTCAGTTTCTAGGGGGAGTATGAAGGGTTTGGAAAGGTTTTTGATAGTTGAATCGAGTTGATTTTGGATTTTATTGGTTGGATGATTTTGGAGAGAACGGCAATGCCGCCCATGAGACCATTAATGGCACCCCTAGCAGATTCTAACTGCTATACTCAAGTTCGTAAACCCAATGAAGTTCAGAATGGATTGGATTCACTTATCAAAAACTATTTCTAAAATTTTCATACTCAATCTTTCAAATTCATGGCTAGGGTTTCATGTATTCTCTGTTTAGACTATGATTCTGAAATTGTGATGATGAATAGACACTGTTGAAAATAGGATTTAACCAGAACGCGAAAGTTAAAAATGAAATAGTGAAGCAACTAAGGCCGGCAGTGCCGGCCTCAGGGGGCGGCAGTGCCACCCTACCATGCTGATTCCAAATCCAGCACAGCTTCCTGTGTCATCTTCAAAATTCTTTTTCTTATTCAAACCTGCTTGCAGCTGTGTCTAACTCATTATCCCTATAGTTTCTTATCAAGTCTTATTTAAATGCATAGATGGACCGAGGAAAAAGGAAGGTGTTGACGACCAAGCAAAAGGTCAAGAGAGGCAGGGGACAGGCGAGCTATACTCCCAGAGACAGAAATCTCGATGAAGACCTTGCTGAAGAAGAGAACATTCAGAGGATGGGAAGAACCATTCGTGTGTGGCCTGATTCTCCTTTGCACATTTTAGAGTTTGATAGCAGCTACATGAGAGATAACACTGATAGGTTCGATCTCATTCCTCCCCAAAATAGTGATGATCATAGAGTTGTTGATTATTCCATGAGTTGGAAGAAGATAGGTGAAGCCAAAGAGATTGATCCCTACTCCTCTGACAGATCCAATGGCATTGATTATAGATTTTGGAATGTTTTTTAATCTAATTTTTATGCCACAGCTATCCTATCCAAATCAAAGGGAAAGATTAGCAAGATGCAATATATTGATTTTGGTGACTTGGAGAGCAGAGATGATCATCAGTTTGCTACAGCAATCAAGACCTGTGACCGTTTTGAGATGACATATATCATGAGTTTCAGGTATGATTGGAACCGGGAGATTCTTGCCCAGTTCCATGCTACTTACTATTGGAACAGGGAAGTGGATGAGCTTCATTGGATGACTGATGGGCGACACTATCACATTGATTTTGTCACCTTCTGTCGTATTCTTGGTTTTGGACACATCCATAGGGGATATGAGAGAATTCATAATGAGCGTCGTCTTGATCCAATGGAAGTGAGCTTCATGTAGGAAAATCAAAATCTTGCAGTTCCTGATTGGTCAAGGACAAAGCTCAAGAGCTTCTATTACATCATGAACAATCTTTTTAGGATCACTCTCAACCCTAAAGACAATATAACAGATTTGAATGGCTATATCACTAATGTATTGTCTAGGTTTCCCAGCAGTGAAAAGTTTAATGTTCCAAGATTAATTTGGGTTGAGCTAGCATATGTCATGGATGATGGGAGGAGATCTTTGCCCTATGCTCCTTACCTTATGTTTATGATTGAGAGAGTGACTGGCATGTGGTTCCCTAAGGATTGTGAGCACACTATTTATAAGATCAAAAAGACCCATGGTGGTTTAGGGGGACTTGGATCAGCTACTCAGCACACTAGTTCTGGAGGACTTGGAGATAGTGGGGCAGCAGGCTTTCACCCTTCTAGAGCTGAACACAGAGATATTCCTGAGCCGTTCAGGGCTAGGGAACAAAAGAAGAAATCAAAGTGGGGAAAGATGAGTGCATGGATGAATGCAATCTTTACTCATTGTTCATATGCTTCACAGACTGCTTATGAGGATAGAATGGAGAATAGGGAAGCTATGAGGCATGCTAGGGAGATGGCAGGGCTACCACCACTTCCACCAGTGCAACCACCACCTCAGTTTCCTAACTTGCCTCGCCTTTCTTCTTCTGATGAGGAGCAGGATCAGCCACATGAGCACCATGATGGACATCCAGATGATCAGCAGCAAGGACACTCATATGAGCCATTCAGTCAGTACTATGGGTACCCATAGGGACAACATTTTGAGGAGGCCCCAAGTCAGCAGGACCTTGGTGCAGAGATTCACCCTACAGAGGCCGATCCACAGGTTCAGGCAGCTTTGTTTCGCACATATTCCAGGAGACCGCGTCCTTCGACGGATCAGCCAGGACCTTCTACATCAGCTAGGACAGCACCTCCGCGACGTTCAGCGCGCTTCACTTCGCACACCCACGTCACCGGACGTGCCCGCGTCGACTCCGACAGTGACGAGTGACTTCTCTTCTTTGTCTTCTCTTTTTGGTATTTGATGCCAAAGGGGGAGAAAATTAGAGGGGTCAATGGATTTTCGACGTGCTGTTGCGCTTCATGTTCAGATCTGATGAGAGTAGTTGTTAGGTTGTGAGTTTGAGAGTCATTCAAAACTCTATTTTGTGAAATTATGCTACTTTGTGACTTTATTTGCTTCGGATATGGACATGTATTTGAGGTTACAGTCTTAGCTTGTCATATTCTGAGTTTAGATTGTTTTATATTCATATGATCTGCTGTAGAAATCTGATTGCTACCTGACTAATATAGTCAGGACGGCAGTGCCGCCCTATGGGGCCGGTAGTGCCGCCCTCTGCTGTACCAGCCAAAATCTTGTGTGCTTGAACTGATAAAACCTGTCATATGCATTATGCTTATTCTTGTGACACTTTGTTCAGCACCCCACAGCAGGCATGGATGTAGGGGGAGGTTCCCATCACACCTAAAATATGAATCATGGCCTTGAATTTAAATCTTCATTCACATATTTAGGGGGAGGCTCCTACACCCATGGTTCGAAAATCTCAGTTTAGATTTCATATCATTTGTAAGCTCTAATTGGGTTATCATCAATTAACAAAAAGGGGGAGATTGTAAGTGCAATCAAGCCCTAATGTGGATTTTGGTATTGATGACCACCAAATTAGAGGACTAATAAGATTTATCGAGATGACAAGCAGGGAATCAAAGAATGAGGATGATGTACAGGTTGCAGGTGTCCTAATTACAAAAGGTGGCTGGACCTAGCTCAAAGAAGGTTCAAATTCTTTTATGTTTTTAAATTTAGTTTAGGAAAAGCCGTACTATTAAGAGGCATTTTAGGACAGTTGGTCAACTGTTGAATCAGATGCTCAAATTCACATATCTACATCTTCTCACCTAGTCAAAACAGCCAGCCAAATTTCACATCAAATTACCTGTTTTGGCTAGGGCGGCAGTGCCGCCCTGTTAAGAGCGGCAATGCCACCCTTAACCGACCATTAGGCTCGAGGGGTATTTATACCTTTCAGGCCCGGCCCACAACGGTCATCTTCTCCACTGAGTCATTTTGCTCAAAACCAAACAGAACCAAAGCTCACCTCTCTCCTCCATTGTTGCTCCTCCATCCCTCAAGCTAATCATTGATTCCAACCATCAAAACTTGAGAGAAAAGACAGCAAAACTCGATTGGAGAGAAGATCCACTGATTCCCAAAGTCTAAGAGCATTTAGTTCATGTTTGGCCAGCGGTTCTAGGGTTTGTTACTCTTGGAGCTTGCTCCTAGCCGGCTAAGCGTCGCCCTTGTGCTTGCCAACTTGTGTGGCAGCCTTGGAAGGTTTGTAACCTCATTCAAAAGCTAAGAAATCACCCCTTACTTCAAAAGTTCACTCTCTTGATCTGAGAACGAGGGTAAGGCAAGCCTTGGTGGCAAGCTCAAGCCTTTTTGTGGCTTCCTCAACAATGTGGACTTAGGTAAACCTTAGTGGTGAGCTAAACCACGGGATAAATCTTGTGTCTCGCGTGCTTCATCTTTACTATACTTATTGTTTACTTTATTGCTAGCTGTAGGTAGGGTTTAGTTGCTCGATTCACTGTTGTGTGAAGATTCTGTGGTATCCAGTCTTCGAACTGAATCTTGGCTTTATATTGTAGGATTAAGCAGCTAGTGGGGTTAGGTTCATATCTGTTAAATCTCAACTATGTTAGATTATTTTTTGTAGAGCGGTAGTGCCGCCCTATAAGACCGATAGTGCCGCCCTCTGTTCTAACAGAGTTTTGAGTTGAATTTTTACATGCCTATTCACCCCCCCTCTAGGCCTTCTTTATCTTCCTATAGATCCTACAAAACTTGCAAAGCTTATTATGTTGCTTGACTTCTACTTTTCTACGGTTTGTATTAGTCGTATCTCTTGCAGCTTTCACTAAAAAATATATTTCTGTCTAAATCTTGCTGAATCTAGGTACTTCTTCTAAATGGTTCACATGACACAGAGACTTGGGTTGTCTGCCTCTGACTTTGTCACCATAATTACTGATTCTCTAAAGCGGACATATGGAGATCCTCAAAAAAGCTTAAATAATCATGTAAATTTGTTCTATATTCCTCTTAAAGTTTGGGGACAATTGTTTGTTAGACATCCAAAGTGATGGTCATTTGCTGGCAGACACCCACTTTGGAGCATTTTGCCAGAAGATACTCTGGTTCGTTGAAATTAGGCCACAGGACACCGTGGCCCAGTTTCAGCCGGTTAAGGAGAGAGAAAATTTTACTTTGGACATCCGGTGCCCCTGAACCACACTTAGGTCTGCCCCCAACCTGGTCTGGTTGGACCCATAAGAACCTGTCCGTTACCCGGCCATTAACTGTCTCACTCTCCTTCCCTGTCTCCATGATAAAGGCAGTGGCGGCGGCGGCGGTGGGCTGGCATCGTCGACACAAAAAAGCAAGCAGAGGCCGGTTGAAGATGGCGATAGGCTCGGGCGCTTCATCCTCGACAAGTTTGCGTGGAGCGAGAGAGGCTTAGCCGCTGTGCCCTTTCTAGCAGGACGGCGACGGTTGTGGAGCGGACGTCTAGAACCCAAAACAACCCAGACAAACAGTTCTACACTTGCAGGAATCATGACTAGGTGAGTTATTTCATTTCTTGCTGGTCCATTTTGGCATTTTCAAATAGGATCTAGGGTTCATCCCAATATTTTGTTCTTCGGCGTGATCAGGGCAACGCACAGTGCAGTTTCTTCATGTGGAAGCCAGTGAGCGTAGGAGATGGCGTGGATGTTGCAGCAGTGATGGCCAGCTTGAAGGCTTTGGAGAATTCTGTGTTGAACCTGAACAATGTTGTAGTAGCTTTGAGGGCTGATGTGAGTAGAATAGCTAGAGAGTAGAGAGTTCTTAGGTGGATGAATGTGGTCAGTGTGTTTGTAGGAGTTGTATGCTTTGTTGCCATGTGCATGTTATTGTATAACCAAGCATGAACTTAGCTTTGTAATGTTTGTGAAATGAAAGAAATGCAGTTATGTGACATTGCCCAGGTTAATAAATTTTTAGCATGACCAACTTGAATAAGGTCAGCAACATACAACAAGTAACAACAGCCTTAAGTTCACTATATTACCAAGCCTTCAAGTTCACAAAAATACATTACCAAGTTCACTACATTACCAAGTTCAAGTTCATATGCCAGATTACAATACCATGTTAATACATTACAATACCAAGTTCTGCCAAGTTCATATGGCACAGGTGGCTCAAAAGCACACAAAATCACACAAAAGCATAGAATTCAAAAGCTTTCTTCTCTTCCTATGTTGCTTGCAGTGCCTAGACATCCATTAGGGCCCTCTTGCTCCTAGTGCATGCGCTTGACTGGATGTCAGTGTTGAGGTAGCCTGACTCCTAGTCACTGCCCTTGGGCTATTTGCCACTTGTTGTTTGGCCTACCTCCTAGTGACCGGGGAGTTTGGAACCCTGCAACATGAAACATGTGGTTAACATGTTTTTAACTAGTCATGCCTTTAAACTAACTAAAAAATAGTGCCAAGAGATGGATCACTTACTGCATAGTTTGATCAGGAGGTGTAGGCTCAGCTGGAGCTGTCTTCTTCTTCTTCTTACTTCATAGTTTCCTCTTTTTTGATGGATCATCTATGGTTTCTATAATCTCAGCCACTTTTGGCTTGTAAGTCCTTTTCTTCTTCTTTGGTGGTGCAGGTGGTGGTGCATCAATTCCTAGATAAGGTCTACAACCTTGGAGGAAGTCATCAATGCATGGCTTTAGTGCTACAAACATCCTACTGAATTTTCTCTTCTTATTCACAACCTCCCACTCAATCTCTATAACACTACCAGGACTCCTCTTCTCAATCTCTCTCTTCCAAGAAAACACATGTATAAATCTATCCTCCTTGCCACCCATTACCTCATCTAAGGCCATTTGTCGGCCGTCCCAAACAACATAGTAGCTCAACTGGATGCAGTACTTCTTCAACTTCTTCAAAACTTTAGCCCCAAGAGTTGGATCCTCCCTGAGCCAGTTTATAACTCTGTCCTTGACCCAGTGATTGGTAGCCATACAATTCCTTTAGACTTTGCTTGTGCTGGCACAGTTATGCTTGTATGGTAACTTCTTAATCTACACCCATCAGTAAAATAAGTAAAACAAGGAAACAATGTGAACAGTGAGTATACAACTTCATTAAGACCTGAATCAAACACTAAATCAAACTCTGAAATGAACACATACCTGCCATGTCTTCCCATCTTGACACTGAGATGCGTGAATCCTCCACTTACACCTCTTGGCCTTACAGTGTGCTCTGTACCGCCGTGACTCACTATAAGGAACTGCAAGTTCAACTTCATTAAGCATAGCATATTACCTAATACACCTCTTAAAATAGAAACCATCTTCAAAAGTAACACCAACAGCTATCTTAGGGTTATCTATGTCAGTCACATGCACCACACCCTCATAGCCCCTCTCATCATCCATGACTAGTGGGTCATCATCTTCTGGGTCAGTGTCAGGATAGTAATCACAGTCGTCATCACCATCATCATTTAGCACATCCTTGTACTTCTCTTTCTCATCATCTACTCCTACATACTCAATTTCATTAGACTCTCCACAGTCATCATCAGGATTAGTATCATCCTCATTATTATCATCACCTTAGGATTACCATCTCCATCAAGATTAGCAGCCACATCAGAATTAGCAGCCACATCAGGATTATCAACCTCAATATCAGCATCAACATCAGGGTTACTAACACATTCTAGAATATGAACATTTTTAGCATTATGATTATCTACTGGATTAGGCACTGGAATATGAACAGCTTCAACATTATGATCATCTATTGGATTAGGCACTAGAATATCATCAGGCAAAATCATAGCTAGTGGCAGACAATTGACTTGACTCTGTTGTGTGCTAATAAGAGATTGACTATCAACAGAGGCATTGGCACTGGAAAACTGAGACTGTAACAAACGAGGACCAATGTCAACAACCTGTACAGTTAGTGGCAGCTTCCTACAGTCCCAATACACATCAAATGCATGTAACAGAGCAGAATCAGAATCTATGCGCACTTTATCATCCTTGGTTTTGTTAGAGAAAGTAACCTGCAGTTCTTGATCCTGACCATGAACTATCTCCTGACAAAGCAAGTCATGAAAACCCATCCAATTGAAGAGATCCTTGTCCACCACACGCATATAGTTAGCAGTTACATGATAATCATCGAGTCCATCTGGTCTTTGCTCTACATAGGTAGGTACTCTAATCGCCAACCTACACGCGGCCATCGGATCCATCCTAAATCAAAACAAAGGAAAAGAACCAAACTAAATGATTTCAAACCGCAACCTTTCTAAAGCATCCACAGGCATACAAATCCAAAGAGTACGGGTTCAAAAAAGCTCACCCTTTTGGAATCCATTTCAATTGAGGAACCCTAGGCGGAGAACTAGGGCACTGCGTGTTCTTCCTGCTGGAGGACTTCATCTTCGGGTCGCGGGGGTGCTCCAAATCCTCAGCCCCACATGGCGGCGGATGACGGCCGAGGCTGGAGGTGTCAGCAGCAGCGCGACGAGCACTGGAGTCGAGTGGGCGGCGAGGAATGGAGTGTGGGATTAGGGATGGCGCGCGACCTAACCCTAACGGCCGGGTCAGGGCCGGTTCTTATGGGTCCAACCAGACCAGGTTGGGGGCGGACCCAAGTGTGGTTCAGGGGCACCGGATGTCCAAAATAAAGTTTTCTCTCTCCTCAACCGGCTGTAACCGGTCCGCGGTGTCCTGTGACCTAATTTCAACGAACCAGAGTGTCCTATGGCAAAATGCTCCAAAGTGGGTGTCCGCCAGTAAATGACCATCATTTTGGATATCCAATAGACAATTGTCCCTAAAGTTTACTAGAAGAATATGGAGCTATGCAGGAGTTAGACATTCAACATATAGCTCTTGCTTGCTCCAAAATTTGGCATTACAGTTTTGTTAATGCAGGTGTCATTTTTCTGCTAAGATCGTCCATTGATTATTTCTCTGCCTTTATGTGCAACCCAATGACTATGTAAATGCTATATTGGTTGCATAAGGAGGCCAAGTTCCTTTAGATGTTGAAAATTTGTCTGCTCAGGGAATCTTTCATGTTCTAAGTATCTCTATTTTATTGGCTATGATGGTCTCTATGTTTTGGAGTATGTGCTATAGAATTACCACTATATCTATAGATTTAAAGGGTAATATAATTGTATCAACATTTTTTAGATGAATCAATATCAGGCTTATGATACATATGAATTGTGATTCACCTAAGATAGATACTTTTCCATTTGGCTGCGTGCCTGCGTAGTTTCAGGTCCTAGATGTTTTCTTTTTCCTCTAACTAATCATCTTTCATGATCATACTAAGTCTGGCGGACCACATTGCCATGACAAGCCTCAGTCGCCAAGTGGACAACTTTGCCAAACATTGGAATTTTTTAACACCATGGCAAAATGAGTCTCCATATCCAACTGGAGCATTCCTGTACTATCCCAAACTTATTCTTCCCTTCTAGGAAGGGATCAAATAGGGACCCATCTGTAACTAATTTTACTAATCTCTTGCTTCCATGTATAGTTATATGATGTGCTATATTTTCGGCTTGGTGCCCCGTGCGAAGCCTGGGGTACCTACTAGTTTTTTTTTTCACTAGGTTACAAGGGAGTTTTAGTTGCATATCAATACTTTAGTTTGTCCTTTGGATTTTTCCCATGAGGTTTTTAGATGAGTTATGAATTTAAAAAGGACAATCGAATGAAGATTACAAGGAGCAAAAAGAGTGCTAGAAATAGATAGTTAGTGATCAATTGGCATTAGCAATGTCAGTAGCATTTATTGATGATGCCATACTGAACCTTTTTGAAGGGACGTGTTCGTTTCAAACAGTCATGAACTCATCCCTCGTACGAGTATATATATATATATATATATGTAAATGTAAACATAGTAACCTGTTCATTTGAACACATACACCAATCAGTACAATCATTCGTTCGTTCCTTCAGTTTCTTGCTCTCATTTTCATCCACAAACTTCCGATGATTCCCACATTGGCGGTGTGGTGTCCCTGATCCGCTGGCCGTCCATTAACGATCGTGCGGTGCACCGGCCGGTACTGCCAGAGGCAGGTAGGAGTTCCTGTTGCACTAGCAAGTACAGCAAATAAAGTTGGCGGCTTGCATTGGCCATGACCTCGTGTTTCCCTGTTCCTGCTCCCGCGTTGCTCGAGAAGCAAGAATGTTTATTACAGCGTTAGTTCTTCCCGCCGGATGAACCACCACGTAGATCAAGTATGCAAGTAGTAGATCATATGGTTGCATCAACCATAACCAACTATACTGAGGTCATGTCGTTTCCCAAAAATTTTTACTTCAAAGTGTCACATCGAATCTTGTGGCACATGCATGGAGTACTAAATGTAGACGAAAAAAAAACCAATTGCACAGTTTGGTGATAAATCGCGAGACGAAACTTTCGAACCTAATTAATCCATAATTAGACACTAATTATCAAATATAAACGAAAATGCTACAATAGTCAAAACCAAAAATTTTCGCCAACTAAACGCACCTGAGCCGGATGACCAGATAAGCAACCACTTCTGAACGACTGAACTAACTGTCTGGAATTTCGTCTCGTCAGACCCTTTGATCCAGACATGACCGTCACTGCCGCGCCTCTCACAGTCTGTAATCCAGCCCGGTTCGTTTAGCTGAAATTTGACTTATGCTGATGCTTATATAGATTTATTATAAGAGAGAAATAAATGTTGAAAAATTCCGCGCGCTAAAGAGGTATATTAATTTTGAAATACAACATCGTTGTCGTCACGAGAAGAGTGTACATGCATAACGAACCCGCAGCTGCTTGGTCGATCAGGGACGTCGACGTCGCCTTTATGCGCCGGCAATTCTCAGTAGCGAGCTCTGCAACTGCATCTGCAGGCTCTACCAGTCAACCTGGGTCTTGAGCCGTCCACCAGAACGAACGGCGCCAACAAACAAATGCCATCAAATCAAGATACCGGTGAGAGCACGCAGGAGCACGACCGAAAAGGATCGACGATGCATGCAAAAAGGGGAAAACTGCCCATGAAAGTGATGGTATATCAATCAAAGAAGCAAAGAAACTTCAATACACGTTTACTTACACGTTTCTTGGTAAATTTAAACAACCCTCTAAAAATAGAATATACTAGTAGGCTTTAAAAAAATATGAGAAGTTTCAAAGAATAGTAGTAGTAGAACTAGAGTAGAACAGTTGGCGACCGGTCGCCAACACGAACTGCCTCACTCGAACAAATCTTCAGGCTATGCTTTCACGAATTATTACTCTCTGTTTTTCTTTCTTTCCATCCTTCCACTCCTTGTAAACGCTCAGATCCAAATCCAGCTAGATCTTGCAAAATTTCCCCATCCCCTCATCAGAATGGTAAATTCCGGAGAGAAGTGACTTGAATGGCCTCACCAAACCCATTTAATTTACTTACTGACTCCTGTCTTGTAACTTGTACGCTTATCTACACGTTGAATTCCCAGTGTCTCCTCCGCAGCACGGATCTTGGCGCGCGGACGGGACGGATCTTCTACGCTCAGGGCACCGTGGCCGGCCTTGCTGCCGCGCCACGGAACTCGTCGATGACCGGGGCCAGGTCGCGCGGGTGCACCTCCATCCGGAGCCCGTGCTTCATGAACAGCGTCAGCGACATCTTCTGCTCCACGCGGTGGCCCTGCGCCACGGCCAGGCGGTGGCGCAGGAGCACGCTTCCGGCGATGTTCTTCATCTGCAGGTACGCAAGGTCCTTGCCGAGGCAGATCCGCGGCCCGGCGTTGAACGCCACGAACCGGTACGAGTCGTGCGGCTCGAAGCGAGTGCCGTCGGCGGACAGCCACCGCTCGGGGCGGAACTCGAGGCAGTCCTCCCCCCACACCGTCTTCATGCGCCCGGCCGAGTAGATGGAGTAGGTCACCGACGACCCCGCCGGCACGAACGTGCCGTCGGGGAGGTAGTCGTCGGCCACCACGTGCTTGGAGTCCTCGGGGACGGACGGGTACAGGCGCAGGGTCTCCGAGAGCGCCGCCTTGAGGTAGACCAGGCGGTCCAGCTCCTCGAAGGTGAACGGCGACGCCAGCCACAATGCCGGGTCGTGGGAGCCGCGAGACACGGCGAGCGCGGCGCACAGCTCGCGCACGATCATGCGCTCCACGTCGGGGTGCGTGGACACGAGCCAGAAGAACCAGGAGAGCGCCACGGAGGAGGTGTCGCGGCCGGCGAGGATGAAGTTGAGCGCCACGTGCTGCAGCGACTCGTCCGAGTAGGAGCCCTTGCGCATGAACCGGGACAGCAGGTCGTCGTGCGCCACCATCGTGGTGTCGCACTTGCCGTTGCCCGCGAGCTCGAGCTTGCGCGCCTTGATGACGGCGGCGAGGTACTGGTCCACGTGCGCGACGCTGCGGGCCAGCGTGGTCTCCATGCCGAGGCCCAGCCACTTCTTGCACCGCCACAGGCACTCCGGGAAAATGAACCGGTTGAGCGTCGCCTCCGTGGCGCGGTCGAACGCCGTGGCGAAGGCGTTCTCCGGCAGGCCCGGCGCCAGCGTCTCGGGGTCCTTGCCGAACGCGAGGCCGCAGATGTTGTCGAAGGTGAGGCGGAGGAGCAGGTCCTGGAGGTCGACGTGCGTCCCCTCGGCGGCCGCCTCGTCCAGGATGGGCAGCAGCCGGAGGTGGATGGAGCGCGACACCCAGCGGGACATGGCGGTGCGGAGCGTGCGCGTGGTGAACTCGAGCGCGGCCGTCTTGCGCTGCGCCACCCACGTCTCCCCGTCGGAGTTGAAGATGCCGTCGCCCAGCAGGTCCCGGAAGACGGCGTGCCAGAAGGGGCCCTTGGGGTAGTTGTCGAAGCGCGCCTTGAGGACGTGCTCCAGGTTCCGCGGGTCGCACGTGACGGTGACCAGCCCGCCGCGGCGCGCCACCCCGGGCACCGCGAAGATGCACGTCTGGTAGGTGCCGCCCGAGCGGCGCAGGTTGCCCACGATCCACTCGTGCATGTCCTCGGCGTGCTGCACCAGCCCCGGCAGGCTGCCGAGCACCGGCCACACCCGCGGCCCGCTGAGCCCCCGCGACAGCCGCCAGAACCACGCCATGTACGCGGCGGCGACCGCCACCACCACCGCCCACGTGCCCACCTCCATTGCCGCTTGCCGGCCGGCCGGCGATGGATCAGCAAGCTGGCGTACAGTACACACGTACGTACACAGCAAGCACCGACGGATCCGATCGGATCGACGAGAATGAAGATGAAGCTGGCTGGCTGCGCTAGCTAGTGTAATGCAGTAATAAAGTGACTCCACATGGAGCAAGCAATGCTGCGATGGGAGGTGACGGGATGGCAGAATGCTGCAGGGGTTTTATAGAACTGGTCGGAGCTTTGCTGCTTGCACAGTTGAGAGGGATGGAGATTAATTGCTGGCAGTCTGGCACAGTACGCACTACTACTACCAGTACACTAGTATACACTCCCACGAGAGGGAGCACTCCTATCTGCAAAGCTTTCAGCAACGACCAGCGTGTTAAAAAACTGCCGTACCTGATGCGGCAGCTGCGTACTCGCCACAACGCGTGCGTACTGTACATGTACCGTGGATGTGTGATCGATCAGGGGCTGAACGAAAGCAAAAACACTTCACCGGCGAAGAGGCGGCCAGATGATATGCCGGTCACGAGAAAAACTGGATGGCGGCTAGTAGTAGGCGGTCGAACGAGAAAAACGGCACGGGCGGTCGCCCATAAATTGCTGCCGGGGGACGTTCGGTGGCCGGGCCGCACGCGGCGTGTTACCCGCCAACAACTGGCCGGCGCGCTCGCAGCGCTCGCACAGGCCAATCCGCCGCGACGTCGCGCACCTAACCGTGCCAAGGCCATTGAATGCACGGCCGGGGAGGCATTGAAGCCGAGCGCAGCTAGCTGGAGCCGGCACCGGGATCCACCGATCGATCGATCGAGGATGGCGCGAGTGGGTGGACTCGGTGGATCGGCCGGAGGCCCGACCGATCAGTGTGGCGGAGCTAGATAGTAGTGGCACTGTAGAACGCGATGCAGGTGGAGTGAATGCTGGCTGCTTCGAGCCGGTGCACGACTACGGCTTCGCCTGGTTGGCTGGCTGACTTCTCAATGCGGGGAGATGAGGTAGCAGAAGCATGTGGCGTGGCGTGCCATCGAGACGGGCTGGACGAGACCTGGGGCATAATAGATGGCCGTGGAGCCGTGCCGGCGTGCCCCAGACCCGGCCGGCGCGGGGGAGATGAACGGGGGAGGCTGCGTTGGTTGGGCTCCCGGGTGGAGTTCGCAGAGGTTTGGTGTTGTTGGGCGAACGGCCCATACCGACGAACGTCGTCTGTTGACAACTTGACATGCTTGAAATGGTGCCTGTTTAGTTTGGCGATTTTTTTTGCAAATGTCAAATCCGGAATACTACTCCTAATTGCAAGGTCCTCGTCATTCAGTGGTCAATTACTTACGTTCCAATCATAGCATGCCAACAACGACATGGTTGGTGTAAAAGATCACGTCGCCTGTAATATAGTTGGTTAATGTTTGTAAATGGATAGTTTTTTTTCGATTTATATTTAATGGTTGGACTAGATGACCAACCAAAGCCCGAAATACTAGACGCTAACTGCAAGGGCACTCTCGTCACTTCGTCAGTGGTCAGGTTCTTTTAGTTCATGGTATTACCATGGCAATATGGCAGGGTGCCAACAGACGACATGAAAATTTGCAAATGGTCAAATGATCATCGTCGCCTAGTAAATTTGAGTTAGGAAAAAAGCGTGTTTGGCTAACTGGATGTTTGTTGAGGTTAAATCGATCGATATGGTGGTTATGGTTGGACTAGATGACCAACCAGAGCCCGGAGTGCGGAGAGACGCCTCCAACTCCAAGGTAGTTCAGAGTTCCTGTGGGTCTTGGAGGAGCGCGCTATGGCAGTTCATGGTATTACCATGGCAATATGGCAGGGTAGCACCACAACCAGTGCATGAAAAATTGCAAATGGTTTGATGATGCAATCATCTATTTGCATGTAAAATTTGAGTTTTTCGAGAGAAAAAAATGTGTAATGAGAAAAAAACACACGTGAATATGAATATATGATTACAGGTTGGTGAGCTATGGTCTATGGATATGGGCCATTACACCCCGTGTGACCAAGCCTGTACCTAGGATTTTTTAGCCCTAGAGCTAAACACAGAATAGGACCCCTATATCTTAACAAATTAAACATAACCAAAATTTTATTTGTGCTCTTATATAACGACATACATTTTTCAATAATAAGAACTACAATAGACATTAATGAGAAAGGAGTACAAGGATGAATCTTCTTTAACTACTTTATACATTCGTTTAGTACGTATTGGTCCCATTGGTAGTCGTCGTGGTGCCGCCTGTAGCGTGCACGAGTGCCGATCGATGCAGAGGTTGTGTGCACTGAATCGTTGCATGGTAGGATAGAATCGACGCACTGAACCGTGTATACGCCGTGTAAACTGTGTAAACGCTACACGAGGCCCCGTCGACCGTCTATCGTTTACCGTTTAGGCAATCACCGGTTAAAACAAAAGTCACATGTAGGATATAATCTCAGGCTGCAACCACAACAAGTCAACAACCAGCAACATCTACATTATCTATAGCCGGCACAAGTAGGAAGGTTAAAGCCGACCTTAGCTGCAACAATCCAAAAAATGGTGAGAGTGCGGGGCGCTGACTCGGTGACTGACGGGTGGGGACAGAGGGAGCAGAGTTCCACGCGTCAACGAGCAGGAGTGGCGTGCGTGTTAGCTCTAGCATGGTGACTGACGAGCGGGGCCTATCGTAGAGTCCACGCTTAAGCGAGTGGGGTGTGAGAGCGTGGGCTGGTGCTGGTGCAATGGTTGACAGGCCGCTGGTGGGCTGAGGCCGATCCGGTTGGCCGTGGACTATCGGATTTTATATTTGATACTCTAATAAATCCACTCAAAAAAAAAACTTTTGACTCCTCTAAATGGTATCAAATAAGAAAAAACTAAACTACAAAGCTATATTTCGTCGAGATTATAACTTTTGACGTTGATTTTGTCTCAATCTAATTATCAACTTTTACCTGACACCATATATGAAACTTGTTAGATATTTAGCCAAATTCAGACATTTTAGTCTAGAAATTAAATAGCAAAATATTTATGACAGGCATGTGCATGTGTGATATATTCGCAAATGACATGAGCAACATACTAAGCATTAAAAAAAAATCCACAGTAACAAAAGTTGCAGTAATGTACCATAAGGCGGGGCAGTGCCAGAGGCACTTGAGGCGTCGTTGCTTGGGTCCATTGACCAAGCGTATTTGATGTAGTCGATCAAAGGTTGACACAGTGCAAAGAGAAAGCCGTGTAGCCGTCACCCGCCATGTACAGGAATGTCATCGGGAAGTAGTCGTTTGTCTTCGCCGCCGTACACCGACGACACAAAGCAGTCGCGCAGATGGTGTGCTCCCTAAAAATAAACTTGATTGCTGTCACTGACTGTGGTGGTTCCGAAGGCCTGCTCTCACAAGTCGCCTATGCACGCAGGTGTCCTTGGATCCCCTATAAAAAACGCAGGTGTCCTTGGGAGTAATACATGATAGCTACTATCTATCGAACGAAGTAGCCATTCTCAAAAGTCGCCTATGCACGCAGGCATTACTCCTGCGTGAATGGTAATGAATTCATCAATGGAATAGCCATAAAGTGACTAAACATTATTACTTCAAAGGCCCGTTTAGATCCAAATTTTTTTGGATTTTGGCTCATCTCATTTTATTTTTCAGCATATTCGATTTGGTGATTAGTTGAGAAATGAAAAGTATTTAATTAAAATTGGTGGTGTCCTCTAGAATGCATTATATTTTAGAATAAATTTGGAATAATTAGGTTCAAAGTGATTACTTCCACAAAAATGGTAATGAATCCATTGTCCAAATGAAACCTATTTACCACTCTACAATTGGTTGCACGCTCACATTAGAATGCATTACCGCATATTTAAGCTGAGTCAATTTACTCAAATCTGATACGAATAAGACTTTATTCCACCTAGTATTTAATTTAGGTCATAGAATTTATTTAATTTTAATTGAATAAAGTTATGCCAAGCCAAATTAAAATCAACAGAACTTTCATAGAGCAAAAAATGGCTCTCGCCTTTGTCATCACATCAAGGTTACAGGAAGGAAAGTGATAGTACCTTCTTACCTACTTTCTGCACATTCTTGCCTCTAATATAGTGTATTCTAGGAATTTTAAGACAAATTAAGAGATAACATAAAATACGCATGTACCCTCATTTTATTTTCTAATCAAACACTATCATCAACGTGATTAATGGTGATTGGTTGAGAAATGAAAAATATTTAATGTAAAATTGGTTTTTATCCTCTAGAATGTATTATATTTGAGGATAAATTTTGAATGCTAGAATACACTATATTACAGGACGGAGGGAGTAGCTATCATGTATTACTTCCGCAAAAATGGTAATGAATCCATCAATTAGTCCAAGTGACAAAACCTACTTACCTACCCACTGTACAACCCCATCATGCATGCTCACACCACGGCTGTCTCAACTTCACAACAGGTGTATACAATTATCACATATTTAAGCTAAGTCAATCTTTACTCAAATCCGATACGAAACTAAGACTTTATTCTACCTAGTATTTAATTTAGGTCATAGAATTTATTTAATTTTAATTGAATAAAGTTATGCCAAGCCAAATTAAAATCCAACAGAACTCGCTCATAGAGCCAACGTTACTTGTGCTCTCGCCTTTGTCATCAAAGCTATAGAGGTAACAGGAAGGAATGAGGCGAGCCAACACCGACCTTCTCGAGTTACTTTCTGCACATTCTTGCCTCTTCTACAACTCTCATCTTTTCACCGAAAAAGGTGAAGATCCTAGTGTGAGCACATTCTTAGTCTAAGAAGATATGCATCCCCACTCGTGGCCCGGGTGCCTATATACTTTCCCTACCTTTGAATCGATTCCAGAGCAGGAGTGAGCTAGAAGAATTCCAAAACCACAGCTCTATCCAAAGCGCCCAAACACAATACGAATTACGAACAACGCCTAGCACCATTCAAAGAACTCGCTGCGCGCCACAGCTCGCGTGCGTCGCTTGCGCACGAAAGCCTCCGGGCCACTCCAGCTACAGCCTGTCATGACCTGACCCGTGTAGAACGCTCCTCTCGCCACGTACTCAAAGTATCCTGCTAGAGCTCAGAGCTCACTATATCTAGAGCGGCCACTGCAACGTTCCTGATGGATCGCTACGAGAGCAGCTACGACGTCGATCAAGAACTGCACGCCCTCCTCAACAAGCACGAAAAGGCCCAAGCTTCTCGACCAAAAACTTCGGGTGTTGTTGGTCTGTTGGGAGAGATGGCGGAGCCCAGACGCATGCGGCCGTCGACGTTCCGGTGCACCGCGGCGACGGTGCTGGCGCTGCTGCTGGTGGCCTTCATCATCGTCCTCCTGTGGCTCTTCCTCCACCCGTCCAAGCTCTACCTCTCCGTCGACCACGCCGCCACGACGGGGTTCAACTTCACGGCCGCCGGCGGGCTGGCGGGCGCGTTCGACCTCACCCTGCGCGCCTTCAACCCGAACGAGCGAGCGAGCGTGTACTACCGCTGGGTCGACGTCGGGGTCTGGTACAACAGCACGTACCTCGCGGGCGCGCACGCGCCGGGCTTCTTCCAGCCGCCGGAGGACGAGACCCGCGTCGACGTGGTCGCGCGGGCGGCGCCGGACGCCTGGACGCTGCCGCGGGACGTGGAGGAGGGCATGAAGAAGGAGCGCACGGCGGGGAAGCTGACGGTGGACGTGCACGTCGTCGCCAAGGTGCGGTTCCGGTACGGCGTGGCGAGGACGCGCAAGTACACCGTCCGCGCCAGCTGCCCCGCGGTGCCCATCGACTTCGCGTCGCCAACCTCGTTCCACCGGGTGAACTGCCACGTGCACATATGATGAGTTTTACGATGATCTGCGTGAGATGATTCGAGGGTTCGGCACTGTGTGGATTGATTGATTTTATTTATCGCTGCCTTCTTTTCGTGTTATGGTTATTATTATATATCTTTGGTTTGCTGTATGCATGCTTATGTAATTTCTTCACTTACTATTGTTTGATGTAAACTGATTTTCATGGATTGGTGTAAATATCTGCTGAAAATTTAATTTGAACCAACCGAGGTTGCATGAGATTAGTCGCTTTTTCAGCACGAAAGTAATTTTGCTGGTGGAGCAACTAGTTTTCGTGTGATAGGGTGTTCCCCTAGCCCAGTGGGATGGCGGACTTTCCTTTCATTTGAGTGGGCTCGTCATTTGGCCCGTGAAGAAGTTTGCTATCATGCTATTGGCCCAAGCTAATTGTGATCATCTTCTTTGAGAAAAGAACAAGAAAAAGAGCTCACCTCCAAATTTTCAACACCGTTGCGCTTATGATACTGATGATTTAACCTCTACAATAAACAAAGCACAAGTTGAGATGTTAGACGAATGATATGGCAAGAGTGTCCAAGAGATGAGATCCAGTCGTAAGCATAAACTGGCCGATCACATGGCTACGAAGTGTGTAACATGCTGAAGAAGGACTTGGCAAGTTGGGATCTTGTGTAAAGAGAGCTTCGTTGGAATCCTCAATCAGTCACCCTCATGGCAAAGCATCGCCAACACGCACCTAATGGCTCTTTAAAATACTCCAGCTGATTGTTCATTCTACCCTCTGATTCCCATCGCACGGCTGAGGTCTCACTCCAGTAGTCACGATCCGACGGCAACCGAGCCCACAAGGAATCAGGAGGCTTCGCTGTCGAAAGCAGTGGGCCCGGATGCACAGTCACACCCAGAGCAACTAACCAAGCAACAAGATGTCAAGATCCCCATATCCCAGATACTCTCGTGCCTACCGCAAAGCTCCCATAGACCCAACCCTGTCCAATACTCCAATCTCCCATCCTCTGCTCTGCCTCCCCTGCTTCTCCCGTTCTCCGGCCGGGCGGCCATGGCCATGTCCATGGCGATGTCAAAGGCCTTCACCGCGCGCCATTCGGAACATTTGCACCACCGCCTCGTGGCGGCGAGCTCCAAGTCCCAGGCGGAGCCGCGGCTGCCACTCCTCCCGCGGCGTCCGGGCCTAGCGGCGGTCACGGTCACGGTCGCGTCCCGCCCGCGGCTCCTGCCGGCGAGCCCCAGGTCTACGAGGTCGGATGAGTCGGACCTTTCCCCTACCCCGCCTTCGGAACGCACCATGACGGCCTGGGACCTCGCCAGCCTCTGGGTCGGCCTCGTCGTCGGCGTGCCGTCTTACTACCTCGCGGGCAGCCTCGTGGACCTCGGCATGTCCGCGCTCCAGGGCGTCGCCACCGTCGCCTTTGCCAACCTCATCGTCCTCGTCACGCTCGTCCTCACGGCCGCGCCCGCGGTCACGCACGGCCTGCCGTTCCCGGTGCTCGCGCGCGCCGCCTTCGGCGTCCGCGGCGCGCACGTCCCGGCCGTCATCCGCGCGCTCGTCGGCTGCGGCTGGTTCGGCATCGAGTCCTGGATCGGGGGCCGCGCCATATTCTTGCTCCTTCCGTCCCGGCTCAAGTCCTACCCGCCGCTGCTCACGCCGGTGCCCAGGCTCGGCGCGGCGCCGCTCGAGTTCGCGTGCTTCCTCGCGTTCTGGGCCGCGCAGCTCGGCGTCATCATGAACGGCATGGAGGGCATCCGCAAGCTCGAGAAGTACTCGGCGCCGGTGCTCATCGTGCTCACCTCGGCGCTGCTGGCCTGGGCCTACACATCGGCCGGTGGGTTCGGGCGCATCCTCGCGCTGCCGCCGAGGCTGACAGGCGCAGAGTTCTGGAAGGTCTTCTTCCCGTCGCTCACAGCCAACATCAGCTTCTGGGCGACGGTGGCCATCAACATACCGGACTTCGCGCGGTACGCGCGCAGCCAGGCGGACCAGGTGCTCGGCCAGGCGGGGCTGCCAGTGTTCATGGGCATGTTCACCTTCGCCGGGCTCGCCATCACCTCGGCCACTGAGGCCATCTTCGGCCACGTGATATCCGACCCGATCGAGCTCCTTGGCCGCATTGGAGGGCCGGCGACGACGTTCCTTGCCATCTTCGGCATCGGCCTCGCAACCATCACGACCAACATCGCCGCCAACGTCGTCGCACCGGCGAACGCGCTGGTCAGCATGAGCCCGCGGAGGTTCACGTTCGCCAAGGGGGCGTTCGTCACCGCGCTGCTCGGCATCGCCTTCCAGCCTTGGCGGCTGCTCAGCTCCAGTGAGAGCTTCGTGTACACCTGGCTTCTCGGCTACTCGGCGCTCATGGGCCCCATCGGAGGGGTCGTCCTCGCCGACCACTACATTGTCCGGCGCACCGCCTTGGACGTCGACGCGCTCTACTCCGAAGACAGGGGCAGCCCTTACTATTTCCAGGGTGGTTTCAACGTCGCTGCGATGGTTGCAATGGCGGCCGGAGTTGCGCCTATCGTGCCGGGATTTCTGCACAAGGTTGGAGTTCTGCCTAGTGTCTCCAGTGCGTTTGTCACGTCGTACAACAATGCCTGGTTCGTCAGTTTTTTCGTCGCCGGCGCCGTCTACTGTCTGCTCTGCAGCCGGTGAGGGATGAAAACAGTACAATTGATACTATGCTGAACTTGTAAAAATGGCAGTACACAGTTGAAGTGTAATGGGAGCGAAAAAAAGGTTAACTACCGATAAAAAATCGATGACACAAAAAAGTACACAATTATTGATGCGTTCAAGTTAGCCGATGATCCGTCAATCTTGGGTCACTAATGAAGAGTTTGGTTTTACAGAATCAACCTATTCTAGATGAGATGAGGCATCGTAAGTCTATTTCTCAAATTAGATAGAATGATTTTATTCGTCACATTAGTACTAATTATTATCTTGTAAAGAATAAGATGTCGATAGATAACTCATTCTATTTCACTAATCAAATAAAAAACTAAAGACTAAGATAATAATGGACCAATTTTCCATACCCGGCCCCATAACTACACGAAAACATCCAAGCGTTCAATTGGCAGTCTCCTTACCCATTTTTACTCACGGTGTCCTCTTAGATCAATGGCTTGAGTAATCTTATCACCAGAAGTAGCTGTTGCACCATCAATAACATGTGCTGACGCGGCAATACAACTCCAGCTTTATTTATATCTATATCTTTTATAAGGCAAAACTTAAATAACAATATTTTTTGCTTACACGTTGCGCTACATTATCTTAGTATTGTTGGTTCAATTCATTCGGTAGCTTAGTCCAACAACCAACATTAATACTGTACTACTTGGATTTGATATTCGTTGGCAACATAATTGTCCTGTTCGCTTGGCTGATAAGTCATGGCTGAAAGTACTGTTGTCTGATTTGTTGTGAGAAAAAAATACTGTTCGATGACAGAAAAAGTACGGCTTATAAGGCAAGCGAACAGGCTGAATGTCCATCCCGAACTACCATCATAAGTGTATATGTGTGGAAGGATTTTCATCTCTTCTAAAAAAAGCTGAACAAGAGGGGCCGATTTCGGGAGTGAAAATTTGTCCAGTTACGTCTAGTATCTCTCATCTCCTTTTAGCCGACGACTCTTTGATTTTGGCTCGTGCAAACAGAGAGGAGGCTACACAGCTACAGAACATTCTTGAATTATATGAGAGGTGTTCGGGACAGATGATTAACAGGTCCAAGTTGGCGGGGTTTTTCAGTACTAATACGAGGGACAGGGACAGAGAAGATCAGAGAGAAGTGCTACATATTACTTGTGAGACTATGAATGAGAAGTACCTTGGTCTTCCTATACATGTAGGTAGATCGAAATCCGAAGCCTTTGGGTATCTAAAAGATAGGATATGGAAGCGAATTCAAGGGTGGAAAGAGAAGTTCTTGTCATGGGCAGGAAAGGAAGTGTTGATAGAGGCTGTTGCTCAAGCAATTCCAACTTTTGCAATGGGTTGCTTTGATTTGACAAAAGAACTTTGTGATAAAATCAGTGCTATGGTTTGCAGATACTGGTGGAATCAACAAGGAGTGAATAAAGTTCACTGGCTAAGTTGGGAAAAGATGATGATGTCTAAGAAGGAAGGTGGTTTGGGATTCCGAGATATCTACGCTTTCAACCTTGCTATGCTAGCCAAACAGGGATGGAAGCTATGGCAAGATCCAAATTCGTTATGTGCCAGGGTCCTGCAAGCTAGGCCCCGTTCGGCTTGCTGAAATTTGGCTGAATTGGCTGAAAAACACTGTTCTAGCTGAATTGTTGTGAGAGAAAAACACTGTCCCGGCTGAAAAAACAAGCTGAATAGTGCCGTTTTTAAGGTAAGCTGAACGGGGCCTAAGTACTACCCGGGCACTAACTGTTTGGAAGCAAAGGTGAGAAGCGGGATGTCTTATTCATGGCGAAGTATTTTGCATGGTATTGATTTGTTGAAGAAGGGGGTGATTTGGAGATTGGGGGACGGCTGCAACATAAATATATGGAATGACCCATGGTTGCCAAGGGAGTGGTCGAGGAGGCCAAAAACACCTAGGGGACAGAATTTGGTTACTCAAGTCATTATTGATCCGTTAACAGGTGATTGGGACGGAGAAATGGTTAGGGACATATTTTGGGAGGATGATGTTAAATTGATACTGGCTCTACTAATACATGAGAATCGTTCAAATGTGTTGGCTTGGCATTTTGATTCAAAGGGTATTTTCAGTGTCCGAAGTGCATACAAGGTCTGTCGGGCTAATTTTATTCGAAATAAGAACCAGTCTGTTGCTCAGCAGAGTAGCAGTGGAAAAGTAGATCCTGTGTGGGGACAAATATGGAAATTGGAATTCCCAAATAAGATCAAACATTTTATATGGAGATTTGCACATAATAGTCACCCTTTGAGGATAAATTTGAAGCGCAGAAAGATCAATCTGGATACTCTATGTCCGGTTTGCAATCGGTATGATGAGGATGGGAGTCACCTATTTTTTAAGTGCAAAACAATTAAGGAGGCGTGGCGCCTTCTGAATTTAGAGAGAGAACGAGCAGTGATTGCAGAAATGGAGTCGGCATTAGCAGTAATTCAGTATATTTTACAAATGAAGTTGGAAGCGAAGTACATGACACTGATTACTCTCTGGATGTGGTGGACTGAAAGGAATTCTATACGAACTGGAGGTAAACGAAGATGCACTGCATTGATGGCTCAATCAGTGCGCTTGTATATTGGGGAGGTGATGCACATGATGAAGGGACCAAGACTATCAGCATCGAGGGTGAAAGAGAGATGGATGAAACCGCCTGAGGGGATTCTGAAAGTCAATTGCGATGGGTCCTTTTCTGCTTCTACTAAAGCCGGTGGGTGGGGCTTTGTGATCAGAGATTGTGATGGAGATGTGGTGGTGGCGGGAAGAGGGAGAGTTGATCATCTTTTTTATGCATTCCAAGCTGAAATCATAGCCTATGTTCATGGTGTTCAGGCTGCAGTCGATCAGGTAATTGGTAATCTGATAGTGGAAACAGATGCAGTGCTAGTCAAGCAAGCTATATTGTCTGAAGATTTCTACAATTCAATGGTGGGTGGGCTTGTGGAGGAACTGCGGCTTTTAGCAAGCACTAATTTCATTAATTTTCGAGTTTCTTCAGTTTCTAGAGATTGTAATAGAGTTGCTCATGAATTGGCAGCTGTTGGGAGTAATTGTGATGAAGGAAGTGAGACGATCATCGGTTTACTTCCAGAGCACATTGATGTAATTGTTGCTGAAGAATCTTCAGCTTATGAGTAATGAAATTCACCCAAGTTCAAAAAAAAATGATAAGATTCGAACAAATAATTCTAAATAAACGAATTATAATGGTATATCTTAGAAATGTAAAAATTATAATGCACGGCACCGTTTCAAATACCCCCCTTTTCAATGAATCCCGAAAACCCACTAGAAAGACATACTTAGAAAAAAATTGAAATGATGCATATCCATAGTACTTGTATAGACGTATATTGTCACAAAAGTTGATATTCAGACTCCATCTTGAAAATTTATACAAAAAGAACAATTTCATGTGCATATGCATTGCAATATTTTTTTTGAGATTTTGTCTTATCATGCATATGCACCTGTAATTTGTTCTTTTTGTATGAATTTTTATAAAATGTGGTTGAATCTTAAATTTTGTGACAATGTACAACTACATATGTGCTATCGATATGCATAGTTTCACGTTTTTTGAAAACTCCTAAGTACCACCTCCGTTTTTATTTACATGATTTATTAGCTTTGTCCTAAGTTAAAGATTTGTATTTTTTATCATCGATTTTTAAAAAATGTATATAGGTTCATGACATAAGATTTATAGAATTGCCATAAGAAATATTTTCATAATATATGATTCATATGTTGTTAAACTATAGGAATTTGTTGAAATAGATGGTCAAGGATAATAATGTTTCACTTAGGACAAAGCTAATGTGATGTGTAAAAAAGAGCGGAGGGAATATGGTTTTCTAGTGGGTTTTCACAATTCCACCCAAGAGTTGGTTTGCATTAAATATTTTTCCATGGAGGTGTGGCCACCAGCAGGTGCCAGGTGGTAGTGAATTTGGATAATCTATAATCTAATTAGACTCTAATTGTTTCGGATGTACTTTGATATGATCCATTTGGATTCAGATATCATAATCATTTGATCCAACAAAATCAAAAATCCATTGGATATTAACTCAAAAAATCTCATGTCTATTGGATTTATATGGACTTGACTGTTTGTAAGATAGACCAGCCTTTAGGCTCCGTTCGCTTACCCCATATCCGGCTTGTTCGGCTTCTTTTTTTAGCCAGAACAGTGTTTTTCTCTCACAACATTTCAGCCATAATAGTGTTTTTCAGTCAGTTTCAGCCAAGATTCAGCAAGCCAAACGTAGTTTTAGGTTTATGACGTGGGACCCATGTGTATATCAAATCACACCGCCATGCACAAAAGTAGTGACTGAGCAATCGTAGTGAGACATCTCCATTTAATTTCGCTAAAATTTTAAAGTGTGAAAACAATAGTTTTATTTCCATGGTCTGATTTTTGACGTGGAGCGCGCACACACACACATATATATATATATATTTCAAAAAAAGAGTGGAGACTAGTCTATACAAAGTAACTGGCAATCTATTATGTCACCAGCAAAAAATTCAAATGATTTTGCTAAAATTATAAAGTTTGAATGTAAGGTTTTCTAATTCTATGGTCTGATTTTCGATGTGGGATCCACTTATATACCTTGTCACACCGATCTACACAATGTAGCAAGCAATTATATCGATTCTTCTCTAACAAAATTTAGTCAATTTCGCTAAAGTATTAAAGTGTGAATGTACGATTTTAATTCTAGGATGCAGCTTTTGACGTGGGGCCTATGTATATATCTAGTCATACCTGTCTGCATAAACTAGATGGTAATTGTGCTAACTCATCTGTAACAATTTTTAATTATTTTTTCTACAATTTTAAGGTGTGAACATAAACTTTTAAATTCTAAAGTCCATCTTTTGACATAGAATTAACAGATAGTTATAATAATTTTTTATTATTGAATTATATTGGATGGATTTGGACTTAGCAATTGGATTAGGCCTTAATCACTTTGTATTAGGGTAGATTTGTACTTAAATGTTTTTAGATTTAATTAAATTTATCTATATGAATTTGGATACTAATCCATTGCCAGCTCTGCATCCGCTCGGTGCGCCGGTGGTCCAACAATGGCCGGGAATGGTCGGCGTCGTGACTCGTCTCCAGCGACTAAACGGACGAGGACTGGAGGACCGAACAAAGGGGAGCAGGGAGAACTGACTTTGGCTTTGGTTCATGGCTGTGCATGGATTGGGTTGGACGGACTGGGTCCATGTTGAACACAAAAGAAAAATATATATAATTAAGAGAGAGTTTTAATTAGTTAGACGGGCTGCTTTAAGACCCATACAGATCTTTTTAGAAAAAATATATGAAAGTTCCTGTACAAAGTTACTTTTGGGTTATATATAGAAATCTACTCTCTATGTCCTATAGTAGAATAAAAACACGTCTATGTTTTGGGAACACATTACTATAGATGGAAAATTATGTTGCAGCCCGTACAAAATGGTCTGACACTTGTGGCATGCGGATGAACTTGTGGCTGGTATTCTGACTGCTGGTCTTTAACATGCCCTGGTCGAAAGTGCTGTATGTCTTTTTCTTCTATACGAGCATCTATTTTGGGATAATATTTGAATTCTATAGTTATAATTATTTTAAGACGGAGGGAGTATATCTTTTATAAAACTAATTGTCACTATAAGTTCTATCTCAATATCACATCATCTCTCATTAACTATCCACATAATTTTTCATTAATAATCATGTTATCCCACTAAATTTCAACCTCCTAATGCAAGTTATCGACATCATCTCCACTTAGCGTAACTACTACATTCAATATACAAAAAGTATAGAAGGCATCCATGTATTGCTATGCTTTGTCATTCCATCCTATTATATTTTGATCCAATTCTGTTAGTTTTTTTATTGGATCCTTTCGTTGTCTTGCCCAATTTTAATAAAAATGGGTGTAAGAATATATATGATTAACTCATACGAGCAATGGTTTTATTTCTAAGAAAGTTTCGCTGCAACATATGGTATGCTTCTAATTAATTGAAATTTGAAACCCACACATAAAAGGATGTTCTCTAAATTTCAAGATATGCACCCACGTACTAGGTACTACATACTCTCCTTTAGAATCTAGTGAAGAATACTTGGTAGTTGGTACATGCCTTCAAACTTTGTGCTTTTATTCTCCTTATTATTTTTATTATTATTATCCAAGAGCCTTTTTTATTTCGTGCAACTCCTTGATGATATCTTTGGTTGACATCCTAGTCGATGGCGTTTCCTCAGTGCATAATATCCCAAGTTTAAGTAATGAAACAAGGACCAGCCTTTTTCTGGTCGGTGCACCATCTACTCTCGCATTCTCATTTTCAATCTCTGTCACCAACTCCATGTTGATAATGTCCATAACTCGGTTGTCAATGGCCATCTCAACATAATTTCGAAGGCTCAGTCCATGTTCAACTTCATTATCCGTGGGTCTTCTCCCAGTTACCATCTCAAGGATAAGAACTCCATAGCTATAGATGTCTCCATGGATTGAAACCATATTCCCAACACCATATTCTGTAACATTGAGCAATGATGTTATGAGAGTGTTTCATTGAGCAATGATGTTATGAGATAAACTATTGGGGAATCTTTGATATTTTGCTCACATATAACCATTTTCTGGCTGGCCCTAGAGATATCATGTACAATTAGTAAGTCGTTCGTTCAGGGAAAATAAAGGAAACAAAACAAGCGAATTCAGATATCAACAAGATAATTTAAAGTATCACTGAATTAACATGAGGTTTAAAGGCATGTTGTGCAATGTATTCTTAACTCTAGATACATCATTTTCTCTAAATATAAGTTGAGATACATTTAAGGCTGACCTGGTGGGGCGTATCCAATTGTCCCTCTGAATCCCATGGTGCTTGTCGAAGGTTGGAAAGAAGAGGATCCGTCGGCAAGAATCCTGGCAAGTCCAAAGTCTCCAACATGTGCTACCATATCAGTGTCCAAAAGTACATTACTTGGCTTAAGATCACAATGCACAATTGGCGCAACGCCATGCCAGTGAAGATAATCCAATGCACAAGCCGCATCAAGAATTATGCTCACTGTTTGATGGAGGTTTAAGCGCCTCTGCTCTAGCTGGTTGCTTGGACCTGGATGTAGCCAATCTTCTAGGCTACCATTTGGCATGAAGTCAAATACAATGGCTTTGAAATCATCCCCTTTGGAGTCGATGCTTGAGCAGGATGTGATTATCTTCACAAGGTTCCGGTGTTGCAAGTTCCTCATAGCTTCACATTCAGCTTCAAAACTTTTGAGTGCTCCAGGTGTTTGAAGTTTTAGTACTTTTACAGCAATAATAGTTGCAGGCTCACCACTTCTTCCTTCTAGTGTTCCTTTGAATACAGACCCAAATGTTCCTGTACCTAGCAAGTTGGTTGTCGAGAGACCATCTGTTGCTTTTACCAACTGTGAATAGGAGATTAGTCGATGGCATTGGATGGACCCAGTGGAAAGGTTTTCAACTGATTTCTTCTTGTGCCAAGTAAGGAAAAAATAGAGCAGCAAAAGCATCCCTAATGTTGCAACAAGAGGAATAACAATAGGAATCACAGGGAGTCTGCGTCTTTTCTTTCTCCACTCAGATGAACATGTAGGCAAATGAAGATAAGGGATGCCACCACAGAGTGCTTCATTGCCTTGGATTGAAAGTGCAGTACCATTTGCAAAAATACCAAAAGTAGGTAGTTCACCAGCAAAGTTATTGAAGGAAAGGTTAAGGTAATAGAGTGAGCTTAGATTCCCTAAGAACTCAGGTATATGACCTGAAAAATTGTTGCTTGAGAGATCAAGAATTTCCAAACCTTTTATTTTACTCAACGTAAACGGAATACTACCTCCAAAGAAATTATTTTCTAAGTAGAGATTTTGGAGAACTTGGCAATCTCCTAGGGCGGCTGGAATTTCACCTGACAGCATATTAGATTCTAGATGCAACTCTACAAGAGTGTTTAGATTTCCAATTTTTTCTGGCATTGATCCCTCCAATTTATTGTAGGATAAATCCAAAATAGGAGAGAGCGTATGTATGTCGAATATTTCAGCTGGAATTGATCCTATAAAGTTGTTATTGTCGAGATGCAGGTCTAGCAAGTTTGTCAGGTTTCCGAGAGTGCTGGGTATTGTGCCGCTAAATTATTTGATGATACTTCCAAATAATTTAGCCTGGTGACATTTCCTATTGCTAATAGGAATAACCCATTTAACATGTTATTCCTCGCACCAAGAGCACACAAACTTTGAAGCATCCCCAGGGAAGATGGCAGAGCCCCAAGCGAAACGGTTAAAAGTCAAGCCAATGCCTTGCCTCGCAGTCTCAAACAAGTTGGCTAGGCTAGAGTTAAAACCCACCAAGAACCTCAAGTCATGGTTCAGGTACTTCAATAGCTGTTTTCCAAGTACTTCTATTTAAACATAGATCTCTAGGTATATCCTAAGCTTTCAAATCTTTTTTTATTGTCTCTCCCATGTCAATTTCGGTCTTCCTCTACCTCTCCTCATATATTAGCTTGGCTTAGGACTCCACAATGCACTGATGTCTCTAAAGGTCTCCTTTGGACATAGCCAAACCACCTCAAACGATGTTGGACAAGATTTTCTTCAATTGGTGTTACCTCTAGGCGATCACATATATCATCGTTCCGAACTCGGTCCATTCTTGTGTGACCGCAAATGCATCGCAACATACGCATTTCTGCAACACTCAGTTGTTGAACATATTGAATCTTTGTAGGCCAACATTCTGCTCCATACAACATAGTCGGTCTAATCGTCGTTCTATAGAACTTGCCTTTTAGCTTTTGTGGTACTCTCTTGTCACAGAGAATGCCAGAAACTTGTCGCCACTTGATCCACTCTGCTTTGATTCTATGGCTAACGTCTGCATCAATATCTCCATCCCTCTGTAGCATCGATCCCATATACCAAAAGGTATCCTTCTTAGACACCACTGACCTTCCAAACTCATATCTTCCTCCTCCTGTACAACTCCACCAAAGTCGCATCTCATGTATTCGGTTTTAGTTCTGCTCAATCTAAAACCTTAAGACTCAAGGGTCTACCGTCATAACTCTAGTTTCCTATTTACTTCCGCCTGACTTTCGTTCACTGACACTACATCATCAGTGAACAACATACACCAACGGATATCCCATTGTATGTTCCTGGTAACCTTATCCATTACCAAGGCAAAGAGATACGGGCTTAAGACTGATCCTTAATGAAGTCCAATTTTAATTGGAAAGTAATCTATATTACCATCGTTTGTTCGAACACTAGTCACAACATTGTTGTACATATCCTTGATGAGAGTCACGTACTTTGATGGGACTTTATGTTTGTCCAAAGACCACCACATAACATTTCTTGGTATCTTGTCATAAGCCTTCTCCAAGTCAATGAAAACCAAGTGGAGATCCTTCTTCTTCTCTCTAAACCGCTCAATAACCTGTCTTATTAAGAACATTGCTTCTGTGGTTGACCTTCCGGGCATGAAACCAAATTGGTTTGTTGATATCTGCGTCGTTCCTCGCAAGCGCTGCTCAATGACTCTCTCCCATAACTTCATAGTGTGGCTTATCAACTTAATTCCCCAATAATTAGTATAACTTTGAATATCTCCCTTGTTCTTGTAGATTGGTATCAATATGCTTCTTCTCCACTTCTTAGGCATCTTGTTTGATCGAAAGATATTGTTGAACATCTTGGTTAGCCATATTATAGCTATATCCCTGAGACAATAAAGTGCTACAGTACACATGTGCTAATAACGGATTAATTATGCTTAATAAATTCGTCTCGTGGTTTACTGACGTATTCTGTAATTTGTTTTTTTATTAGTATCCGAACACCCCATGCGACACCCTCATGTAACATCCGATATAACACCCCAAAACTTTACAGGCTTGATCTAAATCAGGCCTTAGAGTTGCCTCCACAAGGTGTTCTTGCGGGAGTGATACGAGGGGTTAGAAGCTTAAAACACTACTAAAAATTGAAAAATCTTTTTGGGTTTTTTTTAGGATGACTAAACTTGAGATTAGCTAGCACTAAACTTGAGAGGAGGGAGCTTGGATGTCGAAATGCTCTGAAGTTTTTTTTTGGTTAGCCCATCGCTTTGCCCCATTTCATCCTTTTCAAGGCTTCTCTGACCTCCGATTCTTGAATCCTCCGTACAAAGCGCCTGTTAGTGTCATCAAACGAGTCATCTAACTGAACGGTGGTGTTCTCGTTCTCACCATTGAATAATTTATCAAAATACTCTTGCCATCTATGTCTGATCTTATCATCCTTCACCAAGAGTTGCTCCCTCTCATCCTTTATGCACTTGACTTGATTGAAGTCTCTTGTCTTCGTATCGCGAGTCCTAGTCATCCTATAAACGTCCTTCTCTCCTTCCTTCGTACTCAAACGTCGGTAAAGGTCCTCATAGGCCCGTCCCTTTACCTCACTCATCGCTCGTTTTGCAGTCTTCTTTGCCACATTTTATTTCTCTATATTGTTTGCACACCTGTCATGATACAAGCGCTTATAGCACTCCTTATTTTCCTTAATAGCCTTTTGCACATCTTCATTCCACCACCAAGTGTCTTTCGAGTCGCATCTGCTCCCTTTGTTCACTCCAAGTACCTCTGAAGCAACCTTCCGAACGCATGTTGCCATCTTCTCCCACATGTTGTTTGCATCGCCTTCATCGTTCCAAGGGTCCTCTTCAATGACTTTTTCCTTAAAGACCTCTGATGCCTCCCCTTCTAATTTCCACCACTTCATTCTAGCACTAGCTTGTTCCCACGAGCAAGCCAATGCCTTGTAAATTGATAAAATTACCTATTCCCTTAGGTATACTCCCAGATATTGTGTTGTATTCACGGTAAAGACCTAATAACGAAGAAGACAGATTGGAAACTAAACCAGGAAGCACTCCAGCAAACTTAGGCCCTGTTTGGTTTCTACAGGTGCTTCTAAAATTCCTGTCACATTGAATGTTTAGACACATGCATGGAGTATTAAATATAGATTAATTACGAAACTAATTACACAACTTGCGACTAATTTGCGAGACGAATCTTTTAAGCCTAATTAGTCCATGATTTGACAACGTGGTGCTACAGTAAACATGCGCTAATGATAGATTAATTAGGCTTAAAAAATCGTCTCGCAAATTAGCCTCCATCTATGTAATTGTTTTGTAATTAATCTATATTTAATGCTCTTTATTAGTATCTAAACATTCGATGTGACATAAATTTTAGGAGCGACTAGAGATCCAAACACCCCCTTATTACTATCTAGCAGTAAAAACTGTAACTGGGAGCAATTAGTTAATGAGGTAATAAATTTCCAATCTATGGGCTCATTAGCATCTAGGGAATTTCCAGATAGCACTAGGTGCTGGAGACGTTTTAATTTCCCAACCTCTGGGGGAACAGTTCCGCTAAAGAAGTTCTCATTGAGCTGGATTTTCCATAGATCAGAAGTATTACCTAATGAAGCTTGTATATGGCCATGAAACTGGTTCACATTCATATAGGATACTCGGAGAAGTGGAAGATTGTTGAATGCATTTGGAGGTATTGTCCCAACAAGCATATTTCCGGCCATAGAAAAGCCTATCAGTGTGGAAATGTTCCAAAATGAAGGAGGGATGACTCCGGAAAGGTTGTTGAACTCAAAGGAAACTAGGGAGATATGAGGTAGCTTGTCAAGATACGAAGGGAAAGCTCCTGAAAATGTGTTATTTCCAAGGTCCAACAATTTTATCGATGATAGGTTGGCTAGGGATTGTAGGATCTGTCCTGACAAATGATTATGGAAAAGCTTTAAGAAGACAATATTTTTCAAAGACCCTATCTCTGACGGAAGCTCACCTTGAAGGTGGTTCATCCCAAGGTTAAGATACGAGAGTCGAGTGCACCTTCCCAGAGCTTCCGGGATGCTTCCCTCCAAAAGGTTCCAGGTGAGGTTCAGAACCTGGAGCCGCCTTAGTTGGCCAAGCTCTTCAGGGATCTGCCCCTCAAGATGGTTGTTGCCGAGATCGATCTCCCTGATGAAGGAGAGATTGCCGAGCCATGGAGAGATACGCCCCGCCAAGCCGAAAGAGTTCATCTGCAGCGCAATGACTCTCTCAGGATGCCGAAGGCCACAAACAACTCCCCTCCAGCTGCAAAGGTAATTGGATGAGTTCCATGAAGCAAGCAAGCCGGCTGGGTCCAGAAGCAGGGACTTGAAGGACAGAAGACTGAGCTTTTCGGCAGAGCCATGGCTGCTTCCTGGTGGCACGGCCAAACATGGACGCCACAAAAGGAAGAAGCAGAACAAATGTAATGTCCGCATGAAGGAAGAAGGTTTGGAGATCGAAAGGAAGATTTGCGGCAAGTGTACATGCAGGACTAATGAGCTCAGTGTGTCATTTGGGAGCGATCCTAAAAATAGAGAATTAGAGATGCAGGTACAAGAGAGTGTTGCTCCTTGCACAGCCATAGAGTGCCTTTGCAATGATGAGGCGTGTGGTCTCATGGACGACTTTACTCGAAGTCGTCGGTTTGGTCGTCTTGCAATGCTATTGGTTTCCAGCCACCTTGGAATATTGTTACCCACTTTTTGACTGCAGACTGCTCCCTCAGATCAAAACAAACGCAATTCTTATTTTAAACAATTTTAAATTCAACTAAATCTTCTACACCTAAAAATAATTTAGGTGCCCCTGCTTAAGTAATTAGCGTTTTACTGGTTCTCACCAAAATAATTTAGTTGGTTATTACCAACCAGGCATTGATTAGTACTTCCCAGTTCTCACTCCTTTTTCAGAGAACCATAATGCCAGATTTCACATGACAACAATGGCTACCTCGATGCAGGATCTTATCAAGCTTTCAGTAAAAAGTTCACCATTGTGTATTTACGATATTCCATTTGCTATGCCACAATGTTGGTGTATGACTTATGGGTCAAAAAAATCAGAAATTACACAGGAAATTCTTATTGATCAGACAAGTTGGAGATTAGCTGGCATTTTTCCTACGTAATACTAGCTGTTTGAAACAAGTCATCATTGAACACTATCACGAATTCACGATAGAATATTTGACAAACAGCTTGGAATTCAGTCGGACGGCTATGATAAACCAACCTAACATTCAAGCAACTGGGCACAGCTGTCATATCAGCGAGTCCTAGTTTTGATCATCTTCCCCCTAGATGCCTTCTTCTCCATCTTCTCCCTTTTCTTTCGCGTCTTCTCATCTTCAACTTCACCCTGCAAACAGAGATATGATACTTGTCTGTTATATCTCATAAATGAAAAGTTTAAAAAAAAAAACAGGTATTTTTCGCCTTCGTAAATTTGAAACAGGAATTTTGACATAGGTTGCAAAAACTACATCTTTTGTGGCCTATGGCAGAAACCTGCAATTATTTTGATACCTTGTGAAAAAACTACAATTTTCTTAAAAACCTACAACTACCTTGACAACAGCATTAGCAGAAGAAACTTGCAGGTTTTTGCAACATGATGTCAAAATAGATGTATATGCTCATACAATAGGAGCCAAAAGCTGTAGATTTTAATTTTTGGCAAACTATGTTAAAGTAAAAGATTCTAATAAAAAATATGTTGAAATCAGTGATCAATCTATTTTTTACCTCTGAGCCACCACTGAAAAATGTTCCTCTCAACAAACCGAAAATCTTGTATCCAGCAAAAGCTGGAATCTGCAAATGAATAGGTAAATATTAAGCAAAACAATAAAAAGTTTGGGATCATTGACGAGCTCTCTTGGAACTTGGAAACCCTAAAGGAAATCTTTTGTGACACAGAAAATAAGGAAATGACTCAATACAATAACCTGGCTACTTGAAATAAACAGTGATTAGTGGTGTGGTAGTAATATGCATTGGCTGTTCAAACCACATGATAGTTTGTTTGCTACCGAGTCGCAAAGCAGTTTTTAGCAGCAAGTAAACACAAGTTAGACACAGATCAGCTAATGTATGAGCACTGTTCCCATTTCTGACAGCTTAGTTAAGCTAAAATGAGTAAATGGCTGTCAAGCAGAACCAGAAGCATACTGTGAAATTGGGCCCAAAAGGTACTTTTTCATATTTCCTGCTATTGGTAGCAATATAAAGTAACTGAACACAAATACAAATATAATGACATGTGTGCATTATCTTACCACTAAATATGTCCACCAAAATTTTTCAGAAATGATAGACATCAGCTGCACAAAGACGGTGATGTAGATCACATCATATAAATACCTGCATGACAAGAAGTAAAAATATGGTTCAGCAGTTTGAAGGGAGTCAAAACAAAAGGTTCCATAGATGCAAGTTGGTGTAGCAGATGACTGGTACACTGTGTAGTGCAGTTCCTTACTCGCAAACCCCACCAGTGCTCAAATCGAAGCCACCATCCAGTAGTTCTCCATTATCAGAGTAAACTGGCTTTGCCATACTGGCGAGTTGCTTATATGGAAGAAAATATGCTGCCGATGTTACCATAAGGCCAATCCAATGCTTCCAGGTGAAGGATGAATGCATTATAGCCATCCTCACCACTATGTAAATAGCCTGTAGAACAATGAAACATATATGAGCTAGTCCTTATAAACCCAACTTAGCTGGCAGCATACTTCCAGCAGGTTAAGACAAATGCAATAGATGGAAACATCCACAAAGTATAGCCATCTTGAATTACATAATGTATCACTACAAGATCTTATGATAAACAACACGCCACAAGAAAAATAAGAAAAACGACCAAATTAAGGGCCTATTTGGATACAAGAGCTAATTGCTAGCTAGCTAAAAATTAGCCAAAATTAGCTCTAGTGCATCCAAACAGGAGGGCTAATAGGTGGGCTAATTTTTTAGCCAAGTGTTCAACTAGTTCTTAGCCAACTAGCTAGCCGACCATAGCTAATTTGGGTTAATTTTTAGCCCCAACTAGTAACTAGCCATGCCCATGTGTATCCAACGGCGACGAGTTCAAGCTTTCGGTGATTGGCGGTGTAGGACATGAGCTGAAGGAATTATTAGCCAAAAATTTTACCTCACCTCAAGTTAAATTTGTACCACGTGAATGTAATCGAGTAGCGCATGAATTAGCATCGATTCGAAGTTTGGGTACCGAGGGTATGCCCTCTGTGATGGCCGGAGTGCCAGATTGTATTATGTACTTGGTGTCCAGCGATTTAGCTGGTTCGGTTGATTAATGGAATTATGCATTCCTCAAAAAAAAAAAACAGGCCCTAAATAACAAAACGTATAGGATTAGAGCGGTGCAAAACAAAAGGTATTGGGTGTGGATGGCTTTTTTCCCCCTAATGACATGAGTTCTCAACTGGTAGGTTCATCAATTTGCTATCTTCTGCCATTTGTGTATTGTAATAATGTATAGATTTTTAATCTTTGGGTGTGTCAGGATTCAGGAACATGTCATAGCCGACTACCAGAGGCACAGATGAGTAATTCCACTGAGCCAAACTAAGTTAAGCTAAATCTCCACCTAATTTCATCCTCAGGGAATTTATTCCCGCCACAGCAAAGTGGCATCCCAGATCCAGAACTAGGCAGAGTGTTATTCCCTTCCGGCCATACAGGAAAGAGTGAAAAAAAAATGAGCACGCAGTACTTCAAATACTTAGTCCAATTCTTCTAAGTTTCGCCTCTTCAAATAGTTAGTCCAATTCTTCTAAGTTTCGCCTACAATATCACCCCACGAGCTGTACGAACAACAAATTAAACGGCAGCAATCTATACGGGCCGAATAAGTGATTCGCGGATCTGTCCCGCGCGAGGCGCGACGGAGGGGAGGGGAGGGGAGAGGAGATTGGAGACGGGTGCTCACGTTGGATATGAGGATGATGCGCAGGAGTAAGTCCAAGCGCTTCTTGTTCTCGTCCTTCATCTTCTTCGCCCCCTGCTTCGCCATGGCCGCGCGCTGCTCGAGGTTCGCCTCCCCTGCGCTTTGTGCTGGGAACTTGGGATCCTCGTGTTTTTACTTGGCACAAAGAAGCCGACTCCGTTTCCGTCCGTCTGTCCGCTACACAAAGTGACGAGCCCTTTCCTAGTCCAACCAGTCTTGGGCCGGTTCTCTTGGGCCGAAACGGGTTCTGAGGCCCATTGATCCGCTAGTGCCGGTGGCCCGGTAGGCAGTAGTACTAGCATTTATTAAGGCCGCCTTCTCCCCCACCCGTGCGATTCGACAACGGTCTAGCGCGCGCTACCAAAGGGCACCCCATTCACCAACCAACCCACGGGGAGAACAAGCGAGCGAGCGATCGCCGATCGATCAAGGGGAGAAGGGAGACCGAGCGGCGGAGAAAGATGGCGCAGGTGTGGGCGGTGTCCCTGGCGGTGGCGTCGCTCGCCATCGGCATGCTCGGGGTGCTCGGCGTCTGGCTCTGCTACCTCTTCGACGCCGTGGCTCGAGGCCGCGCTCCCCGGACCCCGCCGCCCACGCCCCAGACGTCGGAAGAGGAGGAGGAGAAGGGCGGCAAGAATGGGCTCTCGGAGGCGGAGCTGATGCGCCTCGGCGGGGTCGCCGTGCTGGAGTCCACGGACAGAGGGGAGGAGGAAGAGGAGGAGGCGGAGGCGCTCTGCCCGATCTGCCTCGACCCCATGGAGCCCGGCCGCGCCGTGCGCGTGCTCCCCGGCTGCAACCGCGCCTTCCACAAGGACTGCGTCGACCAGTGGCTCGCCATCTCGCCCCGCTGCCCTGTCTGCAACGTCTAGGCTGCGCCGCCGTCTTCGCCTGTGGCCTCGCCGCTGGCGCCCAAGACCGGTTGGGATTCTTGACATCAGGGCGGCGCATCATCTCTGGCGCCTGGCGGGTCAGTTCTTTGTCCTTGGCGAGTTCTTTGGTTGGGTTCTGATCATCGATCAAGAAGCCTTCTCGATTGAATCTCGTCGGCTTCGTACTTCTAGAGAGCGATTCTTGATGAATTCTTGGCGGCTACTTGATTCTGTGAAGGATTCTTGGACGGGATTGCGTGTACATCGACTCAATCCTCGAATTCTTACTCGAAATCAGTAGGTTTTGCAGGTTTCAGTCATTGTTCTTGTAACAGACCGTCGCATTTCGACGGATTTAGACTTCTTGATGAGCGAACTGAATAAAAAGATGATGTCAGAGTCTCAGAGACTCAAATAAAGCATCATTTTCCTTCCGGGGTTGCAATGTCTTTAATCTGTCTGTCATTGGCAGAAGGGATGACTGAAATTGTGAATTTCTGCACCTTTAATGATACGATAAAAAACAGAGGTGGATTCTCTGCACTGTGTAAATAAACTGCGAATTTCTCCACCTGTTTGCAGTACTGGGTTGATGAATGTTTGAGATCATTAGTTTATATTTCCATTGCTGCTTGAGTTACATTGTCATTAGGTTGCTGATTATGTGTTTTTAAATTTAAAATACTTGGTTCCTATTATGTGGCAAGCTATTCTTTTTAGTAGTACCTTAGTAGAATCAATTCATCTGTATTACACTTTTGATTGAAATACATGGTTATTATTAAGTCCTGACAAGTGCTTTTCAAGTTTAGAGCCTGGTTCCTGTTTTGCAGCAGATATTTTCGAGTATCGTAGGAAATGTGGTTTGATCCTCAAAGAATCAGTTGATTTTCAGACCTTTATCTTCCATCTGGCTCTTCATTGAGATTTTGCTACAGGACACTAATATTTTTGAAATTGTGGGTGTTATATTTTTTCTTTGCTATTACCCAATCAAGAAAAAAAATATTCCAATGTCCCACAGCAAATTTCACATAACTGGAGTGTGCCACAGCAAAATTTTCCTAAATGGTAGTGTAGTCAATCATTTTACTTGCACCTTGCAGCTAGTAGGCTGTACTAATTTATGAAGATTTCCAGGTTCCAACCAAAGCTCACGAAAACAAATACCTGCTGATGCTGCCCCCAAATCTAGTGCAGCACACTTGTAGTTTTTGTAGCAGTTTTGGTGGTCAGGTAACTGCTGACATGTGTTACAATCTGCCAACTTTTTGCAAGGTGAATGGTGTACTTTTGCCAACTTAAATCCAGTTCTTACGAAATAATCTCAGTTATGCCGTCAGACACCCGGTCATGGGATGCTGGGTGCTGGCCAAACCAAGTAAAGGCAAAATAGAAGAAAAAGATATTTCTCCATCCAAAGAACAAGTCATCCTGAAAAAATATGACAGCCAATTTGAGTTCCTCAGTTCACATGAAAGAGCAATAGGATATGAAATCAATTTTGGTAGAAGCAAGAAAAGCAATAAGACTTCAGGTCACTAGGTACAGTTGAAATTGAAAAGGATATATGTTTCTGAGCATTGTTCTTGTAACAGATCATACCATTTCGACAGCTTTAAACTTCTTGATATTGTAACAAAAATCAGAGGTGGCTTTGAACAGATTAAAAGATGATGTCAAATTATCATTTTTGTTTTGGGATTGCATGTTTTGTCTTTGATCTGTCATTTGCAGATGACTGAAACTGTGAATTTTTGTACATTTGATGTTGTGACAAAAAGCACAGGTGCTTTCTGCACTATGTAAATAAAACTGTAAATTTGTGCATCTGTTTGCTGTACTGGGTTGATGAATCTTTGAGATGATCAGTTTATATTTCCATTGCTGCTTGAGTTACATTGTCATTAGGTTTCTAATTATGTGTTTTTAAAGTTGAAACCTAGGTTCCTATTATGTGGCATAGCTAATTATTTTGTTAGTAGTGTCTTAGCATAATCAATTTATCTGTTTTGATCCATTTCTTGGATATTTCTGTTCCTTGCAGTGCCACATTCAGGAGTTTCAACTGAAACAGCACGTTGTGGCCATCACGGGAATAGTCCATTCTTGTCAGATACCTGAAATTTTAGCACACTGGTTTTCAACGAGCCATGTATAATCTGGTTACATTTTTATTCTTTCTCGAGATTTGCAGGGCTTTGCAGGTTTTAGAATTTTATTGTAACAGATCATCGTCACAAATATAACAATCATCGACATGTTTCCAATCGTATTGCTCTGTTTCTGACATCCCATAGTACCATTTTCGTTTTTCCGGCCGACTTTCTCGATTTTGATTTTGATTTTGTTTTGAACAAAAATATGAAATTGAAAGTGGCGAGGGGCTTTTCGTGAGTTTTTCATCTAAGCGGGGGCCAAGAGGTTTGGGACTTTCAGTATTTTTGTTAAGTTCGTAGCTTATTTAATACTCATTAATTAAACTCTCATGACAATCTTACTGAAACTGACATAAGGAACTTGATGGGGACTGAAACACTAAATATTCCCTCCACCCCAAAATAAATCAACATCCCTCCGCCCCAAGATAAAATCAACTTCTAGATAAGTAGTAGCTGCTGACATGCCTGACGATCTGCTAGCTTTCGCACGGTGAATGATGTTCTTTCAGATGTACTTTTGCGAACTTAAGACCCAGTTTTTACGAAATTATCACACTTATGCCGCCAGACACCCGGTCATTAGATGCTGGCCTCCTGGCTATAGCCTATATTATATGTAAAGAATCTGTAATTGCCTGTGGGATCACAGAACCCAAGTAAAATCAAAATAGAAAAAAAGATATTTCTCCAGCAGAGAGCAAGTTAGCCTGAAAAAAATGACAGTCAATTTTAGTTACTCATTTCACATGAAAGAGCAATAGGGTATGAAATCAAATTTGGCACAAACAAGAAAAACAATAAGCCTTCGTATCACCAGATACTGTTAAAGTAAGAACCGTTGAGTTGAAAAGGGTATATGTTTCTGAGCACCACATATTTTGAGTAGCATATCCGACAACTTAAGCGATCACAGTATTTTCAGCATGGACTATGGAAACATTCACAAGATGGAAGACTAGAAAGATTTATAAAGAAATCTGCATCCCTGTAACAATATTCTTACAAAAATTCATTACATATAGTGTTGTTCCTTATTAAAATGAACCTTTTTCAAACAATTTAGTTATTTAGATATCATGGAATGGATTCTGGAGCGAGCTGATTACAAAAGCAAAGATAAAGATGCAACTCAGATTAGCTGTTCCCTGTCATGTCAAGCAGTTCATCAAGACCTTTTAGTCTCTGCTTCCCTTCACTGATCAAAAACCTAATCTTTTGTTTATCATCACAATGGCAATATTTCTCAAACTCTGCCCTTGCGGTCTGCCTCAACTCATCTGGACAAACCATGTCAATGAATAATTAGTTGCACCTTGTCACCTTGAAATATAGCAAGCACACAGCAGAGGTAAGAGAAAAAGGAGCCAAACCTCGAGCATGTACAGGGGCTCGGTGAGTAATACGCAATGCCTGTCTATAAAGCTTCAAGACATGTGTGCGCAGGATGAAAGCCCGTAAATCCATGAAACGCGCCATTGAAGAACAACTTAATGCCAAGTAATGATCAATCCATGTGAAACCTCCCAGCAAGCTGGAAATTCTACAATCATGTAATGGTCATGAAGTTAATAGTATCTTTGACATCTTTATTATGGCACACAGTATACTATGCATACTGAACTTCTCCTAGTCAAAATTCAACAACCACGGAAAGTGCATTTTTACTGCAAAAACTTTGCATAATCATGCATTATTCACTAGGATAGATACTAAAAAATCTATTGCATAGACTCAACAAAGTATCTCATCTTCAGTTTTTCATGAACGAGGGCATGCCGATACAAAAAGGATAAGCCACTGGTCGAAAAATATAGATCTCTTATGAAATCATGTGCTCATAGAGAGGATTTTACCAAGTGCAATCCACTTTCCATCAGTTCCCACGGAACAATCAGTGTAAGTTGCCTAAATTCTACTAATACACTGAAAGTAAGGTCATACGTAAAGATTCAGCGGTTTCCTTAACCACTAAGAAGGGCAACGGGTACCAGATCCCATGGCGCCTAAATTCCCATTTGAAAACCCCACGTTCAGCTACTGAAGCTAGCTACAAATCAATAGGAATCCAAAAACTAGAGGGAGCCACAGTCACTAACCAACTTGCTGCCGCGCCACCGCTGGGGATGTCTGCCTGCTCCTCCGCCTTTCCGCGAGCTGTTGTCGACGGCCGCTGCCTACCTCTCTCTCCGCTTGCTCCTTTGGCACCTTTGCTCCTCGCCTGCTCGGCCCGCAATGGTGCCCACCAGATTTGGGGCTCGTTCACAAGGCTACGTGCGGGAGAGACAGCAGCAGTCAAGGCATGCGGGCGAAGGAAAGAGGAACAGGTCGGGGGCGGCGGCGGTGCCGCGCCGAGGAGAGGCCGGCGGCGAGGGCACAGGAGGGCGGGCGGTAGAGGAGCCGTAGCCAGGGGCGGAGGATGGGCCGCCTGCTGCCTTCCTGGCTTCCTGCTCAGCGGCCGACGACCTCCCCGAGGGTGACGACGGCGGTCACAGTGGGGCCATGTTCGTTTGGGCCGGAAACAGCCGGGTTAGGGCCCAACTCCCGTGGATCATCCTGGCGTGGAAGCAATCCTGGCCCACGAGTGATCGCAGAAACAGAGCCCGGCCTCTAGTGGCACGAAAGAAATCTCATCACAAGTGAAACAGTAACGTTGTATAGGGAGTCTGTCCGTCCAGTGCCGATGGTGGACCGTCCAACGACCGCTTATCCACTCGTCCTTGGCCCCAGCCGTTCTAAAAAAAACATTCTTGTCCCTTTCACTCCCTCCTCTCCACCACATCGCCTTGCGGCTGCCACTCCTCCCATCCCGTCCCAAACGTGGATGCCACTCTGTCTCGCTGCTGCCGCACGCGCCCCATCTGGCGCCGCTCGCTCGCCCATCGTCGGAGCGCTTCTCGTGCCTTCTCGTTGTGCGTGGTGTGGTTTGGTGGTGCTCGCTCGCCCTGCGTTGCATCTTGATGTTGATGCTAGCGCGCGTCCGCCGAAGCTAAGCCCGCCTTGGCGGAGGTGGTGCTCACACGCACGCGCCGCCGCTTCATTGTCGGCTCAACCTCTGGCGGTGGGATCGACCAAACCCCGACCTTCCCTTTCCTATGTTGCATATGTATGTTTCAGTTGTTTCAAACGTTTCAGATGTATGTTGTAATTGTTCTATTTTGATGTTGCAAAAGTAGATCGGGGGATATTGCACACATTGCATATGTTGCAAGTATTTCAGATAGCATTTGTTCACAGTGTTTCATCTGTTTTTAGAAGTATGTTGCAATCATTTTTTATCTGGACGTTGCATATGTTTCAGACATATGTTGCAAAATGTTTCAGATATTTCAGTCTTATGTTGCAGCAGTGGTTTCATGTCGCAGGTTACAAGTGTTATTTTTTTTGGATGTTTCATGTGTTCCACACATATGTTGCAAATGCATGTACCAAGTGTTTGTGTTTTTAGACATATGTTGCATTCAAAAAAATTTCATGTTGCAAGTGTTTTATGTTGTTCAGCCAGGGCTCAAAATGGCAACGGGTACCCGAAACCCGAGTACCCGATAAGGAGGCGGGTATGGAAGATATTTTGCACCCGTGGGTACGTTATTGGATGAATTCTTGTACCCATCGGGTATGCGGGTACGGGTGTGGGTGTATACTACCCATACCCACATACCCGCGGGTAAAAAAAACCCGCATAAATAATATCCAACCTCTGCAATTTTAGCCCATATAAGCATATAGCCCATATTTGGCCCATATAAGCATATGAGTATATATATTCCAGAACTCCCTCAAACCCTAATCCCCATATAAGCATATTTGGAATGAACCAATGAGGCATCTGATCTATTTCAACTAGCTTGACCTGGATATATTTCGGTTTTGCTGTTCTATTGTTGATTTATTTTGCTGGAAGCTATTATATTTTGGTGTGTGAACTCGGGTATATTGTTGGGTGCGGGTTACCCGTCGGGTGCGGGTATGGAATGAATTTTCTACCCGTCTGCGGGTACGGGTAACCTGACGGATAAGATTTTGATCTGGCGGGTGCGGGTACGGGTGGCCAGTACCCATCGGGTACGTACCCGTTGCCATCTTTAGCCAGGGCCGAGCCGAGGGTAGGAGGACGGTGCGTGCGGCACGCCGGGGGCTGCAGACGGAGACGCTAGAGGTGGATGGACGGGTGCTCTGGTCGGGGGCACACCGGGTCCCGACTCGAGTGCCGCCAGCGCAGAGAGAGAGAAGCGGGTTAGGGGAATGATCGGCGGGCACAAATACGGGGGTGGAGTGCGCGCGTGGTGCGGGACGAATCCAGACAGATTTTTTTTAATTTTAACCCTTTTTTAATTTAATTTTAAATCTAACACTGTCGGGTTTTTTATTTTAAAACTAACATTTTTGGCCGCGCCTATTGCCCTGGCGCGGCCAAATGCCTGTGCCGCACCATGCATGGTGGCGCGGCAGAGGGCTGACGTGGCGGCGACCGGAATCGTTGACCGCTGACGTGGCAGGGTCTGCCGCGCTACCGATCTTGACGCGGCAGTGACGCGCTATAGCTGATGGCGCGGCAAGGACGGGATTAATTCGTCGGACGGACGCCGCAGCGGCAGAGCACTGCTGCCTGCTAACGTGCAGCGTGTGCCGCCACCACGTGATCATGGATACCTGGGGAAACCTGGGGACCCCACGTTTGTTTCTCAAGAGGTAGCAAGAGGACATTGAATAATTCCATATTACCTTTAGAATGTCTAGCTCAAAAAATGACAGATCTAATATAGTTATTTGGTAGTTAGTATTATAAATCTTAATAAAAAATTAATTTATGCATTATGTACAGCGCAAAACGTCAAGAGCTGCAGTGTAAATTAATTTATGCATTCTCTTTGCAACAGTGCAGAGCGACGATGCCAGGGACACTGTCCAGCGCATTATGTCACTGCTCACACGTTGTATGCATAGCTGTTGAGTCAAAAAGGTTGCCATTCTTTGGTGTCAGGCGCCAGTGAGTGTGCTCTCGTGAGTGATCGTGTGCAAGTGGCGGTGCATTTCTTGATGGTTGTAGCTCTCTGTAGCTAGTGCGGCCTGGACTGGACATGCATAGCCCAAGCAAGCAAAGCACAGGTACAACGTGCCAACTGATAAGCCGGTGATGGCAGGAACAATGGTCGTGATGGCACCACCTATTTTTTTCCAGAGCCTCATTAGGATTAATGTACCAGTACCAGATTGTGACCAAACAGAGAGTACTACAATCACAGCTATACAGGGCATGAGCATGGGCACAGTGTTTCGTTGCTTTCCTGCTGCCCCCGGGAGATATGGCACCAATGCAAAGCAGTGGGGCAGTGGGGGATACACACGGATACCGAGACAAAGTGGCAGACAAAGCTTTTGAATCAAGGGGTGTTTTGTTCTTTAGTCGCTCCTAAAATTCATGTCACATCGAATGTTTAGATACTAATAAGAAACATTAAATATAGATTAATTACAAAACCAATTATATAGATGGAGACTAATTTCTGTGACTAATTTTTTAAGCATAATTAATCTGTTATTAGCACATGTTTACTGCAGCACGGCATTGTCAAATCATGGACTAATTAAGCTTAAAAGATTCGTCTCGTAAATTAGTCGCAAGTTGTACAATTAGTTTCGTAATTAGTCTATATTTAATACTCTATGCATGTGTCCAAATATTTGATATGACAGGAATTTAGGAGATTCTATAGTAACCAAAACAGGGCCTAAAGCATGAGTGTTGCTGCTACCGGACACTCACAGCACTGCTACATGCTAGAGCCGCGTCGTGCGGTCAGAAGCATGTGCACACCCTCTCCGTATGACGCATCGTAGCAGGCCGCGCTACCTCTTGAGAAACAAACGTGGGGCCCCAGGTTTCTGGAATCACGTGGTGGCAGCACACGCAGCACGTTGGTAGGCAGCAGTGCTCTGCGGCCGCGGCGTCCGGCCGGTGAATTAATCATGTCCTTGTCGCGCCATCGGCTGTGGCGCGTCACTGCCGCGCCAAGATCGGTGTCACGGCAAGCCCAGCCACGTCAGCGGTCAGCGATTCCGGTCGTCGCCACGTCAGCCCTCTGTCACGCCACCATGCATGGCGCGGCACAGACATTTGGCCGTGTCAGGGCAATCGGCGCGGCCAAAAGTGTTAGTTTTAAAATAAAAAACCCGACAGTGTTAGATTTAAAATTAAATTCAAAAAAGGGTTAAAATTAAAAAAAATCTCCAGACAGGGTTGGGGCAATGGCGGACTAGGGCAGGCTGCGCGCGCGTCCATCCGGACATAGCCCCGGCACAAGTGATTGGGTATGGCAAAAGTTAGCTTGCAACCAAGCAGACTCAAAGTTTCACTTTCACTTGTATGCCTTCTTGTGATAAACATGTTTGTTTAATGTTTGGTACGGCTTTAGCTTTGGCTTCTTGCGGTTCCTTGCAGGGAGCTTTGTCAAAAGGTCATTAAAAAACAGGTCCTTGTAAGGAGCTAAGGAACCGGAGCGTTTTTTTACTAAGAGATGGAACCAAAAAATAGTGACTTCTGACTCCTCACAAATTTGACATAAATTATTACAAAACTGGAACCGAAGCTTTTTTGCCAAACGTTATTCAAATCCACTTCAGCTACACCATAGAAGCTAGAGCCCTCTATAAAAGAGCCAAAGACAGATCCTTTTTAGGGCCCGTTCGGTTGGGGCTTTTCCTAGCAGGAATAATTCCTGGTGAAGAGCTGGCTATACAAATTACACATCCATTCCTGGTAGGATTGGTTCCAGGGCTTGATTCCCTAGGAACCGAATGGAGCCTTAGAAGGAGCCAAAACAGAGCCAGTTTAGAAGGAGCTTAAACCGTGCCAAAAGCGACCTAAATATGAACATGTAGATTTAATTCCGTTCATATGTATGTGAAAGAATCAATTGTTAGTCCATGCACACAAATTGGTTAATTTAGTGGAGGTTCACGAGTTTGTTGAAAGCGCTAAGATCTAGGCTTCGGGAAAAAAGAGGACTCCCTTCTCCTTCCCCCGAGCCCCCCCTTCGGGTGACTCGGGGGCGACCGGCGCCGGCGCCCAAGACCACCTCCTAGCCTCCCCCTCTCGGTCACCGTCACCGCCCTTCGGCATGCGGCGGCGGCGGCCAGCGGCGACCTCGAGAAAAAGGCACCGTCCACTACGCATCCTCCCTCCCCCTCGCTCCTCCACCTCCCCCCTTTTTACCCTCTCCAACTCCGACGACCTCGCGCTGCCGGATGGGCGAATCCGACCTTGTCGGGGCTGAATCTAGCCTCTACACCTTACCCCGGCTAGTGGAGTTGCGGTCACGACACACTTCCTGGGTCCGATGGCCTGGCTGGGCCACGCGTCTGGCCACGCGGGGTGGTGGCCGTGGCCGGTCCACTCCTTGCCATAGGCACCGTGGCTAGCCTGCTCGTGTGTGGATCTGGCAGGGACCATGGTGGGAAGGAAGCCAGCAACCAGATCTGGCCGGCCGGTGGCTACCTGCGGCGGCCGGGTCTGCGGCTACAAGGTCGTGCCCGGTGCACCAGCCTCTGTCGCGCAGCGGTGTCCTTGCCTTCTCTAGCGGCCAGGCAGGCCAGTGAGCCAAATCTGGCCACCCCTGGGCCAGATCTGCCTTCCGCTTCGCCGGTTCTGGCCCAGGCAGTAGCGGTCGATGGCGGCATCCTCGTCGCCCGTGGCGCGTGCAGGGAGGCCAGGGTCGGGCGGTGGAGGCCTCCAGGTTGGCCATCTCGGCAGCACCTGGCAGGGTACTAGCGTCCGGGCGTCCCCCCACTGCTACCTCCAACACGGAGGGTGACTTACGGGGCCGGATCTTCTCTCCCCAGGGGCAGATCTGGTTCCCCAGGGCTGATGGTGGCCTCCTCCTCGAATCTAGACTATTGTTTTGGGGTGAAAATCCAGCCAGGCTTCGCTTGGGCCAACGACGGTGGCGCGCCAGCGTCATCACCTTCTTGGGGGCATCGTCAAATGATCAGTGGGGTTGCTGGGACAAGTTTGGGGACGAAAGTCCCTTTTGGGTGCTCCTCCCAATGAAGTTGGCGTCCACGGATGTCATCCCCTTCTTGAAGGCTTTGTTGATGCACTCCGCTTGTTCCCACCGCATCATTCACCGGAGTCTACTGTATTGTGTCTCCGTGTGCTTCATTATATTCTTCGCATCGGTCTCCCCTACCTCAGTTGATGTTGCCGCCATAGTCGCGCCATTCACAGCGGCTACCTGGTATAAGGGCATGGATATGATCACCAACATAGGTTTAGGGGTTTAAACTAATAATTTCCATAAGTTTTGGTGAATATGTGTTTTCAGTAGGGTTTATTCAGAAATCCGTCAAGGTGGACCCAAACGTCAGAAGTAATCGTGCTTATCCACAGCGAAACACAACTCCATAAGGTTTCAGAGGACACTAGAAGCCAAACCACCGAAGAAGACCACGAGACGCTACAGGATGAGGCTAGCCGGTCCCACCTACAGGCCGACCAGCCCCTAGGACTAGGGATGAAAACGGATCGGATACGAACGGATATCACTGATATTACATTTGTTTCTATATTTCTGTCCAGATTCGGATTCGAATACGGATAGTATCAACCATATCGGATAGGATACGATTGGATATCGACATCATAAATATGCGATTTGAGTATTCGGATACGGATACGGTATCGGATGTTGAATATCCGGACTCGGATACGAACAGATCTGAACCCCTTTAAACGGATTCGGTCTCGAATACGGTCGAAAAATATCCGTACCGTTTTCATCCCTACCTAGGGCCCACTGTCAGCCTCCTCCTTCCAATGTTGGTTTTCCACCGCCTTAGGGTTTGCATCTACGCTGTCCTTTCAAGTCGGTTTGATCCAAGGGCTCAAAATGGATGCTATGGCCTATATATATTAGCCCCTGCACCCCCTTGGCATCAACCCTTGTCATTCAAGAGATCAAGAAATCCTAATCATCCTCAGAGCTCCACCATATTCTAGGGCATAGCTAGCTAGGCTAGATCTAGAGGGAGGCAAGCTTTGCTTGGATTTCTGATCGTGTCATGAAACGTGCCTTGGTATAGCCCCTTGTATCCTCTTTTGTATCTTTTATTATTCATATGTTTGCTACAATTGATTCGACATTGTTCTTAATATTATTCATGTTCCTAGTTATCATGTTCATCGTTTACTTTGATTATATGCTTAGTATAGCTAGATTATCATTATGTTCAAGCATAAGTTCGTATAGCGCTCGGTTTGGTGTACACGGGGGTGAGTAGTCGACATTGTGTAAGCATGGTGCTTATACGTTGTTTACCTGTAGATGCACCCTATATTCCGGCCATGTGGTAGATCATGGATGTGACACTCTCGTTGAGTCCTTTGTAGTCTACTCCCCGAATATAGGACAGGTAGGATCTAGTTACGAAGCAAGACAAACTCTGCTCTTAATCTTCCTTCGTAATATCCCTTATGTGTAGATATGAAGTTGATCTTAGCCTTGACTACTAAGTGTAATTGCACAAATCAACGTATGCTTTGACTTGTAATTAAGAATGACTTAGAAATTATTCCTCTAATTTCTACTTAACAATGCTAATGCCATAGAAAGAAGGACTCTGAGTGATCATTTATTATTTATCATTACTTATCATATTTATCTCTTGACTTACCCCCATTGTGAGTAGAAGTTTGGTTATGGTTTACTTCTTCATCATACGTATAAGTTATCAATATATTTCAACTGCACGTCCTTCCCTGTGGTAAAAATATAAATAACAATACCTGGAATACTCCCGGGTGAAATGCTACAATGGTAAATTATCTGTGCGCTTGCAGATCCCTTCATATGTATATTTATATATTCTCTCTAGTCACATAAAATACTAAGTTACTTCTTAGTATCATTCTAGTAGTGATGCTAGGTAGTACCAACAAGCATTTCTGGCATCATAGCTAGGGATGACAACTTAGCAAAAGTGATGTTAAGAAATGTCAACAACATTAGGTGGCTACGTAAATAAGTGATAAGTTAATAAATACCAACAATGACTACCTGGTCATTGTTGATGTTGCCGATGCGGTCGCTCGGTTGTTCACAGCGGCTACCTGGTCGCTGTTGAATCATCGTTATCTTGGTTCTTATAGGTGGATGCTTTGCCACCATGGCTTCGTCTTTTGAGTGGACTGCCTTTTGTGTTGAATCTTTCTCCAGGTCCAGTCGGTTAGGTCGGTGGTGAAGGGTTCTCTCCCTTCCGTCTTTCTTGCTTGTTTTCTTGTTTTCTTGTATCGGGTGCTTGGGGTCTTGGCAATCTTGGGATTACCGCATGCCTGTTGTTGTATCTGTTTAACAACTCCTACTTTCTCTTAATGAAAAATGGGCAATATGTCCGATCGAGAGAGAAAAAAAGAGGTGAACAGCTATCCCAGAAAGAGAGGTGTTGTAATGCAATGATTTTTCAATCAAGAGGTTTACAATGTATGAGCTCAATGAAAGTTCCAAAAGATGAAAAAGGCAAAGGCTTACGGTATCTTCAGGGGCCTTGTCAATTGCATGTGATGATGACTCTGAAATTCTGAATCTGTCTTTATATGGTTGAGAAGTGAAATGGTTTAGCAAGTATGTTTTATAGATCATGTTGTCAACTACAAAGTTATAAATCATGTCAAGAGCTACAATTTTGATATAGACCATGTCAACATTAGAGATCATTCAAAAATTTAAAAATGATATCAAAATTAAAAAACTTAAAATGAATATTTGGTTCTCTAACGGATCTTAGATAAAAAAAGGTTGTCAACTAAAAATTTATAGATCTTATAGGAAACTACAATTTTGATAAACTATGTCACCATCCGAGGTCCTTTGAAATTTTTTAATTTGGGTTTTAAAATCAGGTGACTTAAAACAAATATTTGAGCCACTAAAATATATTTTTTATAAAAGAGAAAGAGATACCAAATGATAGGTGGGTCATATTGTCACGTTAGCAAAACCGCCCAAGGAATCACTTTGAAAAGGTCAAGGCAGGTATTTTGTCTGGTCTGTTTTTCTTATGGTATGTCCGGTATGTTATTAGTATGGATGAAAACGGTACGGATATTTATTCGACCGTCCGTTCGACAGAACAAATATGAACACTTATCTGGATAGTTACTCGGATATCCGTAATTTTTTTCGGATACGGATACTAAAACGGATATCTTAGGCGGATATCAAATACGGATGTAATATCATCGATATCCGGCGGATATCGGATAATCCGGTTAAGTATCGGATATATCCGGATATTTAAAAACGGATATTATCCGGATATTATTCAAACGACCTTGGATGGTGAAATGATCAAAATAAAAATTATAGATCCCAAAAAGTTATGAAACTTTGTTGTTTACAACTTTTTCGTTTGAAATCATTTAGTGCTTCAAAATTTAAACCGTCCAAACTTTCTCAAATGGAAAACTAGTTTATAGGCGTCAAAATTTAAAAATCACAAATTTGAACCATCCAAACTATCTCAAATGGAAAGTTGACCAAAACAACAATTGTAGATCTTGATGAGTTGAACAAACTTGGTATTCAAAACTTTTCAATTTGAAGTCATTTAGAGTTCATAATACTAGAGTCAAAGTGTTATTTTTTCATTTGACCAAATTTGACTTGGTCAAACTTGCTCAAATGAGACACTAAATGACCTCAGATGAAAAAACTCTGAATACCAAGTTTGATCATCTCAGCAAGATATACAATTGTTACATAGCTCATTTTCCCATTTGAGAAAGTTTTATCAAACACTAGTCACAAATTCTTGAATCTCATATAGACTTTCTAAAACTATGTCACATACTTGTGAAATTTGAACTATATTTTGTTCAAACTTTCTCAAATGAAAAAATGGCCTATATAAGTATTGTAGATCTTGATGAGATGAACAAATTTGGTATTCAAAACTTTTCAATTTGAGACAATCTAGGGTTCCGAAAACTAGTTTGTAAACGTCAAAATTTAAAAATCACAAATTTGAACCGTCCAAACTATCTCAAATGGAAAGTTAACAAAAACAACAATTGTAGATCTTGATGAGTTGAACAAACTTGATATTCAAAACTTTTCAATTTTAAGTCATTTAGAGTTCATAATACTAGAGTCAAAGTGTTGTTTTTTCATTTGACCAAATTTGACTTGGTCAAACTTGCTCAAATGAGACATTAAATGACCTCAGATGAAAAAACTCTGAATACCAAGTTTGATCATATCAGCAAGATCTACAATTGTTACATAGCTCATTTTCCCATTTGAGAAAGTTTTATCAAACACTAGTCACAAATTCTTGAATCTCATATAGACTTTCTGAAACTATGTCATACACTTGTGAAATTTGAACTACATTTTGTTCAAACTTTCTCAAATGAAAAAATAGCCTATATAAGGATTGTAGATCTTGATGAGCTGAACAAACTTGGTATTCAAAACTTTTCAATTTGAGACAATTTAGGGTTCCGAAAACTAGTTTGTAAGCATCGAAATTTAAAAATCACAAATTTGAACCATCCAAACTATCTCAAATGGAAAGTTGACCAAAACAAGAATTGTAGATCTTGATGAGTTGAACAAACTTGGTATTCAAAACTTTTCAATTTGAAGTCATTTAGAGTTCATAATACTAGAGTCAAAGTGTTGTTTTTTCATTTGACCAAATTTGACTTGGTCAAACTTGCTCAAATGAGACACTAAATGACCTCAGATGAAAAAACTCTGAATACCAAGTTTGATCATCTCAGCAAGATCTACAATTGTTACATAGCTCATTTTCCCATTTGAGAAAGTTTTATCAAACACTAGTCACAAATTCTTGAATCTCATATGACTTTCTAAAACTATGTCACACACTTGTGAAATTTGAACTACATTTTGTTCAAACTTTCTCAAATGAAAAAATGGCCTATATAAGGATTGTAGATCTTGAATCCATGACCATGACTCCATGAGACCCATGAAGCCATGAGCTTGGCTATTTCTACTCATGCCGCGAAGATTGGTGCTTGTATGATGTTTGATGTATGATGTATATGTATCTTTATCTTATTTGTTGCTTTACTCTTTAGTCTTTCGGCTTAATATAGATGGATTATGGACTCATAGAGTGGTGTAATGGTTTAATATATATATATATATATATATATATATATATATATATATATATATATATATATGCTGCTTTTACTCAATATCCGAATAGATATTTGTATCCGACCTTCTCCGAATCCGATTCATACCGTATTCGATACTCATTATTCGTATCCGTAACCGAGTCAATCCGTATTCGTATATGTATCCGAACGCTATCCGTGTCCGAATCCGAACAGAAATATGAAAACAAATATAATATGAGTGATATCCGTTCGTATCCGATCCGTTTTCATCCCTAGTTATTAGGTATTGAAGTTTGAGGGGTCTTTCGAATTCGGCGACTATTTCCGGGGTGAATCAGGCTTTACTCTAATCCTTATGTTGTTAACATATACAAAATTTGTAAAATTGATGGCTAAAACTATAGATGTTTAGTTTAGTACAAATCTAATACTAACATGTTAAAAAACAGAGGGAATAGTATATTGAATTACACTTGGAGCAAACCATGTGTCCACGCTATCTAGCGAAAGAAGACTAGAAGAGTATAATACAGTAGCGGTTTTGAGTGTTGACCTACTGTGTGTAGACTTCCAAGTCTACAAACGTAGGTTCGTTGCAGCAGCCATACGCGAAAAGCGAGTATAGTACAGTAAACTTCAACGAGAGAACTTGGGAAAGATGCAGCAGTTCAATGTCAACACGAGTAACCCGTACGCTCTCCGTTTCCGAACTCCAAAATGTTCCTAGATTCAGGAGCACAGTCCCCGGTCATCGCCTTCTTGGCTCTCGAGGACGGCGCGGCGTCAAAATTTCGATCAATCTCCCACACACGTTTCTGCACTCTGCAGAAACCGACGCGTTCTAGACTGGACGTGGACGTATGTACATGGAAGATGTGCTGCTGCTCCTCCTGAAAATGGCGATGCTCTTCGAAGCGGGAATAAGGGACCGATCAACGCTGCACCGTCGGTTGCCACTTGTCAGCTCGATCTATCAGTCCACCGGAACCACACGGGCGTGAAACGGAAGCGACCGGGCAAGAGCGGGTCGGTGCTGCATCGCTGCGTTTCTACGTCAAAGCCCCAGTACAGAAGGCAAAAGCAGGACATAAATGCTGCCTAATCGCTGCTCGGAGCTTGGCCGGCAGCAGAACGGCGGTTCATGGAGTGATTGTCTGATTGATGGAGGTCTGGCCTGATGGTACTATCAGAGATTGAAAGCAGGGAGGCTAGAGGTGTTCATCAGGCCTGGGCACGCATCATTGAAAGCTCGTCAAAAGTTCGCAATGATTTGTTGTTGGGCTGCGTTTAGTTCGCGAAATTTGAAAATTTGATACTGTAGCATTTTCGTTTTTATTTGGTAATTATTGTTCAATCATGGATTAATTAGGTTCAAAACGTTCGTTTCGCGATTTCCAACCAAACTGTGCAATTAGTTTTTTTTCATCTATATTTAATACTCCATACATATATCGTAAGATTCGATATAATAGCTACTATGTAGTATTTTTTGGAAAAGTTTTTGGAAACTAAACAAGCACGCACTTGGTGTTGGGACTTCACGGTTCAGGATGGGATGTGTTTGCCAAACTTGAATTCATAGGTCTGCCCAGTGCAAGTCTGTAGTCCTCTGCTTATAGTGTCGAGCATATCGGATTACATACAATGCGGTGTATGCATGATGCTGACACAGAAAGGCATTTCTGGTGACCCCCATTTTTTTATGCTTATTTAAACTCAGAGACTACCTAAAAGGTCGCATAAAAGATCATACGAGACTACAACACTTTGGTAGTTTGGTACTTCAAATAAAGCTGAAGCCGCACATCAGCACATAACCGAAAGCGATGACAGGCGCTGGTGTGCTTAGTTGTAAAAATCACAAAACAACATATATTTTGACAGCTTATATTCGGCTTACCCTATATTTGGTTTGTTCGGTTTCTTTTTTTCAGCTGGAATAATATTTTTCTCTCACAACAATTCAGCTAAAACAGTATTTTTCAAGCAGTTCCAGTTAAAATTCTACCAGCCGGACGGGCAGAATCGACAGGAGCCAGTACAGCGCAGAGAAATGGGAACCCCGTACGTACAGAATCGACAGGAGCCGCAACATGCCGGCAAAGCCATAGCAGTGGATAACAGAAACAACAAGCAGCCATCGGTTTGTTTAATACGACAGCCATCTGGCCATGTGCGATGGAATCTTGGCACCGGTGCCCAGCTCCTTTGCCTGGCTCCTAGCTAACCACTGGATACTTTTGGTTACGTTCCATGACCAAGCCCAACCAAAAGGCCGCGAGACAACACAAAGATAAAACTATTGTTCGACAGCAAATAGTACATGCACTTGTCGAGTTCACGATTCACCGTTTCATTCACTCACGGGCTCACACAGCCTCACAGTGGCACACACAGAACAGAACACCGGCAAAAAAAAATTCACTGCCGGTGCTGGACAAGAGAGAAAACAGAGGAAATCCTGGCACCGGCAGCTACTCTGAACCACCACCTCCTCACATAACCCATCACCCATCATTTCATCAACAGGTTGGATGGATGCCAGTGCTCCAGAATTGAGATCTTGCAGTTCATCAATCATCAGCACTTGCATTGTGATCCAAGGTCCAAAACACATCTCTTAATTTCGTCCTCTTTTGGTTCACACCAAAAGATTTTCACAGGGCAAAATGCAGATACTCGCGGAGGACTATGAAGCAGCCATTGGACCCATGATAACGAGGGCCCAGAGCAAAAACAGAGCTGTACACATACATCTACTAGCAGCACTTAGCAGCGAGGCAGTGATCAAAACGTACCCAACCCAACCCATAATTAGTCAAGAGAGATTACTACTAGCCATCAAAGAAAAGAACGCCACCATCGTCTACTGGTAGTAGTCATCAGTTCAGAAAACCTCCTCGGGGATGCTCTGCAGGCCGGGCTCCCACTCCCCGCTCGCCTGCATCCGGCGCGCCGCCTCGGCGGCCCTCCGCATGCTGCGCCGCCGCAGCGACTGCAGCCTCTGCTCGGCGCCCGGCCCTGCCGCTCCCGCCGCGCACGACGATCCTCCCCCCGTCGTCGCGCGCTGTCGTCGGTGGCGCTCGGTGGTGGCCGCGGCGGCGGCCGCGCCGCCAGCGCCGTCGCCGAGCGCCGCGACCATCTGCTTGAGCTCGCGCTTGCTGACGACGATCTTGACGCGCACCGCGCCGCCGACGTCCTCCCTGGACAGGAGGCGCCCGCCGTGGTGCAGCTGCTCGAGGACCGCCGCCGCGGCCTTCGGCTGCTGGTGCCGGCCGCCGTCGGCGGCCGCGTCCCTGGGGAAGAAGCACCTGGACGCCATCGGGAGCGCCAGCCGGTGGTGGGCGGTGGGCGGTGGTCTCTGGGCTGGGGCGGCGGGTGTCCGGCCGCGCGCACGGGCGAGGACGAGGAGTCTGTGCGCCTGAGGCCTGACGAGCCGGTCGCCGACGTTCCTTGCAAGTTACAGCACAAAGGCTAAAGCGAAGGCAAAGTGAATGTGTGGGCTGCCGAGTAATGTGACGCCCATACCAACATGCTTTATATACTAGCTGGCGACGCCTCGCCCTTTGGTGAGCGCAGCCACAACTGTCTCCAAATACGCTCAGCGGTGTCCATGACACGTGGGGCCTCGACCTGGACCAGCCTTACTACGTCGACCCTGTGATCTGTCCGATTAAAATTAAAATTTCGCTTGGAGCGCTTGACAAAAGTAAAAATTAATAAAAACTGAGGTGGTACCATTTTTAATTAAGACTCAAACAATCATGAGACAGGGACTAATTGAGATGGGAGTTGAATAAAGATATGGGCGCCTCACATGGGTGTCCCTCTCCTCGCGGAGTGAGATGGAGGAATCATTGGAGGGAGAGGCCCTTGCAAGTAACGTGTTGGCGGGCCCCCGATGACTCGTGGACATTCGGTTAAGGGGGCGTATTTGACATAGACATCGATCGTTAGCTAGTTGCTACCTCTCCCACTGATGTCCCGCATACTATTTCGGTATCGGTCGCATTTCTGCCTAGCTACTAGATACTCCTAATTTGTCAGCTACGTGGCCGTGCACGTACAAGTATACGTACGCATCTCCCAGTTCAATTGTGTGATCGATCAGATCCCATATTTAGACGCTCCAGATCAAGTACATTGGCATTGGAGGCACACAAATTAAAGCCAATACTGGTGCTGGACGTCCGAAACGGCGGCAGGTGTTTTTGAGCAAAATTCAAAATCTTCCGATATTATTAGAAGTGTCCCTTTCAGGGTTCTCCGGATCGAATCCTTGCGTGTACACGGGACGTAGATTGATGAACCGAGCACCCGCATGATGATCACCAAGCTAGTTGTGCTGATAGAACTCGTCGAACGCACGGTCGCAGAGCACTGATGAAAACTGATCCCAAATTTTTATATAACTCCAATCCAACAAAGAAAAAGACGTCAGGAAGGCTAGCACATAACCGCCAGTTAACCACCACGAGGATTAGGATTTCAAAGAACGAAATTTCTCCTAAACCATGGATGCAGATCAAACCGCAACAGCATGCTGATTAATTATTAGCATCCCAAAGATCAACGCGGACGGTGAACCAACCCTGCTCCCTGCATGATTGCCGTAGTAACGCGGAGCCGATTTTCCCCGCAATAATGCAGGCAAACACGGGTCCAAGCCCTGAAAGCTGGAGCGTCCAGCTAGCCATACCTGTGACTCGGCCGAGCCTCGCGACGCGCGACGACGCCGGTAGCGCGCGGCGGCCTTATTATTCCCGGCACGCCAAAGAAGATCGCAACACCAGCTCGGCAGCTCAGATATGGGGGTTGAGTGCGTAGACGAGCCAAGTTACACCGCAGCTGCCGGGCCGGGGTATGGTGTGTGAAACGAATTCCTCATCCTGCCCTGCTGCTGATGCTTAGACGTACCAATCTTATTAATGGCTGTTGTCCTCTGCTTATGATTACTATAAGTCTATAACTAACTTGTTATAGTAACATGCAGTCTTTGGCAGCCTTTGGCTTCTGCAAGGGTGCATCGACCAATCTGGTTCTGTGGCAGTGTACAATGCATGCCTGCCGTGTTTGGAGGAAGAGGTAACATGCAGTTGAGAACTGGCAGTCAGCTCGGAGCAGCCAGCAGCCGTTTTTTCTTTGGGTGCAATGCAAGCCATCGCACAAAAATATTCGAATAAACAAAAATGTTCTCGGTGCCTAGCTTTCTTCACGTGCATGGACGACAGAGCTAGCTAGGTCTTGCGCTGTACTACTCCTACGTTGCGTGCTGCGCACAGCGTCGCCATCGTCGCAGTGGCCCACATGCCAGGCTCATTGTTCGGTTCGGCGACCTAGCTAAAGTATAAATAAACAAGATGCTTAGAATAGGACGCTAATACACGAGCCCGGCCAGATTAGTTGGATCTTGCTGAATTTCTATTGTTCATTCGCTGCTAGCCGCAGCCTGCGGACATGTTGAGGTTGCTTCAAGGAAGCAGGGTCCCCCTACTGTACTGTGCAGTTTATACAAAGCACAGTACTGTGCAGCCGTGGGAAACCGTAGTGAAAATACGAGCCGAGCAGCTCTCTGCAGCAGCAGCTGCTGCTCTGTTTGCTTGCGGCCGGAATCCATGCAGGTAAGTACGTGAGGTGTACACACTACGGACAAAACGCACGTGAAGAGGGCGCCCCTTTTCAGGGCAACATTATATGGAAGCGAATTGTTTTATGTTGCAGAGGACGACGACGCCTAGCTCTGCCTGCGATCCCAGATTTGCGTTAACACCTGTTTGGCAGTACTGCTCTGCTCTAGTAGAACCATGGAATCGTCTCTGCTCTGTTAACGCCTAGCTCTGCCTCTGATCGAGCGCGATTTTGCACCGTTGGGACTTGGGAGCGATGATCGACCTGTCGGTCTACCTGGCACGCTGGCAGGGATCGAAGCTGAGCGACGCTCATTTCTCGACACGTAGATGTTTGTTGCGGAAGATCCATTTAAGGGCACCCGTCCGATGAAGCTTAGAGAAGCTGCAAAGTTACTTCGCGATGAAGAACGTGATGACGGTAAATTAGCATACTGAACCCTAGGTTGACCAATCGATGCTGACAATCTTATTCAGAAAGTAACGTACAAGCGGTGAACGTGATCAACCTTGGCATACACAACTGGGGCGTGGGTACGTACATACTCAGTTACAGTACAACTTCCTAGATATTCGTACCACGAATTGTTTTGACAGGTAACATGCACTCCAAGGACCGGCGGGCCCCACCGCCGAATAAACAAAGATGAGGGAACCCGAACAATAAAAAAGGAGGAAATATCGTGACGCAAGGCTGATGCTAGCGTGACGTACCAATGCTCAACCTCTAGGGGGGCCCTCTCAGCTCCGACAACACGTCCCGATCGGCGTTGGGCAAAGGAAATTATTTCGGATAAGCAGGACGCGTAGGTAGCAGCGTCCGTCCAGTACACCACCACACAGCCTGTGCAGTTGTGCTAACAGACACAGCGGCAGCGACCTGGCCTGATCAGGGGAGGGGGCCCAGGCTGTGCACGGGCGAACGGACCGTTCCGCCATCCCGCCCCAGCCGCCGGATCAGGCCGGGGCGATCGAGGCCGCCCATGCGGCGACGCACGGCCCGGACGCGTGCGCCCCCCGCCCTACGAGACGTGTGCCGGTGTGCGCTTGTTAGCGAGGCGAGGCTTTGCTGTCCGTGCCATGCCCGGGGCCCCGGCCGAGGTCGTTGCGGGTCGCGCTGCGCGTCCGTCCGCGCCTCCTGAAGTCTCTGATGGCGAGAGCTCGGACGGAGCTCTCGCGATCGGGGGCACGCACCGTCGTTTTCGGGTAGGTCGTCACATGCGCGGCCTGGCCTGGCCTGGCCTAGCTGCCGGCCCCCGCGCCCTCGCGATCGAAATCGACACGACACAGCGGCGCGGGGCGGGCTGCTGCCGGTCGCGCGCGCTTGTACATTGCGCGCGTCACCAACACGGCTGTCGTCTCGACGTCTCGTCGGGTTGCGCTTCGGCGCGGCGGCCGCTGTCAGCCTGTCACCGCGAGGCTTTGGGCTCGAGCGGTGGCGGCCCGGACAGTTCGCCAAAGCAACGAGGGATGGCCTCGCCACGCCGTGGCCCATGTGCGCGTTGGTGGGCGGGCGGCCGGCCGGCCGTGGAGCCTGCCTGGATTTTCGCTGGTTTATCGGCTCTTTTGCGTCATTTGTCTGCGCGGGCACCGGTCGCCGGTCGATCGCGGCTGCGTGTGCGTGGTATAACTGACAGGTAACGGAATGCTCCCGGCGCCCGGCGGTGGTCTGATTGTGATAGTTGCGCCTGCCTGGCTCGTGGAATAGCGGCAGTCAGAAAAAGTGGCTTGATTGCTTGCTCGTTCAATTTGGTACGGATGGGTATATATGTGTGTGAACTACTCTAATAGGACTGCGATTCTGCATTTCTACTACGAGTTCGTTGAGACCATTATTCTGTACTGGTTTGGTGGATTGCAACCGGTGAATAATTAAGGCCTTGTTTAGGTTTAAAGAATAGCAACCGGTGATCGGAATTGAACACCTAGTATAAATATGTTTCTAAAAAATAACTAATTATACATATTACGATTAATTTGCGAGATGAATTTTTAAGCCTAACCAGTCCATGATTTGGCAATGTTGTGCTACAGTAAAGCTACAGTATATATATGCGCTAATACACTTAATTGTGCTTAATAAACATCTGTGAGACGACTTTATAATTTATTTTATTATTACTATCCTAACACTGATTTGTGTGACACCCCGACACCCCTAAACTATTTAAACCCCATGTGCCTTGTTTAGATTGCAAATTTTTACAATCCTGGACATTAGACGCTTTCGTTTGTATTTGACAAACTTTGTCCGATCATGGACTAACTAGGCTCAAAAGATTCGTCTCGTGATTTATAACCAAACTGTGTAATTAGTTATTTTTTTATCTATATTTAATGCTCCATACATGCGTCTAAAAATTAATGTGATGGGGAGAGAGTAAAAAAACTTTAAATTTTGAGGCAATCTAAACAAGGTCTAAGTCATCAAACTGTCAATACATCGGACGGCAATATGGCAAACATGTGGCGAGCTCTGCCATTTTGACATCACCCACTTTGCCACTCCAGTACTTCAGGTACTCGCGGAGGCCAGTAATATCGGTGCGGTACGTCAGACAGACTAGCCATTTTCAGTAACATTGGCATAATTAGCTCGATTTCATGGCGCCAGAGAGCCTGGATAAGTGTTTACTCCATCTTCCATCTATCCTAGAATGATAACGATATTTACAAACTCTGATCAACAACTATATTTAAATTATATATAAGTTTATGACATAAAATTTGCATCAATGGATTTGTATTCAAAGTGACTATGAGACAATATTGATGTTTTAGCAAATCATAACATTACAAGAAAAGCTCAGGAACAAAATCTATTTTATTTGACTCTTCCATTATCAAAATATGTTTATTGTTTTGGATTGGAGTGTAACTCTCTGAGCAGGACGGCAATTCTTTCGGGTGTTATTGGTAGCAAGTAAACATAAACTTTTTCCTACAATCAAGCTGGCCGCTGAACGCACACCCGGTACGTAGGACCAGGCTGTGCTTCAAAAAGTTTGTACACCTTGGGAGCCTCTGACGATCTGCTGGTTCTTCGTTTCTCTCGTTTCCACCCTTCTGTGCATATGTGCAGTGCTTCACAGTTAACCTTGTCTCGCCCGTACCCGTACTCCAGTCTCCATTGTTGCGAGAGAAAACCTCACCTTTTATATCGTCCGGGCGATGAGCAGCAGCGTCAAGCCGCTGCATTGCCTTGACTTGTCTCTGTGCAAGTTAAAGGAACCAAGGCGAGCACTAACAAAACTCTCATCCGATCCGATCCGATCGACTCGGCACTGAAGCTGATTAGACGTTGGCAAATGATGATACACATCTTTTGCGTGATCGAGAAAAAAAATGATGATACACATCTCAGGCCACCCAGTAGGCCATGGCGGTGTACTAATTGCTCCCTTCTGGTCATGCATAAACCACAACTGTAACCCTCTCGTCTCGTGTACATAGATCTTATCGTACTACTTAAGAGGAATCTTGTGGCCTGGCAACCATTTGGCCATTTCTCATTCCCCTGCAGCAGCCAGCGGGGCAAGCATCTGCTACATCACTACTATTCACTGCCCGCACACATGGAGCAGGAGTGCAGGACAACAACCTGACGGCAAAGAAAGAGACTTGACACGCTGCTATGGTTCCTTTTCCCAGTTCATTGTCCTTTTATTCATCGAATCAAAGATATGTACATGATCTCGGAAACAGAGGGGAAAATTTTCTGGACGGATCTGTCCAAATGGCAAATGCCAGATTAAAATTCGTGACATTTCAAATTTGGGATGCAACCGTTGGGCGCTCATTTTGGCCCAATCAATCGGCAGGTTGCGACCCAGGAAGAAGAGCCTGAAAATTTGGCGAAAGCTAGCTATACAAGCAGCAGATGGTAGAATGCAGAGTACTGCACATACGTACGTACGCACGCCTAGCTAAAAGCATTCCTCCGGGATGCTCTGCAGCGCCGGCGACCAGCGGCCCCGGCGTCTTCCGGCCGCAGCCACCACGTCGGCCGCCGCGGCCTGCTTCTTGGCGTAGTGCTGGCGCTTCAGCACGCTGACGAGCTGCTCCAGCGCCGGCGGCAGCGCGGCGAAGGCGCCGCCGCCTCCGGCGGCGACGGCCGCTGCCACCTGCTTCAGCTGCTGCTTGCTGAGCACGATCTTGACGCGCATCGCGCCAGCGCCGCCCTCGGCGGCGGCCACGGCGTCGGCGACGCCGACGCTCTCCCCCGTGGACTGCTCGATGGCCGTCACCGTCTTCGTGTCCAGATGCAGCCGCGGGCACCGCACCAGCTTCCGCCCGTCCCTCCTGCTGCACGTCGCCCGCGCGGCAGCAGCAGCCTCCAGCTCCATGGATCCGATCTGATGATCTGATGCCTTTCTGCTCTTGCTTGCTCAGCTAACCTCTCTCTCCTTCTGGTCTCTAGTTGTTGTAACGCCACAGTAGCTAGCTAGAGAACAACGGACGAATATATATAACACCTGTGCGTGTCCAAAGCTAGGGTTTTTATATAGAAGAAGAAGAAGAAGAAGAGGGTTTACGAGTGAGACAGCTCAGAGGTGACTGTCTATGTAAAGATCGGAAAGGGACACAACAGGTGGAATCTTTTCTCCATTTTCCACGGGATTAGTTAGTTCGATCGGTTGTTTAAATACTGCGGATATTACAGATGTACTAATGGTACTTGCTGCAGCGTGTCAAACTCGAACCCTACTCCCTCCGTCCCATTGAGTTTGTCGTTGGAAAACCGTGCCCCCCTCACAATCCCGCTTCCCGAGCGACAATCTTAACGGGACGGAGGGAGTACGACCTACGTACGATGCATGGGCAGTCGGCGGGCCCCACGTGTCACATGCCACTGGGAGAATTTCTGAGGACTAGCACCAGTGCGTCCCTGCAGGTCTGATCTGGATTTCACGTCAGCTTTACAAGTGGACTCATGTGCCATCTCGCGAGCAAAAACACGCTAGCACTAATGCACTGCTAGTCCATTACGCGCGCCCTCGTACGCGGCGACAAATTACCTGGTTAAGACGTAGATAAAAAACATATTTAATCTCTACATAGAAATAATATTAGAAGTTTAATGTAGATATGTCATGCACAAAAACTGAAAGATTGGAGTTTGTTGTAACCTTATATCTGCAGACCTGTAAACAGAGGAAATAGAGTCGTCCCTTAAAGCAGACAATGGATCTCTGGAATGGAACTTAACTAATCAATAAGATAAATCCCAAGAAAATGCAGAGTCGACATAGAAAACCAAGAGAAAAGTTCTGCTGTAAACTAAATATCCATAGCTAGAGCATCTATCATTATGTGTACCCAGCCTCTATGATATTGGATCTCTCAGTTGGAATGTAATGTTAGTTGGTAAAGCTGAACTTTAAGAGTAGAACCATCATTGTTATATGCAGCAGCAGAGGCCGTGTTCGGCTGGCTGGCCGGCTTCGGCTGGGCTGGCCAGCGCACTCACGAGTTTTCAGACACAACAGTATTTTTCCCTCACAGTAATCAGCCGGAACAGTATTTTGGCTTATTTTTTAGTCCTGCCGAACAGCCTCAGAAGCTGCCTATTCATGAAAGGAAAACATGTAAAGTCCAGTAACCAGGTATAGGTTAGAAATCAACATCAAATTAGAGAACAAAAGGAAATAGAAGTAGAGTAATCGGCCAGGCACACTCATTGAAGGGATGATCATGCTTCCCTAAAAGGACTACCTATAGAAACCGGTCACCATAATGAGAACTAATATTAGATGAGTATAGATTGCCTTACATTCTCCCCTGATGAGACAAATAGAAAATCAAACTATTATCTGAACCACATAGTATCATTTAAGTTTAGCTAACATGTTTCCATATTTGTGCCTACATAAATTGGTGTAACTAAATCTAAGTTCAGACTGTTGTCAACATAGTTAAATCTGGAAATACAAAGAATCAGAAATGGATCGGTGTAACGGAATCTAAGCTCACACTTTTCTTAGCGTAGTTAAATCTAGAAAATACAAAGAATTGGAAATGGATTTGTACCATGATCAGAAAGGGATCATATCTTGATGTACCATAAACACAACTACCCAAAATCCATTTATAGTAAATGGATCAAAGGGAAAAAATACCTTGTTGTTGTCTTTAAAAGCTCTAGTTTGGTTTTGGTGAATTAATGAAACCCTAAGTGCTAACCTAGTTTATCAAGTGATCATAAGATAGGTAGCACATTTCAAGTGATGAAGCAAATAAAGACCATGACATGATGATGGTGATGCCATGGTGATGATCAAGTGCTTGGACTTGAAAAGAAGAAAGAGAAAAACAAAAGACTCAAGGCAAAGGTATAAATGGTAGGAGCTATTTGTTTTGGTGATCAAGACACTTAGCGAGTGTGATCACATTTAGGTTCGATAGCCGTACTATTAAGATGGGTGAAACTCATATTGAAATGCGGTTATCAAAGTGTCACTAGATGCTCTAACTCATTGCATATGCATTTAGGATCTAGTGGAGTGCTAACACCCTTGAAATGTTTGTGAAAATATGCTGGCACACATGTGCACAAGGTGATACACTTGGTGGTTGGCACATTTGAGTAAGGGTTAGAAACTTCACCGGCGCCCTAGACAGAAAAGACGGAGGTCACTGTAAGTGACCGGACGCTGGTCTTGGTTGGACCGGCGCGTCCGGTCAGTGGCAGCAGAGGGCGTGCGTTTCGGTCTCATGACCGGATGCTGGGTCGCTCAGCGACCGGACGCTGGAAGGTTGCGTCCGGTCATGCTGACGTGGCAGCACAGAGGAAGACACTGTGTGACCGGACGCTGGCTGTGTCTGGTCAAGCATGACCGGACGCGTCCGGTCGGGAAAAGTCATCTCTGGAAGCTTACTGGAAATAACCGGATGCTGGGGTTCAGCGTCCGGTCACTTTGAGCGGCTGCGTCTAGTCATCACTTGACCGTTGAGATCGGGCGATCAACATTTAAAGAGATGGGACACGTGGCACGCATCGCGTGGCCGGACGCTGAGGTCCAGCGTCCGGTCAATATGACCGGAGCGTCCGGTCACCCCGCGTTGTGCCCAGTGAAGGGTACAACGGCTCTATTTCGTGGAGGCTTCTATTTAAGCCATATGGCCGGCTCAAGCTCACTCTCTTAGCCATTTGCATTGACATAGCAACCTTGTGAGCTTAGCTAAAGCCCTCCCACTCATCTCCATCATAGATTCATCATATTTGTGAGATTGAGAGAGAATTCAAGTGCATTACTTGAGTGTTTGCATCTAGAGACACTTGGTGTTCGTGTTTCGCTGCGGGGTTCGCTTGTTACTCTTGGTGGTTGCCGCCACCTAGACGGCTTGGAGTAGTGAAGATCGTCGAGCGGAGGTTGGTGATTGTCTCCGGCTCCTATCAACGTGATTGTGAGGGGTTCTTGACCTTTCTCCGACGGAGAGTCAAAAGGTACTCTAGTGGATTGCTTGTGGCTTGTGTGATCCTCATCTTATGTTGGTCGTGCGGCACACTATTGAGGGTTTGACGTGTGATGCCAATTAGCGCGTGAACCTCTAAGTGAGTGAATCGCCACAACGAGGAGTAGCTTGTCGGCAAGCAAGTGAACCTCGGTAAAAAATTATTGTGTTCATCATTTGATTCTGAGGTGATTGATTTTCATTGGTATTCATCTTTGTGATTGATTGGTTCACTCCTCTACACGGCGGTATAACTATCTTGCTCACTCTCTTTACATTTCCGCAAACTAGTTGTCAAGCTCTTTAGTGTAGCTAGTTGTGAGAGCTTGTTAGTTTGGTTAGTGTGGCTCTTTAGTTAGCTTTTGAGAACGCACTAACTTAGTGTAGTGTTATAGCTATTGTGTGGATAGAAACTATATAAACTAGAATTGTGGTAGGTGGCTTATATTTTTAGTAGGCTAGCGCAACTCTTGCTTCGCCTCATAATTATCTAACCGTTTTGTTAAGTGTTATTGTAGAAATTTTATCAGGCTATTCACCCCCTCTAGCCATTAGGACCTTTCAGCCTTGCACAACCTAGATTTGAGTATTGCCTGTCCTGTCAGTATTTGGTTTGCTACACAGAAGAACGGTGATGACAAGATAAAAAATATAAAATATGTGAAAAAAAAACTGTGACTCCAATTTCAGACAATCTCATATACCAGGCAGCAAAAGAAAAAGAGTATTCCATGCACTGAATGGCTTTAAGGAACATTTAGCGTATTTCTTCAAATGTAATTTTGCAATATATCACAAAAAACAATTTGTGGAAGGACAAGAATCTGGAATTAAAGTAGAAGGGAATCCAAGTATAAAAAACAAGGTCTATCTAATGTTGTGACTATAGAGATACGTGGATGGAGATTAGGGGCAAGCACCTTTTTTTTAACGAAAGGAATCAATCCCTCAAACTCCAGTGCAGATTAGAAGAGGGAGTAGGTCGTGGCGCAGCGACGGATGTCATGCCCAGGGATTTAGGGCTTCGTGGAGCTCACGCGTACTTGTGGGAGCAGCCAGCGCTGTGGGGCAGGCACGCTGGCGGCCACCGGCGGTGGCACCGCGACGTGGCGAGGGACAGCCGCCGCGCACCAGATCGGTGGCGCCGTCGGCCGGGCAGTGCACCACGCGCTGAGGAGACAGCGCCGGGGCCTGGCAGGCAGGCCGTGATGCCGGGAGAGAGGTAGAGGGAGAGGGAGGGGGGAAGGAGAGAAGAAGGAACGGCAGCGACGGGAGCAGTGGAGGCGCTGTTGTGTGGGAGAGCATCGGGGTTAAGAAGGAGAACGAACCATCGGGAAGGGGAAGGGGAAGTGGAAGAAGAAGCGGAAGCTGGAGTATATATCTGTTTCTGTAGATTTTGATTAGAAGCCGTAGAAGCAGTATAGAAGCTGGAGAAGCCAGCGAGAAGCGCGAAAACCCGCTTCAAGAAAAATCCGGTCCAACTAATCTGATCCACAGGATCGGAGGTCGGACGGCTTGGAGCTTTCGGGGCGACGTGGACACCCTGGTTGCTGGACAAAGCAAACTGACATAATGATAGTAGATGATGTATCCCACAGGACAGAAGCATAGCTTTTATGGTACCTATGCCTACAATTACAGAAGTGATTATTTGATGTATGTACAGATCTCTGAACGTCGTGCTTAGATGCCATGGTCGTATAATACGTGCAGTAGCTAGCATGCTAGTACTGCTCTGTTACGTACGACACGTACGAGCAGGGTAATATTAATGCTGCTGCGTGCTGTGTGGGGCTTGTTCAGATTGGGGTTAGGATTCAGTATTTGGCACTGTAGTACTTTCGTTTGTATTTGACAATTATTATCCAATCATGATCTAACTAGGCTCAAAAGATTCATCTCGTAATTTACAATCAAACTATATAATTAGTTATTTTTTTATCTATATTTAATACTATATGCATGTGTCTAAAGATTTAATGTGATAAAGAGAGAGTAAAAAAACTTACAATCTAAACGAGGTCTGGGTTTGTATGGCTGTATGTGCTGGGAAAAGAGACGAGAGCCCCGAGCTGAAACGATCGATCGACAGACACAAGCAGGCATTGTTGAATGTTGATTGTGACAGACGCATACCTAAACTTAATTATCTGCAGGAGCTCGTTGCAGTTACTAGTCAGTGCCGGTCCTACGATTTTAAAAGGCACCCGGAGATCTCGTCGTAACGGTCCTCTTCACTATAAAATCTAATAATATATAGACATTAATTTTATTTGCAAAACAAAAATAAATTTAATAATATATTTTTAATTTAACATATCTGATAATTATTAAGAAACAATGTAGATTAAGCAATATATTTGTAGATGTATGATAATTATCGAGAAACAATGTAAATTAAAAAAACAATATATTCGTTTTCTTTTCTCACCCATCATAAATGTTTTTATGTACATTTTAAAATTCTAACAACTAAATTAGAAGAAAAATATAACTATATGAATACAAAGTACTAGAAGTCTGGAATACTATACAAATAATTAATTTAGATTAAAAATAAAAAGGAAAAAATACCTTGGGCCTAAACAAATTCGTAAGAAGACAAGAATTAAGATGTCGTCGTGAAGCCCTGCCTGGTCGCCGTCCTCATGCGCCGTGTCCGTGTCTCCTGTAGTCTAGCTCTTCGTGGCGGCGCGGCTCGCCAGCTTCGTCTTTGTAAGGCGCACGTCGCGAACTCACGATCAGAGTATGCTGTGTGTAGCGTGACTCCTCGCCTCTTCTCTACCCGAGGGCCGTGGAGAAAGGAAACTAGGGAAGAAATGCCAATGCTGTCTTTTTGTTCGTCTGGCCAGTTCTGTCTCTTTTTCATTAGTTTGCTAATATCTAATGGACTATAGGACCTGGGAGTTTGTTTACCTGGGCTTGGGCCCTCGGCCGTCGCACCTCGTGCCCTACCTCTAGGACCGGCACTGTTAGTAGTTGATCCCGTTCGGCTTGCTGAAATTGACTGAAAAACACTGTTTTTGCTGAAATGTTACGAGAGAAAAACGTTGTTTCAACCAGAAAAAAGAAGTCGAACGAATATGAGACGAACGGGCCATACTCATATGCACGGCGCATGCAGCTGGCACAGTTTGGCGTTAATGAATGTCACTATTACGCGTTTGATTTCTGTGCTACAGTTATCTGCTGGTTGATGGATCGGACCGACTGGGGGTCACTCGCTCACGTCGAACTGTGTCCAAGTAGGCAAAGAGAAAATTTAACACAGTGCAGTCAAGAACGGGGAGAAATGTAGATACGTACCACACGTCCACACGACCAGACGACAAGCCCTGGGCATTCGATACTATCGAACCGAACCGAACCGAATCCTCGGTTCCTCGGTTCTTCGATTTTCAGGAAAGTCGGTATCGATCGGTTCTTCCAAAAAATCGGTACCGACGAAGTTCGGTTCGGTTTCGGTTTCGAACCGAACTAACCGAACAACTCCGGCTTCCAAAATATCAGCGACTCGGGAGGGCGCGCCAGACTCTGGGCGGGGATGCAGCGCCGCGGGAGGTCGGCCGTCACAAGGGGCGCCGGGACTTCAGGTCTCCGGGAGGCGGGAGTTCGGTTCCTCGGGTGGTTCGGTTAACCGAGGAGAGGAACCGAATTAACCGAACAAATTTCGATTCTTAGGAAATGAGAACCGAACAGGAACCGAAATTTCGGTTCTCAATAAATTCGGTTCTATTCTCGGTTTTTTCGGTTCAGTTCTCGATTCTCGATAAAATTTGGCCGGGCCTCCACCTCCACACCGACTTCAATTCGCGCCCACACGGCCACGGCCGTTGAGCACTCAGTGCTCTACTGCTGTCGATCTCGACCCAGTGGATGCTAGGCGGTGCGGAGCACGAGCGACCCCATCATCGATCAGGCGAGGCAGTATGTACGGGCCGGTGGCCGGCTAGATGAGCTGGACAACGCGTTCGTTTCATATTTCATTGCTAGGACGACGAATATTCTCAACCCCCACTGCTGTCCAGTCATGGAGAAAGATTTTTTTTTTGGTGGTGCGGGGGCGATTATAATTTTGCAGGGATAACGTTGGTAGTAGGGATGAAAGCGGGAGCGGGAAATTCCCGTACCGACCGACACCGAATACTGAAATTCCCGACCGGATATCATTTTCTCGGGAAAAAACGGATTCGGGAAGAAATCCGGGAAAATTCGGCGAATCCGGTATCGAAATCGGTTAGAATGATTTCCCGACCGAATTAGCGGATCCCGTATTTGTCCGGGAAAACTCCCGCGGGAAATTCCCGTTTTTCCCATGGAGCAGCAATTTTGGCCCAGGAAGCAAAGTTTGGCCCAGGAAGCAAGGTTTGGCCCAGGAAGAGAGGAGGCAAAGAGCTGAGTCATGCATGCGGCCCATCATTCCATGCTTGGCCAGTTGGCCCAGGAATTCACGCATGGAGGCATGGAGCACAGGAGCAGCAAGCCTTTTGTTCATTTTTCTTTTCCATTTTCTTTTTTGGTAGTTCTTTAGTTTTCTTTGCATAAATATTCTGACGAGCTCACTATTTGCTATTGTATGCATATGGATTATGCATGGTTGCTATTGTTGCATCGAGCTCACTGTTTTCAGTGGTTACATATATCGATGTTTTCGTTTTGTGTTACCGCTTCCCGATCGTAATCGACGCGTTTCCGTTCGAAATATTCCGTTCCCGATATCCCGTAATACCGGATTCGTTTTCCCGTCCGGCCTTCCCGTTCCCGTTCCCGTTCCCGGCCAAAAAATACAGGAGCAGGAATGGTTAAGACATTTTCCCGACCGTTCCCGACCGTTTTCATTCCTAGTTGGTAGTCTGCTGCAGATGAGGCTGCTTCTCTTATAAAATATGATGACCGAGAATGGGCTGGGCTCCTGGGATAATAATCGGTGGTGTTGTCGTGTTGACGTCTAGCTAGCATATTTGTGATATATATACGTTAGTAGTCAAGCAGTTCCACTGAGGATTAAGCATCGTTTGTTCATACAGGGAACAAGCTGGCTAGCTTAGCATTTGAGTGACACGTTACATTCATTGACTTCAACAAAAGAAGAAGAAAATAAACATGGGAATGTATGCGTCTCCACGCACAAAATTTAGAAGTCCACCATCTCAAAAAAAAAGTCCATATGTCATTACGCTGTTTCTGCGGCGCCGCGGCGGTTAATTGCTTGTAGGAACGGTCCAGATTTCTGTAGGCGAAGCCCACTTGAGGTTGGGCTGCCATCTCCTAGGCCCAGCCTTTTGAATACGATCCACTCGATTTTCTTCAAAAAGAAGGAAAAAATCTACATTACCTCTCTCAACTTGTATGAAAGTATTTTTTTTTCTAAACTCTAAAATCGGGTAAACCACCTCCCTAAACTTTTAAAACCGTTCATTTTCTCTCACTAACCGGTTATAAACGGTTTTCAAAGGCAGTTTTGTCTTTTTTTTTTTTATTTATTTCGGCTGAATCTTTGAAAACTCAAAGTAAATAAAAAATCATAAAATGGAAAATCCAATATTGTTGGACTCCACATGAGTAGATCTACACAATGTATAATAATATGATATGCTTTAGTACATTTTTTTTTTGTAGCTTTTGATCTATGCTTTTTCTGTAATTAATTCATAGCTGCGTTTTCTAAGGTCCAATTGTGGTGAAGATTTTTATGGTGGGTTTATTATTGTATGTTTGAACTATAGTAAAAATTTCATACTCATTGGATCATATATAACTTAGTTATAGATTTATTTAGATGTATGCTTGTTAAAAAGTATTTATAAATCTATAACTAAGTTACACATGATCTAATGAGTATGAACTTTTTACTACAGTTCAAGATATAATAATTTGCCCACTATAAAATTTTCACCACAATTGAACCATAGAAACTGCAGTTATGAATTAATTACAGAAAAACATAGATCTAAAGGTACAACAAAAAAATATAATAAAACATACCATATTATATATTCACTGTGTAGATCTACTCACGTGGAGTCCAACAAAATTGAAATTTCTATTTTATGATTTTCTGCGATTTACATTGATTTTTCATAGATTCAGCCAAAATAAATAAAAAAAAAAAAAAGACAAACAATTTTAAAAGTTCAAGGTGATGGTTTACCCGATTTAAATTTTAGAGAGGAAAAGCAAACTTTCATAAAAGTTGAGAAAGATAATGTGAACTTTTTTTTCAAAAAAGAATACGATCTTGTCCCCGAACGTGGAGAGGGAACTCCCCGAAGCTCAGGAAGTCGGTCCGCTTTTTCCCCTGATGAATCGTCTGTTAATAAATCTGACCCTCCTTCCAAAAGGGTGAAAGAACACATATAATTCGCACAGCGAAAATTGTGAATTCAATTTCGTTCAGCATGATGATCCTTCTGCATCTGAAAAACTCGAGAATGTCTCGAGCCGACCTAATTTTTTACATGTACAGTTGCGTATTTGATTTCTTCTATAAAAATGCACTCACAGATGTGTACTCAATGAGCTCGCCAAAAGTACTTGCAGCAAAATCCCTGAGCTGGCCATTCTCCGCCTAGTGCACAAAACAGTCAGATTCCCCTCGATCAGGCAGCAGGAGAATACATGGAAAATCCCAGCCCACTCGTGAAGTCTCCACGTGACACGGCATCAAGCTCTTAGAGCAGAATCGGCAACTGCAGCTGGCTTCACCCACAGAACAAGCAACCTACTCCTAGCACCAGACAAAATTAGGTCGGCTCGAGCGCAACCCACGAGAGCGTGCTCCGTGCACAGGGGTCGCGACAGGGCTCCTCATCGCTCATCACTGGCCAGTAGCCACTTCATCAGCATTTCCCGAAAGCAAGAGCAAAGGTCACCAAGCCCGGTGAACCAGATCCGATCGCGCCACAGCATCCTTCCATTCCCGTCAGGAATTCCGGGGCAGCAAGCCACCGGGAGGGACCCAATCATCTCCCGGCGAGTGGGGTGGAGTGCACTCCAAAACGCGCCCGCACTGTCGATGCCCCATGCGTACAAGGCACTGGAAGTCCGGAGCTCCGTTCGTCCGGTCGCCATCGCGGCGCCACGCCCATACAAACGGCGCCACACACACACACTCCGGTGAAAGACGCTGTAACAAACAGGGCCGCGGTTACAAGTGGGCTGCTTGCCTCGTTCGGGCACGCCGCGCGAATCCGGCAACCGGCGATGTCGCCTTTTACTGATGGGGATCAGGCAGGAGACCAACGCCCTAAGCAACGGTGAAAGTGTTGATGTGAGACCCGTGTCGTTACTTGGAAGCGTTGTATTACTTGGTCATTAGCCGCAGCGACAGCGTGGCGTCCCCCCTGCGTCTGTGAGGGTATAAGAGACCCGCACAGAGTGACATAAACGCATGCAATTTTAATTATCACCTCAGCTCAGCTCGTGGAGGAGAAGCAGCTGCAGTGCTCTCTGGTCTGCACTAGCAAAGATGAAGGACTTGGCGGGGCTGGGGCACCTGTTCGTGGTGACCTTCCTGTTCCACTTCGCCTCCTTCATGGTGATCCCGGCGGTCACCGACGTAACCATGGAGGCCGTCTGCCCCGGGCGCGACGAGTGCTCCGTCGCCATCTACCTCAGCGGCTTCCAGAACGCAGTGAGCATTCTCGCGTGCATGCCTCGCCGCCACGTTTGCTTCAGTTCGAGCGGCTGATGCCAGGATCCATGACACCGGCCGGCGCCGTTCTGGACGGCCAATGCAGGTCACCGGGCTGGGGGCGCTCGTGGTCACCCCCATCGTCGGGAACCTGTCGGACAGGTACGGCCGGAAGGCGCTGATGACGCTGCCGGTGACCGTGGCCATCGCGCCGCTGTGTAAGTGGACCTTGCATCATGACCTGTTTTCTGATGAAAATCATGCGGCGTCTGCTCAGATTTGGAGAATTTTCACCATTGTTTTGGCAGTTATACTGGCATGCAACCGCATGGAGGTGTACTTCTACGTGTACTACGTCGCCAAGATCATTGCCGGGGTCTTCTGCGAGGGCACCATGCACTGTCTCTGCCTTGCCTATGTGGTAAAATCTACGGACTGCAACAATCGAGGTCACGTGTAGTGCGTATATTGCCAACGAAAAAAATAAAACACTGTCACTGTAAATAAATAATAAACCGTAGGACAAGGAATCATAAGCTATATTATGGGAACATCACAAAATACATCATAAAACATTATACGTACACTACGCGAACATCACTCCACGTCGCCTGAACAACAAACACAAATTTAGACGACTGTCGTACGTGAACATCACAAAATAAATCATAGAACATCGCTCAGACACAAAATTCACGCGATTGAAGTATAAGAAAAGTGAGAAAATACACAATCTAAAAACAAGCGACGAACTGATTTTTTGCTATAGGGCCCACGTGTCAGTTTAACAAAAGTGATGGAGCAAACGGCGAGTCCTTGACCAGGTCGAGTGTGTGGACGCAGGCTGACCACGTGGGGCCCAGGCGTCGCGCAGCAGCGTTTGGTCTCCTCTCTGGCGTGTCGGCAGCCGGGTTCGTGTCGGGGACCTTGACCGCGCGCTTCCTCCCAACTGCATCCACCTTCCAGGTCGCCGCCGCCGTGGCCGTGGCGTCAGCCCTCTACCTCAGGGCCTTCCTCCCCGACGCTGGCGGCGTCTCCTGCGCTGACGAAGCCTGCGATCCGCTCCTCCAGGATTCGTCCTGCACCTCTTCCACATCATCCTCCGATGAAGAGCTCTCGCCTCGGCTGCCGCTGCATAAGAGCGGGCTGCCGTCTCTATCCGACATGGTTGCGCTTCTCACTGGCAGGTGAAATCTCTTGGTGTATGAGTATGACAGTTTTTGTGACTCTGCTCTCTAACTTCTCTAGTCTCTAGAGGATCGTTTACTCTTGGAGTTTCTGAGTAATCTACTGATCGTTGGTTTACTTCTCCCTGTAGTTTGGCCATGTCAGGGGCAGCAATCGTCACTTTCTTTTACAGTCTAGGTGAACATGGGCTTCAGACTGCATTGCTGGTATCAATTCTCCTATCTGATAATTTGTTGGACTGAAATTATTGTGTTCCTGCATATTGTTGTTCAGTGCCTAGCAGGAGTTTGTCACCAACTTTCGAATTGTATTATTTTTTGTCAGTTGCACCCACTAGCCATAATTTATATGCTTATCTATGGTTGAATCCTATGCAGTACTACCTGAAGGCACAATTCGGTTACAGCAAAAATGAGTATGCTAATCTACTTCTAATCGTCGGTGCTGCTGGAATGCTATCACAGGTACCAAAACGACGATAAAAGAAATGTCAAGTGATTTTAGAACTACACCCTTAGCTTGAATTTTAGTTATATGGATATGGAAGCTATAGCATTGAATTTCAGTCATTTCAAGACTCCAATAGTATTCATTCATTCTGGAGATGCAATTTATTTTTCTCACACTTAATGTTTGCAGCTCACTGTAATGCCTATCTTGGCTCCGATTCTGGATGAAGAGATGTTGCTTATTGTTGGGCTGCTAGGTGGATGTACTCATGTAATAGCTTTCAGAAAGACTTTTATTCAATTCTTAATCAGAAGATTCTTTGATTTTTTTTGGCTAAATGAATAAATCATCAAATATTGCAGGTTTTCTTGTATGGCATCGCATGGTCATACTGGGTACTTTCTTTGCACTTGACAATTTCTTTAAATGGTCACGTTTGAGATTATATTCCTGTCCCAGTGAAATGACTCCATAAGTAAACCTGTAAAAGTGTGCTGGCTTCATAGTTCAGCACTGTGTTCCAAGTGTTTAGAACTAATGCCAATCTTCTGTTGAGCATCTGAATTCATTTCTTTCTTAACTATTTCTTAATCATCTTGCAGGTACCTTATTTTGCTGCAGCATTTGTAATTTTGAGTGCTTTTGTTTACCCATCTGTAAGCCACTGTTAGCTGGCCATTTTTATAATTCCTTTACCTTATGTGGGACTACAAAAAATCTTGATGGTGATTTCAATTTTTATAGATAAGAACCAAAGTATCAAAAAGTGTCGGATCAAATGAGCAGGTAATTTGATTTTCTGATAACACTGAACTCATGATGTTCGCCATATATTACCTTACAGTTGACACTACTGTGTTTTGCCTGCCAAATCTATGTTGTGGTGTTGCCTTCTAGGGAATTGCTCAAGGATGTATATCTGGGATCAGTTCTTTTGCAAGCATATTAGGTCCCCTCGTTTTTACTCCCTTAACTGGTAAGCATTTGTTATAGAATTAGATAAATAATAACAAGTATTTCTTTAGCAAGGTATAGCTGGCACAATTCTCATCTCGCTTTGTTGTGCCAGCATGGTTTCTTTCTGAAACAGAGCCCTTCAACTTCAAAGGTTTCAGTATTTTGTGTGCTGGCTTTTGCACCGTAAGTCTTCGATGAAAAATGTTTTGCAATTTTGTTCATTGTAAATCTGACATGTAGCACTAATGGCTTGGTATATTTTGCAGCTCATTGCGTTTATTATCAGTTTGAGGATGCGTGGAGCTCAATCTAATACGTGCAAGAAGACCACAGTTCAGCATGAGCAAGCATGATAGAATATAGTGTCACCTACTGTTTTTTATTCTGCCCAAGTACATAGACAGGAAAGGACAGGATGGAAAAAACGTGACTTGAAGCAAAAAAAGAAAAAAGGTATAATGACAGAAACTGCTAGAGCTCGATTTCGTATGTTCAAAGAAAAAGGCATTTTATCCTTCACTGGAATGCTGAGCATTGCAAAATTGATAATTGCCATGCCGTCGAGCAAGCTCAGTCGTTTGTAAATATGCTCCTAGTAGAAAGTAATTGAATTATTTGCAAAAAGGGAAGTGACTGAATTATTGTGTCTTTTTTTATATATAAAACAGGAGGGGTTGCCCCCTACTGAACTTTTATTAAAATGAACTTGAAAGTTTGCATCATGCTTCATTTCTTTGGATTAGCCATGAATCAATGTTTCTGTGCTCTCAGAGGAGGTAATTTGCATTATCCACTAATAATTTGAGTATGCAGTTAAGTTGCTTTGTCCAGTTAAATATGTAGAACATGTTCCTCATTTATAGGTCATCCTTTAACTTCTGCTTTGTATGTATTATATGATGGTAAATATATTTCCTCTACTATTTGTTTCAATGTTTAACTGGTTATTAAGACTTTTTTTCAATGTTTTCTTTGGGCAGTTAAATATGTTTTTGTTTGTCCACAAATTGCTAAATCTGTGTAATCAGAATTTCCTATGCATCTGTGCATTTTGTTAAATCTGTGTCAACTGTCAGGCAACAACGCAACACACAGGTATCACAAACGCTCTCTTTTCTTCGTTCCGAGGACAGCATATTTCCCTATGCATTTTTTGAATCGAACGTAGTAAAAATTTTAATTTGCTTTCCGGTGTCAACAGGCAGCTACGAATTGTGATTAAAAATTATTGGTCTTTACCCTGGTTAAGGGCTTCCAGTGTCACAATTTTATCAAAGAATTTTGATTAGAATTGTAGAGCTTTACCCTGGTTAGAGGGAGCCCTTCCAGAAATTCTCTGTGGCCCGGGTGGGCCTCAGAGGGGGTTTGGAAATAGTTTTCAACCAGCAATTGACGCGCCTCGGTATTACCTCATGAGCTGCGTCATTGCCCCAAGCGCAAAGATGAGTTTTCCTGAATGCCCACAGCTTCCATTTATAGGTTCCTTTGGACGTGTGTTTGCTAGTCCACGCGATGTGGTACTAAACAAACAACCGAACTCCGTCCAGAGTTCCCAAGTTGGGCCTTTTCCCCTCTGTTCACAACTTCACACCCAGACAATAATGGGCCTAGCATTTCAGCCTAGAGTCATGCGGGCTTTAATAATTTGGAGAACTAGTGGTTTGTATTAGGAAAAGTATATTTTACATCCCTGAATTATCGTCGTAGCCTAATTGTTCTCCTCAAACTATAAAATCAGACATCTTGCCCCTTGAACTCTCAAAATTGTTCAAATCAGCTTCCTAGCTTGTTTTGAAGTGATTTTGAAGGTAGTTTTATTTCTTTTCTTTTAGTTAAAAATTTTGGTAAATCTATCTATCTATCTATCTATATCTATATTCTACTCTATACTATAAAAGAGCGAAGGAATTAAAAAATACTTGTTACCTAACAATTTCTTACCCACTAATATTAGCACCGTTAGATGACTAAGTATCTTTAAATCTAACCGTCCATATTAATCTAACCGTGGGCCATGCAACGTCTTACGCTTACATCTTATGATCTTGCGCGTTCCTGCCGTAGGAAATTCCACGGTCCCTGGCCTGTGCCTGTTTTTTTTTTCACCGCGATTGATGTCTACCCGCGCCACAGAGGAAAGAATTGCATGATGCCCTCCTGCGCGGGGGGTGCTATGGTCCGGCCGGCCGGACCATAACCACGCGCCCATGATTATTTCCCTCCAGACTCGCAACGCGCGCGGAGTAATGCGGCATGTCCTTCCTCCAATTAATGGTAGTGGGCCGTAGTATATCATAATGGGCCAATGGATAAATAGACTTCCACAGAAATCTGACTACAAACCACACGGGAACCATCCACAAAGTTGTAGAATAAAGTACCAATCTGCATGTGCTGATGTCATAGTTCTAAAGAAACTAAAAAAAATCTATAACGGTTAGGCTAAGCGTCTAAATTGAATTCTAATTACACCACCGTGTTTCTTGCATTAAATCCTTCGAGATAAGACCTCACATGGATATATTTTATATAATTTCTTTTAACGAACATTTATTACATAAAGATAGAATATTTTTCTTTTATTGAACACAGACAATGTTCTAGGCTGAGAAAACAATGTTCCGTCTTCACAATAAAAATGTTCTCGGTTCAGGAGAACAACGATCCAGATCTAATATAACAAATTATATGTTCATACGATCGGTATAGTATTATAACATCTATAAGAAGCAACAAGAGTCATGAAATATATAGAAATAGATAAATAAATAACATAATATATAGAAAACAAAAAATAAATAATAAATACTTTAAAATATTAAGAAATATGTAGATAAGTAACATAAATAGAAAACATAAAAGATAGAACAAAGCCTAAGAGAAAAGAAAAACACATAATAGAGGACAAATACAAAAAACCACATGGTGATACTATTTAAACAATCTAAAATGCCATAAAACATCTCACGGGTACTCAAAGATAATCGTGGAATATCTCATTAATGCTACATGAACATCCCAAAATTCATTATATAACATTCTGAAATCTCTAGTTTGGTTTTGGTGAATTGATGAAACCCTAAGTGCTAACCTAGTTTATCAAGTGATCATGAAATAGATAGCACATTCCAAGTGCTGAAGCAAATGAAGATCATGACATGATGATGGCGATGCCATGGTGATGATCAAGTGCTTGGACTTGAAAAGAAGAAAGAGAAAAACAAAAGGCTCAAGGCAAAGGTATAAATGGTATGAGCTATTTTATTTTGGTGATCAAGACACTTAGAGAGTGTGATCACATTTAGGTTTGATAGCCGTACTATTAAGAGGGGTAAAACTCATATCGAAATACGGTTATCAAAGTGCCACTAGATGCTCTAACTCATTGCATATGTATTTAGGATCTAATGAAGTGCTAACACATTTGAAAATGTTTGTGAAAATATACTAACATATGTGCACATGGTGATACACTTGATGGTTGGCACATTTGAGCAAGGGTTAGAAACTTCACCGGCGGAGAGTGCGGACAGTCCGACGGTGCCATCGGCGCTCTAGACAAAAAAGACGGAGACCGGACGCTGGTCTCGATTGGACCGGCGCGTCCGGTCAGTAGAAGCTGCAGTGACGTTGGCGTCAGTCTCTGACCGGAAGCTGGGTCACTTAGTGACCGGACGCTGGAGGGTTGCGTCCGGTCCTGCTGACGTGGCAGCGCACAGAGGAGTTGTCGAGCATGACCGGGCGCGTCCGGTCGTGAAAAGTCATCTCTGGATGCTTATTGGAAACGACCGGACGCTGGGGTTCAGTGTCCGGTCACTTTGAGCTGCAGCGTCCGATCATCACTTGACCGTTGAAATCGGATGATCAACATTTGAAGAGAGGGGACACGTGGCACACATCGCGTGGCCGGACGCTGAGGTCCAGCGTCCGATCAATATGACCGGAGCGTTCGGTCACCCCGTGTTGTGCCCAGTGAAGGGGTACAACGGCTCTATTTCGTGGGGTCTTCTATTTAAGCCCCATGGCCGGCTCAAGCTCACTCTCTTGGCCATTTGCATTAACATAGCAACCTTGTGAGCTTAGCCAAAGCCCTCCCACTCATCTCCATCATAGATGCAACATCTTTGTGTGATTGGGAGAGAATCCAAGTGCATTGCTTGAGTGTTTGCATCTAGAGACACTTGGTGTTTGTGTTTCGCTGCGAGATTCGTTTGTTACTCTTGGTGGTTGCCGCTACCTAGACGGCTTGGAGTAGCGAGGATCGTCGAGCGGAGGGTGCTGATTGTCTCCGGCTCCGATCGTGGTGATTGTGAGGGGTTCTTGACCTTTCCCCGGTGGAGAGCCAAAATGTACTCTAGTGGATTGCTCGTGGCTTGTGTGATCCTCATCTTGTGTTGGTTGTGCGGCACCCTATTGAGGGTTTGGCGTGTGGTGCCAATTAGCGCGTGAACCTCCAAGTGAGTGAATCGCCACAACGAGGAGTAGCTTGCCGGTAAGCAAGTGAACCTCGGTAAAAAATCATTGTGTTCATCCTTTGATTCCGAGGTGATTGATCTTCATTGATATTGATTTTTGTGATTGATTGGTTCACTCCTCGATACGGCGGTATAACTATCTTATTCACTCTCTTTACATTACCGCAAACTAGTTGTCAAGCTCTTTAGTGTAGCTAGTTGTGAGAGCTTGTTAGTTTAGTTAGTGTGGCTCTTTAGTTAGCCTTTGAGAGCACACTAACTTAGTGTAGTGACATAGCTATTATGTGGATAGAAACTATATCAACTAGAATTATGGTAGGTGGCTTACACTTTTGGTAGGCTAGCGCAACACTTGCTTCGCCTCATAATTGTCTAACCAGTTTGCTAAGTGTTGTTGTAAAATTTTTTATTAGTCTATTCACCCTCCCCCTCTAGCCATTAGGACCTTTTAAGTGGTATCAGAGCCGAGGTCACCGTGATTTGAGGCTTAACAACCTTTGGTGTAAAAATGGCTCAAATCAACAACACCGAGAAGCCACCCCAATTTTATGGCATAAATTATCCGTATTGGAAATCAAAGATGACCACACATATCAAGTCAATCAATAGAAAAATGTGGAAGGTGGTAGAAATCAAAATTGAGATTGGTGATCCAGAGAATCCCACCGCGGCCAAAGAAGTGCTTCTCCAAAACAATGATATTGCTCTAAGTGCCATTCATGATGCAATTGATAAGAGAACATTTAAGCAAATCAAGAATATTGAGATGGCTCATGAGGCTTAGAAGAAGTTGGAAGAATCATTTGAGGGCACTCAAGCCGTGAAGGGTGCAAAGGCATACATTCTCAAAGAGAAGTTTGCAAGCTTCAAGATGAAGGAGGATGAGAGTGTGCCGGAGATGTTCCATAGGCTTCGAGTGCTTGTCAATGATCTCAAAGCACTTGGAGAAGAAGTGAAGGACAAGGACTTCTCCCACAAGTTCTTAAGATGCTTACCTTCAAGATTTGGCACATTGGTCACTATTCTAGAGATGATACATATAGAGATGATGATGAGAAGGAAGAAAAGAAGGAGAAGAAAGAGGAGAAGAAGGATACGAAGATGAAGAGCATGGCATTCAAGGCCACATCATCCAAGGGCAAGGCAAAGCAAGATACTTCAAGTGAAGATGATGGCTCATGGGATGATGATGATAATGAGAAGATGTCCCTCTTTGTAAAGAAATTTGGCAAGTTCATAATGAAGAAGGGCTACCGTGCTAGAAGAAAGAAGTCTTTATCTAAGAACAAAGAAGAATCAAGAAGATGCTTCAAGTGTGAAAGCAAAGATCATCTTGTTGCTCAATCTTCATACAATAGCGACAATGATGAAGACAACAAGAAGAACAAGAAGAAGGACAAGAAGGAAAAAAAGAGAAGGACAAGATGACCTTTAAGAAGAAGAAGGGTGGTTCATATGTGGTCACTTGGGATAGTGATGCTTCCTCAAGTGATGATGATGATAGTGATGATGACTAGACCACCAAAAAGAAGGCACTTGCAAGCATTACAATCAATGAGAAGCCTTATCTCTTCGACACTCCATCATGCTTCATGGCTAAGGCCACTAAGGTACAAATTTGTGATGATGGAAGTGATGAGAAATATGATAATGAAAATGAAAATAAAAGTGATAGTGATGATGATGAATCTACTAAGAATGAACTATTTGACATGCTAGAAGATGTTAAAGAACACTTTGATATTAAGAAAAGAGAATGCAAGAGCTTGGATAAGGAGGTAAAAGCCCTTAAGCAAGCCCTTGAGCTAAAAGCAACTCATGAGAGGCTAGAGGAAGCTCATGAGAAGCTTGGCAAAGCTCACAAAAAGCTTTAAAAGGCTCATTCCTCTTTGCTTGATGAGCAAAATAAAAAGAAGCATGTTGAAACTTGCAATATAGGCTTAACTTGTGATATAATTGATGCATCATTATCTATGCCTATCATTGTTGCTCCCACTAGCCCTTCTTGTAGTACTTCTATTTTCACCTCATCTACTAGTGATGGTCTCACTTGTGATACCTCACTAATAGTTGAGAATGAGAACCTCAAGAAGGAGGTCAATAAGCTCACCCACACCTTGGCTAAGGCCTATGGCGGTGATGACCGCTTGCTTATGTGCTTAGGTAGTCAAAGAGCTTTTCTCTACAAAGAGGGATTGGGCTATACCCCCAAGAAAGGCAAGGCGGCCTTTGCTCCTCACAAGACGAGTTTTGTGAAGAACAATGGTCGGTTTTGCACTAGTTACAAGCAAGTTGGTCATAAAGAGCATGAATGCAAAAACAAGAGCAAAAATGCTAATGTATCCTTCATTAACCTTGATTCTTTTTATATGCTTACAAAGGGTGCAAATGGTGTAAAGGCTAAGTTCATTGGTAAACTATGAATGGGCTCAAAGAATAAAGCCATTTGGATACAAAAGAGCTTAGTGACTTGTAACAGAACCGACCAATTATACGAGATTAAGTAAGAAAATCTTCCGCCAAAGCAGATAATTTAGCTAACTTAAGCCCGTATAACCCGGTACTCCATGAAACCATGAAGAATTTCAAACCAATCGACATACAAACCAAGATCGTACAAGTTTAGCAAGTACCGTCACACGTTACATAAAGTTCGCAACGACAGTTGATACATCAGAGTTTAGAACATAAAGTTATTACATACCAAGTTCGAACTGAAATAGCGGAAGCAAATAGTTTTAAAGCCACACACACACTTTTGATTCAGATACAGTGCCAGTAGGTAGTCATTTCCAACAAAAGCATCAGATGAGAAATACGGAGTGACCATTTGCCCTTGGTCCTAGTTGTCACCCATCGCCGGGTACAGGCAGTTAATGCAATACCCGTAGTACATTTGACCATCTGCAACAACAATGGGAACAACGCCCTGAGTACGAGAAGGTACTCAGCTAGACTTACCCGTCTTAAACCAAAATAAAACAACGCCAAGGATTATGCAAGGCTTTCTTTAGTGGGCTAGCTGACTCTTTTGCGAAAGCATAAGTTATCATGAATAAACCATTTTAAGTACTTTGCATCATCTTTATTATAACCTATCCATCTAGGTAAGCACATGTACTATAGCAATCACATGATTAACCAATAACATCCAGTTACCAATTTAGCCTTAGCATAACTCACATCATCCAGATAACCATCATTTGTTCCATAATAATTACTACGATGCCGTAGCTCGAGTCAAGTGCTCACTATCCAGGAGCGATGGCGATTCGAATCGATTCCAAACCAGCTGGTGATTTATTCCTCAGACAAACCATGCTTCCCCTGCCAGGGTAGCTTAGATCACAAATGACACTTTTCAGGTAGCCGCGGGATAATCTGGAGCCGCAGTACCCAGGGACCGCCCGACTGTCAGGAATCAGGTCACACCTACCCTTGGGCTCACTCTTCGCGCCCCTGTCATACCCCTATCAGCACCAATACGCGCACTCGTGTAGATCCCAGCCCGAATAGTGCCACTAGCTTCGCGGTCGAAAGGTACTGTATTCGGCCAGCTAAATGTAAGGCATGCGTTCAACATGACAAGAGGGACGAGCAACGATCGGTCCTTAATCGACACAGACGGAAACTAACAGCACCCCAGAACCCTGTCTGGTTGCCTCCAACTATTCCGTCCAGTCTCCAATTTTCCATCACATATGGTTAATTCCAGGATATCATTCTTTCCATAGCCAATCTCTTCCAGTAACCACCTATAATGTAGGTGACCGGGTATCACCGATCGCTATCGGTCTAAGCAAGGCTAAGCAGTTATTCTATCCTGACCTAACAGGGTCAAAGGTAATAAGGTAGGTAATGATAGTAATAAATGCATCAACGGTTTCAATCAACTCCTACAACTTAATGCAACAATATATAAACTCATATATATATAAAGAATTGCTTTTATAAAGTAGGAGACTTAGAATGCTCCGGGGCTTGCCTTGTTCGAATGAACTAGGTTGGTGATCCACGCACTCCGGCAAGTCCTCTCCTTGCTCCTCTTCCTCTGGCACCTCTTGTGCCTGGACTTCTTGTGGATCTGTCCCGGTCTGCTCTTCCTGAACTGCTACTAGCAACTCCTCCTGCGATCCTGTATGATGCAGATGTATAAGTGCTAATGCATAGGTGCATCGGAGAGATGACATGTAATGATCATGATGCATGAAATGTAGATGACCATGTTTAACTTCATTAGACATAGTAGTAGCAAAGCTCTTCTACAAGGTAGTCAACATCATCCAAGAACATGTACTACTATCTACTACGACAACCACTGTACTAACATGCCAAATCACCACAGCAAACTAAGATGCTACAAAGATACACCAAAGAGAACATTATTAACTAAACTCGCATTAAAGAAGATCATTTGATTTCATTTTAAACTAGGGCTACACAGCAACATATATTTCTGTTGTTCATAAAAATCTGAGAAAATTACAGTAGCCTAGTACTACTCTAAGTAGACTACCATAAAATTTTCATGGCATTTGGATAAGTAGAATAGCCTACACAAAAATGACAAGGCATAATTGCTTAAAAAGGCATAAATAGAAAACCTTAGTTAAAAGTGCCAAGCAATAGATTTAATATTTTTCCTAACATCCTTAAGGTACTGGGATACTCCCCACAAAATTTCATGGTCATAGGATTCATAGATAATTTACAAAAATTTACACAAGTATCAATCAATGATAAAAGGAAAATCTATAACTCAAAAACCACACATGCAATGACTCTCAAATTTTTACCAGAGCTTATACTAAGCAAGAATAGCTTACCCACAAAATTTTATAATTTTTGGGCCATAAAAACTCTAGATATAAAATAAACAAATTTGCATGCATTCAAAAACACATTTCAATTTTCCATTTAAATCTTCCAAAATTTCTACTGTAAGTATCAAGACTATATTTTTCCTAAATACTAGACTTCCTAAGGAACACTACCAAATTTATTTCACAATTTTTGAATCTACAAAACTGGAGATACAATTATTACAAAACAGCATAGAAATCTGTTAATTTGAACTAGCCTATCACTAAACTGTCACTGACGCGTGGGACCCGCTTGTCAGCCGGACCCGCCTGTCATTGACACAGAACAGGGGAGACGGCACGCGACGGCGCGGCGATGGTCGAGCTCGCCGACAGTGGCTCCTCCAGCGAAATCGACAGCACCTACACGATCTACGCGACGAGCCGCGTCGAATGGTGCTACCGGCGAGACCTAAGACCTAGCGGAGGGGGCTCGTCGCTAGTGATGGCGGCACGGCAGCGCTCTGGCGCGAGACGCCGGCGACAACAAGCCATGACTGACTCAACCGAGCTCGGCATGAGCTACCGGGGATCGCTACGGTGCTACCCAGGCAAAGAGAGGAGGACGAGGGAGTTTCCAGCTACCACGACCACGGCGGCCTCAACTCCGGCGAGGACACGCCCATGGCGGCGGTGGCGGGAATGGACAATGCGTCCTTACCAAAGCTCAAATGGCTCGGCGGCGAGGTGGACGTGCGGAAGGGGACTACGGTGGCGCTGGTACGGTGGCGATTGCACAACATGGGCGAGCTTTGTGCTGCCAATGGCGCCGGCGCGGCTGCGGCGCTGCGCAGTGCTTGCTGCGGGCGACAAAGGAGAAAGTAGAAAGCCGAATGAGAGCGCGGGAGGGAGTGGGCAAGTGCGGGGCGTGTTGAGGCGCGCGGCAGCCCGACGTGGCCTGGCTCGACAGGACATCGACGACGTGTGGCCTCCACGCGGCAGCCGAGCTCTGCCACGGTCGGCCACTGAATCGCCCGATTCAGTGCGACAATGCTCGCGATTATGGCCTGACAGCGTGTTTTCGTGAAGCTCGATCTTCTAATCCGTGAAGTAATAGCTCATACAATCTACACAAGAGTTGTAGCTCTAAGTACCATCTGTAATTCGTCTTAAACGATCAAGACCTAATTCGCAACGAATAACGAGTTACATCAAACCAAAGTCAGCTTCAACAAACTGTAAAAGCAACTTCGATTTAGGAAATTTTCTAAGTGCTCAAAATAGTGAAAAGCTGATTTTTGGAAGCCAATTTCAAGCATGTTAGGAGCTAAACTAGTCTATGACACAAACATAAAAGTTGTTCCCCACATCAAATACTACAACTTTACTTTAGTGACCACCTTCATGCAATCTATAGCACGCAGTTCAAACTTGGTCAAACATGTTACATTCAAAGGATGACTTGTACTTGAACTCTGACCTAATGACCTATTTACCCTTAACCATGAATATCAAAGTTGTTCATAATAGTGCTCTAGACATGTTTAAGCTAATTGCAAGGTCACACACTCATTTCATGCATTGGTCACACATAGGGCTATCCAGTTCAACACACATAGCATCACTTAAGTACTGGATTAGACAAAATGATCTTCATGAACATTGTTCCACTAGTCATCATAAGTGTAGCTAATATGTTTTAGTGACTCACATCAACTACTTACACCTATTCACTCATGATCATAAGCATACACAAAGAAAACATGAAATAACAAGACATGTTTCATATGTTTCATTCATATGTTTCAAATGTAAAAGAGTAAATATGAATGCTTGATGCTCATGCTTATGCAATGCAAGTCAATTTATGTAAGGCTAACACCCAGGGTGTTACAGCCCTCCCCCCTTATAAGAATCTCATCCCGAGATTTTGAGTTACGAACCATTTGTTATAAAAATCCGTATAAGCGTTTCGTAGATATTCTCCTGTTTCCCATGTCGCATCGCCATCATCGTGATGACTCCACTGTATCTTATATGTTCTCACCACTTTATTCCGAGTGGCTCTGTCCTTAGTGTCCAAAACTCGAACCGGTTGCTCATGGTATTCCAAGTCTGATTTGAGCTGAATGCTCGGAGGTTCTATTCTCTCTTTCGGAATACGCAAGCACTTCTTCAACTGTGATACATGGAAGACTGGAAAGATCGAACCCATCGCTTCTGGTAACTGTAACTTATAAGCCATAGGACCCTTCTTTTCTACGATCTTGTACGGTCCTACAAACCTAGGAGCAAGTTTTCTCTTTACTCCAAACCTTTGTACCTTCTTCATTGGAGTAACCTTCAGATAAACGTAGTCACCTACTTCAAACTCAAGAGGTCTCCTCCTCTGATCGGCATATCTCTTCTGGCATGACTGTGCCGCTTTCATGTTTTGTTGGATAATATGGACCTTTTTCTTAGCCTCGTCAACAAAATCGATTCCATAAAACCTTCTCTCTCCAGGCTCGACCCAATTCAATGGTGTCCTACATTTTCTGCCATACAAAGCTTCAAATGGAGCCATCTTGATACTTTCTTGGTAACTGTTGTTGTAAGCGAATTCTGCCAAAGGTAACCATGATTCCCATGAACCCTTAGACGATAACACACAAGCTCTAAGCATATATTCTAGAACAGCATTAACTCGCTCTGTCTGCCCATCTGTCTGTGGGTGGTAAGCTGTACTACGAATCAAGCTAGTACCCAACCCTTTATGAAGTTCCTCCCAAAAATGAGCGGTAAATTGGGACCCACGGTCAGACACGATAGTCTTTGGTATACCATGTAATCGGACAATCTCTGCAGTATACTTCTCAGCATACTGAGGTGGTCGGAAAGTTGTTTTGACTGGTAAAAAGTGAGCTGATTTGGTAAGGCGATCTGTGATTACCCAAATCGAATCATTCCCCTTTGGTGTGGTAGGGAATCCGGTGATAAAATCCATACTTATATCATCCCATTTCCAATCTGGTAGTGACAAAGGTTGCAACATTCCTGCGGGTCTCATGTGAAGAGCCTTCACTCTACAACACATGTCGCAACGAGCAACATAAGCTGCAATCTCCTTCTCCATTTTCGTCCACCAATAACGAGGTCTCAATTCTTGGTACATTTTGTTACTTTCAGGATGGATAGATAACTTAGAGTGATGAGCTTCACCCATCATTTTGTTCTTGAGCTCTCGATCTTTAGGTACAACTAGACGGTCCTTAAACCATAGCACTCCGTGTTCATCCACTCTAAATTGCCTAGTCGGTTCTTTCTTCATTTTCTCCTTGATATGGAATATTCCTTTATCTATTTTCTGACCCTCAATGATCTTGCTCTCCAAGGTACAGCTAACCTGGATGTTATGCAGCACAGCAGGATGTAACAAATTGAACCCATCGTCAAACAATGGTTGCAGAGCAAGAGAATGTGACTTCCTACTTAAGGCATCTGCTACTACATTTGCCTTTCCCGGATGATAGTGCACATTCAGATTATAATCCTTTATCAGCTCTAACCATCTTCTCTGTCGCATATTCAACTCAGACTGAGTAAATATGTACTTGAGACTCTTATGATCTATAAAGATATTACACACATTCCCAAGCAAGTAGTGTCTTCAAATCTTTAGAGCATGCACAACAGCTGTAAGCTCTAAATCGTGCGTAGGATAGTTAACCTCATGCTTCCTCAACTAACATGAGGCATACGCAATAACTCTTCCATCTTGCATCAGGACACATCCTAAACCATTCTTTGATGCATCGCAAAACACATCAAATGGCTTCTCTATATCTTGTTGTGCCAGAACAGGAGCAGTGGTTAGCAATTTCCGCAAGGTGCAGAAAGCTGCCTCACACTCCTCTGTCCAAACGAACCTATGATCCTTTTGTAATAAACTTGTCATCGGCTTGGCAATCTTTGAGAAGTCTGGGATAAAACGGCGATAGTAACCGGCTAATCCAAGAAAACTTCGAACCTCATGAACTGTGCTTGGTGCCTTCCAGTCCATAACCTCTTGTATTTTACTAGGATCTACTGAGATTCCATTCTCAGATAACACATGGCCGAGAAAAGGAATTGTCTTCAGCCAGAACTCACATTTACTAAACTTAGCATACAACTGATGGTCTCTGAGTCTAGTCAAGACAACCCTTAGGTGCTCGGCATGATCCTGTTCGTTCTCAGAGTATATCAGAATGTCATCAATGAACACAATCACGAACTGATCTAATTCCGGCATAAAGACCGAATTCATCAGATACATAAAGTATGCAGGAGCATTTGTCAAACCAAAGGACATGACAAGATACTCGTATAAACCATATCTGGTGGAGAACGCGGTTTTGGGTATATCTTGTGGTCGAATCTTGATCTGATGGTACCCTGATCTCAAATCTATCTTGGAGAACACTTTGGCTTTTGATAATTGATCAAACAAGATATCAATCCAAGGTAAAGGATACTTGTTTTTAATTGTCACCGCATTCAGTGGCCGGTAGTCCATGCACATCCGTAAGGAGTTATCCTTCTTCTTCTTCACGAACAGTGCGGGACATCCCCATTCCGATGAACTTGGCCGAATTAAACCTTTAGTCAACAGATCCTGGAGTTGTTTCTTCAACTCGGCTAATTCATTTGGAGGCATCCGATAAGGCCTTCTTGAGATCGGTGGTGTTCCAGGGATTAACTCAATGGCAAACTCAACATCTCTATCTGGTGGAAGACCAGGTAACTCCTCTGGAAACACATCCGGAAACTCACACACTACTAGAATCTTAGCTAGAAGAGTAGTTTGGACTGCACAAGTTGTACTGGCCAGATCTATTCTCCGAGGTAAGGTTACTTGAAATGTACCTTCTCCAACAGGTTCCTTGAGAGAAATGTTTCTTCCCCCAACATCAATTACTACACCCATCTTAGTCATCCAGTTCATTTCTATAATCACGTCCCGTAACTAGCCACGCATAACTATCAAGTTAAACTTATATCGCCTGCTTTGCTATGCAATTGGTTTACTCCCGGATTATCGATTAGTTAACAGATCAACTACGGCTGAACTGATCCAATAAGCACATTCCAATTCAACTATCTTTTGCTCATACTTTCTTGCAAATGCCTGACTTATGAATGAATGAGATGATCCGGAATCAAACAAAATGACTGCAGGATGATTGTTGATAGAAAACATACCGGCTGTCATGGGTTCTCCTTCCGGGATGTCATCAATGGTGGTGTGGTGCACACGAGCTTGGTAATCGATTCTGCGGCTTCTTAGGATATGGGCAAAACTTCGCAAAGTGCCTAGATTGATTCTGATTGTAACACGGTCCTCTTACTTGAGTAGCGACTCGATGAAGCGCCTTGTCCGATCTTGGCTTGTGGCACCGCCATCTTGAATGGCTTCGATTCCTCTAAGGTTCTTTGGGCATTCGATTCCTCTGTTAGTGGCCTGAACCTTGCACGTGGGTAGGCGAACGATCTGTGTAAACAGTTTTGCCATCGAGGCCCTTATTTGGGACGGACTGACTCAAAAGATCTCTTGCGAGTCTTGGAAGTAGCATATACATTGTTGTTCTTCTCTTGCTTTAAGCAAATCACTAACAAAGTCATTGAAACCCGTTCTCGTCTTTGGTACCCACGTGCTTCATCATCTTGGGATTGAGACCTCTCTTGAAACTAGCGATCTTTTTTGGCATCGGTATTCACCATGTCGAGGCATAGCGACTTAGATTGTTGAATGCATGTAGATCTTGTGTCACAGATCTTGGTACCTTGGGTTAGTGCGAGAAACTCTCCAAACTTCATTTTCATCAACCTGTGGGGAATGTATGTTCTCGAAAAGCCTCCGTGAATTCCCTCCAAGTAATGTGGGCATTAGGTGGAAAAGTGGTGCGGTGATGCTTCCACCACATTCCTGCAGGGCCTTGCAGCTGATGAGCTGCATACTCAGTTTTCAATACTTCTGTCATCCTGAGAACACAGAACTTGTCTTCCATGGTGTTTATCCACTCTTCTGCATCCAATGGCTCTGCAGCTTCTTTGAAAATTGGTGGTCTGGTGTCCATAAAGTCCTTGAAACTACTATGCTAATTCGCTTCATGTCCACCTGGGTTTAACCCACGGCGGGTGTTGTCAGCGATATGGCGCAATGCAGCTTCCATATTCTGCTGCATGCCCTCCATGTTGCGTTGACTTCTAAGGAATTGTGCGTAGAACTGTTCCGCGGTGTACGGGGGAGGAGGAGGTGGCGGCGGTTCACGGTTCTCATTCCCAATTGCACTGCCACCTGCCTCAGCAGCATCATACACGATACGGCGAGTGTTCGGCATCTGCATATTTCAGTAACATTAATTATTAGGCGATGTTGTAGAGATCGCAAGCGAATAAAAAATTATGCCGTACTGAATTCACTGGAGAGAATAAATTCATACAATAAAACAGGGGCACAATAAGTCATTCCAATTAACACAACATCACTAATTAGATTACTTAAGCGCACACATCGCGTCCATTACAACCAAATTGCCAGCATACATACACTGGACTTTTATGCGTTCAGATATCGCATTACTAGCCAAGTTCCAATCACATGCCATGTCTAATAAGTTCGAAGCAAGATACATTAGGTTACATGCCGACAAAAGAAAAGTCATCGCGATAGGACCTAAACACTAGCGCAAGGCAACTAGCCTACTCCTCGGGGTCGTCGTCGGGATCGGAGACGTCACCATTGCCCCTAGGTGAAACTACAGGCTCATCCTCATCATCGATGTCCAAGCCAGCGGCGTCTGGAGGAGCATATGGGCCAACCCCATTGTAGAGTGCGTGAAACTCCTCATGCAGGTTAACGTTGTACTCCTCTAGCTCATCGATCCTCTACAGCAGCAGGTCCCTCGCGTTCTAGGCTTCATTCCTTTCCTGAACCAACTGTCCAATCATGTGGTCTGCATTGTTGTTGGCCTGAGTCAATGTATGCACCCGCTGCATAGCTCTATCACCTCTCTCTACCGCCTGGTCCTGCTATAAGCTCATATCAGCCAACTGCTCCTACAAACTAGCTATAGCACGTGCCTGCTGCTTCTTCTGCTTTCTTGCCTTAAGCTTATCATCACCACGCAAGCCAGTCAAAGTCCAGTAGGTACACTCAAGACCCTGATACGCTCTGATAGCGGCAAACATAGCACTCATAGCATGGTTGTCACTAGCCTGTCCCTCAGCCGGACCTCTGACCAAAGCACTTCCCTGAGGCTGAACCCAAATAGCATCACGAGGATCATCCCTAGGAAAGGTGCTAGCTAGAGCTGCTGCAAGCTCACTGGGAAATCTGCTCATGATGTCCCTAATGATGCGGAAAGCTGCTCCCTCTGCACCCTCACCAGGAGTGCGACCCTCAAACTCCAAGTGCCAACCGTCCCACTCTGGATCATCACTAAGAGTAGGAACGGTGATCTCTACCACTGCGAGTCCATCCTCTGCTAACTGACTCTCATTCCAAGAGTATACCGGCTCTTGACCCTCTGGGTACCCCACATCATGGAGCACTCTCCAAAGCAAGGTCTGCATGCCAAACTCGCTCAAGAAGGTGTCTGTGGTGCGGTGCTCCCTCAGGGCCAACTGACGTCGAGGTGCCCTTCCTCCGGTGGACTTACGGGCAGTCTGCTTCGTGCGAGCCATCTGTAGCAAATTGTTGTTTTATTACCCACGTGAGAACAAGGTTAAGTTGTCATTTTTATCAAAATGAGATAATCAACTTATAAGGGGAGGAACAATGCCATGAATGATATGTAACAACATGATGCATGCACGTTCCGTACGTTCTCACCAACTTAGGAAAAATAACAATTGCTAGCGGCATAGACGGTGGCATACAACGATCTCTCATAACGTAGCTAATACGTACTACACGATAGCGCTGTTATGTACCTGCAAAAGATCCACTTCAGCCCAACCCTTGACAGTATGAAAATTATGCATGAAAGCAGTAAAGTAATCTACTCGCTCTACCCGCATCCCCAGATACGCGTACAACGGTAGCAACTACCCGAACCATCGTCCGATCGACGGCATCGTCACCACAGGACGGAATTCTCCCACACATTGGATACCTTCATACAAACATGCGTATGGCATGTAAATAATTTGGCATCATATAAACACTTCCCTAGATCGGCAGTGTATCTGATCATGCTCTCACAACTCTCACTTACCGAGGCGTAGAGGCAACGAATCCATACAATACCACTCAAGTGAATGGCACTCATACAATAGCACGCCGTATGAGCGATGAAATAGAAATATGATGCAAAGACCCCCAACTCAGTACTTAAATAAGCCACCTAGAGTCCTTAACTGGGCATAAAGGATATGACCACTGGCACACTAGTAAGTTTTAAATTAGAGGTTGAAACACCTATATGCTATAAGTTCGTAATTAGTTTTGTAACACAAAACCCGTTTGTTTTAAATACACGCATGAACAGTAATCTGCTAAACCTTGCTCTGATGCCAGCTGTAACAGAACCGACCAATTATACGAGATTAAATAAGAAAATCTTCCGCCGAAGCAAACAATTTAGCTAACTTAAGCCCGTATAACCCAGTAGTCCGTGAAACCACGAAGGATTTCAAACCAATCGACATACAAACCAAGATCGTACAAGTTTAGCAAGTACCGTCACACGTTACATAAAGTTCGCAACGACAGTTGATACATCAGAGTTTAGAACATAAAGTTATTACATACCAAGTTCGAACTGAAATAGCGGAAGCAAATAGTTTTAAAGCCACACACACACTTTTGATTCAGATACAGTGCCAGTAGGTAGTCATTTCCAACAAAAGCATCAGATGAGAAATACGGAGTGACCATTTGCCCTTGGTCCTAGTTGTCACCCATCGCCGGGTACAGGCAGTTAATGCAATAACCATAGTACATTTGACCATCTGCAACAACAATGGGAACAACGCCCTGAGTACGAGAAGGTACTCAGCTAGACTTACCCGTCTTAAACCAAAATAAAACAACGCCAAGGATTATGCAAGGCTTTCTTTAGTGGGCTAGCTGACTCTTTTGCGAAAGCATAAGTTATCATGAATAAACCATTTTAAGTACTTTGCATCATCTTTATTATAACCTATCCATCTAGGTAAGCACATGTACTATAGCAATCACATGATTAACCAATAACATCCAGTTACCAATTTAGCCTTAGCATAACTCACATCATCCAGATAACCATCATTTGTTCCATAATAATTACTATGATGTCGTAGCTCGAGTCAAGTGCTCACTATCCAGGAGCGATGGCGATTCGAATCGATTCCAAACCAGCTGGTGATTTATTCCTCACACAAACCATGCTTCCCCTGCCAGGGTAGCTTAGATCACAAATGACACTTTTCAGGTAGCCGCGGGATAATCTGGAGCCGTAGTACCTAGGGACCGCCCGACTGCCAGGAATCAGGTCAGACCTGCCCTTGGGCTCACTCTTCGCGCCCCTGTCATAGCCCCATCAGCACCAATACGCGCACTCGTGTAGATCCCAGCCCAAATAGTGCCACTAGCTTCGTGGTCGAAAGATACTTTATTCGGCCAGCTAAATGTGAGGCATGCGTTCAACATGATAAGAGGGACGAGCAACGATCGGTCCTTAATTGACACAGACAGAAACTAACAGCACCCCATAACCCTGTCTGGTTGCCTCCAACTATTTCGTCCGATCTCCAATTTTCCATCACATATGGTTAATTCCAGGATATCATTCTTTCCATAGCCAATCTCTTCCAGTAACCACCTATAATGTAGGTGACCGGGTATCACCGATCGCTAACGGTCTAAGCAAGGCTAAGCAGTTATTCGATCCTGACCTAACAGGGTCAAAGGTAATAAGGTAGGCAAGGATAGTAATAAATGCATCAACGGTTTCAATCAACTCCTACAACTTAATGCAACAATATATAAACTCATATATATATAGAAAGAATTGCTTTTATAAAGTAGGAGACTTAGAATGCTCCGAGGCTTGCCTCGTTCGAACGAACTAGGTTGGTGATCCACGCACTCCGACAAGTCCTCTCCTTGCTCCTCTTCCTCTGGCACCTCCTGTGCCTGGACTTCTTGTGGATCTGTTCCGGTCTGCTCTTCCTGAACTGCTACTAGCAACTCCTCCTGCGATCCTGTATGATGCAGATGTATAAGTGCTAATGCACAGGTGCATCGGAGAGATGACATGTAATGATCATGATGCATGAAATGTAGATGACCATGTTTAACTTCATTGGACATAGTAGTAGCAAAGCTCTTCTACAAGGTAGTCAACATCATCCAAGAACATGTACTACTATCTACTACGACAACCACTGTACTAACATGCCAAATCACCACAGCAAACTAAGATGCTACAAAGATACACCAAAGAGAACATTATTAACTAAACTCGCATTAAAGAAGATCATTTGATTTCATTTTAAACTAGGGCTACACATCAACATATATTTCTGGTGTTCATAAAAATCAGAGAAAATTATAGTAGCCTAGTACTACTCTAAGTAGACTACCATAAAATTTTCATGGCATTTGGATAAGTAGAATAACCTACACAAAAATGACAAGGCATAATTGCTTTAAAAGGCATAAATAGAAAACCTTAGTTAAAAGTGCCAAGCAATAGATTTCATATTTTTACTAACATCCTTATGGTACTGGGATACTCCCCACAAAATTTCATGGTCATAGGATTCCTAGATAATTTACAAAAATTTACACAAGTATCAATCAATGATAAAAGAAAAATCTATAACTCAAAAACCACACATGCAATGACTCTCAAATTTTTACCAGAGCTTATACTAAGGAAGAGTAGCTTTCCCACAAAATTTCATAATTTTTAGGCCACAGAAACTCTAGATATAAAATAAACAAATTTGCATGCATTCAAAAACACATTTCAATTTTCCATTTAAATCTTCCAAAATTTCTACTGTAAGTATCAAGACTATATTTTTCCTAAATACTAGACTTCCTAAGGAACACTACCAAATTTATTTCACAATTTTTGAAGCTACAAAACTAGAGATGTAATTATTACAAAACAGCATAGAAATCTGTTAATTTGAACTAGCCTATCACTAAACTGTCACTAACGCGTGGGACCCGCTTGTCAGCCGGACCCGCCTGTCATTGACACAGAACAGGGGAGACGACACGCGATGGCGCGGCGATGGTCGAGCTCGCCGACGGTGGCTCCTCCGGTGAAATCGACAGCACCTACACGATCTACGTGACGAGCCGCGTCGAATGGTGCTACCGGCGAGACCTAAGACCTAGCGGAGGGGGCTCGTCGCCGGTGATGGCGGCACGGCAGCGCTCCGGCGTGAGACGTCGGCGACAGCAAGCCATGACTGACTCAACCGAGCTCGGCATGAGCTACCGGGGATCGCTACAGTGCTACCCAGGCAAAGAGAGGAGGACGAGGGAGTTTCCAGCTACCCCGACCACGGCGGCCTCAACTCCGGCGAGGACACGCCCATGGCGGCGATGGCGGGAATGGACAATGCGTCCTTACCAAAGCTCAAACGGCTCAGCGGCGAGGTGGACGCGCGGAAGGGGACTACGGTGGCGCTGGTACGGTGGCGATTGCACGACGTGGGCGAGCTTTGTGCTGCCAATGGCGCCGGCGCGACTGCGGCGCTGCGCTGTGCTTGCTGCGGGCAATAAAGGAGAAAGCAGAAAGCCGAATGAGAGCGCGGGAGGGAGCGGGCGAGTGCGGGGCATGTTGAGGCACGCGGTAGCCCGATGTGGCCTGGCTCGGTTGGACGTCGGCGACGTGTGGCCTCCACACGACAGCCAAGCTCTGCCGCGGTCGGCCACTGAATCGCCCGATTCAGTTCGACGGTGCTCGCGATTACGGCCTGACAGCGCGTTTTCGTGAAGCTCGATCTTCTAATCCGTGAAGTAATAGCTCATATAATCTACACAAGAGTTGTAGCTCTAAGTACCATCTGTAATTCAACTTAAACGATCAAGACCTAATTCGCAACGAATAACGAGTTACATCAAACCAAAGTCAGCTTCAACAAACTGTAAAAGCAACTTCGACTTAGAAAATTTTCTAAGTGCTCAAAACAGTGAAAAGGTGATTTTTGGAAGCCAATTTCAAGCATGTTAGGAGCTAAACTAGTCTATGACACAAACATAAAAGTTGTTCCCCACATCAAATACTACAACTTTGCTTTAGTGACCACCTTCATGCAAAGTCTATAGCACGCAGTTCAAACTTGGTCAAATATGTTACATTCAAAGGATGACTTGTACTTGAACTCTGACCTAATGACCTATTTACCCTTAACCATGAATATCAAAGTTGTTCATAATAGTGCTCTAGACATGTTTAAGCTAATTGCAAGGTCACACACTCATTTCATGCATTGGTCACACATAGGGCTATCTAGTTCAACACACATAGCATCACTTAAGTACTGGATTAGACAAAATGATCTTCATGAACATTGTTCCACTAGTCATCATAAGTGTAGCTAATATGTTTTAGTGACTCACATCAACTACTTACACCTATTCACTCATGATCATAAGCATACACAAAGAAAACATGAAATAACAAGACATGTTTCATATGTTTCAAATGTAAAAGAGTAAATATGAATGCTTGATGCTCATGCTTATGCAATGCAAGTCAATTTATGTAAGGCTAACACCCAGGGTGTTACATGACTAACCTTCAAGGACCTAAGCAAGTTTGGATATCTAAAAAGAATTGATCTTCTTTTGTATGTCAATTACAAAGCCGGAGGAAGGCACTGAGTTCTTGATAGTGGGTGTACTCAACATATGACCGGTGATGCAAGAATGTTCAACTCAATCAACACCAATGGCAATGATGGTTATGATAGTATCACATTTGGTGATAATGGCAAAGGCAAGGTCAAAGGGCTTGGTAAGATTGCAATATCCAATGACATGAGCATATCCAATGTGTTGCTAGTAGAGAGCTTGAACTTCAATTTGCTATCCGTGGCTTAATTGTGTGATCTTAGATTCAAATGCATATTTGGAGTAGATGATGTAGAGATCATAAGTGTAGATGGCTCTAACTTGATCTTCAAAGGCTTTAGATATGAGAATCTATACTTGGTTGATTTCAATGCTAGTGAAGCTAGATTATCTACATGCTTGTTTACTAAGTCTAGCATGGGTTAGTTATAGCATAGAAGGCTTAGTCATGTTGGAATGAAATAATTGAATAGATTGGTTAAGCATGACTTGGTTAGAGGCTTGAAAGATGTTGTGTTTGAGATGATAAACTTTGTAGCTCTTGTCAAGCCAGCAAACAAGCTGGAAATACCCATCCTAAGAAAAGCATGATGAGCACTAGTAAGGCATTTGAGTTATTGCACATGGATTTGTTTTGGCCAACACAATACACTAGCATCGGTGGTAACAAATATGGCTTTGTGATAGTGGATGATTACACTAGATACACATGGGTATTCTTTCTAGTGGACAAGAGTGATGTGTTTACAACATTCAAATCATTTGTCAAGGGCATTCATGATGAGTTTGAAACAACCATCAAAAGAGTTAGAAGTGACAATGGTAGTGAGTTCAAGAACACTAGAATTGATGAGTTATGTGATGAATTTGAAATTAGACATCAATTCTCGGCCAGGTACACTCCACAATCAAATGGCCTTGTTGAGAGGAAGAATAGAACACTCATTGATATGGCAAGGTCTATGCTTAGTGAATACAATGGGAGTCAATCTTTTTAGGCCGAAACTATCAACACAGCTTGCTATTGTAGCAACCGCCTATATTGTCACCCGTTGAAAAAAAAGACACCATATGAGCTCTTGAATGGTAGAAAGCCCAACATTGCATATTTTTGGATCTTTGGTTGCAAATGCTATATTTTGAAGAAAGGCGCTAGATTGGGCAAGTTTGACAAGAAATGTGATGAAGGATTCCTACTTGGTTATTCCACTACAAGCAAAGCATATAGAGTTTAGAATTTGGATAGTGGTACTCTTGAGAAAGTTCATGATGTTGAATTTGATGAAACCAAGGGTTCACAAGTAGAGAATGAGAATTTGGAAGATGTTAGAGGCATTCAACTTTTAAATGCCATAAAGAATATGGATATTGGTGAATTGAGGCCTACACAAGTGAGTGATGATGAAAATGATCAAGTACAAGTTCTCTCTAACTCAAATGTGCAAGATGTTACAAATCAAGTTAGTACAAGTGGCACACATGATAATGAACAAGATCAAGTGGCTAGTACATCATCTCAACCTAATGATCAAGCAAGTGCAAGCAATCAAGTTCCAATCCTCCAACCAACCAATGTTGCATGGGATTATCTATTGGACACTATTATTGGTGATATTTTAAGAGGTGTGCAAACTAGATCAAGATTGGCTTCATTTTATGAGCATTTCTCATTTGTGTCATCCATTAAAACAAAGAAGATAGATGAAGCATTGAAGGATGTTGATTGGGTGAATGCTATACATGAAGAATTGAATAACTTCACAAGAAATCAAGTATGAGAATTGGTAGAGAGACCAAAGGGGCATAATGTGATTGGAATCGAATGGATTTTTAGAAACAAGCAAGATCAAGATGGGATAGTAGTAAAGAACAAAGCAAGATTGATAGCACAAGGCTATACATAAGTTGAAGGTCTTGACTTTAGAGAAACATATGCCCCGGTTGCTAGATTGGAAGCAATTAAAATCTTGCTAGCCTATGCTTGTGCCCACAACATCAAACTCTATCAAATGGATGTTAAGAATGCATTTCTCAATAGTTACATCAATGAAGAAGTATATGTTGAGCAACCTCCCGGTTTTAAAGATGATAAGAAGCCCGACCATGTGTACAAGTTGAAGAAGGCATTATATGGCTTGAAGCAAGCACCTAGAGCATGGTATAAGATATTGAGGGACTTTCTACTCTCTAAAAGGTTTATGATGGGCAAGGTTGACACCACTATTTTTATCAAGAAGATTGGAAAATATCTATTTGTATTGCAAATCTATGTTGATGACATCATATTTAGATCAACCAATCAAGACTTTTGTGACATCATATTTTTATCAAATGAAGCAATTGAAGAATGGTACATTTGTGAGTCAAGGCAAGTATATTAAGGACATGATTAAGAAGTTTGGCATGAATGATAGTAAGGCCATTAGCACACTAATGGAAACAAATGGCAACTTGAAAAGTGATGCAAGTGAAAATATGGTGGATCAAAAATTATATCGGTCTATGGTTGGAAGCCTACTCTATGTGACCGCATCAAGGCCGAATGTCATGTTTAGTGTATACATGTGTGCAAGATTTCAAGCCTCGCCAAGAGAAAGTCATTTGAAGGCTACAAAGAGAATATTGAGGTACTTGAAGCATACACCAAATGTTAGTTTGTGGTATCTCAAAGGAGTAAAGTTTGAGCTAGTTGGTTACTCCAACTCGAATTATGCGGGATGCAAGGTTGAAAGAAAGAGCACCTCGGGCACATGGCAATTGTTGGGAAGATCACTTATTTCATGGTCATCAAAGAAGCAAAATAGTGTTGTATTATCAACCGCCGAAGCCGAATACATATCCGTCGGTAGTTGTTGTGCACAAATACTTTGGATGAATGCCACTTTGAGTGACTTTGAAATCAAGTTCAAGAAAGTACCATAGCTATGTGACAATGATAGTGCAATCAAGTTAACCAACAATCCAGTTCAACATGCAAGAACAAAGCACATTGATGTCCGCCATCATTTCATAAGAGATCATCAACAAAAAGGGGGACATTTGCATTGAGAGTGTAGGCGCCGAAGATCAACTTGCTAATATATTCACCTAGCCATTGGACGAGAAAAGGTTTTGCAAGCTAAGGAATGAGTTGAACATATTGGATTTCTCAAATATGTGTTGATGCACCCTCCCCACTTATATGACATGTCTCTCCTTCAAGCAATCCAAGGTAAAAGTTGATTGGCATGGCATACATCATTGCTAAGGACATGTTTAGTGCATCTAGTCATCTCTTATTTTTAGTAGGCTCATTCATGAAAATTAAATGAATTTGATGTTTATATGGTACCACTATTCCTTCTATGCTTGACTTGATCTAGTGGTAGCATATGACATGTTTGTGGGCTTATAAACCTAGTGTTTAATCTAGAAAATGAGCTCTAAGTGTTTAACCCAACATGGTACAAGATAACCCTTATTTGAAGGTGTGAAGAAGCTTGTCCTTGGATCAAACCGGGTTAAATATCTTTGGCAAATGATCTAGATTGGAGCAAATTTGGGAAAATGATCCTCATCCCATTGATTGACATTGATAATCTCAACCTATCTACATTTTAAACCTTTGTGGTCATTGATGACAAAGGGGGAGAAAAACAAAGATATTAGTGATATTAGTATATGGGGACAAAAACAAAGATATTAGTGATATTAGTACATGGGGAGAAAAATAAAGATATTAGTGTACTAAGATAATGAAAAAACAACAAAGGGGGCGAACTTGACATAGGGAGAGAGATATGACAAAGGAAAGGGATCAATTAAAATTTTGAGCACACAAGTAGGGGGAGCAAGCTCATGAACTTGTATGGTGCATTTGAATGTGCATTTCATATGTTTGCTTGCATGGCACAAGTTTTAAATTTCAATATCCATACTTGTGTGGTGTATGCTAGTTATAGGTTTGAATGATGAAATAAAAATCTAGCATACATAGGTTATCTAGTGATTTCATTTCCAAGTGTTTACAAGTGGTATCAAGCTAACCATGGTGCTAAGGGTGGTATAATAGAACACTCCGATTGGTATCACGCTTTAAAGATCCATCTTTTATACCTTAGCATCATATTGGTAGACATTGTCTCCTATATTTGCTATCTAAGCATATGTGCAAGCTATAATCCAAACTCTTAGCACATATGTAGGGGGAGCAATTGCTACCATTTGGGGGTTCTTGAAACTTGCCCATGTTCTTTTACAAATGGTAAAAATGCTTGGGCAAGCAACATGGATTCAATTGAATTTCAATTCATATCTTTGTGTAAGGGTTGTTATCAATTACCAAAAAGAGGAAGATTAAAAGCTCTAGTTTGGTTTTGGTGAATTGATGAAACCTTAAGTGCTAACCTAGTTTATCAAATGATCATGAGATAGGTAGCCCATTTCAAGTGGTGAAGCAAATGAAGATCATGACATAATGATGACGATGCCATGGGGATGATCAAGTGCTTCGACTTCAAAAAAAGAAAGAGAAAAACAAAAGACTCAAGGCAAAGGTATAAATGGTAGGAGCTATTTTATTTTAGTGATCAAGACACTTAGAGGGTGTGATCACATTTAAGTTTGATAGTTGTACTATTAAGAGGGGTGAAACTCGTATCGGAATGTGGTTATCAAAGTGCCACTAGATGCTCTAACTCATTGCATATGCATTTAGGATCTAGTGGAGTGCTAACACCCTTGAAAATGTTTGTGAAAATATGCTAACACATGTGCACATGGTGATACACTTGGTGGTTGGTACATTTGAACAAGGGTTAGAAACTTTACCGATGGACAGTCCGACGGTGCCACCGGTGCCCTAGATAGAAAAGACGGAGGTCACCGTAAGTGACCGGACACTGGTCTCAGTTGGACCGGTGCGTCCGGTCAGTAGAAGCTACAGTGACGCTGGCGTCGGTCTCTGACCGGACGCTGGGTCACTTAGTGACCAGACGCTGGAGGGTTGCGTCCGGTCCTGCTGATGTGGCAGCGCACAGAGGAGTCGTCAAGCAAGACCGGACGCGTCCGGTCATGAAAAGTCGTCTCTGGATGCTTACTGGAAACGATCGGACGCTGGGGTTCAGCGTCCAGTCACTTTGAGCTGCTGCGTTCGGTCATCACTTGACCGTTGAAATTGGGCGATCAACATTTGAAGAGAGGGGACATGTGGCACGCATCGCGTGACCGGACACTGAGGTCCAGTGTCCGGTCACCCCGTGTTGTGTCCAGTGAAGGGGTACAACGGCTCTATTTCGTGGGGGCTTCTATTTAAGCCTCATGGCTGGCTCAAGCTCACTCTCCTGGCCATTTGCATTGATATAGCAACCTTGTGAGCTTAGCCTAAGCCCTCCCGCTCATCTCCATCATAGATTCAACATCTTTGTGAGATTGGAAGAGAATCCAAGTGCATTGCTTGAGTGTTTTCATCTAGAGGCACTTGGTGTTCGTGTTTCGCTGTAGGATTCGTTTGTTACCCTTGGTGGTTGCCGCCACCTAGACGGCTTGGAGCAGTGAGGATCGTCGAGCGGAGGGTGGTGATTGTCTCCGGCTCCGATCGTGGTGATTGTGAGGGGTTCTTGACCTTTCCCCGGTGGAGAGCCAAAAGGTACTCTAGTGGATTGCTCATGGCTTGTGTGATCCTCATCTTATGTTGGTTGTGCGGCACCCTATTGAGGGTTTGGCGTATGATGCCAATTAGCGTGTGAACCTCCAAGTGAGTGAATCGCCACAACGAGGAGTAGCTTGCCGGCAAGCTAAGTGAACCTCGATAAAAAATCATTGTGTGAATCATTTGATTCCGAGGTGATTGGTGTTCATTGATATTGATTCTTGTGATTGATTGGTTCACTCCTCGACACGGCGGTATAACTATCTTGCTCATTCTCTTTACATTACCGCAAACTAGTTGTCAAGCTCTTTAGTGTAGCTAGTTGTGAGAGCTTGTTAGTTTGGTTAGTGTGGATCTTTAGTTAACCTTTGAGAGCACACTAACTTAGTGTAGTGACATAGCTATTGTGTGGATAGAAACTATATCAACTAGAATTGTGGTAGGTGGCTTGTATTTTTGATAGGCTAGCGCAACACTTGATTCGCCTCATAATTATCTAACCGTTTTGCTAAGTGTTGTTGTAGAAATTTTTATTAGGCTATTCACCCCCTCTAGCCATTAGGACCTTTCACATTCCATGTATACTACGTGAATATCATAAAAAATTATAGAACATCACATGTATACTACATGAACATCAAACAAGATAGATGAGGAAACAAAAATACATGAACATCACAAAATACATTTTAGAATATCACATGTATACTATGTGAACATCACATGTATATTTGAAAGTGCATCTAGCCCTTTAGTGGGTTTTGGATGATTGAATGACAACATGATTAAAGGTCTAACCCGTTTGCTAAGTGTGGACATGTTATAGGTTATCTCATGAGTACTTAATGAAAGCCAAAATGATGTGTTGTTGTATAAACAATCTAGTTCAAGCACAAGACAATAATGCAAATGTTATTCATGCAAAGGCTCATTTATTGTGGGATTTCCATTTGCTATGTGAAAGCAAGCTCGTGAGAATTAATTAATGAGACATGAGAAATTGCATATGGAATGGTCTCATACTTGAAGCTTGCTAAATTGAAATGAAAAAGATAACAATACAAATGAATGGATGATTCAACACAAGAAGTGACTTGATGGCTTGAGATGGTGAAGATAGCAAGGAAAGGCTTTGAGGTACTAAGGGTGAAGGGCAAGCGATGGCTTGGCGGCCGAAGAACCTAGCTAGGGTGAAGAAGAAAGTACTTGCATTTAGTTGAGGTACTAATCAAGCTATGATGGCCATATTCATGTGGAGGATCAAATCACTATTGGATTGTTTGATGGAAGAGACTTGATACATTTGGGATTATTCAAATTTGATGAATGGAATCAAGTCACGTGCTCAAGATGGCTATGCTCAAGTGAAAAGATCAATATCAACATGTTAGCACCCTTACTTGATGAAGATTGAAAGAGATGGCATCAATTCAAAAGAGATCAACTCAAGTGGTATAAATCCATTTTTCCTTTGATCTTGAGTTTAATAGGCATGTCGTACTATTAAGAGGGATGCATCATGTTGATAGATAATGTTTCATAAGTCCTCAAGCCAACCCATGTGAGATTTGAGTGTTTGAGAGACAAAAGAGCTAACTGACTTGTTGCTGGTCTGGTCATACCAGACGTGTCCGGTATTTGCCCAGTAACTGTAAAAGTGTTGTTCTCGGGTTGGTTCGTCGGGAGTTCCGACGTATGTTGGGAGTTCCGACGGTCGGAAGTTCTGGCAATGGTCGGGAGTTCCGACGACTCGCAATTTAAATAATTTGGAGAGTTCACTGTGGTGGTCATACCGGACGTGTCCGGTATGGATGACCAAAGGCCAACAACAGTTTTTAAATGTACTGAGTGTCGGGAGTTCCGACGTAAGTCAGAAGTTTCGACGGTTGGGAGTTCCGACATGTATCGGGAGTTCCGACACCTCAAATATTCTAACTCGGTTGCAATGGTTTTCAAATATGCTGAGGGTCGGGAATTCCGACGTGAGTCGGGAGTTCCGACGGTCAGAAGTTCTGACATTCATTGGGAGTTCCGATGCCTCACAACTTCACTGTAACTTAGTTACCGTTGGGGCAGTGTAAGTCATACCGGACGTGTCCGGTATTGCAACGGCTATAAAACGACTAGTTTTTCAAGGGGGCTATAAATACCCCCAAGCCTCCACCTTTGGAGGCTGCTGATTCTGCTGGGATAGACACACGTTTTTGAGCCTTGCCAACTCTCCTAAACCCTCTCTTAGTGAGTGTGTGATCCAAATTACAAAATCAATTTGTGGGTTAAGAGAGAATTTGAAAAAGAGAGCAAGCCACCACTTGAGCACTTGTGCATATTGTCAATCTCGTGATTTGCATTTGTTACTCTTGGACTCTTCGGTCCTAGACGGTTAGGCGTCACCGGAGAGCACCCTAGAGATTGTGGTGTGCCTCGGAAAGTTTGTAACGGTCGATTCCACCGCCTCAGAATCATTTAGTGGAAGGAGGAAAAGGAGTTGGAAAAGACTCCGGCTAGAGTGACCTTCGTGGTACCCTCTAGGGCTGACCTTCGCTGGGTCGCTCGCAGCCCCCTCAACGGAGAGTAGGACTCGAACGAGTCCGAACTTCGGTAAAACAAATATCGTGTCTCAATTCGCATTTCATTTGATATTTGTGTTGCTCTAGCTATTCTGCAGGTTCTCTATGTATATTACTATCTCTAATAGTTTCCTGCAGTTTGGATTGAAGATAGAAATCAAAAGGAGCAAGTTCGGGGCTGTTCCACTGAAGTCGTGAATACCAGACACGTCCGGTATTAGCCCCTGCGCCAAACTGAATTGTATTGTGTTCTAACTCTTTGGTTGCAGGCGTTTGGCTCCTAGAATCATTTAGTATCTTTTATATACTCTGTGGCTAACTTGTGAGGGGTGGTACTACTCTTTATTTGGAGTTTCCATTTTGGAAACTCTCTTTACTAATCGTTTCCGCATTTAAAGGTGTTAATTTTCAGAAACGCCTATTCACCCCCCTCTAGGCGGCATCCTAGGTCCTTTCAATTGGTATCGGAGCAAGGTTCTCACCTAAAGCTTTACCGCCGTGAGAAAAGGATGTCGACGCCTATCGAGTTGGAGCCGGTGCTTCTCCAAAATGATGGTTCAAACTTTCTACCTTGGTCAATTCATGTACTCAATGCTTTTAGACATATTAGTCCTATTGTTGAGCATATTGTGTTTGCAAGCATACCTCTTTCTATAGTTGATTGGAGCAACTATAAGAATTTATCCAAAGAGGAAGAGATATGCGTGCAACTCAATACTCAAGCTATTAATATCATTTTGAGTACATTGAGTGCAGAGGTTCAAGATGAGGCAATATTCAATGGACAACCACCTCCGGAGAGTGCTCATCTCATTTGGACCAATCTCGTTGAGTTATATGGAGAATCCAAATGCGATGATGCACTTGAGGTCGAGTCAATGGAAAGTATGTCCATTGTGTCTTCATGCAGTGAAGAAGCCTCACAAGACCTCAAGAGTGCCGAGCTGGAGCAAGAAGTCCAAGCAACACATGATATGTTGTCTGCCTGCACATACCGGACGTGTCCGGTATGCATACCAGACGTGTCCGGTATGGATGTGGCAGCAGGACAGCAAGCTATCTGTGATGATGAGGCTCAAGCCCGGTGGCGACCAAGTGATGAGTCAACCTCAGTATCTCATGATACTCATCACTTGTGTCTCATGGCCAAGAAAAGCAAGAAGAAGGCTAGCAAGAGAGATCAAGCCAAGGAGATAGCACGAGTAGATGATCAAGTGGAGAGTGATGTTGAAGTTGAAGACAACTACAACCTTGATCATCTCAACCACAAAGACAAGTTCATCATCATGAAGATAGTCAAAAAGAATGATGAGCTTGAAGAAGAGATTGAGAAGCAAGAGCAATCGCTTCAAAATCAAGAAAAGTTTCTCATCTCCAAATTGCAAGAGCTAAAGGCAATAAATGAGAGGTATGATAAATTGTCGATCGAGCATGCTTTAGTTGCTAACTCCTCTTTTAGTGTTTCCCAACTAGAGAAGGAAAACTTAGAGCTCAAGGCAAGGCTAGATGAACTATCAAGCAAGTACAATGTGCTACAAGCTAATTATGTTCATCTAAAGTGCTCTCATGAAGAATTAGTAGAATCAAGCATTATGCTTGAGGTAGCACATGAGGTTGTGATCACATCGGTAAAATCCTCTCAACCTCTCACACATTCACTCACTAGTACATCATCTCAATTAAATGTTTCTTGTACTAATGAGTGTGCTCCTCAAGCAAGCCAATCTTCGATTGAGCTAAATCTCATAGAAAACATAGAGCTCAAAGAAGAGGTGAAAAGATTAAAGAAAGATGTGATTCGGTTGAAGGGTGAGGAGAAAGCACAACCTTCTCAAGATAACCGTGATTACATGGTGAAGAAGCTTGAGAAGGGTTCAAACCTTGCTTCCTCCAAAACTCAACAAAGGAATCACATCTCAAGCAAGGCCAACACAACCAAGAGCAAGAAACATGGAAAAAGAATGTGCTATGGTTGTGGATTATATGGACATGAGTGGGCTATGTGTCCACACAAGAGTTGGGCTGACAAGGTTGAAGCTGCCACCCAAAAGGCTTCAATCAAGGAGGCCAAGCAAGTGAAGAGTGATGGACAAAGCGCTTGTCTCATGAGCAAGAAATTGGGGCACCCTACCAAGAAATACCCAATATATCAAGAGTCAAGAAAGGTAGCCCAAGTTGCAACAAGAAGATGCTATGGATGCAATGAGATGGGCCACAAGGTTGATAGATGTCCATACAAGCAAAACAAGCATAAAGCAAATAAAGGACGCATATGTTATGCTTGTAAGATAAAGGGGCATTTAAGCTATGAATGCCCAAATGGTAACGCTTCTAAGCCGAACACATTTATTTATAATGATATGCTTAGGAAGACCACAAATAGAGTTAACACTAGCAAGGTGATGAGTTCATCACAAACTAGTGCTAAAGCCATTTGGGTGCCTTAGCACTTGTTGACTAACCCAAAAGGACCCAACAAGAGTTGGGTACCAAAGTGTGCTTAGGTTAATGATGTAGGTACTTGGTGATGAGATGAAGGCGTCGGGGTGGTTGAGCAAGTAAATTGAAAATACTCACTCAATCTATCAATCAATTCTTATCATAATCACTTGTATGGTTGACCCGAAGATAATTCAATGAATATATCATTTACTTCATCATCACCTTTGGTAACAAGTACCTAAACCTTACAAAAATAGCCACTTTATTTGTTTGGTGCTCAATGACTAACAAATAGGCATATTTGTGTAAAAAAAGTGAAAGTGGCTAATTAGTTTTACTTGATAGTTACCATGTTTGCCATATGATGCTTTTAATAATTCTCTAGTAAAGCAATTCATTTGTTGAGATGCAAGTATACAATAAATACTAGAGCTAAACAAAGAATCACAAGCAGAGAATTAATTGTTTCTGTCCTGCACCTATCAGACATGTCCGGTATTACTATCAGACGTGTCCGGTATGGCCAGGGACAGAAAGTCAGTGTTTCTGTTCTGTGTATTCCGGACGTGTCCAGCATACTATCGGACGTGTCCGGTGTTGCATGGACCATAACACCAATCGTATTGCAATTGAGTATTTGATCCATACATTCTCATATATCCCTAACTTACTCATAAGCTTGTGATTTATCAAATCTAAGTGGATTGTGAGCATCTTTAAAACTCACTTTTAAATATGTCAATCTTATTCGGTTTATGGTCAAAATGAAAATTGGCTCCCCATGTCTTAATAGAATAAAAATGTTTGTTGAAAGTTGTTCAAATTATTTGAAGCACTTATTTAGGGGGAGCTAAGTTTCTATTTTGTACCAATGTGGACTAACAAATCTATCTAGCATTCTTTGTAGTCCTTTGGATGAAAAGTGATTTAGAATCTAGCATGATTATTTGGCAATCAAGGTCAACATAAAGATTATCATGCCATGAATCTTCTTAGTGGTATTCTTGTGGGCTCAAGGCAAAGGTATGTGTTTACATATATACATTGCAAGTGCATCTAAGGCCCTTTATATGTTAGAATGAGCATTTGTGTGACATAGGAGAGATGTTTTTCAAAAACCCCTAACTAGCATGAGTAGGAAGTGTGAATTTGAAAAACTATTTGAATCTTGGTCTTTGTGACCTAGCCTTGTTGTGTGATGATTATAGCTCTCCTTGATTGTTTGATCGGCTAATCACACATGACATGGCTCTCTTAAGTCCACAATCTACTTTGTCTCACTTTATCTCTCTCAAGCAAAGCAAATTATTGATTATGCCATATATTTGGAAAAGAGAAAATCAATTGATGGCATTGGATAAGAGAAGTGATCATATTCGGTTTGGATCAAGATTTTATATCTTTTTGGACTGAGAAATAATAGAAAAGGGGATTGGAAGAGAGAAAACACATTTTGCAATAACTTGGGCCAGCCCGCGTATACCGGACGTGTCCGGTACGCTACCGGACGTGTCCGGTATGAGCGGGACTATAAAACTAGCCGTACCCCTTCGGCCCAGACAGACTCATCTTCTTCCAAGCCACCTAGCCGTCGTCTTCTTCCTCACCTAGGGCGACCGAGGATTTCACCAACAAAAGAGAGATAGGGAGATTGCATTGGAGAAGGCTTGCATCAAGATTGAAGGCCCGAGGATCTGATTTCACATCGCCTTCTCATCTCTTCTCCAAAGGTACCCTAATCGCGGACCACATCCGATCTACATGGTCAATGCATGATTTTAAAATTCCTTTGGACAATATGCTACATTGGTGATGTAGAAGCAATGCCCAAATTTTGGAATTGATCGATGATGGTTTGAATCAAGGAGACCTGGTTAGGGTTGCTGAGCGCGCATATCGGACGTGTCCGATATGCTACCGAACGTGTCCGGTATGGCCCAGTAGAGCAGCTCCTATGCTTCCTTTTGATTCAATCCGAGCATAGAATTGTTTGTTAGGCTTAGATTCTTTTGTATCTTTGTTTTGCAAACTTATTGACAGTTGTATGTCAAGATAGTTGTAAAACCATGGATCAAAGATTCTATGTCTAAATTGTAATTCAAAATTAAATTTGGGCATGTATCTAAAATTCTTTGAAAATCTTTTGGATACAGGGCAGCAGCTATGAGTGGGAGACAAGAGCCCAGATCCAAGCACAGGCATGATCCAGCACTAGAAAAGCACAAGAAGGCAAGACAGGAAATGCAACCTGGATTCCAGCCGAGCAACAGGAGGCCTACCAGAGCTGCATCTAGTGCAGCACCGCAGTATGTAGAGGGCTCAGGGAGCTCTTCCTCTGACACTGACACTGATGAATTCAGAGTGGAGTCCAGAGAAGAAAGAAAAAGGAAGAGCACTCACAGAGGATCAGATAATGATAGCTCAGATGAGGAGCAGGAGATTGAGGAGGAGGAGCCAGTTCCTCCAGTTCAGCACCAGCCTGGTCAGGGGATGCATTATGGTCTCCTTGAGACACGCCTACCCAATGTACCCTCTTATGTTTCCAGAGTTGATTACAGGGGAAAGGGTATGACCAGGAAAGCCAGAGATGAGTGAAGGGTTGATCCGAGAGGCCTACCTAAGGTTCAGTATGATCACCGCTTCCAGACAGCTTTTCACTTGGACTTCTACTCCAGTGTGATTCTCACCAGGAACCCAGTGATTGCCAGGTCGCAGTGGATTGACTGGCAGTACATTACAGAGTTGCAGAAGGCCTCAGTTGATCATGCTATTACCATCTACCAGCGGACAGGACTTTATGAGATCATGAAGTTCCAGCATGACTGGAACACAGAGGTAGTAGCTCAGTTCTATGCTACTCTGTTCGTTGAGGAGGATGAGAGGCGGATGCACTGGATGCTTGAGGGCCAGTGGTACAGTGTTGACTATGATGTATTTGCCGCCCACCTTGGCTTCTCAGAGGATGATCTCTAGAGGGATAGGATCCACACCGAGCAGGTGTTACCTCCTGAGCAGCTCGCATATATGTATCCTCCTGGTGGTGAGAGAGGAGCAGTGGGAAGGTTCTAGGTCTTCACTCTACTTACAGATACCTAGACAGGATGTTCAGGAAGACTATTGACTATAAGGGTGGAGACAAGGGCAACATTGCTGATTATTCCAGGAACCTACTCCACAGGATGGCACGTGATGCTCGGCCCTTCAGCGTGTTTGATTTTATTTGGTCCGAGATCAGGAGTGTGGGAGAGAGGCCCCTCAAGGGTTGTGGTTTTGCTCCTTATATCATGCATATGATTGAGCAGGTGACAGGGCACACGTTCGAGTATGACAAGATTCACAAGGCCCTGAAGATTGTTGCAGATCTGCTTGAGTTAGGGTTACCTCCAACAGGACCAGGAGGAGCAGCAGCAGCACCAGAGGCAGATGCACCTAGGAGTGGTGCACCAGCAGGAGCTTCACCTTCACCACATGCTCCTTCACGTTCTACTTCACGCCGTGGCAGTCCTCCCTCGCCTATCAGTAGGCTTTTCAGCTCCATATTTGGGATGTGCAGAGACATCCAGACCAGGCAGCAGAAAGAGAGGGAGGCTAGGAGGAAGGACACTCGGACTTTGAAGCAAATTGCTTCTAATCTTAAGCTTGATCCTCCTAGATCTCCTCTATCAGATGAGGCAGCTAGTGAGCCTGAGACTGAGGAGCAGCAGCAGGCCAGATATGATAGAGAGTATGTTGAGTTCATTCAGCGACAGCAGCAGCAGCAGGCACCAGAGCACCCTGACACTCTTCCACTTCAGGCTCGTGTGCCTACTCACTCTCAGCCATGTCCTAGTACTACAGACAAGTATGCTATAGATTGGTGGAGTGACCTCACAGGTGGTGGTGGCTACTATGGGTCTAGTGGCTATGACCCGTCCGGCGCAGGTGGTTCTCGTCCAGCTGGTGTTACACGTTCAGATGACGAAGATGCTGAGAGAGATGATGATGATGGTGCTGAGTGATGCCAGAGATCAGATACAGCTTGCAGCCCCTTTTGTCCTTAGTTTGTCATTGTTGGACCTTTGTAGTGATAGATGACAAAGGGGGACAGAGACTGATTAATGCTTTGTGATTTTTTTTTCATTTGCTTATCTTTGTACCTGAAGATATGTACTGCAGGCTGTAGTTTTTGATCATGAGCTTCATTGATGTATCTTGAGTTTGAGATTGCATTGTATCATGTGAGAGATGAGACTCACTTATGCTTTATCTATGGATCTATTGAGATATGATCTTTATTATCTGTGGCTTGTGGACTTGAGAAAATGTGTAATGTGTGCTATGTGTGGCACACATGTGTTGTATTTATTTTTCATAAAGTCTATGCATGATAGAATGAAAATATTTGATGTGATGTCTTTATATTTATTCTTGTGTGATATATCCTGTCATATGCATCACAATTCTATTTTGTCACACACACATGCACCCCACGGATGCAATGATTTAGGGGGAGTCTCCTATATATTTTAGTATGTGCAATTGACAAGTTGAGGTCATTTTGTGAATTCCAATCACAAGCACATATTAAGGGGGAGCCTCTTATAAATCATTGAACCCAAAAGCTTAAATGTTTATATTCTTTTATAAGCTTTAATCAAGTTGTCATCAATCACCAAAAAGGGAGAGATTGAAAGTGCATCTAGCCCTTTAGTGGGTTTTGGATGATTGAATGACAACGTGATTAAAGGTCTAACCCGTTTGCTAAGTGTGGACAGGTTATAGGTTATCTCATGAGTACTTAATGAAAGCCAAAATGATGTGTTGTTGTATAAACAATCTAGTTCAAGCACAAGACAACAATGCAAATGTTATTCATGCAAAGGCTCATTTATTGTGGGATTTCCATTTGCTATGTGAAAGCAAGCTCATGAGAATTAATTAATGAGACATGAGAAATTGCATATGGAATGGTCTCATACTTGAAGCTTGCTAAATTGAAATGAAAAAGATAACAATACAAATGAATGGATGATTCAACACAAGAAGTGACTTGATGGCTTGAGATGGTGAAGATAGCAAGGAAAGGCTTCGAGGTACTAAGCAAGGGTGAAGGGCAAGCGACGGCTTGGCGGCCGAAGAACCTAGCTAGGGTGAAGAAGAAAGTACTTACATTTAGTTGAGGTACTAATCAAGCTATGATGGCTATGTTCATGTGAAGGATCAAATCACTATTGGATTGTTTGATGGAAGTGACTTGATACATTTGGGATTATTCAAATTTGATGAATGGAATCAAGTCACGTGCTCAAGATGGCTATGCTCAAGTGAAAAGACCAATATCAACATGTTAGCACTCTTACTTGATGAAGATTGAAAGAGATGGCATCAATTCAAAAGAGATCAACTCAAGTGGTATAAATCCATTTTTCCTTTGATCTTGAGTTTAATAGGTATGCCATACTATTAAGAGGGATGCATCATGTTGATAGATAATGTTTCATAAGTGCTCAAGCCAACCCATGTGAGATTTGAGTGTTTGAGAGACAAAAGAGCTAACTGACTTGTTGCTGGTCTGGCCATACTGGACGTGTCCGGTATTTGCCCAGTAACTGTAAAAGTGTTGTTCTCGGGTTGGTTCGTCGAGAGTTCTGACGTATGTCAGGAGTTCCGACGGTCGGAAGTTCCGGCAATGGTCGGGAGTTCCGACGACTCGCAATTTAAATAATTTGGAGAGTTCACTGTGGTGGTCATACCGGACGTGTCCGGTATGGATGACCAAAGGCCAACAACAGTTTTTAAATGTACTGAGTGTCGGGAGTTCCGACATGTATCGAGAGTTCCGACACCTCAAATATTCTAACTCGGTTGCAATGGTTTTCAAATATGCTGAGGGTCGGGAGTTCCGACGTGAGTCGGGAGTTCTGACGGTCAGAAGTTCTGACATTCATCAGGAGTTCCGATGTCTCACAACTTCACTGTAACTTAGTTACCGTTGGGGCAGTGTAAGTCATACTGGACGTGTCCGGTATGCATACCGGACGTGTCCGGTATTGCAACGGCTATAAAACGGCTAGTTTTTCAAGGGGGCTATAAATACCCCTAAGCCTCCACCTTTGGAGGCTGCTGATTCTGCTGAGATAGACACACGTTTTTGAGCCTTGCCAACTCTCCTAAACCCTCTCTTAGTGAGTGTATGATCCAAATTGAAAAATCAATTTGTGGGTTAAGAGAGAATTTGAAAAAGAGAGCAAGCCACCACTTGAGCACTTGTGCATATTGTCAATCTCATGATTTGCATTTGTTACTCTTGGACTCTTCGGTCCTAGACGGTTAGGCGTCACCGGAGAGCACCCTAAAGATTGTGGTGTGCCTCGGAAAATTTGTAACGGTCGATTCCGCCGCCTCGGAATCATTTAGTGGAAGGAGGAAAAGGAGTTGGAAAAGACTCCGGCTAGAGTGACCTTCGTGGTATCCTCTAGGGCTGACCTTCGCTGGGTCGCCCGTAGCCCCCTCAACGGAGAGTAGGACTCGAACGAGTCCGAACTTCGGTAAAACAAATATCGTGTCTCAATTCGCATTTCATTTGATATTTGTGTTGCTCTAGCTATTCTGCAGGTTTTCTGTGTATATTACTATCTCTAATAGTTTCCTACAGTTTGGATTGAAGATAGAAATCAAAAGGAGCAAGTTCGGGGCTGTTCCACTGAAGTCGTGAATACCGGACACGTCCGGTATACCTACCGGACACGTCCGGTATTAGCCCCTGCGCCAAACTGAATTGTATTGTGTTCTAACTTTTTGGTTGCAGGCGTTTGGCTCATAGAATCATTTAGTATCTTTTATATACTCTGTGGCTAACTTGTGAGGGGTGGTACTACTCTTTATTTGGAGTTTCCATTTTGAAAACTCTCTTTACTAATCGTTTCCGTATTTAAAGGTGTTAATTTTCAGAAACGCCTATTCACCCCCCTCTAGGCGGCATCCTAGGTCCTTTCAATATTACATGAACATCACAAAATAATTTGTAAAACATCACATATATATTATATGAACATCATAAAATACATAATAGAACATCATATGTATAGTACGTGAACAGCACAAAGTACATCATAGAACATCACATGTATTTTACGTGAACATCAATACATTGTAGAACATCACATATATATTACGCGAACATCATATAATGCATAATAGATCACATGTACAGAATGTGTACATCATAAAGTATCTATCATAGAACATCACATGTAAATTACATGAACATCATAGGATACGTTATAAAACATCACATATATACCATATGAATGTCATATATGTCATACAATATAGAAAATAAAAAATTCAAAAATTATTAAATCACTAAATAAAGTAAAATGACAACGTAAAAATGAACATAAAAGACCATAAAAACAAAATTGCACATAAAAGTTTAAAGAACAAAAGACCATAGAAATAACAAATAAAAGAAAAAAATAAAATAGAAAAAAGAATAGAAAAGATCTGAAAAATACATCGGTACCCAGCCTAGAAAACTACTCCATATAAACATCACAAACTACTCCGTATAAACAATGTTGCACTCCCTATGTGCCGCATTGGGTTGTGCCTACTGATACAACATTCGCACCGTTTGGCACGCGGCTCCCATCCAAGCGATCGAACGGGAATATTTCCACATCATAGGTACCTTATAAAATAAAAAGAATACAAAAAGTAAAAGTAAAAAATAGAAAAATTAAAGTAAAATAAAAAATAAAAAATGAAATGGAAATAAGAAAATACACAGAAAACATAAAAAATAGAAAGAAGAAAGAATAGAAGGAGAAGAAAAGAATAAAACATGAAAAATATAAAATATAAATAAAATATTGAATCATATAAATGAAAATTGAAAAAAACAAAAAAGAAAATAAGAATAAAGAACCACAAAAAATAGTAGTAGTATAGGTAAAACGAAAGAGAAGAAAGAAAAATAAGATAAGAATAAAAACATAGAAAACTAAAAAGAAAAGAAAAAGAAAGAATAAATAGAAACAAGGAATGACATCAATAAAAAGAAAACAAAAGAAAAATAAAGGAAAAGGAAAGTAATAAATAAATAAGAAAAGAAAAAGAAAAAGAAAAGAAAAGACCAACAGCAGGATGACAGGTCACGGGAGAAAGAGAACCTGGGCACGTGACGCACGTAGTAGGCCTGGGCCCTCGCACGCAACTCAGCGTCACATAGTTGTTTCAGCCCAATACGAACCGCTAATACACCTGCATACGTAAGGACGGATGGATCGTACAAAACGCATCGCTGCAGTGCGGGAAACTGCTCGCGCGGGAAATTAATCATCGGCGCAGCGCTCGGGTCCGAGCAGTTCGTACCCGAAGATTCCCGCTCCTGCACGGCGCCTGCCAAGCGGAAATCTTCCCGTCCGATTCGGACGGGAGTCGCCTGCCGATGATTTCCCGCGCAAGTCTCACGCCGCCAGGCAGTTCCCGCTTCCCGCGCAAGTCCCAGGCCACCAGGAGGTTCCCGCTCCGCAGAAGCGAGACGGAAGCGACGGCCCATGGTGGGAAGCGACGACCCAGGTACGTAAGTTCCTCTTTTTTTTCTTTTTTCTTATTCTTCTCATTTCTTTTCTTTTTTCTTTTTTCTTTTTTTTCTTTTCATGCTTCTTTTATTTTTATTTTTATTTTATTTTTGTTTTGTGTGACTTTTTATTATTCTTTTGTTTTTATATTTTTATTTTATCTTTCTTTTTTCTTTTTTTCTTTTCTTTTCTTTTCTTTTCTTTCCTTTTTCTTACTATTTTTTCCATGCTTTAATGTTTTATTTTAGTTTTGTGTGATTTTTATTTATTCTTTTCATTTTTATGTTTTTATTTCTTTTGGGGTTTTACTATAATTAATTATTTTGTTTGCTTTATTTTATTTTATTTTTATATTTTGTTCTTTTTTTGTTTTTCTTTCTTTTTCTTTTCTCTTTTGTCTTTATGTTTTCTCTATAGATTTTTTTATTTTTTATTTTTTCTATTTTACCCTAGCTAATTAATTATTTTTTCATGGTTACTCTTTTATTTTCTGTATTATATGAGATGCTATGATGTTCATGTAGTATACAAGTGATGTTCTATGACGTATTTTGTAAAATTCACGTAGTATACAATGATGCTCTATGATGTATTTTCTTAAGTTCTCATAGTATACATGTGGTGTTCTGTAATGTCTTTTTCGATATTCATGTAGTATAAATGTGATGTTCATGTAATATAAATATAATGTCATGTGATATACATATGATGTTCACATAATAGATGTGATATTCTATGATGTATTTTTGCGATGTTTATGTATTATACATGTGATGTTTTACGATGTATTTTATGATGTTCACATATTTTACATGTGGTATTTTATAATGTATTTTGTGTTGTTCACGTAATATATATGTAATGTTCATGCAGTAAATATGTGATGTTCTATGGTGTATTTTTTTACGTTCACGTGGAATATATGTGATGTTTCATGATGTTCATAAGTTTTGTGATGTTCTATGATGTTCACGGGTTATATATTTTGATGTTTTATAATGTGCACGTAATATTTTTTTTATGTTTTTCTTATTTTTGATATGTTTTTCTGTGAGGGTGGAATACTTTTTTTGTTAGACTTAAATGGTATGATACGGTTTATAATACTACAAATACTTCATATTTTTAAAAGAATCATCCATATAGTGTAGCGGTGTGAAATGATTCTTTATTTTTTTGTCTTGTGTTTGCTCTGCCGCATGTACTTTTTTTGTTTCTACTTTCTAGTATTTTTCTGCAATATTTTTTCTTCCTCCACTATTGTCTAGTATGTGCGCTCACGAGCGCGCTTTTGTGGTGCTCGATTGGAGAGTCAGGACCAACAAATATTAGTTGATTGTAAAAATAAAATAAAATAGCAAAATAAATGGAGCAGTAGATAATTATCGTCCACTCTCTAGGCTTCTACACTGTTCTACCAAGGTCTCGGCTAACAATAGTATTTAACTGCTGATCTTATCCATTTGCTAGAGTTGGCATCAAGCTTCCAGGAATCCAGGTACAGCTGCTAGTAGTATTTTAAGAGCCTGAACTCGTCTGTTCGAAGCCGTGGCAAACAAATAAAAGCGACGCCCCATGGGACAGAAAACCACGCAGGTGGGCCGGGCGTTCCCACGCGGGCCGAGCGACTCAGGTGCGCTTGCTTCCGTCCCGCGCGCACGAAAATATTATTTTGCCGGCCGGCGCGAGGATACGGTCCGAGCACTCGGACCCTAGCAGCGCCCCTTACCAAGGAGCACGTGTTTTTGTCGATCTCCTCCCCAAGTCCCGCGCGGAACCGATCATCGGCGCGTGCCCCTCACGAGAATGCGAGATCCCTCTCCCCACGCTCGCCCTCGTCCACTACTACATATTTGGATATTACTATCAACCTCATCACTATCGGATTTATGAGAACCGGCAGTGATATACCTTCACTGTCAGTTATGAACATAAAATGAAAAAAGTGATTGGGGTTAGACTAAAACCGAGCTGTGAAGGACCACATCACTGTCGATTTATGGCTTGAACCGACAGTGTTTTGGCGGCCACTTATCACCACCGGTTCAAGCAAAGAGCTAGCCAAGAACCGGCGGTGATAAGCCTAGAGCAAAAAAGGATGTAATCGTTCTCTTCTTTCTCATATCTTCCATCCCGAGAATAGAGGCGTGCGTTTGGGTCCTTCCCTCCATTGTTGCGGCTGCTCTTCATCGTGAACCTAGCGCTTAGATTTTTAAAAAAATGGCTTGATCCTTTTGCTTTAAGGTTAGTAACAAATATCGACTTATTTAATTTTGTTGCTTAATTAGCTTCGTTTTGATAGCTACATTGATTGATTCTCATTCTAATTCTTTCTCTATGCTAGAGAGCACTTTTCTAATTGAACATTTATATAAGGCTCAAATTACGGTGAAACCATCATCTAAAAGGTTGGTGTCTATGAACACATTTAAATTCCTAGCTAATTATTCCATGGTGGTCAAGATCATCATTGTTAGTATATGATGCTATAATTAGTTTTTAAAAGTATAGTAGAATAGTTGTTCTTCATTATTATGCAATAATTATTTTTTTACTACGATTTTCAATTTACAGGGCCGGACTACCAATTTTAATTTTTCAATAATTAGTGTATAATAATGTTTTCTAAAAATGGTACTTCTGAGCTACAATTGTTGTTCATGGAGCTCGATTTCTTATTAATTCTTTATAATTACTGTCTCAGTATTTTTTGTGCAGAGATGGATCGAGAGTGGATAAATCTGTCCCGAACGGATAAGCGGTACATGCATGGGGTCAGCCATTTTATCACCAATGCCAAAGTCCATGCTGGGAATGGGAATCATGTCTTCTACCCATGCAAAGATTGTAAGAATCAAATAAACTTTCGTCAAATTGAGTCTATATAATCACACTTGATTATCAAGGGGTTCATGCCAAACTATACGATATGGACTATACATGACGAGGTTGGTGTGAATGTTCTACAAAAAAACGATGATGATGTGGACTTGCATGACGTAGCCATCCACGATGCTGATGAGGAACCCGGTGTCAACATGGAACCTATGGCCATAGTTAATATTGTATTTAGGAACACGCTAGCTGACGACCCGAGGATAATGATGGTATTTCTTAGCTGCTACGTAATGTAGAGATCGGATGTCTTAGTGAAAGACAGCTGAGAAAGCTAGAGATAATGAGATAAGATGGTAAAACACCATTGTATAGGAATTATCCAATGAGCAAACTAGAAGCTGACATCATGCTGTTAGAGTTCAAATCGACAAACGGATTGAACGATAAAGGGTTCGATCAGTTGTTAAATATAATAAGGAAAATGCTCCCAGCAAAAAATGAGTTGCCTGAAAAGACATACTTGGCCAAGCAAATGATCTGCTCCATTGGCCTCGAGGTTGAAAAAATCTACGCGTGTTCTAATAATTGCATATTGTACCATGGAGAAAAATACAAAGACATTAACAAGTGCCCCAAGTGTGAAGCTCCACGGTACAAAGAAGGGCCGTCAGATGAGGGTACCAAGACCAGAGGAGGTCCCATAAAGGTCGTTTGGTATTTCCTTATAGCTCCCCGGGTGCATAGTCTATTTGCATGTGCAAAGTCAGCCAAGCTGTTGCGCTGGCATGGTGAAGAGCGTAAGAAATATACAATGATGAGGCACCTCGTCGATGGGCATGACTAGAGGACTATCAATACTATGTTCTATAAGGAAATCGGTGCAGAGGTAAGGCATCTTTGGTTTGCTTTGAGCACAGATGGGATGAATCCTTTCGACCAGGTTAGAAGCAATCATAGCACCTGGCCAGTGACGCTGTATATATACAACCTTCCACCTTGGGTCTGTGTGAAGCGGTCGTACATCCAGATGCCACTATTGATCTAAGGGCCAAGACAATCTAGGAATGACATCGATGTGTTTCTGGAACCGGTGATCGATGAACTAGTGGAGATGTTTGAAAAGGGTGTGTCGGATGTTTGGGATAGGTACAAAAAGGAACATGTCATGATTAAGGAAGTACTTGTCGCTACAATCACCGACCTGCCAGGTCAGGGTTCATTGTCCAGAGAGAAGACAAAAGGCTATACTGGATGTGTCAAGTGCTTGGACGACACCGATGCGGTAAATCAGCCAAATAACTCAAAGATTGTTTATATGGGACACCGTAGGTTCCTACCAAAGGATCACCCTTACCGCAGGAACAGAAAAGATTTCAACGGTACTATTGAAAAACGCTTAGCTCCAAAATATCGAGACGGGCCTGCGATACATCGAGAACTCAACAAACTGGAGGTTGTCCTTGAGAAGGGGGACAATGCAGTAGCTGCGCCTGATGGGAGCGTTTGGAAGAAAAAATCGGTTTTCTGAAAACTACCTTACTGGTCATTTCTGAGTGTACGCCACAGTCTTGATCCCTTCCACATCACTAAAAACGTGTGCGCTAACACTCTTAACACCTTGATGGACACCGGGGGGACATCGAAGGATTCACTAGCCACACGCCTGGACATGCAACACTTGAGAATCAGGAAGGAGCTGCATCCCGTGGAGCTAGAGAATGGCCAGTTCGAACTTCCGGTTGCATCATGGACATTGAAGAAGGAAGAAAAGCGTGCGCTTATTTCTTTTTTCAATGAACTCAAAGTCTCGACGGGCTACTGTGCGAACCCGAAGAGGCTAGTAAACATGAGAGAACTCAAGTTCAACTATGGCCCTATGAAGGCCAATGACTGTCATGTCATTATGACTCAGTTGCTCCCTGTTGCTCTACGTGGTATCCTGCCCCTAAAGGTCCATGCCCCAATCATAAAGCTGTGCTCGTTCTTCAACGCAATCTCAAAGAAGGTCATTGATGTGTCCACGCTAGAGCAGCTGCAGCGGGACATAGCCGAAACTCTCGTTAGGCTTGAGATGCATTTTCCACCGACTTACTTTGATATCTCATTGTATCTGCTCATTCGTCTTGTTGACCAAATTAGAGCCCATGGCCCAATGTACCTGCATCAGATGTTCCCTTTTGAAAGATTGGTGAAAGTTTTCAAGAGGTATGTTATGAACAGATTCAGGCCAGAAGGGGGCATGGTTGAAGGATGGTCAACAGAGGAGGCCATTGAGTTCTGCACATATTATCCGGACATTAAAAGGGTCTGAGTTCCAGAATCTCATCACGAGGGAAGACTACGTGGCAAAGGAATGATCGGGAGAAATCTGTTATAGTAGACGACCCTGTTTCTTTCAGACAGGCACAGTTCGCTGTTCTCCAGCAAGCCGAGGATGTGATGCCATACATTGACGAGCACAGGCAATCGCTGTAAACTCCATATCTAAGCAGGTCATAGGCTTGGCTGGATAAAAAACATAAGGAAGAATTTGTCAACTGGTTGCGACACCGCTTGCTTGGAATAAAGTTGGGTAATCAATTGGATGCCTTAGCCAAGGGACCTTCTAGTACATATCTTAAGTACCAAGGGTATGAGATCAATGGATTCACATTTTACACGAAAAGCAAGATGGAAAGGGCACATACCAAAATTGCGGTGTTCGTTTTGATGCTCACGACGAAAACGACAAAGTGCAGGCGACATATTATGGTTTCATAGAGGAGATATGGGAGCGGGCCATGCCGTGCAAGCCCATGTGCCTAGGGTAAGGCCCAGGTACGGCCTGCTCCTCCGGATCGTGCCAGCCCGGGCCCGCTCGCCGCCGGGCCGGGCCAGGCTTGGGACGGGCCAAAAAAAGGGTCTTGGGTCGGGCCGATGGGCTCGGGCTGCATGGCCATATATAGTGTCAGCGTGGTGTCAGTGAGAGAGAAATGAGCTCAACAGGCAATTCTCCTTTCTCAGTAAGAATTTCTTGTTGATGAATAGTGTGAGAGAGAGATCGGACACTCTAACCACTGAGTCCGGTCACTGACATCGAGAGGGCGCTGCTCTAGAAAGTAGGACCGGGCCCTGCGCTTGGTGAGTTCAGTCGCTGGACCCCGTGTCTGGTCTTGGCCTCTAGTGGACTTGCGACGTGGAGTAGCCGACCGAACCCCGACAGTGGAGAAGGACCATACGCTGGGCGGTCACTGTTCCTGTGTCCGATCACTTCGTTGTGGTGCGCAGGAGTTTGAGCAGGAGGGATCGGACTCTCGGGCGCGTCCGGTCATATGTGACCTGACGCGTCCGGTCATTTAAAATCCTCTCTGGATCGTCTCTATGTTGGATCAGACACTGGTGGCTGGCGAGTCTGGTCATTTGACCTATGCGTCCTATCAGTGGCTAACTGTGCGCGCGCGTTGGGAGTCGTTGGGTGGCAATAGAAAAATTCAAACGACTAGTACACGTGGCAGCGTTGCAGCGACCGAACGCTGCGATCTGACGCATCAGGTCATTTTTAATAGCGAGTCTGGTCAGTACGAAAAGTGTTTAGTGAAGGAGTACAACGGCTCTATTTTCTTGGGGGCTATAAAACCAAGCATTGATCGGTCTTGGGCTGGTTGCTGAGCCCACTAGATCCTTGGTGGCTTGTGTGGTGGTGCTTGGGAGCCCTCTAACTCACTCTTGCTTGATAGTGTTCATCCGATTGAGTGAGTGAGCGATTCTAGTACGATTGCATCGTGAGGTTGCATTGAGTGGCACTAGGTGATCGTGTTGCAAGCCGGTGATGCTTATTACTCTTGAAGGTTGCCACCTCCTAGATGACTTGGTGGCTTGTGACTCCATTGAAGCACGCGAGAAGATTGTGCGGTGCTTCAGAGGAGGATTTGTGAGGGGAATTATGCTCACCTCGTGGAGATCGCGAAGAGCAACTTTAGTAGATGAAGTGTTATCCTAAACGCTAAACAGTAAACAGTCGGTCACCTACCGTTTAACCCATTATTCGGGCAAAACGGGTGTTTAAACGGAAAAAACGGCCGTTTAAACGGTCAAAACAACCGATTAAACGGAAGCGGTGTACCACCGTGTAGCGTTAAAACGGTGTGTAAACGGGCTAAACGGCCGTTTAGGCGAACAGAGCATGTCATTGAGTTACCCTCACTTTAGGGTTGGTTCTTGCGGTGCCCGACGTGCAGGCTTGGCGGGTGATGCCCAGTAGCCGTCGAACCACCAAGTGAGCGGTCGACACAACGGGCACTAGCGTGTTGGCAAGCACGTGAACCTTGGGAGAAAAATCACCGTGTCATCCTTGTCCTCCTGTTGGTTTGCATCTCCGTTACACAAGCTTGTATTTACTTTCATATACATTACGCTTGTGTAGTTGCTCTTGTAATTAGTTTACTTGTGTAGCTTGATAGTTACCTTCTTGCTTGTGTAGCATAGAAGTAGCTCCCTTGCGTGGCTAATTTGGTTTTAGTAACCTTGTTTGTCACATTGCTTAGTTTGTGTAGCTAAGTAATGTGTGCTCTCTAATTTGGCATTAGTTGTCTTATTATTGAGCATTGCTAGTGAGCTTATAAACTTTGTGCTTTTGCTTACTAGTTGTGTAGGAGCTCCCCCGTGCTTAAAGTACTAGTGGCTTAGGTTTGTATGACCTTGCTCCTAGAATTGGTAGTGAGCCCGGCACCTTAGTTGCTTGTTTAGGATCTTTTCAAGGTGCTTGATAACTTACATAGAGGGGTGTAGTTTTGGCTAGACCGATAGTTTTATTTCCACATTTGTTATGGTTAGCCATCGCGATTAATTTTAGAAAGGACTATTCATCCCCCCTCTAGTCCGCCATCTCGACCCTACATAGGGGGCCCATCTCATCCTACCCCTATCACTTTGTGGCCTCTAACCCATCTAAGGACCGGCCCAAGAACAAGTTTCCTAAGTACGACTTAGGGTCGTATCTGCAGTGGGTCGCTCTTATGCGCAGATTCAGGGATGCGTGGCCTCCTCGATCGTGTTGCATTGATGGCGCCCATTCGCGAGGAGCAAGGCATCATTTGAACGAAGATGCATAAACCAAAACGATATGAAAAAATGAAAACACGCATGACCTACCTGGCTTGGGTCATCGCGTGGGAGGCCGCCGCTCCGCCTTCTGCCCGGTCACCGCCCCTGCTCTGCGGAATTATCAAAGTGGTTAGTAATGGTTGTGGGCCTAGTTTGATTTCCGAAGATATCTTTGCGGCTTTAAATCTGCTGGGGTGACGCACAGCGGGAGGTATCGTTCTCCCATCGTCCACATTGCCTTCATTTTCTTCCTGTTTGTGTGCTTGTAGTTGTTCCTTCTAATGAGGGATCGCGGGAAGCGGCTTCGCGAGGAGTCACCTGAGGTCAACGGGCCACCGTCGCTTCTTCTGTCTTCCCTACGAGAATAAGGGTAGGTGATTTCGCGTTGCTCTTCGGATTTGACTGTGTTCGTTGTTAATTCTGGGTGTGTTCAGGATCATTTCTTCGGCAATGAAGTCAAAGACCGGGGGTCCTTCCGGCACCACTCGTCCCCGGCCCGTGGGCTTCGCCGATGGGTGAAGTTGTAATGCTTCAACTATCTATGCATGTGATTTATTGATAGTTTTTACTTCTTGTTTGCTCATGCTGTCGCCTTGCCCTTGTTGCTTTTACATTACTTTTGTTAGAGCTTGGCGCAAGCGGGCCTGCGTTCTCTACTTGCGGATCGATTACTTACAGCATGCGGATGCTGGTTAGGGGTTGCGTGTCGAGCTATGTCTCTATAGTGCTGCATGGTGTAGGCGACGAGAGTGCGCACTGGCGGGAGGCCTCACGTAAGCTCCCCCCGCGAGCTGTGATATTTGGCCACTCGTGAGGAGCGGGTCGAGATGCTTTGAAGCTAAAATGCCTTCGAGATGAAACGCATGGGTTCTGTGTCCCTAAGTTTATTCTATGCTTCATTTTAGTCAGTCGGGTTCATTGTTGCATCTACGCATGTATGTGAATGCGATCAAATAATGAAGAGAGGGACATGATTGATATCACCAATGCTTGTTCGGGGAGCGGACGCTTGCCCTGTTGCTGCTGCACGTGATGAGGTGAACTCCTGAGCGCTCGCTTGTGGTAGGGTTGTAGTGGCTCCTAGGATTCGGGCTGGTGATGACGCTTCTTTACCGCTCAGAGGGGTCATAACTGGTGCGGATCGTCCTCCCGGGCTTCTGGGGGCTGACCCTTGTCGGTTCGATGTCCTCTGTGAGCTCGCGAGCCCCGGGGATGGCTTCTTTGTGTTCGTCTTGCCATGGTTTCTGGCCAGGAGGGCCCGCACGCTCCGATGCTTGAGCCTTCATCATGGCGACGCCGACGCCAGTCATCGCGCCTTCGCTTCTAGACACGGTTGCTGCTCTCGACGAGGAGCTGGTGCGTACTGTAGCCGTAAACGCAGGTTTTGAGGGCAGCGTGGTTCGGTCCCGCTTGGCGCGGCATGTAGTGCACTCAGGGAGCCCGCTTCCTCGGATGCACGCTCCTCCGAGTTGCAGCTGACAGTCCGATGAGACGTGCCGAGTGGCTTGTCCTTCTGTAGGACCGAGCCCTGGCTCTGGACTTGGCCTTGCAAGGCGTGGCGCTGGGCAGCCACCTGATCACTTGCGACAATGCCACGGGGCGGCGGGTGATTTCGTTGTTTGTGCGTGCCCTAACATGCTATGCTTCGCTGGTTGTGGAGATGCTGCTCGGGGCATGATTCCACCGTGGGATCTAGGTTTTTCACGTGGTTGACCCGGACAGGGTAGAAGTTGGTGATGGTGCTCACCCACCAGTGCGGATAACCTTGTGGTTTCCTAAAAGGATGTGGCCGGTTGAGGCCATTCCCTGGGTGAGTTCATCACGAGCCATGGACTTCCGACCTCTCGGGTGGGGGACTTGGCCATGACTGGTGATGAGAGAGGGTATTGGCCCCCCTATGTAGGTGAACCCTAGGATGCTGCCACTGAGGGTAGTTCCGAGAGTGTATCCGCCATGGACCACAGGACCCAGATCACCATGGTAGAGGTTTGGGCCACGGCTATAGGCGGACGCAGGCGCTGGCCCTTTGACACCGGTGAACTCATAGTTTTCATGACGGATGTGGCCACCATGGGCCATTCTGCGGGTGAGTCCACTGACGATGCGAGTAGGCATTGCTTCCTTCTCAATAATTGAGAGTCAGAGTAGCATGCTTACCTTTGCTCTGTTTTATCGAGAAGGTCTACGGTTTGTCAAGTGAACGTAGTGCTTTCGTAGTCTATGCCCCTTTATTCTTAAGTGGGGGAATCCTCTGAAAGCCGGTGATCGAGTGAGTAAGTCCTCTGAAAGTATACCTTTCCTTTCCCACCAGTTTTTTTGGTGCCTTCTTTATGCTCGAGACTAAGGAAGCAAGAGGAAGAGTGAGGGTCGACAGGCAAAGAATGGCTTGAGTGAAAGCTGGAGTGGCACAAGACAAATTGAAAGCAAAGGGAATAGCTCATATGGAAAGATACATATATAGTAAATGGAATTTGAAAGATACCCGTAATAAGCGATATTCTAAAAGATTCTGAATGAATGAAAACTTTCTAATAACATAGGGTTCCGTGTAGCCAATGGGATTGGGGGAGTAGTCCATAGTTCCCCTCTAGCCAATCCTAAAAGTTCTTCTGCCTTCGATCCAGTGGTAATCCTTTCAAGTTTCCAGCCAGTAGACAAGAAATTATGTAAGTAAGAGACTAGGGATAACCATCAGAAAAGGGGAAGCATGTCTCAATCAGTACTTCTTTTTTTGGAAAGGTAGGTTTTTTTATATGAAACTCAGGCAAGAAGACAAAAAGACATTCACGTTACCAATTCCGTCTCGTCTAATCTTTTATTGGTTTTGTTTTTTCTCTCGTGCCCTTCTGGGTGGTACAAAGAACAGATGTAGGGGTTGCCACTACTTAGTTCATCTCTCGGTAGAACAAGGCACCTATGCGGTGGGTTCGACTCCCACAGGAGCGTACATTTCCAATCGATTTGGTACTTTTCTTGATTCAGAGTTCTTGCTGTCTATTATAGATTCTTTAGCGATGTAAAGCCATCAGGCAGTAGACCGGCAAGGGAACGGCTGTCTCGGTATTCATTCTTGAATCAGTGACTGAGAGTTAGGGCCAGTGATTCATCTAATCAGACTAGTGGGGCATCTTTCTTTTCGTAGTAAGCAACTCTATTGAGAAAGCTCTTTCTTGATCGAAGTAAAGAATCATTGTAGTTCCTCTTTAGGCGAGCTACTACGTTCCTATTGTTCCTATTCTCCTATTCTGAATGGGATCAGGTTGTAATGAACCAAAAATACTTCGCTAAGGTTTAACCATTTCGCTACAGTTTTCTTCCAATTTCTTCTAAGGAATCAAATAAAAGAAAGAAAATAGAGGCCTTATAAGCGAAGGCACCTTTCTCTGTATGGAAAAAGGAAGAAGATGCTGCTTCGACTTCCGTTTCTAGCTCTGCTTGAGCTGCTTCGTCTGTTTCTCTTGATGTGGATGTCAGCGAGTCAGATCTCTTCTCTCACTTTCAGAGCACAGTTGGTCCTCAATTTGAAAACCGACAAAGGTGACTTCTTCCTTATTCACGCCTTGATGCGCCTTTTTCATGTTCAGAGCAGTGCATCGATACCATTCATCTTGAAGAGCCTATATAAGCCCTGACCTAAGAGAATCCTTTGATATCCGTCTTGCCTTCTCAATCCTCCTTAGAATATCATCCCATAGGTCTCAGGGTACCCTCCACCGACCCTTGTACTATAGGTTTCCGGGCGTGAGCCAAACCTAGGGCTTGGATCGAAATATAGCTTTGCTTCCTTTTTTTCTTTAGTCGGGAAGAGTTCCCAGCTTATAGTAAAGGCTATAATAGTTCTAGTTTTCTTTCTCATTAGGGAAGGCGGGCTCGCAAGCCTAGCCTGATTTTTAGCGTCCGGGAGGTCTTTTCGCTAATGTGAGAGGCATCGGCAGCCTCAACCACGGTTCAAGCACCGGCTCACGACAGAGCTTGATCATACCTGGACCTACTTCATTTTCTACTGGTGTAGGTTAGGTTACCGATTTTCCTCCGACGATGACTCTAGGTGAGGGACTTCGGCCTATCAACGGCATTTTGGACCTGCCTTTCTGCTCACTTGATAACAGATCATCTAGCTCTCTTTTATAGTATAGTAAAAGTCTATCTAGGCATGGAAGCTAAGCGGGCTAAGAAAAAGGCTTAATAAGATGAGTGGGGATTCTTTCAACCATTTATGAACCTCTAAAACTTGCTCTGAAGAATCTGGGGATCGTCCAGAAGGACGTATACTTGAGCTACTCTGTTAAATATTCTTCTTGAAATTGGCAGGCTCTTTTTACCCCCCTCTGAGCTGGTTCGACACTTATACATGCAGGCTTCTGGCTACTTTAGTTGTGCAGTTCAAACCACACTGCATAGTTGTTGGATCGCTATACTTAGCTGTCAAATTTCATGACGCCAAACTTCCTTCCCATAATATCATAATATGGTGGCACCAGTTCGGTGTTGCTCAAAATCTGTTGAAAGGCACATGACAAATGAAGTTTCTTTCTGTCATTCAATGAACTATATCAATTTATTTATATCTCAATACCATCACTTTCCTGTCATGTCTGACTATAAGAAACATTTGCAGTTCTATAGCAAATGACAAAGATATTTAAGAAAAAAGTCCCATGCTCCATGGGTCCAGTTATCAAGCCAGTACCAACTTCAAGAGTGATGGATAAACATCAGATCAGGCCGACTCCAACTCCAACTCCAACTCCAATGGATAATAAGCATCAGATCAAGCATATTCCAACTACAACCACAACTCCAATGGATAGACATCAGATCAAGTCGATTTCAACTCCAATTTGAGTACATCTACTGATGCAAATGAGAGCACCTGTATGCCCCCAATAAATTTTATCTTTCTGCCACTCTAGATGTTTATTACGTCATGTTAATGTTTTCTTATCCATATTATATTGGACTGATGTCGGTTGAGAATTTATTGTTTCTTTGTGTTATTATCGCCTTATCATTTCATATATCTTGCTGAAGTTGGTTTGTTAATTTACTTTTGAAATTAGTGGATGATTATTCAAGAAATTATTATAGACAACTTAAAAGAGGAGTTAAAATTGGTTCTGAGAAAAGACATCTAAATATTATTATAGAAGACACGTTGAATGGTGAGCAAAGGTCTGATTTCAATGAAAAATTGATAATTTCAATCCAGTTATAGTATGATGACAATATTCTTGCCTTGATTGTTTGCATTGTTACAAAAACAAACTAAAAATTGAATTTTACTTTTATTATTTTTAAAAAGATATTTTTATGGACACGTGCGTGCCGCACGTGCATGTCTACTAGTACTTGATAAAAGCTTATTAAACGACATAAAATGTTTCTAAGCTTTAGAAAATTCTACTAAAAATCATAGAGATAGATTGGGATACATGGAATATACATAAAATATTTAGAGCTGCCAAGAATATATGTAATTGGTTCAAAAAAATAGATTTAGCTCTAGGGAAATAGAAAAATATCCTAAAAATCCATGACTTTTCCAAAACATTCTTATTGGTGCTTGAGTATGTTTGAAAGTTCTCCACAATAAAAAAACATAAGATGCAATCATCCCACATGCATAGAATGCTTTTGAATTAATGTATGCACCGGTCGCATTCATGCTAGTTGCATCTCATACTTTTGATGTGCTAAGTTTTTAAAACATGTTTAGATATCACTTATAATGTTTTTTTAATTTTCTACATTTTCAGATTTTTTTTTGGAATTTCCTAGAGTTAAATCAATTTTTCAAGATTTATTGAGGCATTTTCACAAGATCTAAATATTTTATTTCGATCCTTCATATCCCAATCTATCTCTATGATTTTTATCAAAAAATTTAAAAACTTTCCATTTTTGTGGTTTACAAACTTTGCAACTAAAAAAACAAGATAAAACCGACTTCAAAACTAGGGAGGTAATTTGAAGTGTTTTTAGAGTCTAGGAGATAATATATCCGCCTTCAAAATTAGACCACAGCAAGTTAGTTAATCGAGGTAAAATGGATTTCCCCCCTCTTTATATCAAATGCTTTCGACCTTGAATCCTAAAATACTCTGATCGGCCATACCCGCTCCACTGTCTACTCCTCGCTGTGAACGCTGACCGGCACTGCGCTGGCCCCTGGCCCTTGTCACTGCTAGGTTCTTCGTAGTTTCAGCAGAGGAATCTATGCAATACTCGTCGCATTAGCCAAGGTGCGCCCACAATCTGTGTTCTGTCGACGCCCCCGTTACATTAGAACGGTTCGTTTTTCCTGTCACGAGTCGATTATCAGTTCGTCCACAACGCAGGTCCCAGTTCAACAAACCCTGCCCGACCCGGCGACCCGACCCAACGACGGCAGGAACAATCGATCATCGGAGCCCGTCGTGGTACTCGCAGCCGGAGGCGACGCCGCGGGCGGGCCTGCCGAGGTGCGCCTCCCGGATGTCGAGGCGGCAGTGCACGCGGCGGTAGAACTTGGACTTGACGAGGAGGCCGAGGATGTGGGCGCGCGCGCGCAGCACGAAGCCGAGCCGGACGGGCACCACCGCGGGGCCGAGGCGGCCGTTGTTGGGCTTGCTGTGCAGGCTGGCGCCCGCGCCGTAGAGCGGGACCTGCTTCCCCACCACGGACACCGTCACCATCCGCCCGCTCTTCCGCGGCTGGTAGAACTCCGCCATCTGCATGAGTGCATGACGCCATGAGCGTCAGTGACAACACGTCAGTTCAGTTCACATTGACTCAAAGCATGCATCATCTATGATTTATGAACACGATTACGAGCTGGCAAACAGGAGGAGCTATCTACTGTGAAAAAAAAGGTAATGACGCTTTTGGCCGTGTGATCCAAAACCAGAAGATAAAATGTAGGGAAATGAGCAGTAACTTAAAGGTAAAAGCCATGCAGCCTGTTCGCTTGCTCGTAAACGATCGTAAATTTTCAGTCGGAAACAGTGTTTTTCTCTCATACTAAACCAGCCAGCAGTAAATAATCCACGATACGATACGGCCTCACCTGAACAGGCGGCATATCAGAGCCCATGATGGCGCTGGGTGGCTGCGCACTGGGGGCCATCATCCTGTACACCATAGGATTCTCACAGGGAGCAGCAGCGGCTCATGAAAGAGCAGTAGCCACCCAGCTGACGTAGCAAAAGCGTAAAAGCCATAAAGGCGCGTCCTTTTTGGCGTTGAAAGGTGCGACACAAATGCCTGCACACAGCGACTGCGACATCACACCCGGCCTCTTTGCCAAGGGAGCAGGCTGTGGCAGTGCGGCGCAGGAGCTCCTGCTGCACGGACCATGCTGCGGCAGTGGGCCTGCAGCAAAGACTATTGGCTACGTGCCGTTCGGACTTGTGTGCCTAATAAGTTAGGACGGAAAGTACCGTTGGCTGATGGCTGATTTAATATGAGAAAAAAATATTATTCGTTGACTAAAAAGGTATAACTTAGTTCGTGTTTAGTTTTCCTCTAAATTCTTAAAAAATGCTACACTATCCATCACATCGAATCTTACGATACGTACACAGAGCATTAAATGTAGATAAAAAAACTAATTAAACAGTTTAGTGGAAAATTGCGAGACGAATATTTTAAGCCTAATTAATCCATGATGAAACAATAATTAACAAATAAAAACGAAAGTGCTAAAGTCCCCTAAATTCCAAACTTCACTCGACTAAACACGGGCTCATGAGACAAATAAAGCCCAAACCATCAGGGCAGTAGTCGTCCCCGGCTCCTCTGTACTGACAATCGCCACAGTGACCGTGGCTGCCGTACCGGGTACCGGCCGGTCCTTCCTTGGATTGGACACTGGAGGAGGGAAAAGTCGTTAATGGCGGGGCGGCCTCTCTGGCTCGAGTCACGTGAACGCCATGGCCACCCGCGGATAAGACCACTGCCATTGGGTCCGCGTGTGTTATTGCATTCCCAGTTTCACTCACAGTTGGGTATGCAAGACCAACGGATAGCCGAACTCAGCTTGTACAATTGGCACGGTGCTCTAGTCCATTATGAAAAAACCCCGATTTTTTCCCTACATCTGCATGCAAATATTGCACACATGTGAGGCAACTAGGCAAGTGATTTAAGGATGTCCTTTGTTTTTGGCGATGAACTGACAGATGATTTTGTTCCCTTCTGAATCACGAGTTTTCTCTAGGCATTCCGTGCGTGCGTGATGTTTGTACGTGAATGCGCAGTCATGGGCCAATTCATGTCTAGGACGCCAAGTCAGAAATCATCTGACGGCCTGGTCTCTGGATCGAGGAACCAACGATTGACAATGGACGACGCCACTCTGGTCGAACGTGACAAGATTGGACGTCGGTTTTTCAAACAGGTTGTACGAAATGCACAGGTTACCACTGTAAAAGTTCAAAAACAATGGAGAACAGGTTCGCTTGCTCCATTACCTACTCCGTAGGTCATAGGATATAGTACTACCACCGCATACCAGCGGCACCCTAGGCTGCTGCTAGGCCTAGGGCACGGCGCTGCCGAAATGTTCGTGGGAACGCTGAAGCGCCGGCAAAAATTCCACGGCGCGTGGGATTACGGCCAGGATAATGAAGTTCCATTTGGCTGCCCCCCATAAAGCCAGTCAAGAAGACCAACCTAATAAAACCCCAATCACATGGCCTCGGCATAGCTTTACATACCATCTCTGCTGATCGACTACGACGAAGCCATTCTATTTCTGTGTGTAACCTCCCTAGTAGTACGTATTTCTCTAGAGTCTAGAAGTATCTGTCTGCATTCTCTCCATTTATCTCTCTGTTTCATACGTTAGCACACAAAGTACCCCTTTTTAATTTTTATTCGACCTGTTCTTGTGCACATGAGACCTGAACCCGAACCATTGCCGCCTCACATGAGCGCGCCATCTAATTGAAAGGCTGGCCACATCCGGCCGTTACTAGCAGTAGCAATAGCAATAATCACAGGGGATTCACTTGCCTAATCTGAGCGGCGGCCGTCCACATCTCCTTCCGATCCAATCCAGGCACACCGCCCACCCCCGACGCAAATCGCAATGATTCTCACAATCAATTCATTCAAGAGGGTAGATCAGATAGATATGGTAGAGTAGAGTAGTACGTACGTCTCCGGAGGCGACGGTGAGGTCGCCGTAGAAGAGGAGGAACGGCGTGGCCGTGACGTGCAGGCTGAAGAAGGTGCCCCGGTTGCGGAAGCGCAGCCGCACCGTCGCGTTCACGGACATCATCTTCGTCGGGACGCCCGTCCGGTCCGTGCCGCCCTGGATGTGGTACGACTCGAACACCACGCTCTGCAGTGACAGTGAGTGCACCGGGAGAGCCATTGTCAGCAAAGGCACACACAAACGGACGTGATGAGTACTAAGCAAAATCGGCCGCGATCTGTGCGCGCCGCCGTCGCCCATAAATTGCAACAAATAAGGAATGCGGGTTTCGCGGCGGCGGCCAGCTGTTTTTCTTGGCCAGACTAGCTTCCAAATTCCAAAACGTTTCGGTACCCAAAATGTTTCCTTGGATTGGATGCAAATGCTAGACAGCTGGTCAGTTAAAATGCAATGTCTTGGAATGCTATTTTCTTGGATGGAATGGAGAGGCATTGTACGCTCGGAAGTACTACATGTTTCTCATGTGTACAAAGGTAGTAGAGCACATTACAGTACTGCCCTGGATTGAAGAGCTGAACATAGTACTGTTGCTGCTAGAAGGATCAGTCTAAATTTAGAGTTTGTTTTGAAAATGAAGACAAATCGAAGAACTCGAAGACGATGCATTGTATTATACTCGCACACCAGGTAGTTTTTGTTTCTCAGTGAACACAGAGCAAACCGAGGCTAGTGCCATAGTAAGAGGGAGGGACGAGGGACGGACCTTGACGACGACGTGAGGCTTGTACGACCTGCTGGCGCCCCACAGCACGAGCATGAAGAAGGCGAACACGGCGACGAACGCGAACGCGCCGAGCGCGTAGCACCGCCACGGCGACTCCGCGAAGCCGCCGCCGCGCATCAGGGACGCGTCCTCGTCGTCGTCGTCCCCGACGCTGCCGGCGCCACTGCCGTGCCCGAGCCGGCGCCAGGGGACGCTCACCACCGCGGCGACGTCGCCGCCGGAGCGGAGCTGGTCGGAGAAGAGGAGCCGCCCCGTGGAGGACTCCCGCGAGTGGTGCATGCCGGCGCCGGCGCCGCCGCCGACGCCGCCACTCGAGCCACGGTGGTGGTGGTGGAAGTGGTAGTGGAGCGGAGACTCGGCCGGGGTGGTCCCCGCGACGCCGCCGGAGGCGCCCAGGTGAACGTCCGGGTGGGAGGCGGCGGGGCTGAGGACGTAGTAGGCCGGGCGGCCGCGCGGGGACCGCGGCGGCGTGGACGCCGCCAGGCTCGTCACGTCGGAGTCCGTCTTGGCGTGCCTGGCCATCTCTCTCTCTCTCTCTCGGGAGTGGGACTGCGGGAGAGGAGCCGAGGAGGTGAGGAGAGGTGGGGCTGCCCGCTGCCGCAAGCGCAAGTGCGCAACGGGTGTTTGATGAAGGTTTGAAGGGGCACGCGAGGGGTGTTTTTTGCTTTTGAGACGGGAGCGCGCGGTTTGCGGCTGTGCCAGTGAGATGTGAGCCTGTCCATGCAGATACAGGACGACCTGGGAAGTTGTTGATCACCGCCAGGTAGCGCTACACTGGTAGACCAAGCAGCCGCCATGGCCTGCCCGATTTGAGATTTTGGCCATTTGGGAATGCTCGTGTCACAACCCAGCTGGGTTACCATCTATTTGAACTTGCGTGTGTGAAAACATGCTTTGTCGTACATTTTTTTCCAATTCTTTTACTCCACGCTCTCCGGCCCTCCAGTTGATTTGGCAATATAAAAATATTTGGCATGTTTCCTGGTTAGTTTCTGGGTTGGTTTGGACTGGCTGGTGCTATTTTATTGTAAGAGAAAAATACTATTGGCTGGCTGAAACCAACTAGCGAACATGGTGATTGTAGCAAAAGCTACGGCAGGTATTCTTCTGGCTATGGCGACGGCGGCAGCAGAGAGGTATAAAATATTATACCAAAAGCTATGGCAGCCTCAACCATAACTGTAGAAACCATCAGTCGAACGACCCTATGGTTAGGCCGAGGGATAAGTGGGAGGCAATGGTAGCAGAGTTGATACCACGGGTTGCCGACAGGTGGTGTGGATGGTGCCAGTGTCTACGAGCGTAAAACTAAACTCGCTAGTAAGAATTTTTTTAACACTTTTTGTAAACTAGTTTTAAATTTAACACTGTTTTTTTTTCAAAACTAACATTTTTGGCCGCGTCTATTGCCATGGCGCGACGAAACGTCTATGTCGCGCCATGCATGGTGGCGCGGCAGGAGGCTGACGTGGCGACGACCGAGGCTGCTGATCGGTGACGTGGTAGGGTCTGCCGCGCCACCGATCTTGGCGTGGCACTGACGCGCCACGGAGCATGGCGTGGCAGGACCAGATAAATATTGCGAGCGAGCCCGCCCGCCCGCACGCACGCCGCCGCACGCGCCCGGGCGCCCGCGCCCGCCCACTCCCGCCGCGCAGCGCCCGCGCCGGCCGCGCCACGAACGTCGGCGCGTCACGGCCGCCCGCTCATATCAAGGTACCTCCCTCTCGATTTCATGTTATTATGATTGTTATTGATTTAGGATAGTTAGTGATTTAGGATAGTTAGTGATTTAGGATAGTTAGGATTAGTGATTTAGGATAGTTAGGTTAGTGAATTTGTTTGTGATTTAGGTATGTAGTTTTTAGGTTTGAGGTTGTGTGTTGTAGTATAGTTAAGGTTTGGTTAGCTAGTTAGGGTTTATGTTACTGTTAGTTAGAATTTTGGGTTTAGTGATTGATTAGGTATTTATTATTTAGTTTATAGTTAGTTATTTAGTTAGGGATTTTGGGTATAGATACTAGTTTTCAAGTGTCGGTACTTAGTAGTGCGTGATACGTCGATTTGGATGACTTGATGAAGTTTCACTAAATGCTTATTTTCCTAGTGAAGTTGTTTAATATGTCTGTTAATGTTACTTTAAATATATACATGTGCTTTCTTATTGTGTTCGTATTGCATAACAAGTAGTTCAAATTTTGCAATACTATATAATGTTAATTGAATACTCTTAATTTAAATACTCTAACACTTTGTTTATCAATTTGTAACATGATGACCCCTCCCACGCAGCACCCGTTGTATCCCATTCTTGAGGTGGAGTACGACAACCAGCACCGAGCACACATCTTGAGTGACACCGACGCAGAGGTGGCCTTGCCACCTTTGAGGCCCCGCACGCACACCAGAGCGCACCAGTGGGACGAGCGTTACGCACCGTATATACGGCGTGCCGACTTCCTCAAGCTTGTCCGTGTTGTCAACTATGGTCTTCCGCCCCTTGACCCAGCACTACTTACTGTAACTATAGACAGGTGCGAGTGTCTTCTTTATACGTAAACATTCTTATAACAAATTTGAGTCAACTAATAGTCGTTCTATTCTTATAATAGGTGGAGGCCTGAGACCCACATGTTCTACCTACCTTGTGGCGAGATGACCTTGATCATGCAGGACGTGAAGGCTATCTTTGGCCTTCTGTTGGGAGGATTTCTAGTGACGAGTATAGTTGACAACGATCACTGGAGGGAGCTGGTGGCTTAGTTCACTGGCTTTCTTCCACCGGACGACGAGGTTTTAAAGAAAAATAAGTGAGCAATTTAGGGCTATTTAATACTTGCATTGTTTTCCTGCAGCCATCGGGGCTTATTTTCTTTGGTGAATTTTAGGAAAAGTTCTGGTGTTTCGTCGTCCTAGATCACATAGCGCTTTGATTACTTAGACCCACAGGCTGAGGAGGCTCAGACCGACAGGTTCGCTAGAGTGTGGCTCTGGCACTTCCTTGGTGCTTTCCTCTTCCTAAACGTCTCGGGCAACAGCATCAGCTGGATCTTCCTTGACATACTACGCCAGCCGTGGGAGAACATAGCGGCGTATAGCTGGGGCAGCGCAGTCCTAGCATGGACGTATCGATAGCTATGCGTTGCCTGCCGTCGCACCTCAGGGTATGCGAACATTGGGGGTTGCTTCTACCTACTCCAGGTTTGGTGTTGGGAACGATGACCCGTTGGGAGGCCCCTTAATACTGGTTTACCGGTAAGTACTTCGGTTCACTATATTCTTCGAGGCAGTTACATATGATGAGATTATTAATGGCTAATTCATTATCGTGTTCAATGCAGCAATGGAACGGGCAGGATACACTCCCTATAGCTCTGTATATCTGGATGGAAGCAGAGTTAGTTAGAGGGAATGCGGGGCGCAAGTACAGGGAGTATACAGACGGTCTCGATGTCTTGACACAGCACCAAGTTAGCTCTCTTTACTATCATACATGTGTCTTGTTCGATGTACACTATATCACAACCTAACTCAATTACGAAATGTTCAGGTGCATTGGTGTCCTTGGGATGCTTCGGAGCTCCAGTACTATCTCAGTCCTATCACTAGGGACGAGTCAGACGAGTATCGCTACAACGTCCCTCTTATTTTCTTCCACGTGGTCGAGATTCACTTGCCCATCAGGGTCTGTAGATAGTTTGAAAGAATGACAGGCTACCCACCACCGCTTTACTCCACCAACCAAGAATTGCACGGGTGCGTTATCGATTAATAACAAAGCTACAATTAAGAGGTGTGTGTGGTACAACTAACATCGTTTTGTTGCAGGTATGATCGCAGGAAGAGGTACAAGACCAAGGATTGGCGTGTGACACACAACGCGCACATCCACTTGTGGCAGAACAGGGAACGGCAACCGATCCATGTGGGTCCTCCACACGACCAGCACACCTTCGACGAGTACATGCGGTGGCTTCACAGGTCTATAAGGACACATACCAAGCCCTCGTACACTGAGCAGGCGATTGACGAGGACTCAGAGGAAGATGTGATCGAAGATGTGTACGACGTTGCCACTATGGAGGACACACAGCTACAGAGAACACCGCTTCAAAGATACGTAGTAAGATACTTGAATGGTATAATTTGTTATCCATTTGGTATTAAGTTTGTGTACTAAAACTGTCCAACCGCGTTTCTGTACCCAGGCGACACAATTGTTAAGGATGTCCAACGAAGCAGCGTTCCGGCTTCACGAGTCTAGAGGACAGGGGCCAGGCGTTCTCGAGGCTTTTGTGGAGGTAAACATAAACTTGTCCATTCGAAAAATGTTTCTTTAGTGTATATGCGTTTGGAAAATGCACTAACTTTAACGTCTATTTATACAGAAGGTGAAGAAGAGCTGCAGGAAGCTAGCTCAGAAGCTGAACTGCATGGACACTTCTTGGGTGGAACCGCCACTCCCAGCTCGGTCAGGTGGCACGTCTTCAGCCTCTTTGAAGACACCACCCGGCTCTTCTCAGCCGGTGACCGGTGACAGGTGCCATTTCCGTAGTGCGTACACCACCACATCATAGCGCTGGGAAGGACCCTGCAACCGAGGACGACGAGGACGATGACTACGACGACCCCTCGGGCTTCCGCAGACAGCACGACCAGTGGGACGATTGGTCGCAGGACGAGATCGGCATGTCTCAACTAGGTGGTGCCCCGCTTGGTACCCAAGGAGCCTCACAGGTACTAACAAATGTAGTTTCTTTAAATACGTAGGTTCCATGAACTAACGATCATAAAGATTATAAGTAATCGTGCATATCATATACTTGCAGGGTACGAGCTGTATGCACCTGCGACGCGACCACACCGACGTTGGCTACACTCCCAATGTGTTACCAACAAATCCGAAGAGACAGAGACGACCGAGGGATCCTTACACTCCTAGGTCTTAGTTTGTTAGGCCGAATGAATATTGGCGTCAAAAACTTGCAAGCTTAGTTGGTTATGTTATGTCGAACTTATGTCAAACCAATAAAAATGTTATGTGGCAATTTGTCAACTTGCGCACGGACTTCATTTATTTGCTTCATATTCGTTTCAATGCGTCGCGGCAGCACTGCCGGCGAGATTAAGTAGCAACTAGTTCAGGAACCGGCAGTCCTGACGTATCTCGACGCCGGTGGCCGGCGTCTTGACCCCGATCCTCCCGAGCTTAGTCATCGCCGCCACGAAATCACCGAAGAAGGCACCCTGGTTAGACGAGCAGTAGTCGACCGTGCTGCGCGAGGGGTCAAGGAAGCTAGGGTCCATGGTCGCGTCGCTGTCGATCCTACAATATAGGGCCAAAAAGCCAAAAAAATAAGTGATTCGTTTTTAGCCCTTATAAAAAGAAAACGGATTCTTGAACCTCTTTCACGCTCATGTCACGTCAAGGTACTGCAGAAAAAAGAACCGCAAAATTCGATCCATTTTTTTCGTAATCGATTAGTTAACATGGTGGTTAACCGTATTATGAAAGACGGAAAAAAATCATTGGCTTATCAAATTCTCTATCAAACTGTGAAAAAGATTCAACAAAAGACAGAAACAAATCCACTATTAGTTTTACGTCAAGCAATACGTAGAGTAACTCACAATATAGGAGTAAAAACAAGACGTAATAAAAAAGGATCGACGCGGAAAGTTCCGATTAAACCGTCTAGGTACCGCCGCGCCATGCTCCGTGGCACGTCAGTGCCGCGCCAAGATAGGTGGCGCGACAGACTCGATCGTCGCCACGTCAGCCTCCTTCCGCGCCACCATGCATGCGCGCAGCACAGGCGTTTCGCCGCGCCATGGCAATAGGCACGGCCAAAAGTGTTAGTTTTAAAAAAAATAGTGTTAGATTTAAAATTAGTTTAAAAAGTATTAAAAATAAAAAAAATCGCTAGCAATAACAAATACCAAGAGCCCACGATAGCATACATAGTAGCGAGATAGTATTGAAGATGACGTGTGAAGTGTTGGATCACAATCTAATGGTTATTCTTTGTAGACTATAACTTCAGTTGTTTTTAGTCACTGATAGCATCAATGCACATCCTACAGTTAGGGATGGCGGCGGGTCAAGTAAATAATTGTTCGTAACATATTACCTGTATATCGAGTAAAATTTTATATCCACACTAGCTCGTAACCGCGAGCAATATTTTGTACCCACACCTACACCCACAGAGTTGGATTACATTAGAATAGATGGAATTATATGTCTTTTTTAATACTAACGCGTGAAGCGACACATACACATACTGGGCGGCGCGGGGGTAGAATAGGCAGGATATTGGTGGTGCAAAACTTGAGATTGTAAAGTGCAGCAAAGCTCGAAAGAAATGGTGAGTGTGGACCTTAAACCCACGCTTGAAGGAAGGGTGTGAATACCACGACATTTTTGTGGTGTTTGCAGTTATCGCCATCCTGTCGCTGCAAGGCTACGGCGCCATCTAATCGGCTTCCTTTCCCTACATGTATCTCATCTGCTCCAGGACCCGGCACCTGCCCTCAGTGATGCTCGATTGCGTCTACTCCACCGTACCATCGTGAGAAACCAGCTGGTAGATTATGATGTGCTGATGGAGTCCTTTACGATGAATTGCATCCAATCCGAAAGTAGATCTAGGGTTGGGGTGTGTGGATACGAATCTTGGGGCAATGAGCAAGGAGGCAAAAGCAGCGAACGACAAACGTGTGGGCTAGAGCTTCAACCGAATATCTGGGTAAGAGAATGGCACTACTAGAACACTTGGAGACAAAAGGGGTGCAAGGAATAAGACAAAGTTTGACTCTCGAAAAACAGGATGTGCAGTTATTATGGGATGGAGGAAGTACTTCCTTCATCCCAAAATAAGTGTCGCTATGGTATATACCTATGGCGGTCAATTTTTTTATGTTTTGCTAAGTTTATTGAAAATATTACTAACATTTTTATCTCCAATTAAGTTTATTATGAAAGTAGTAGATTCAATGATCTATCTAATGATACTAATTTGTACTATAAATAATTATATTTTCTTATATATTTGGTCAAAGTTAAAAGGGTTTGACTCATCAAAAAGCGAGAATGACACTTAATTTTGGGACGGATGGAGTACATCTTTTGTGAGTTGGACTTTGTTTTTGTCATGCACAAATTTAGTCTTATTAGACAACACTTTGCTTTTGTGTTTGTGTCTACCGTGACCTGTTCATCATTGTTAGATATGTTTTCTTTGGAATGATTGTTATTTTATTCAAATTTTGTATGAACGTAGCAACGCGCGGACTATTAGCTTGTAGCTGTATATAAACTGGAGTATTTTAGAATTTTTGTTTGAGAAACAACTGGAGTATTTTTAGATGTAAGCCCATCCAAACAGGCCCTAGTCACTCTCTAGTTCTGAGCAATTCTATGTTTATAAGCCCACGGCTTGTTGGACGAGCTATTTGAGGCCATCAGTTCAGGCTCGATTTCAGCAGCTGGTCATACGAGAAGAGAGGCCCACTCCGTAATATAAACTAGTTGGCCCAACCTGACTAACTGGGCATCTAATGGACCCATCAGAAACACTAGTATCCCCCGGTGGTTGGTTTTCCTTTTGGACTGTCTAAAATCTAAAGCAGCCAGTCGGATGACTTTTGCTTGTCCGCTCGGATTCCATCTAGTGATTCAGTGAAAGCATGGCACGTCATAACATACTTGAGCTTGGTGGTAAAAGAGTGAAAAATATTCGTGCAAGAAAAAAAAACAGTCTCAATCAGGTTGGCTACGGGGAGAAAAGTTTGAGTTGCGTTACACCCAACAGAGATACTTTATAATTTAGGAATCACTTGCATAATTATGAACTGCAAGCATGTAACTTCATGCGGAAGTGCCACGTCAGCTAATGAGTTATGGCGTCGGTACTTTATAGCAGGAATAGTATTATGTAGTTTATTACTCCATATGTAGTTTAGGGATCTCAGTTAGTATTCTAGTAATTTGGAGACCTTGATCAAAATGGTATAATAGTTTAAGTTTAATTTACTCCACTATAATCATCATATATTCATATGGATGAAGCACCATCAACATAGACCATACAGCAACAGTAGAAACAACATGAATATATGTGCAGTAGACTAGTGGTTATGCACATTTGCCATGCCGTAGGTCGGGTCAGCTATAGTTTTTTAAGGCATATGTTTGGTTCAGTGGCGTAACTATGGCAATACTATACTTTCTTAGCATCATGTCCCACACATCATACTCATTTTCTTTCCAAAACATGCCACAAGTGTGGCTTTTTTGCTCGCCACAGTTTGCCGAAAGTTCAGCGTGGTAAGTTTGAGCATCAAACTATTAGGCCCTTACTGCCCTTGGTAAAATCGGAGAGTTTGTCCCATAAGATTTCTCATATTCATTGGTGGACAGTGGACATGGTGACATTGGTACACCATATTTTGGACCTCTAATTGTCTGAGTTTTTTGGTTTGGCGTTCTAAAATCTGAATGATCAACTAAGAAAAATGGAAAAAGTTTTGTTAGTTTTTAAATTTTAACCCTTTTTTGAATTTAATTTTAAATCTAACATTGTCGGTTTTTTATTTAAAACTAACACTTTTTCAGCGTTAGTCCGTCCGGACAAACCCTGCCGCGCCATGCATGGTGTGGAACGGGGCTCGCCCACGCGATCGGCGGCCCACATCGCCCACTAGCTCTGCGGCATCTCTGCGTGGTTGGGCTCGCGCCACGGGACCGATCTTGGCCTCACCGATGGCGCCGCAAGGACGGGATTAATTTGCTGCCCGACGAGCCGTAGCCACAGACTCCATCCGCCGCCTACCAACGTGTTGTGTGTGCTGCCACCACGTGATCGAAACCGGGCACCACCTCTACGATCTCGTGCCCCACGGAGATCGAGCTCCATGCTTCTGATCGCGCGACGAGCTCTAGCGCCGAGCGAGCCTCCGCTGAGTGTCAAGCAAGCAAGTAGAGTAGCCCATGCTTTTGAAAGCCCGTCTCGTTTATAGAATCTCCTGCTTTTCAAGCGTCATATAAAATGTTTAGACACATGGTATATTAAATATAGCGTTTATTTAAACTAATTGGAACTTGCAAAACTAATTTCGAGATCTTTTAAGTCTAATTAGTCCATGATTTAACAAGGGTTGAGAAAACATGTGCTAATGATTAATCAGCTTAAAAAATTCATCACGGAAATTAGTCTCCATCTATGTAATTGGTTTTGTAATTCATCTATATTTAATGCTCCGTTATTAGTATCTAAATATTCGATGTGACATGAATTTTAGGAGCGATATACGTAACCAAACACCCCTTGATCTGGCTGTTGCGTATGTTTTTGCAATGGTTTCAAGTGTTTTTAGATGTTTTTGCATTGGTGCCATATCTTCGGGGGCATGAAAGCAACGTGTTGTGCCCATGCTCATGCCTTTAAACAATATGATTGTAGTACTTTTTCTGTTTGGTCACAATGTTTGATAGTACATTAATCTAATGAGGCTCGGAAGAAAATAGGTGGTGCCATCACGACCACCTTTGTTCTGCCAACCCCAACGCTGGCGACCACGTGGCTGTCTCCCCTGTCGCTTCTCTCCTGCTAATAAGCACCAGCGCCAGATCCAGGAGCTAAAAGAAGCTGTAGGTCGAATGATGTTATATGATGCCCGGAACCACTACCTCCTGCAAATTACATAATCCGGCACCTTCCCTCGCCGCCGGCCCCGTCCCCGTCCCGTCCCTAATTAATCCCCGCCGCCCTCCCGTTTATTGTAGCAACGACGATTGTGAATCCGCGCTAATTAGGCCCGCGACCGCGACCCCAATTAATCTAAACCGCCATTACGTAATTAGTCTATATTTAATCTCCATGCATGTGTCAAAGTTCCCGGGACAGCCCCCGTGCCGCCGCCAAACACCACTCTACCCGCACTGGTGCTTTGCCTGCAGGTGCAGGGCAGGTACGCATCCGTCGCTCCTGGCTCCGGCGCGGACCATGGCCCCGTGTTCTTCATCCCGACCCCCACGGCACACTTCGCCGCCACCGCCTCCCCAGGTGCGACCTCCTACCCGCCGTGTACGCCGTCGCGCCAATAATGTGCCACCCCCACCGCCAACGGCACCGCCGCGCCCCTCACTGTTGCAAAGAGGTGTAAATTAATACCACGGCCTTGCCCCCGCCCCACACAGGTCGCGTATGACAGCATAAATTAATTTTTATTAAGATTTATAATACCAACTACCAAATAACTATATTAGATCTATCATTTTTGGACATTCTAAAGGTCGGCGAATTAATCAATGTGTTCGGGACTTGAGAAACCCGCGAAGCCCGGTGGCCGTGAAGCCGACTGTCTCGTGATCACACCAGCTTACACCCCACCTCACAGCACAGCACCTCATCGCCAATGGATCAAAGGAGTTTTCCAGTTTTTCTTTCATCCTCACCCGATCGGTCGTCAATATGCGTTCGTTAATACCGTGTCAGTTGGATTCGTTATTGTCGCTAGCGCCATCATTCATCCTATATTTTTCCTTTTAATTGTCTAAAGTGTTTTTTTTTTTGGTTTGGCGTTCTGGGTTAGAGATTGATGATTAAATTCAAAAAGGGTTAAAATTAAAAAAAAATCTTCTTTGGTGTGCTTAGATGTACATACAGTATGTGGACATAATGGATAAGTATTATATATATTAGCCTACTATTGGAGAGTTGAGTCGGGTTGAGTTTTTTTAACATTCTTGAGCGTGTCGCTTCTACAAGTAGCATTTGTTAATTCTTTGGATTGCTGTATCGATTAATTCCAGAAATTCAATGGCAATGTGATCTCTCGGTACTCTTGCACTGCACTCTTTGATGAGCGTGTTTATGCTACTTCTTTGTCAATTGCTGCTCCCTTGTGGGCTGATCACGGGAGATCAGCGTGCTGCATTTATGTATGTATGTACTCCTATGTATGAGCTGAGAGGAGTGTTGGTTGCACAATTAATGGTGCAAAAGTTCAGTCATTGGGGCGATACGGTTAGTCATTGTGGCGATATGGTTGTTGTCCGTGATGCCTGTTAAATGTTGTTTGGCGTGGATGGTGTGATGCAGCCGGTATCCGGTATCTTGATTTGTAAGTGATGCTGATAATCGTTCTTCCAAGTGCATTTTGATGCGTTTTGGTATGGAAACAGGGCATATTTTCATGAGTTAGATTCAGTCATCTAGTCGTAAATTAGTCTCGCCTGTTCGTTGGTCGGATTCTGGGCTAATAAGTCCGACTAATGCTAGTTCGTTGTGAGAGAAAAATACTTTTGGCTCAAGCGAACATGCTGGCTGCATCAAATTTGTTAGCCATGTCTATGTCTCTGATGCTGGGCGGGGCTGTGATGCCGCGCTGGGATAAAGTGAGCTCTGAATGGAGCACCATAAATGCGTGGCAATTACCTGTCCATGAACTTGACACTGACCTTTTGCACATGATCGTTGAAAACGAAAGCCATCTCCATTCTCCAGAGTCCAGTCCCCTCTTCCTCCCCATGTAACGATAGCTGACGGCCGACAGGGGCGCCGTCTCGTCTTGTTCCCGCCCATTGTCACCTCCGTCGCATTCCCGCCGCGCTTGCTTGCTTTGTGCTTTGACAACCTGGAACTGTGCGTGCTTCCCCCACCAAAGACGACGCTGCGTGCGTAGAAAAATGCTTGGGATGCCCTTGCATCGCAAAGACGACGCTGCGTGCGTAGAAAAATGCCTGGGATGCCCTTGCATCGCAAAGAGGATCTTTCATCCTTTCGACGCCCATCGAGGTATCATGCTCACTCTACCCATGCCCCTTTTGGTCAAAGATGTTTAGCTTCTGCTGGTGCTGCGGCATGGCTTTTGACCAAAGCAAGCCCTGCGATGTGTTTGCTCGCCCAGTCAGTCGCCCTTTCCCTTCCGCATAGAAATGCCGTGTCGTGTCATCCATTGCCGCTTTCTCCACCTGTTGATTATGGATCCCTGGCCCAGGCCGGGGTCGTGAGATAGAGATCTTCTTGGCCTCGGCTCGGCTCGGCGGTCAGCACTCGAGCCCCAGCCCTAGCAGCAGCCAGGCAGAACTTGGGTCGGAAATTCTGAATCCTGACCATGTGATGTGCAGGTGCAGACGTGCAGGCCTGCTTGCCTTGTGCAGCTGTGGTAGTGGGTGCAACGGCAGCCGCTAGCTGCACTGGAGCCGGGAGACGAGCCACGAGCACGACCTGGTAGAGCAGCAGCGAAGCGACAGCGAGCGCTTCAGCTTCAGCAGTGGCATCTGTACCTGCATGCGCCCGGCAAGGAAGGCAGCAGCCATGGCACCGCACATGGAGGTGGGCATGGCTCCCCATCCCCGTCCGTCACGGTCACGCTGATCGGCCTGCCTGCAGCTGCAGGAGTAGGAGCATGACCGCTAGTGCTGTAGAGGTGCCGCTTTCGAGCTCGTTCCGGTTGCCACGGGAGCTTTGAATGCCACTCCTACACACTCGTTTGGTTGGGTGGCTGGTCGCCGCAGTTCACCCAGCAAGCATTAATCCCGTCTGGTGAACGGCGAGAGCTGCTCCTCATGTGCTTGATGTGAGTGAGAGCGAGACGGCAGAGCCAGAGCCGGTGGTTGCTGCACCTGCCCATCGAGATCGATAGCGGCACTCATGGGCCGGCGCCATCAAAAGGCTCCGCTGCACTTGGGAAAAGGCCGAGTTCGGCCCTGCGTATCTGTATGTGCTGCATGCGCTTCACTGAACCTTACCTCGCCGGCGCCGGCGTCGCACCGCCCCCTTTGAAGAAAGCGACGGTATCTGGTGCTGTACGTGTTGCTCTGCCACGCCCTCGCGCATTCCAAATTTGCTGTCCCTGCTCTGCTGCGGCACTGCCTGCCCGGTGCCCGCCCATCGTCCGCTCCGCATGATTGCTGTTCCGCGAGCTGTCACTGATCATGATTCGCCTCGCCTCTCGCTCTCGATCGGCAGTGCGTGCATGCATGCACTGGTGTCTGAAAGCGCAAGCATGTCTAGCCTGGACCAAAGTTTCAAAATGTGTGGCCTGGACCCTGGAGTAGATGATTCGGATCATCTTTTTGATGCAGAAGCAGCAGTCTGTCTGCGATTATACTACCCGGTGGTCGTACGTTACATCCTTGATGATGATGCTGATGATTGAAAACCTGTTAGGGTTGAAGAGGTGTCTGCATGTCTACGAAGGATCGAGGATGGTAAAGCCTAAAGGCAGAGTGATGACTTCAGAAAAGAAAGAAAGAAAGACAGCATGGACCAGTTGGGAATGTACGTACTCCTATGTTATTTGCTTCTTTCCCGTGCGCTGCGCCTACACTATGCAGCTCTCTCCGTTGCAGTTGCACGCCAATGAGAACTGGGGTCGTCACGTTGCCACGGCAGAGCAATGGAATGGATAGAGTGAACCATAGCAGAGTGGTAAGAAAATCGTATCCTCGAGCGGGACCGATGCCGACGGTACCAGCAGTGTTGGTGCTCAGATCTTACCGAGCCTCGCTGACCTAGTTGAACTCTAACTGATATGCAGTGCGGCCACAATCCGTATAACGATGACCACCAAATGTCTGCAGATGACGCTGTCGTCAATGTTGTGGACGACGACGTTGGCGAGGACTAGTTAAAACAGTACACCACACTGCTTTATCTTGGCCTGAAGGTAAACTGTGGTGATGTGCAAAGCGCGTCCTGAAGGATCTCTCCTCTGCCGGCTCTCCCAATTACTGGACACAATAGAGAGACGAGGGAAAAAAAAGTAACGAGAGAGTAGGAGAAAATCGAGCTAATTGACTATCTTAGGGATTCCCAAATCTAGTCTAGGGGCTCCTTATATAGATGTACCTTTACCAAGAAAGGTTCGTGGCTTGGTAAATATGAATAGGGAGAAGAAGAATCTCCTTTCTCTACATGAACTGACAACGTGGCACTTATTTATGTCGCACCTTCCACTTGCACTTGTGGTTTTAAACATTAAAGCTTATTAGGGAGCATATGTACACAATGGGCCTTTAAGATTTATTATTAGAAATTCTGTATATTGGTTGGGGACTAGCCCATAAATAAATTCTAACACAAAAGGCTCATTCAAGACTGTTTTGCATCGTCCTCATGCAAACGTTGTTCAGCAGGCAGAGCAATCCCAGACGTCGGATTTTAAATGCTTATTAGGACCATATGGTTGCCTGGCTGGTTCCTTATTTGGAAGACTTGCAGCCAAATACGTCCTAATGACTTTATCGATCTTGAGATGTGCTAGCCCAGGTTCAAAAAAAACAGAGAGAGAGAGACGTGCTAGCCCGATGTGTTGAGAGGTTTTTCTTGGATATAGAGAGAGAGGATGCGCGGGCGCACGTCTGGGGTGGATAACTGACTGCGTGATATGATATTGGGCCTTTACGGGTCTATTTCATTGGTAGGGAAGGGAAAGCGGCCGAGGCGCAGTGCCGAGCCCGTAGCATGTAGCCCAGCGAGGGCCAGGCCTGTCAGTTGCTTCTCGGCGGGCCCGTGGAGAAACTGGGCCGGGAAGCGAGTGTCGGCACGTCCCACGCAGCTTTACCCCGCCTTCCCAGGTCCGAGTCCCGACGCCAACCTGAGCGCCCACAAGAATGGAATCTGGCGCGGGCCAGTTTCGCAGCCCATCGGTGGGCGGGGCCGGGGCCCGCATCCATGTCCGCCCGCGAGAGGTCCACCGAGGAGAAGAGAAGCACGAGTTGCTTGCCTGCTTCTCTCGCGCTGTCGTCAGGTCAGACGTCAGCCGTAGGCGTAGGCGTCCACGATTCTCTTCTCAAACATGTCGTCGGCCTCGAATTCTGTCAACTGCACCCGTTGATCCTGCCCTGCCCTTCCATTCTGTCTAAAAAAAATACAACTAGCTACACGTGTCAGCCCTGGCGAGTCATGCCACTTCCGGACACATGCTCTGCTCGCACCTTGCACCACCGTTTCGTTCCGACGGCGACGGCGGCAGGGCTAGGGGGACAAGAGAAAAATATTGTCAAGGGTTTTAACTGCACTGTAGGAACAAGACAGCATGACCGTGCCAAAGTTGGCCTTGGTGATTGATGATTCTCATCAGTCCACACCCCAGTGGCCCCACACTCCAGCGTCAAGAGCAGGGAATCTCCCTCCGCAACCGCTAGCCTGTTCGTTTGGCTGTGGCTTGTCGTAAACGATCGTAAATTTCCAGTCAGAATAGTATTTCTCTCTCACACAAACCAGCCAGCAGTACTTCTTCACGAACCAGCAACGAAACGAACCAGCCAACCGAACAGGCTGCGCATCTGCGCGCGCTCACCACGCGGCTCCCACGCCCCTGAATTCTCCGAAACCGAAACCCGCCTCGCGCCTCGCCGCCTGCTGCTGGCCCCCCGCCGCTGAATCAACAGAGGAGAGGAGGAGGAGTCCCGGTGCTTTGCGCGAAGTCGGTCGCAGTTGCGCCTCCCCCAACCACGACCTCTTTCTCTTTGGCTCACCGCCTCGACGTATAAATACGGGCTGCCACCATACGTGCCAGGGTCACCACACAAGACAACATCTGTCGACGGGTAGCAGAGAGTGAGAGATCGAGGCACAAACACACACTGAGAGTCTGAGACTGAGACTGACCCATTCCAAACACATTCCACTAGCAGCTTGAGCATCGGAACTTGTTGGGCAGGATCACCATGTCGTCCAAGTCCAACTGCTGTGAGGAGAAGGAGCTGGTGTGCGTGACCGGCGCCGGCGGCTACATCGGCTCGTGGGTGGTGAAGGAGCTGCTCCAGCGCGGCTATCGTGTCAGGGGAACTGCGAGGGACCCTGGTGAGTGACTGACTCACATCACACCATCTCCTGCACTGCAATGCCCTTCTGCAAGCTCAGAGAACTTGCTGTCCTACTCACCTCTGCTTTGCGGGCACTTGCTGACATGCAGCGGACAGCAAGAACGCGCACCTGCTGGCTCTGGAGGGCGCCAAGGAGCGCCTCACCCTGTGCCGCGCCGACGTCCTCGACCGCGACTCCCTCCACGCCGCCTTCGCCGGCTGCCACGGCGTCTTCCACGTCGCCTCCCCGGTCTCCAACGACCCGGTCAGTCGTCGCTGCTACCTCTTTCATTTTCAGACTGAACAGCAATGCGCTATGTACTCTGCTGCCGCCTGCAGGAGCTCGTGCCGGTGGCGGTGGAGGGCACCAGGAACGTCATCAACGTCGCGGCGGACGAGGGTGCGCGCCGCATCGTCTTCACCTCCTCCTACGGCGCCGTCCACATGGACCCCAACCGGAGCCCCGACACCGTCCTCGACGAGACCTGCTGGAGCGACTACGACTTCTGCAAGCGAACGGAGAACCTGTATTGCTGCGCCAAGATGATGGCGGAGATCACAGCGACGGAGGAGGCGGCGGCGCGGGGGCTGCAGCTGGCCGTGGTGCTGCCGTGCGTGACCATGGGCCCCATGCTGCAGCAGACACTCAACTTCAGCACCAACCACGTCGCCCGCTACCTCATGGGCACCAAGCGCTCCTTCCCCAACGCCGTCGCCGCCTACGTCGACGTCCGCGACGTCGCACGCGCGCACGTCCTCGCCTACGAGCGCCCCAGCGCGTACGGACGGTACCTCTGCATCGGCACCGTGCTGCACCGCGCACAGCTCGTCGCCATGCTGAGGGACCTCTTCCCGCAGTACCCCGTCACGGCCAAGTAAGCACAGAGCGCCCCTCCTCCTCGTCTTCCTCTGTTGTCGTCATCGCCGCCGCCGAGCGATGAGCTCTGACAATCTCGCGCGCTCGTCTTTGATGTGATGCAGGTGCGAGGACGATGGCAAGCCATTGGCGAAGCCGTTCAAGTTCTCCAACCAGAGGCTCAGGGATCTGGGCTTGGAGTTCACTCCGCTGAGGAAGAGCTTGTACGAGACCGTGGTGTGCCTGCAGCAGAAGGGACACCTGCCTGTCATCCAACAGCAGCAGCGCGCGAACTTGTAAACCAGAGGACATGCCGGGATTTCACAGATAAAAATGAACGTGGCAAACAACACACAGAAAGAGAAGCACAAGAAGATGATATGAGGAATTTGTAAACTTCGTATATTCATCCTTTTTTTTCTTTTCTATACAAGTGCATTTTGTTGTTCAAAAAAAAATCTACAGTTGTATGATCCATTCTTATTCTGTATCATGGCACATGTAAAGTCGTTAATGTGACGAATTGTATAAGTATTATATAAGTTAATTGCATCTCAATAAAGCTTTCTCTTTTAATTTCCCAATACATATTTATCTTTTTCAAAATACATTTCTATCTCCATCTCTCTTGTCTCTTATTTTTTATGCACTACACCTTTTCACTCCTTCAAAATTTCCGTGCTCGGACCTAAGAGGATGTTTGGATCACCTAGAAAAAAAAACTTTAGTTCGGATTTTAGATGCCAGATACAAAGACTAAGTATGAACTAATCATAGTCTAAAAACAATTAAGAACTAACAGAGGCTAATTGATGTCTAGAACTCATTAGAATTTTTTAGTTAGTCCTTGTTTTTATCCCATGATGGACTAAACTTTAGTCCGTTGACCCAAACATGCCCTAAGTATGATAAAGTATTTTAAAACGAAGGAAGTATTTATGAAATAGTTAAAATTATTAGAAAACATAAAAATGAATTGGCTCGAAATCTTAGTGAGAGGCATTTTTTCCTATATCCATCGTTGACTAATAAGGAAACATGATTGTATTTTTTAAATAAAATAGAAAATAAATTGAAACTGGTATTAGAGCGTATAACTATAAACACACTACAATAATATTGTCCATTCATCGGGATGGAATTACTCATGACTGACCAAAGTACAACATTATATTCCACATTCTTTACCTAAGAAAAAAGTCTCATGTGAACTTAAAATTTCTCATATATCTTATAATTATAGTATTATTATCTTGAGCACACATTTCATTAAGACATCTCATGGACCCATTTATCTTTGTTCTATTATAAAAAATCACATGTTTATCTTTGTTGACGTAGAAGATGTTACTCCCTCCATTCTCTTTTATAAGGCACAATTTGACATAACACAGTCTTCTAAATTATACTTTGACCATATATTTATTTTATTGTATATTATTTATACTTATAAACTCATGATGGATAGTAGATTTAATGACAAATCTAACCATATCAAGTTTGTGTTATAATAATTAAAAATTATTAGTCAAATTATTGGTTAAAACTTTTAAAGTTTGAATCTTGATATATGTGTCCACCTTATAAAAGAGAATGGAAGTAGTACACAATAACATACGTTAGCGTTTGGAATCTCATTGTTTTTTTGAATGGTGAAATCTGCTAGTTATTGTGTGCATTTTTAGATACTAGATGAACAACAACTTCAGCTGGCGTTGTCGTGGAATTTAGAGCTGAAATTGCAACGTGAAGGATAAATACTAAATAGGTAGGTTATTCTGTCCGCTCTTCCTAGAAATATGAAGTTAAAAGTCTGTGTACAAACACACGTGTGAAAAAAAACACAATAGGGTCTTACAGATAGGTTTCTTTTCCTTAGTCTCAGGCATATGGGGCAATTTGACATAGTGAGACTCGAACATGGATCTATCTATATCCGAACTTCTGGTACATATACGATGAAACTGAAATGTTAAATGTCTTAGAGAAGCGTTGTCAATAACTATCGAAATGTTTTCTTAGCTGCTTGCGCTACCTCCTACAGTACCTATACCGGAGAAAAAAGAAGACGAAACTGACATATTTCTACCACAGAGCAAGCTGCTTAGGTGATTAGGACTTCAAATGAAAGAAGGGGAAAATGGAAACCAGGCATGCACCGTGTGCGTGGATGTTAACATAGAAAATATCTTAACAAAAGGAAATTGATTATATTCAAAAGAAATTAGATAGAAACCTAAAATAACATAGAGGTGAAGGAGAAGAAGATTGTGGACAAACCTCATTAGGATTTCCTAAGTGCAGCGGTGAGACCCAATAGGCAAAATCGTAATACTCCAACCGAGGGAGGTGGAGCCATACGGAGGCGAGGATCAACGATCAACCTGTTTTGGCATTTCATGAATTCAGCATGTTTTCAGAAGAAATTAGAACTCCAATGGGGATCACAAGCAATAGGGAAAAAGTCCAAATCCAGTGGTGCGTGGGAGGGGCCGGCGATGAGGCTAAACAGAACTACAGGAGATTGGAAGGAAAAAGTGATTTGCTTTTTCTGCTACATACAGTATACGAGAGTGAGAGCATCTCAAGAGTATAAAAAAAAGGTACTCCAAAAAACTGATTTTCCAACCTTTGCAAAACATATTGGGAGACGGAAAAAAAAGAGTTGCAACTCGAATAGCTCCCCAAAATTTAGGGAGATTTAACTTTTTACCATTATAACAATCGGCACCTTCTGAGATCTCACTTTAATGGCCAGCAATACGAATTTGGCACGCAACGAAGAGAAGAGATACAGAATTGCCACTTTTGCACTCGTGGCACGCCAGCGCGTTAGTCCGTGTGGGATCCGAGGCAGCATGGGGTGGCAAATGACCGCGGCTGCCCCTGTGCTGCGTCTTCTTCCTTAAAATCCCCTGCATTCTCAAAAAAAAAGAAGACGATGGTGGACATAGTGGCCGCTCGGGACCCGGACGGGAGCTTGCCGGCGCGGGCGTGCTCGGCACCGACGGCGAGGGCGAGCTCTACTCGCGTTGTACGCGCACGCAAGGCCTTGGCAGAGGCGAGCACGACCTCTACTCGAGCTCCAGCCATGGGGGAGGGGCGAGCTCGGACCTGGCGGCCATGGCGAGCGCAGCACGGCCGCGGGCGAGCTCGGCCCCGGCGGCCATGGCGAGCTCAGCGCCGACGCAGACGGCCCCAGCGAGTTTGGCCCCGGCGGCCATGGCGAGCTCGACGCCGGTGGCCATGGGGAGCTCGGCCCCGGTCATGGCGAAGCCTCGTCTCGACGAAGCTGCCCCGGCGAGCTTCGTCCCCCAGACAGATCGCCCAATGAGGTCAGCCCCAGTGTCCAAGGCGCGGGCGAGCTCGGCCCCGGTGGCCATGGCGTGCTCAGTGTCGACGTAGACGGCCCCAGCGAGTTCGGCCCCGGCTACCATGGCGAGCTCGACGCCGGTGGCCATGGGGAGCTTGGCCCCGGTCATGGCGAGCTCGTCCCCCGACGCAGGCTGCCCCGGCGAGCTCGTCCCGACACAGACTGCCCCAGCGAGGTCAGCCCCAGTGTCCAAGGCGCGTGCGAGCTTGGTCCTGGCGGCCATGGCGAGAGTAGCACGACTGCGGGCGAGCTCGGCCCCGGCGGCCATGGCGAGCTCAGTGCCGACGCAGACGGCCCCAACGAGTTTGGCCCCGGCGGCCATGGCGAGCTCGACGCCGGTGGCCATGGGGAGCTCGGCCCCGGTCATGGCGAGCTCGTCCCCCGACGCAGGCTGCCCCCGCGAACTCATCCCGGCACAAACTGCCCCAGTGAGGTCAGCCCTAGTGTCCAAGGCGCGGGCGAGCTCGGTCCTGGCGGCCATGGCGAGCGCAGCATTGTCGCGGGCAAGCTCGGCCCTAGCGGCCATGGGGAGCGACGCAGACTGCCATGGGGAGCTCGCCCCGGCCATGACGCAACAGAGGGCAGGGGCAGCCGTGGTCATTTGCCACCCCCATGCTGCCTCGGATCCCACCTGGACTGACGCGCTGGCGTGCCACGAGTGCAAAAGTGGCAATTCTGTATCTCTTCTCTTCGTTGTGTGCTAAATTCGTATTGCCAGCCGTTAAAGTGAGATCTCAGGAGGTGCCGATTGTTATAATGGTAAAAAATTAAATCTCCCCAAAATTTGGATTCCAAAACTTCATCTTGTCCTAATCTCCTCTCATGGTCGCGGCGAGCAAAAGCAGCGTCCCCGTGAGCGGGGCAACGGCTTGCCACCGCCGGCCACCGGAAGGAGACATTGCTAGTGATGGCGCGGCGCTCGACCTTGCTCCTTCGCTCTGAGCTCACTCACGTTTCGCGACGCTGCTAGAGGCGACGGACGACACGGATGAGCACCCGCTGCCGCTGCAAGCGAAGCGGCCGTACCAACCGGGGGCTCTCGCGGACGACCGATCGTGGACAGAGAAGGCATACAGGACATCACTACATCAGGGAGGAGCTCAGCGGCTTCTTCCGGAGTTGCCTCACCACCACGAATCGCCAGGACGGCTGATGGGCGGGGATCCCGGGAATTTTGTAGGATCAACAACTTTGATTTTTTTAGGACTCAACCTCTTCATTTGCTTGGATCCGGACTTGAATTGATGGCTGGGCTGGCGTGGCCTGAGTTGCAAGGAAAAGGTGTTTGGTCCAATTAGAGGTGTTTCGGTGGAAACCAATACGGGAAAGAGATGGAGAGGCAAGTGATGACGCGAAACGTTGTGGTGCAAGATAGAACTTGTAGTGAGGTTTTGTTTTATAAGAGATATAAGATCACCGGGTATAAAATGTTACTAAAATTAGGGCCCTTTGGATTGGAGGGTTGGGAAAGTAATTTTGTAGGATTCAACTTACTTGGATTTTTTTTTTCACGCTTCACTTTGGTTCACAGGAAAGGCAAGGGAATATTGCATAGGACTGCATTTCTATAGCTCAATCTATCTTCTACTCTTCTACACCTAAAAAGAGAGAGAGAGAGGGGTCGTCCATAGATTTCTTAAGCCTTAGGCCCCTTTGGTAGATATTCTGATAGCTCCGGCTCCCACTGCAATTTTCACTATAGCACTACTGTTCACTAGAGCTGATTTCCTCTCTCTTTCCTCTTCATTTCACAGAGCTGATAGTGAAGCTAAAAATTATGGCTCCAGCAGCTCCCTGCGTGTCACCGAGAGAGAAGGAGATGATAGAGAAAAACGGATTTTGTCTGCCGGGGAATCTACCTCGGGAATCCATACCAAAGGGCAGTGGGATCGGTCTCAAAAAAAAAGAGGCGGCCGCATCTCACGCTGCCCGGGCGAAGTGGAGGCCATGCACGCGCTGAACGTCGTGATCCGGCCTCCGCTGTTACTCTTCTCATCGTCGAGCACCGTGCGCCCGTGATATGGTTCGTTTTATCTGCGGATGGATCACAGGTGAATCGAAAAGCATCCATGCTTCCGCTCATCGCTCACGGCTTGCCGTGGCTGGGCCGTTCGCTGCGGCGCTTCGTCGCACCAGCCATCCTCGCCCGAACCATACCGCAACGCTGCCGACCTTTGGATGGTTGTCGGCTTCCCCGTCTCGCACTGCCGCCGAGACGTCTCTCTCTCTAGTCGCTAGCAATCCGTCGGCCCGCCCCCTTCAAGGCCAAATCACACTGCTCGCCGTCATACCAATAGGCTTAGCCCGCTTAGAACCGACCCAACAGAGTGCACTACGAAACCCGTCACGAACCCGTGCAGTCAGGATGGACAGGTGCATGCGAAGTCGAGGACCATGACGCCTGCTACTTTTTTTGCATATCTGCATGCAGATCAATCTGCTATAGACCACACAGCGCATCAACCCTCGGTTGTTCCTCCAACTGCGAGACCCGGAAATCAACTCAGCGCATTAAGCTACCGCCGACCTTTGCCCTACATACATCCAATTTTTCAGTTTCAATTTTCCACCCTCATATTTTTATAGAAACTTTTGTATGATCTTTAATTTGCCCTATGATTTTAATTTTTAATTTTCAAGTTAAACTCTTTCGATTCACCTTGCAGCTGGATTCACAAGCTGCCACCCACCACCTTTAATTAATTCAAAAAAGGGTCGTATACGTTGTGCTTGCTCAGCTGTTAGCGACAATTCAACATGATCGCCATGCATGCAAGTACTGCTTGAGTGCTTAAAAAAACATGCGTAAGAGTCTCCAACAACGGTTATCCAAAATACATGACCCATTTCACGTTTGGATAGTACTACAGGCAAAAAGTTCAATACACATTTTCGGTTTTCTCCAACAACAAGACACAGAAGAGAATCATTTCTATAAACGGGTCTCCAGGAGAGAGAATATTTATATTTGGGTTATACCTCTCCTGACACCCAAAATAGGTCTTCCATATAGATAGTCTGTTGGAGGCTATAGGTATTCTATTGAAGACCCATTTTTAATTTAGTCTCCTAATGGATCCTATGTTGAAGACAATCTAAGACATAGAACAACACACGTTTAAACTTGTACTAGAAATCACGCGCGGCGTTGCCGCGCGCTTACCTGTGTTAGGCCAGTACCGAGGGCGTGATTTGCCGGTATGTGGAGAGAGAACAGCCCATGCTCCTTCGCTGAACGGATTGCATACATTTTGATGTATATCTATATAACGATGCAAAATATTAAAAGAGACACACTTTGATGTATCTATTTATTGATGAAAAGTATTAAAAAAGACATTGATATATATATATATATATATATATTTAACAATGCAAAATATTAAAAGAGATATTTTGAAGTGTAGGTCGTCATGACCGGCCACGCTCTCCTTGATCGGACCAGTCCATCTAACATTTGGTGGTTCAGCGTTGATGTCCTGTTTATGAAAACCAAAGCAGAAGTGTCACCATTTTTTTTTTAAAAGGGTGGAATGGTTCAAGTACAAGCAAGCTTGGAAACTATGATTGTAAGCAGCAGTGACCTTGCCTATGTATGCCCTTGCGCGTGGCATGAGTTAGGCAGAAATGGACGCATTGAGTTCAATGTACATACTATGTCATATAGGAAAGCTGAAATATTCGTTTTTTCTTTGCCTAGGACAGAGCAAATGCATGACACATACTTGATAGCGTATTACAAGCAGGATGGGTATATATACTATATAAAGGCATATTTAATGTCATACAGGAATATTGTTCCTAATAATCAATACACATGACTGTTTTCAGCTCAAACATGCATAGGGTATAAGTTCCTATGGAGGTGGACTCTGTTTTGGATTTTTTTGAGTTTCACAATGCTGATACATGCAGCCAAAAGTAGTAAGGTCATGTTCTGCTCTTGAACCCAGACAAAAGCACCAAAGTAACGATGTGGTTTTGAACCTATAATGCACAAAGCAGGTTGTTAGTTCTATCATCAGAAGAAGTGCCAGCTAATTATGTTTGTTACCTAATAGGGAAGTGTTGGATAGAATAGGACCTTAGCCATAGATCTAGCGGGTACATCTTACTATAAACATGATGAACACACCCTAAAACTTTGAACTACTAGATCTAGAGGGAGAGGAAAAGATGAAAAGGGCTGACCGTCTGTGCTCTTGGAGGAGGATCCGCTCGCGTCCGCCATGGAGTTGGTGAAGCCGGAGGGCGTCGGTGTAGTGGTCGTAGGTGACACCGTCCAGTGGCGGTAGGTCGGCGAAAGCAGTGGAGTCCGGTGATGCAGTCCGGTGACGGCGCGGCTGGTGGCTTTCCGTCACTGGCTGCGCACCCTCTAGATCGGATTAGGGATTTCGGTGGAGAGCTCGGCTCAGGCGAACCTCGTACTCAGAGCCGCCGGCCCCCACCTCTATATATTGCGCAGTGTGACAGGGGCCTTCCAGCCATAGTGGGTTGGACGCCCCCAATTAGGGTGCGGATCAAAGGCTCAACTGGGCCGTTGAGCCCAGTTTGAGATTAGAGATCAATCTAACAATCTCCCCCTTAATCTCCTACCATCTTTTAATTTCATATCATTTACTTTTGTTCATTCCATTACAGATTAGCGCATAGAGCATGTTTCATCGTCACGGTCAATTGCCGATAGATTTAACAACTACAACACAACACTCTGTTATGAAATATATACTTAACTTTGAGCCTTCTTTAGTCCAGGAATTATAGGCTTTCCCTTAAACCCATGCCGGCTACATGTTCTCTGAACACGTTGGGTGGTAAGCCTTTTGTAAGCGAATCCGCGAGCATATTTTCGGTACTTATATGCTCAAGACTTATGACATGATCCCGGACTTTATCTTTCATAACATAATACTTTATGTCAATGTGTTTGGCAGCATCACTTAACTTATTGTTGTGAGCATACTGTACTGCTGGATTATTATCGCAGTATAACTTAAGTGGTCTATAGATGTCGTCAACCACCTTCAAACCGGGTATGAACTTCTTTAGCCAATTCACCTACCCCGTTGCCTCATAACACGCTATAAACTCGGCATACATTGTGGACGATGTAGTGACGGTTTGCTTTGAGCTTTTCCATGAAATAGCTCCCCCTACGAGAGTGAATACATATCCAGACGTAGATTTTCTATCATCTCCCGCATAATCAGAATCTGAATGTCCCATTATATGGAGTGAATCTGATCTTCTATACGTCATTATGAGGCTTTTCGTTCCTTGCAAATAACGCAAGACTTTCTTTACTAATTTCCAGTGTTCTGTTCTAGGATTGCTCTGAAATCTACCAAGTAACCCGGTAACAAATGTCAAGTCAGGGCGCGTACATACTTGAGCATATTGCAAGCTTTCGATAGCTGAAACATATGAAACCGTTTTTATTTGATCGATCTCATACTGATTCCTGGGGCATTACAAATCCCCATATCTGTCGCCCTTAACTATAGGAGCAGGTGAGGGACTACATTTGTGCATATTGAATTTCTTTAAGATCTTTTCTATGTATGCCTTTTGTGACAGTCCTAATACTCCTTTACCTCTATCTCGGTGAATCTCGATCCCTAGAATGAACGAAGCTTCACCAAAATCTTTCATATCAAATTTTGAGGACAAAAACTTCTTTGTCTCCAGTAGTAGACTGACATCACTACTAGCAAGTAAGATATCATCCACATACAGGACAAGGAAGATAAACTTCCCATTCTTAAACTTTGCATAGACACAATTGTCCTCTACATTCTCTTTAAACCCCAAATTCCTTATTGTCTTATCAAACTTCAAGTACCACTGTCTTGAAGCTTGTTTTAATCCATAAATGGATTTCTTTAGGCGGCATCCCATTCGTTCTTTTCCTTCCATGACAAAACATTTCAGTTGTGCCATGTAAACATTTTCCTCTAAGTTCCCATTGAGAAATGCCGTCTTTACATCCATCTGATGTAATTCTAAATCGTAATGTGTCACTAATGCCATTATGATTCTGAAGGAATCCTTACATGAGATTGGAGAAAAGGTCTCATTGTAATCAATCCATTCTCTTTGCGTAAAGCCTTTTGCCACAAGTCTCGCTTTATATCTCTCTATATTCTCTTGAGAGTCAAGTTTTGTTTTGTAGACCCATTTATAACCTACTGTTTTGGCTCCTTTAGGAATTATTTCCAAGTCCCAAACTTTATTGGCATTCATAGATTCATTTTCATCTTCCATGGCCTCAAGCCACTTTGATGAATGATCACTTCTCATGGCTTCTTCAAATAAGGGGGTATCATCCTCCATTTGAAATTCCTCAGTGTTGTATACTTCATAATCAGCAGGAATAGCTGATTTTCTAATTCTTTGAGACCTTCTAGGGGCCTCCACATTTGGCACATCTTCTGTTTGAGGCTGTTGTTGCTCCCCCTCATGTGTGGCAATAGATTCTGCAGGATCCTGAAGAACAGGTTCCTCATCGTCATTCATTGTTGTCACAGGCGGAATAACAATAGGTGCTGGCACCACAGTATCTTGCACTGTCGATGCAGCGACAACAGGTAGTGAGAAAAATGGTTCATGAATCATCGGAGTGGGCGCATACACCCACTTCTCTTCAAGGTTAATTTCTCGAGCTACCATACTCCCCCTCATCATTTCATCCTCTAGGAAGACAGCGTGTCTCGTTTCCACAAACTTTGTATGTCTGTCTAGATAGTAAAAACGAAAACCTTTTGAATTTTCTAGGTAGCCAATGAAATGACAACTTACTATTTTGGGATCTAGCTTCCCAATGTTTGGGTTAAATACTTTAGCCTCAGTAGGACTCCCCCACACACGTAAGTGATTTAGTGAGGGTACTCTTCCTGTCCACAACTCATATGGTGTTTTGGGCACCGACTTACTTGGTACTCTATTGAGAATATGAATGGCGGTTTTTAACGCCTCCATCCACAGGCTCAATGGTAAGATGGAGTAACTTATCATATTGCGCACCATATCCATCAGGGTACGATTGCGTCTTTCAGCTACTCCATTCTGCTGAGGTTCGCCTGGTGTAGAATACTGGGCTACTATGCCATTCTCCTGTAAGAACCTTGTAAAAGGTCCAGGAACTTGGCCATATGGGGTATGCCGACCGTAGTACTCCTCCCCCGGTCGGACCTGACTATCTTAATCTTTAAATTATGTTGGTTTTCAACTTCTGCCTTAAATATCTTAAATTTATCCAATGCTTATTTACTTTCTTTGATTGGATAAATGTAGCCATAACGGGAGTAATCATCTGTGAATGTTATGAACGAATCATAACCATCCACACTCTTTATAGGAAACGGACCATAGATGTCTGTGTGAATAATCTGTAGAATTCCTGCGCTTCGTTTGTCATCTTTCTTATTTTTCTTTACATACTTTCCTTTTATGCATTCTCTGCATTGTTCTAAAACTAAGAGCTCTAATAGAGGAAGAATATCATTCTTAACTTGTCTTTCTATTCTTCCCCTCGAAATATGGCCTGAATGATAGTACCATAATTTCGACAACGCATCGTGAGCTCTCTTATGCCACCATTTTCAGAGTAACACTCTATCACCAGCTGCTTTATCAGTTGGGTAGCATATGTCTTTGAAGAGCCAGTGTACTGACTCTTTATTCTATCGAGGTACTCGGTGACCGTGTCACATTCTGGGATTGAGCCCACAATTGCAAGTTCAATCATGTTCTTTATCATAGCCAAAACATTTCTAGTTGGCAGTGACCCACTTCCTATGCTCAAAAATTATAGGACATCTTTTGGGATTCAAAATCCCTTTCTTTAGTTGTCCAAGTGGCATCATTCTCTTTTGTGACATACAACTGCTTATACATTAAATCTACATCACCGTTGGGCAGAAATAAAAATAAAGCATAAAATTATTAAAATTACGATATTGTTATTAACAACGTTGGTCAAAAAATAACAACATCATAATCATATCAAAATATCTTTTTCTCTAATTAAATATCACGTTGGTTCAAAATAACTGGAGAATAAACTATTTCTTTAGCAGCGAAAACATAAAAAAAATTCATTATCTATTTTTCAGAAGCATTAAACTTTTCTCAACTATTCTCTGAAAAATTATCCTGCTGGTTCAAATTTTAACAAAGATATTAAACTAGACAAA